>CM065383.1:39817500-40022500 GCA_033060915.1 Euryodendron excelsum
ACTCATGGATAGTGTCATTTTATAGTCTGGCTTGATTAATCTCTGAATTACAAGTGACTTTTCACAATGAAAAATTGATTGGTTGTTATGTTTTCTCTCATGATTTTGTTCATTTAGACTTTACTGTTTTTCAAATGTTTGCCACTAAAACAAAAAATTGACGATATTTCTCCATTGATTAGAGAGTCAATATGATAAATAACTAGGACAGTGTGCAACAAAAAGCATATAGTTGGAATATTGAATGTTGCTTTAAGATAGACCTCGAAGTTGAATTTGTTTCAATCTAAAAAATACAGTAAAATAATAGAAAGTGAGGAATAAAAACCAACTGACAATTAATGTTCGACTCTTGGGAAAACAAGAAACTTAAAAGGACCCTTGTATAAATTTCTAATGTAAGAAAAAGAAGTTCTTATATGCAACTTGAAATAATGTTAACAATATCAGACACCCAACATAAGTACACCACATTAACAACACTGTATTTTTTTTTTTTTTGATAAGTGAAGTGCACTAAAAGGCACTAAAACTGGTGGTGTGTCTTGTGTACACTAGAAGTTATACAAAAAATATGCTATACAACATTTAAAAGAAAGATCTCCAATAAAATCAGCTAAAGCAAAAGATGATCCACAAAAATTTCCTGCAAGCCAAAAATGAATATAGTGTTAAAAGGCTAGCTATTAATCTCCAAGTTTGCATCTTCAAAGGTGTACCTTTTGCATTCCCACTATTCTTTTCTTTATCTTTCTTGGCATTAACAGCCATTAAGAAAAAGATAAGCACATCAAGCATAGACGCGCCACTTTCCAAGATTTCCTTATCCTCTTCACTCGGCAACCTCTTGCCCAACTCTCAAGAAGGTCACTGACAGAGAGTCCAGCATAGCCCAATAACTACCAAAAATGGAAAACAACATACTCCACAACTCTTTAGCCACCCTACAATGTATTGACAAATGATTCACTGACTCCTCCTCTATTTTACACGTGCAACACCAATTGGGAAGCATCCTGCCTTTCTTCCCAAGTTATCAATAGTAAGAATAGCATCTAACGCCTTAGTTCACACAAAGAAAGACACATTTGTGGGAACCTTAGCCTTCCAAATACTCCTTCAAGGAAACCTGCCTCCTCCTCCTCCTCCCTGGAGGATGTAATGAAAGGATTTTACTGAGAACTTCCCTCCATTCTTTGTCCATACCACCCTATCTTCCGGGTCTCTAGATCCCACCACCAAATATAAAAACTGAAAGAATCCAGCAACCGCCCTTCAAAAAATGATTGTATCATCAACAAATAATAAACGGGAAATCATCTCTGTCTCACCTTCCCCTCTGCCGACTCTAAATCTGAACAACATACCTCCTCAGACAGTCCCTAGCTACTATGTCTACTAAGAGCTTCCATCACCAAAATGAACAAGAAAGGAGAAACCGTTGCTGGAGTAATTCACTAGGATGGAGAGCATAAATGATTAAACACAAAAATGGATCCAGGATGTCCGTCTTTCCCCATAGCCATCCACTCCATTAAATACATCAAGAAGTCCGTTTTCATCTGGCCATAGTCCTTTTCTATATCCGGCTTGCAAATCATACCTGGATCTCCACTGTCAATCGTAGAATCTACAACTTCATTAGCAATGAGAACCTCGTCATAAATTTGCGTAACACCCACCAAAACATTTTGGGAATCTGAGACCACCATATTCACCACCTTTCTCAATCTAGTAGCTAGGACTTTGGCCAATAACTTGTAAATGCATATCCCAAGGCTAATGGGTAATGGGTCTAAAATCCTTTAACTCCATTGCCCATTCTTTTTTGGGATCAACACAATAAAATTGGCAATAAGTCTTCTTTAAATAGTGCACTGCTCATGAAAATGATGGAAAAAGGCCATGATGTCTTCTCTGAAACTAGATTATTCTGACAAAAGCAAAGCCATCATCATACCATCTGGCCCCGGAGCTCTATCTCAATTACAATTTCTCAGCACTGCCACCCCCTGTTCCTAAGAAGATGATCTTTCTAGCTCCTCCTTATTTGCTACTAGCAACTGAGCAAAATCCAACCCACCTAGCTTAGGCCTTCTGTTGCATGATTCAGAATACAGGTGCTTGTAGACATTAACTGCTTCCCCCTATCTCCTCTTTCCTCAACTCTTCCCGTTCTGCTGCTAGGCTCCCGATGTGACTGGTACGCATATGGGCATTGGCCATCCGATGAAAAAAATTTAGTGTTTTTGTTGTGTTCCTTAAGCCAAATGGTTCTGGACTTTTGCCTCCAACATATCTTTTCCATCAGTGCAATGGGGCCTAACTCAGCTTTAGCTTCCTTCCTCCTTGAATCTTCTTCTTCAGTCATGTTCCCCTCACCTTCCTTCTCATCTATATGCTTAATGACTTGCAGCACTTTTGCCTTGTAGGTTAGCAAACTGCCAAACTCCTCTTTGTTCCATCTCCGAAGGTCTTCCTTAAGCATCTTCAATTTTTTAGCAATGACAAAGCCTGGAGTTCCTGCCCATGGTAACTACACCAATTCTTCACCTTATCTAAGAAACCCTCCACCATCAACCACATATTTTCAAATCCAAAGGGGTTGGATCATTTCGAATTCCTCCACTTAACTACACTCTCACAAAGGCAATAGTTTCTTGAGATTTTTTTGGGAACATTTGGACAAATTGCACGGCTAAAATATAGAATAATCACAACGTAATGAAGATAGACGTGTATTGCTAAATGGAAATTTTCAATTAAGTCATAAATTGTCCACGAAACATTCACTATATATAAGAGATCCAGTACTTCTTTGGTATGGTGTTAGTAATAGAAGATTTTATACTCCCATAACTTGCTTTGAACCTTATGTTGTACCTGAGTTTAAACCCTGCAGTTCAGAGCATGATTGCATTTAGTTATGTAAAGATGTCTTATTTTATTCTGCAGAAATGAAAATTCTGTATGCTTAGCTGTTCATCGTTTTTAATTTTACATTGGATTTTGGATATTCAGACATGAGTCTTACTGTGATCTCATTTTGGTCTCAATGTGGAGATTAGGTATGTTGGACCTTATTTTAAACTTCCCAGGCTATCACAGATGGAAGTTCACTGATTTGATGAGAAACATTCTCAAGATAATTGTTAGCCTCGCATGGAGTGTCATTCTTCCATTGTGTTATGTGCATACGTTCCAAGTGGCACCTGACAAAATTAAAGATCTGCTTTCGTTCCTTAATAAAGTGAAGGGCATTCCCCCTTTGTACATCATGGCTGTTGCAGTATATTTGCTTCCGAATTTACTGGCAGCAGCTTTGTTTATTTTTCCTATGCTACGAAGATGGATTGAAAACTCAGACTGGCATATCATAAGGTTTCTTCTGTGGTGGTCACAGGTATTTTTGTTGCCTCCTTCTCCTTGTATTTTATGCACATATCAGCTCATGTACAAATGTACACAGATATTACAGGGTAATAACCTTATGTATCTGTTCCAGGAAATGGAAGTGATTTGACTTGTTCATATCTCTTGCTTTTGTAGTCAGTTCTTTCTTCTCCATTAAACCTGTTTGTCTGAAAATAACCCATCCTATATTAAAATTTTGTCATTCTTCTGAATTTGAATTTTCTGGCTAAATTGTTGGAATATTAGTCTACAGATGAGAAACTTAGATTCATAATTCCAATGAGGTTTTGGTTGGTGCCTTAAATCTGATGACATGGGCTGCAATATGTAGGAGAAAGGGCTTAAGTACAGGGATCAGATGTTATTCAGAATTTCGAATTTATTTGGTGATTTTCGTAGATGCATCAGATAAATCTCTTCATAATCATCTTGAACATGTCCAAAATCATTAGCAATCACTGTGCTAGTGTTCAAGCTATGTGCACTCTTATGCTTCCCGGATTTTTGGTGGAAAAATCAAAGGAAAAGGAAAATGTGCACTGTTATGCTTCCCGGATTTTTTCCTTTTCCCACCGAAAATCCCAGTTCCAAGCGGAGCCTTAGTCTATCAGAAAATTTGCATTCATGCTCTTTTTTTTATAAAAATGTCATGATCAAATTAGAAACTGTAGGGTGTGATCTGAACTTCCTTTTGTCTAATTTTCTTATCCTTAAGCTATAAATAAAGGTTTCATCTCTCGAATGAATTTGTTCATTTTTCTTGCAGCCCAGAATTTATGTTGGGAGGGGAATGCATGAAAGTCAATTTGCACTTATAAAGTGAGTTGGCAAGGAAAGCACATTGTATCATTTATTCTGATTGGCTACTGCTGTAAACGTTCTTTTTTAAATTGTTTGAAATTAGCTTCATTGTTTGAAATTGTTCACCAATTTCAGGTATACTCTTTTCTGGGTGCTGCTTCTCTGTTCCAAATTTGCATTTAGCTATTTCGTCCAGGTTCTTGCCACATTAATCTTCTTAGAAAATTGGATATCAGTAGTTGGGTACTTAGGTTATTTCTTAACCATTTTGTTTGTGTTTTCCCAGATAAAACCTCTGATGAAGCCAACAAAAGATATTATGAGCATTCGCCGTGTTCAGTATACTTGGCATGAGTTTTTCCCATATGGTATTCATCTACTCCTAATTCATTCCTTGAGTACTTTTCTTCTCAAATTGCTCTTTCACGCTGAAAGGCTTGAATCAATGCAGCTGAAAACAACTATGGAGCAGTTGTCTCACTTTGGGCACCTGTAATCTTGGTCCGTCTTACTATATGATTTTCTTGTTTAGTTGAAATATTCGAAGTTCTTTTAGCTTTTTTTTGGTGATCAGTTTATATATTCTCAATGAGAAAATATCTCACATAACATTACAAGTTACGTTCAGGTTTATTTTATGGATACTCAAATTTGGTATGCTATTTTCTCGACTATCTGCGGTGGCGTCATTGGGGCTTTTGATCGTTTAGGAGAGGTGATTCCTTTAAACACATTCATTTCATTATTTCTATTTAACTTTCATTCATTGTCATGGACTACCATACTTCATTTATGACATTATAACATTATTTCTAGTTGCTTCTCATGTTAAATGGCCATGCAATAACATACTTCATTAAAAGTGAATTTCTGCATACTTTATTGTTCCTACTTGGAACTGTACTTGGGCTGAGAACTCAAATTATAGGGCTCCGTTCAGAAATGTATGCCTTTGCTAAACCCAGGTTTCCATTGTTTGGATTATAGAATCAAGCAATCTTCATCCATGTCAACACAATGTTTCTGTTCATAATTTAGACTTGTAAGGGAATTGTTGTAAAGTAATTTTATGATAGTTTATCTTGAGTGAATCCATTTTCAAATGCTAGTTTTTTGAAAAATCATTTTTTAAGTAAATCAAGACCCGCTAGTCTTGGAAGGATAACTGGTTAATATTAATTTCCTTAATGTCTATTTTCCTCATTTTGGCTAGGTTTCTATTTCTTTTATTCATTCTGAATAACTTTTCACTTTGTTTGATTTCGAGGAGTCATAGAACTTGAGATTGATTCAAGATTTTTTTTTTGTGTTTGGCATTATCAGGATAAAATAGCTAAAGGCGTGACGTTCAAACTTTCACTAGCTAATGTCCATATTTAATCTCATGATGTAACTAGTTTGCTGGTTAACGTTCATTTTGACTTCTTCTCTCACAGATACGAACACTGGGCATGCTCAGGTCACGTTTCCAGTCTTTACCTGGTGCATTCAATACATATTTGGTGCCTTCTGATAAGACCAAGAAAAGGGGATTTTCTCTCTCAAAACGTTTTACTGAGGTTTCATCTTGTGTTACCACACTCTATAAAAATGAATATCCAGAGCTAGTGATTTTATTTTTTTATTTTATCTTTTTGAATAAATGTCTAGGTTACAGCAAGCAGGAGAAGTGAAGCTGCGAAATTTGCTCAGTTATGGAATGAAATAATAGTCAGTTTCCGTGAAGAAGATCTTATATGTGACAGGAAAGGCCCCTTAACTGATTTTTTGGTTTCTTCAGGTTATCTGTATATTTTATTCTGACGCAATTGATTGAAACTGAGTTTCCATTTATTCCAGGGAGATGGATCTGTTGCTAGTTCCTTATTCATCAGATCCTAGCCTGAAACTAATTCAGTGGCCACCCTTCCTGCTTGCTAGCAAGGTCAATAATCAGTGCTGTGCCCCAAAATTATTGCATCTGTTGCTTGTTTGTGGTATTGACTGTAAATTTGCAGATTCCAATTGCATTGGATATGGCGGCCCAATTTCGATCAAAAGATTCTGACCTCTGGAGGCGTATATGTGCGGATGAATATATGAAATGTGCTGTTATTGAATGCTATGAATCTTTCAAGCTTATCCTGAATGCTTTGGTTGTTGGAGAAACTGAGAAAAGGTTGCTTTTTGGTACTTTGCTTCATTAAGCAATTTGGTGGCATGAACCAGCCATTCATTGTTTTTTTGATCATGTACCATATTTATCTTCCTGTAATTTTAGTTTTTTGGTCTTGTCTATTATATCTCTACCTGGAGTATATGATTTTATACTATCAGAAATTATTATTTGACTTAATTTAATCCTATCATTATTGTTATTATTACTTTTTCAATCAGATCTGTGTCTGACTGAGACTTAAGTTAGTAGAAGGAACTACTCAGATGTAGCTAAGCCTCCAATTTTAGACTCTTTCTCCATTTTAAACACCTGTGTCTCTGCCGAGCACCTTGTTTGTGTACCTTTAGGCTTTGGCATCTGATGCAGAAATCACAAAATTAACGATTCACATCAGATAGTACACAATCTATATTTAGAAAAGTGTTTTGTTTCCTTTACTTTTTATTTATTTTCATTTATTTGTTCAATCTGTTTAGCTAATTAAAGAAGCATAATAACTATGATGGAAGTGATATCTTTTAGCCTTGTTTTGTTGCCACCATCCCTACAATTCTAAGTCTAGCTTTTATGTGACAGGATAATTGGCATCATTATCAAAGAAGTTGAAAATAACATTGCAAAGAATACATTCCTCACAAATTTTAGAATGGGTCCTTTACCTACGCTTTGCAATAAATTTGTGCAGCTTGTGGAAATTTTGGTGAGTGTTTTAAAAAGTAGTCATCTTAGCAGTATAGTTTGTTGTAAAGATACTTCTTCATTTTCATGTATTAGAAACTTATACTTCTTGCATGTTGCAGAAAGATGCTGATCCATCCAACCGAAATAATGTGGTGTTGTTGCTGCAAGACATGTTAGAAGTATTTACCCGTGACATGATGGCAAATGAGATTCGGTTGGTGAATTGTGTGTCATTCTAATAGGAGTTGATCTCCTTTTGAAAAAAAGAATGGATAGCCTAATGGAATACTCCTTATATTCACCACTATAACCATATAATGATTGTTTTGTTTATTTTAATATTCCAGTGAAGTGGTGGAACTTGGTCATAGTGGCAAGGATTCTGGAAGGCAACTTTTTGTTAATACTGACTCAAAACCTGCAATTGTGTACCCGCCTGCAGTTTCAGCACAATGGGAAGAGCAGGTACTCACACACACAATATATATGTAAACCAATATATAAGTGCACACAGATTAGTTTTCTGTAACACATAATACATTGTTCTTCTTGCCTTTGTTGCAGATAAAACGCCTCTATTTGCTCTTGACAGTAAAAGAATCTGCTCTTGATGTGCCAGTGAATCTTGAAGCACGCCGAAGGATATCATTCTTTACAAATTCTTTGTTCATGGATATGCCACGCGCTCCCCGAGTTCGCAAAATGCTTTCATTCAGGTACAGCTCATGCTTCTTTAAGCATATTATAAATATTGAGGATGTGAAATCAGTCATTTAATGTCACTTTTTCATCCATGGACATGCACTGTGGGCTCTGTGAAACACCTGAGCCAATCATTTGACTTCCCATGCTGTACAAAGTCTAGAATATTTTGTCATTTGTATAACATGAGGTTTAAGTGAGGTAGTAAGGAAAGGATCCACACCTAATCAAGATTTGTTGATGCTCATATAATTAATGTGTCAATTTATTATACCATCCTCATCATCAAATGGGAGCATTAACTCTTGTTTGAAATATAAAATACCTTCATTAAAGACTAGAGAAACCTTGTATGATTACTTAATCTGATTGGAAGATGGAATTAGTTGTCATGTTCTTGAGTAGAGTTTCTTCTGTAAGTGTGAATCTGTTGAGCTGTTGTCATCTTCAACCATCACATAATAATCGTTATTCGTTGGCATTGGCAGTGTCATGACTCCATACTATAGTGAAGAAACTGTCTATTCTAAAAGTGACCTTGAGATGGAGAATGAAGATGGCATATCAATCATATTCTACCTGCAAAAAATCTTCCCAGGTTTCAAATACTATATATACCCACAGTAACACTTGTGTTTGCACAGCATTATTTTGCATGGTCTCTATATGATTTATGTTGCTTATTTGGAAATCATGTTGTGACTTCTTTTAGATGAATGGAATAACTTGCTGGAGCGACTCAATTGTAAAAATGACAGTGAGGTGTGGGAAAATGAAGAGAGCATCTTGCAACTACGCCATTGGGTTTCCTTAAGAGGGCAGACTCTTTGCAGAACAGGTACCTTATGAATTATTTTCTCCATCAAATTCCTTTATCTTTATCTCTGGTTTTAATGGATAGTGGTGCTGCAGTCAGAGGGATGATGTATTACAGAAGGGCTTTGAAGCTACAGGCTTTTCTTGACATGGCTTCTGAAAGCGGTAAGAGCTGGATACCTTTTGGTGTACATATTGTTGATGTTTTCAACATTTAATCTGTTGTGACAGAAGGATCTTCGTTCTCCTACAGCTTAATACTCCTTGAAATGCTTTTACATAAACGAATTGATAGAGGAGACTAGTTGCCTAAAGGAATATGAAACTATTGCAATTAGAAATTCAATTTTTAACAGCCAAATTTAGTTAAGAATATGCATGCTTTTTACTCTGTACACCCCCAAACCAAGTTCTGAACTTATCATCAAACTGGCAATAATTTTCCTATAAAGCTGAAACTGGATGCCAATGAAACACATTATCGTGTCACTATGAAAGCAGAAAAAACAGTATTTTTTTTAATGGTCTTAAGAGAAGATCTGAGGCTTGTCTGAGGATTCATAGCCCCCTATATACTTTTCTTGTGGTAAAATTAATGTCTCTTATTCTCCAGCTTTGGCAACCATAAAATCCCTCATTTAACTTTCAAAGTACAAGAATCCTTTCCCTCTGGCTTGCTTTGACATATCATGGCAACTTAATGCCTAAATATTCAACAATAAAATTGGTCTACGAGTCTTTGTAGTTTACTGCAAACAATTTTGGTGAATGCATCTCACTGACGGTCTGGGAGAAGCATCACACTTGTGAAACACTTACATTTTGGTGCTTTCATACATGAGACTCCTCGCTTTTGTTTATGTCGTCTTTCTAATATACATCAGGGTGTTTATTGAGATGCTACCCAGTTTCTAGCAATTAATGAAGTATCCTTTTGGAGTTAAATACATTGGCTTTTGACTCTTTATATGTAAACTGAGCAGAGATACTTGAAGGCTATAAAGCTGTCACAGTTCCAACAGAGGAAGATAAGAAGAGTCAGAGATCCTTATATGCTCAATTAGAGGCTGTAGCTGACATGAAATTCACGTATGTTGCTACCTGTCAGAACTATGGAAATCAGAAGCGGGGTGGAGATCGTCGTGCAACAGATATTTTGAATTTGATGGTTAAGTAAGTTTTCCATACAATAGAGTGAAAAGAGTTCTCGATATTGATTTCTTCTGAATTATTGTTGGATAAGTGCATTTTATCTGAGAATCTGATTTCTGATGCTTCCTCTTCAGCAATCCATCTCTCCGTGTAGCATATATTGATGAAGTTGAAGAGAGTGAAGGTGCAAAGGCACAGAAGGTGTACTATTCTGTATTGGTCAAAGCCCTTGATAATCTTGATCAGGTAATCCCTTTTGAACTCTTCAGCAGAAAAACCACGTTGATTTATTGTTCCTCAAACCCTGATTGCCTTCCTGTTTTCTCCCTGAAGGAAATCTACCGTATAAAATTGCCGGGATCAGCAAAGGTAGGAGAAGGAAAGCCCGAAAATCAGAACCATGCTATTGTTTTTACTCGAGGGGAAGCACTTCAGACTATTGACATGAACCAGGTACTTAGAAGTCTTAATGCTGACAGTAGAATAGGATTTTTTTGGGCCAACTAGCGTTATTCAGTGTCTCATTTTTGTGGTAGGACAATTACTTGGAAGAGGCTTTCAAAATGCGTAACCTCCTGGAAGAGTTTAATGAGGATCATGGGGTACGCCCCCCTACAATTTTGGGTGTTCGTGAGCATATCTTCACTGGAAGGTTGGATCAATCATTACATTTTCGGGGAGCTATGAGCTATCACTGAACAGTTGGATTTTAATAATATCTAATATGTTAGTTCATTTGTGCTGCAGTGTTTCTTCTTTGGCTTGGTTTATGTCGAATCAAGAAACGAGCTTTGTCACCATAGGTCAAAGAGTTCTTGCAAGACCTTTGAAGTATGTTGCCTTTGTATTTTCCTTCTTCAGCCCTTAATTATTTTAAAGAACTATTTGCATATGTATTTTTCTATTTAGTTGTTTATTTATTTTGAATAACGATAAAATTTTATGTTACCAACAACTAATAGTTGAACTAAGACCATATACCAAATGAATGAGGACACATTTGATACCTGGTGGTTGGTTTATAGACACATCAGATTTTTGTAAACATATCCCGACTGTGCGCATGAGATTGAAGTTCCATTGAGTTGAAACCTTTCAATTTTGTGTGTGTGCGTGTCTGTCAGTCTGTCTGTCTCCTGAATGTTTTATTTTCTGGCCACACTGAAACTCGGTACAGCCGTTCTTATACACAATATTTATAGTTAGTTTCATGGAAGGACAACCTTCTATTTGTATCTTCCAGCTGAAAATCATTTGATATTGCAAAGTTTCACCTTGTAGCATGAAATTCATTTTTTTTCTTGACAATTGGTTGGATTTAGGGTTCGGTTCCACTATGGGCATCCGGATGTGTTTGACAGAATTTTCCATATTACCCGTGGTGGCATCAGCAAAGCCTCTCGGGGCATCAATCTGAGCGAGGATATCTTTGCCGGTAGTTTTTTCAATTTTCTACCTCTTTGGTATTCATTTAATTTAATTTATTGCTTGATATGTATTTTTCTTATGCAGGCTTCAATTCAACACTGAGACGTGGAAATATCACACACCATGAGTATATCCAAGTGGGAAAGGGAAGAGATGTTGGCCTCAACCAAATTTCGCTTTTTGAAGCAAAAGTGGCCTGTGGTAATGGGGAGCAAACGCTCAGCCGAGATATCTACAGATTAGGCCATCGTTTCGACTTCTTCCGCATGCTGTCATGTTATTTTACGACTACTGGCTTTTATGTCAGCTCAATGGTAATCCCAATTGCATACAAATCACAAGCTTAAAGCCTTATAAATGATTGAACACTATAACCGGGCTGATTTCAAAGTGTAGTTATTTGGAGTTTCCTTAGTGTTATAAATTTAATCAAAATAATAAACAATATGGAAAGAGCTAAGAAACTACAGTAAGACTTGAATAATGGTTCGGCTGAGCAACAATTAGAAAGGGACCAAAAAAAAATGCGAAAGAACAAAGAAAAGGGAATCAATAAACAAATTTGTGTTCTCATAATTTAACTGTCATCTATTAGGTATGCAATCCTATGTGAATGATGCATAAATGTTTAGCAGTTATACTAGTCAAACTACTCCAACTGAGGCTCAACAGAGTAGTAAGTATTAAATTTAAAAAAACTAGCAGGCTATTTTATGATGACGTTACTTAGTGTGGCTCAGTTATCTAAGTGTATTACTTCTGTTTTCTACACTTGTTAGTAATAGTCTGGGAATGGTGCCAGGCGAGGGCGCCGCTATGCCCCACTGCTCTGCTGCAGCCAGCCCCTGGACTATGCAAAAGAATTGAGGGCGGGGGGGAACCACTATGTCATTTTCCAGGAAAGAAAAAAGAGAATATTTCAATATATTGCAGGACAGGCTTTACATAGTCCTTTGTTATTGTTTTCTTCCTCGAAAGCAAATGCACTCATAGTTTTAAGGAATCTTACATGAACTCACAGCCAGTATACATGCGTTGCTAGAGAATTGGAAATATGTTCATCCTTTTGTTCCGTGTCTCACACAGCAAATATTGTATGCAAGAGAACTATTAGTACTGAACCAGTACTGCCTCTGTAACTGACTCTTTCTGCTTTAGACCACTTTTGTGCCCCAAATACCTGAAAAGGTACAGCATTTTCATTGGGCTTTTGAAATATTATGTGATGGCATCGTTGCCCATTTGAAATGAAATCTTTGCAGCTACCGTTTCCACTCTCAAAATCTGATATATTGTGTGATATACTTCACTTTGGAATTCCAATTGATGAACCTCTTTCTTCTTTTACTTTTATGTTTTTGGGAGATCCTCAAGGACAGAAGTGTATTTTGTATTATTGGGGGTGGGGGGATGGTAGTTGAACCTGCGACCAACTGGTTGGGATGAGGACCTGGTACCACTGAGCTTCAAGCAAATTTTGGATAAAATGACCTAAACGCTTGTCCAAATGTAAATGACTAATCTAAAAGTTCTGAAACAATTCAGCAACTGTAGCATTAGTACTGGGCTTAGTTTCATGTCTCTCTTCTGTGGTTTTTTTCTTTATCTTTTTTCTTTTTTCTTTCCAGCTCACACAAGCTTTTTCTTTTTACTGTGCAGATAGTGGTCTTCACAGTTTATGCATTCTTATTTGGAAGACTTTACCTTTCATTGAGTGGATTGGAAAAATCAATCGTGAAATTTGCAAGGTCCAAGGGAGATGATCCTCTGAGGGTGGCAATGGCTTCACAGTCCCTTGTTCAAATAGGCCTCTTGATGGCCTTGCCCATGGTTATGGAAATGGGACTTGAAAGGGGTTTCAGAATTGCATTAGGTGACATGATAATCATGCAGCTTCAGCTAGCTGCTGTCTTCTTCACTTTCTCTCTTGGGACAAAGGTCCATTATTTTGGGCGCACAGTCTTGCATGGTGGGGCTAAATACAGGGCAACTGGACGGGGTTTTGTTGTTCGACATGAGAAGTTTGCAGAGAACTATAGGATGTACTCAAGGAGCCATTTTGTAAAAGCTCTGGAACTTATGATGCTGCTTATAGCTTATCGAATTTATGGCACAGAGAATGGTGATCCTGTTACTTACATGCTTCTCAGTTTCTCAATGTGGTTTCTAGTGGTATCTTGGTTGTTTGCTCCTTTCCTTTTTAATCCATCAGGATTCGAGTGGCAGAAGATAGTAGAAGATTGGGAGGATTGGGCAAAGTGGATTAGCAGCCGGGGTGGTATTGGTGTGCAGGCAACCAAGAGCTGGGAGTCCTGGTGGGACGAGGAACAGGAACATCTGCAGCACTCTGGGTTTATGGGACGGTTCTGGGAAATCATTCTTTCCCTCCGCTTTCTTTTTTACCAATATGGAATTGTGTATCATCTGCATGTGGCCAATGGTGACACGAGCATTATGGTAAGTGCATGAACTATCCTTGACATATCATGTTCCATTTAGCTTTTCAATCGGCTATGTTTCCAGCATCTTATGCACACAGAATAAAGGTTCACACAGTGCTAGAACTGCTGCCTAATTTGCTAATGTAACTACAGGTCTATGCTCTGTCTTGGCTGGTCATTGTTGCCGTAATGATCATCTTGAAGGTTCATGCTCAAATTCTACAGATTAATCTTCTCTCTCTAAATTGTTCTGGATGCATAAAGATTCTGATCCATTTAGTTTTTCCGGTCATGCTTCTAACACTTAATACATCCAAATGATGTCTTTCAACTGCAGATTGTCTCCATGGGTAGGATGAAGTTCAGTGCAGATTTCCAGCTGATGTTCAGACTTCTCAAGCTGTTCCTGTTTATCGGAATGGTGGTCACTTTTGTCATTCTATTCACATTCCTAAGTCTTACTGTGGGAGACATCTTTGCCAGCCTACTGGCCTTCATGCCAACGGGATGGGCTCTTCTGCAGGTATGTTTCTCGCCTATAACATGTTGCTTAAAGACATGTACTCCTACACAGCAGAAATGTGTAGAGACTCTCTCTCTCTCTCTCTCTCTCTCTCTCTCTCTCTCTCTCTCTCTCTCTCTCTCTCTCTCTCTCTCTCTCTCTCTCTCTCTATGTTCATGTTTCTTTGTGTGGTGTGGTGTTGTGGATGCAGGTAGCACAAGCATGCAGGCCAGTGGTAAAGGCCTTGGGAATGTGGGGGTCTGTCAAAGCTCTAGCCAGAGGATATGAGTACCTAATGGGGCTTGTCATCTTCACACCTGTGGCTGTCCTTGCCTGGTTCCCATTTGTCACAGACTTCCAGACCAGGCTGCTATTCAACCAAGCTTTCAGTCGAGGGCTTCAGATTCAACGTATTCTGGCTGGTGGGAAGAAGCAGAAGCAGAAGTAAATACTTCCTGTGCACGGTGGTGGTTACTAAGAAAGAAACGTGGCGAGGGAGGAGGGAAGAGACAGAGGAAACGTAGGAAAAGCTGGGTCTCGGGGAGGTTTCTGAAGTCAAGGCAGGAATCTCACGACAACATCAGACGTATCATGCATGACTGCATGTCAAGTGTATTCTCTCTCTCCCCCCCCTTCATAGCAAATGTAAAAAATTGAGTTTTAACTCACCTTGGTTATGTTGTCATATTTCTCTCAATTTCCCTTGGTTGTGTTGTCATATCTCTCTCACAAGCCACATATATACTTGAATTGGACATTTCGTACCCATATAGTAATACTTAATTGATTAGTGTATCAATCGATAAATTCAAGAAAGTATTGGCATACATATATATATATATATATATATCCATGTCCTCCACAACTTTCCATGCATCAATTTTCACTTTCTTCCGAATTTACTAGTGAATTAATGGTCGTACTCCTACAGCCAGGAGTGAGGTACATTATTCTTAGTTTAGTTTTGAAAAGAACTGAATTGATTAAACAGCAGTGATAGGCACCAGAGAAGAAAAAGCCTTGTTGTCTCACTAGCGCTTGCATAGAAGGGAAGAGAAGAGAGATGGGTGGAACCACAAGTCTCACACTCCTTACATGACTAAGAGATATAATACCGACCCAGGTTCACCTATTTGGCAGCCCTGGTTTGGATCCATACCCAAAGTCCCAAGCATACAGAAAGGGTTAATGATACTTTTTGTTGTATTCATGTATCGGACAGTCCTTTGATTTGATAAAAAGCTCAATTCAAAAGAGAGAATTAATCCTGGTAATGGGGAAGGAATCAAGCATTTTTTTTCACTGCTTTTTTGGAGTCCTATTGGCACTTTTCTTTTCTTTCTAATTCTCCCAAAAGTTCTTCAAATAATTTGAATTTGTCGATTGAGAAATGAATTCAAACTAAAACAAACTGTATAAATTTGTCTACTGTAATTATTGTATTTCTTTTATTTGTTTTAAATACTATAAATTCATGAATTTTTTTAAAAAATTAATACATAGAAAAATTTAAATTTTATTTATACAAATATATATATACATATTTGTTTATAATTAGTTATATTAAAATGTGTGAATGTGCTATAGAGATGCTCCCGCTCTTACAATAATTTTACAAATGACACTCTCGCACACTTGCTATTGCTCACGCTTCATGAAACAGTTACTGAGGCTACATCATACAATTTAGAAGTGCTCAATTATAGTTTATTTCACCTCGCTGATGACATTTCTTGGGTTATATATATATATATATATATATCTTTAATGTCTATGCAACAAATTAAAATTGGCAAAATCTTGCTAGCTTGTGAGTGCAGCAAAAGCCTAGTTCTACTAGAGCTTTGATGTATGAATTGACCAGAGTATGGTGTAGTAATAGTTTTGTCACCAGTTCAACACTGATGATTGCCCTCCTACCATGGAGAGATTAGGATATAGAAAGTCCTAGCTATCCTCCAAGTTCAAGAGCATTCCAACTCCAATTGCTTTTTGGTATATAGTTGTTGAAAGTGATCTCGATCAAACTCTTCTTTTGAATTAGAAGTATCTAAAGAAAATTCTAAACAATCAGCAACCATTGTCAAAATGGTGTTAGTCGAGAGCTCATCATCAAGAGAGAAAATAGATTCAATGTCTGCATCCCCAAGGTTACATCAAATTGTATTTACCTCTTAGCACAGTGTTAGTGAAGATAGAGATGCATGTAGAGAAACAGAAAGTTTGCTAAGAACATTGTAGGCAAGTCATAGATGCATTAGAGTCTGCTAAACACATTCATGTAATTCATGTAATGTATGAACTTTACATGGTTGATTTGGACGGCAAGCTCGAGGAAGTAGTTAGCCCAAGAAAAACACTATCTCAACTATATATGATTCAACCTCCTTGGGCACATTGACTCTCTCTCTCTCTCTCTCTCTCTCTCTCACGCACCCCCATTATCATCATCATCTTCTAGTGAATGTTGGGCTATTTCTTTACCAAAACCAGAATTAAATGAATAACAGTATCTTGAATAATAGATAATGCAAGTAAAAGAAGATTGCCAACTATAAGTGGTAAGAACTATATAAAGCTCACCCATAGATCTGGCCACAGTTTCTCGACTGTAATCAATCGTCTCTTTCATGCTATTAACCACTTGTGATATCTGAAGTTCATCCCGTTAAGAAAGATCTAGATCAAGCAATTTGCTGAGTAAAACGGGTTTGCAGTAACTTGTCTGTTAGGAAAAGATTAATGCAACACGTGAAATCAATTTCTACATATATTTCATTCTATACCTGAATGTCCAAGACAACCCGGGCCCTGCCACAGCTGGTGGACTCTTAAGGGATGCGCATGGATCTTGCATTTGAGGGTTAGAGTTTGGTTGGGCTGAGCGACCGCTCAAAATTGTGATAGAAACAGATGTTGCTGCTACTTACACTACACTAGTGAGCTGATTCTTCACGGAGATCCCGATATCCATCCTGCAGAGAGCTCTTACACGGACCATGGCAATGACAGCTCCAACATAATTTTCGGGAAGGTAATCAATGTGTGGACTGGCTTGCAAGATAAGCCCATAATCATTTGCAGCCTTTTTTTGAGATAAGGGACCCTCCTCTAGCTCTATGTCAAGCTTATTGAAGCTTGATCATAGGGGTACCATCTACGTGAGGTGGTTGTTTTAGGTTGTTTTATCTTTTTCCAATCTTTTCGACCAAAAAATAAAAAGGTGCTAGACGTAATGGATGAGCAGAAATATCTTATTGACATATCCCCCGAAAAAGTATGAGACCCAGTAATTTAGAACACGTGTTATTCTATCTGTGTCTCTGTGCAGTAGCTAGTGATAGCAATTTGATTTTAAACATCCAAACCCGTTTCACCCTACACCTAATAGGAAGGAATTCAGATACGAATAAACAGGTTAGAGCCAAGGTATAGAGAAGAAGACAAAACTTGAAAGTGGGTATGGGATGAAATAGAGTTTAGGTCACTACCCTCGCCGCACCCCACCCCGATTTTATTATAAAATTCCTATATACTCCTATTATACTTCAATAATACAAAATATTCTTAGCATATAAAAGTTAATGTTAAGATTTTAATGTTACTCAATATTAAAGGGATTTAGCATTTTTTTCTCTTTTTTTTTTGGTTATTGTGTTAGCACTTATATAATTTGTATTATTTTTATTTTTAGAGAATTGTTTTTATATTGAGATTTTATATGTGTAACCCATTCTAATCCGGACCCAGTTAACTTAAGTGGAATGAGAACGGGTGAGGAAGCTCAATCCGTCAAAGGCTTGGGACAAGATGTGAGGTGCAGTTTTCTTATTAAGAGTGGAGTAAGGTTTAGCCTAACCTATACCGAACGCGTCCTATACCGAACCTGTCCATTGCTATCCATTTCTCTTTTTTTTTTGTTGGGTACGAATAGAAGTAAGGGTCATCAAAAAGCCCAAGGCCCTTGGCTCGGCCTGGCCCAAACCCGATGGGTCTAGCCCGGGCCTAGGCCAGTATTACTGCAGGTTGGGCGTGGGCTTCATTTTCAAGCCAATGGGTAGCTAACTACCGGGCCCAAAATAGGCCTGCAAGCCAAGCCAACAGAAGCCCTGTTTCGCCAACCTGAAAAAATTGAAACGTTTACCCTTTTTTTTCTAATCTTTGACCGTTGAAAATCTGACCGTTTGTAGTTTTGAAAATTACAGTTTTGCTCCAATATTTCAAGCTTATCTGAATTTGCTTTTTGCTATTATTTCATGAAAACCAATAACTGTAATTTTTTCAGAAGAGAAATGCAATGATTGATATATGTATATGTGTCAATCTAGTTAGGATATGCCTATATTATAGTGATGCAG
This sequence comes from Euryodendron excelsum, assembly GCA_033060915.1. Taxonomy (NCBI): domain Eukaryota; kingdom Viridiplantae; phylum Streptophyta; class Magnoliopsida; order Ericales; family Pentaphylacaceae; genus Euryodendron; species Euryodendron excelsum. The sequence continues at coordinate 39,835,954 of CM065383.1, forward strand.
TCTCTCTCCCTTACTGCAATTGTTTACACATAATAGATCAAGATTCATGGATGTAATTATATATTAATTATTATGAATAAAAAATTTTCTCCTCATCATCCATTCTTTGAATCCAATAAAAAAGCCAATTTTTAGCCCGACAATAATTAAGGCAACATGACCCGAATGGGCCAAGCCTACAAGCCCATATGGTTTGGGCAAAGCCTGGCCTATAGGCCCATTTTTCTACGCTGGTGGGCAGGGCCTAGGCCTCTCAGTTTTGGCTGGGCCCAAGCTTGGCCTAGCCCTTTGATAGGTCAAAAATATAACTAGATATGATTTTTTTAATAAATAAGTTTCTTCTCCAAAAATAGAATAATATAATATAAAACATAACTACATATGATATATCAAAGTACATAAATCAATTATATTACATAAATTTCAAACCGGGTAGGGCTCTAAACTAAATTTTCAAGTCCACTCTATAACATAATTAGGCCTAAAAAAGTTTTCAAATCCTAGAAATGACGGGCAGAATTGAGCAAGCTTAACAAGGCAAAATTCAATCCCATGGCTAAGCCTAGATACGTTGTAAAACACATGATGGTATGTATTACTACAATAATTTTTTTTAGTACTCCTGAAATGCCAAGTCACCCTTTCTCATCTCGTAGTGTAGTGAATCTCCCTTGTTAAGTAGATCCAGTTGGTGTGTTTTGCACTATTAAGGCCCGTTTGGTTTAACTTTTTTGTAATTTTTTTTATTTTGTTTTTTTTGACTTATAAGCAAAAACAATCAAGTTTTTTCAGCTTTTTTGCTTTTAATAGGATAAGATATGCAAAAAAGCCAAAAAAAAAAAAACAAAAAAGCTTCAAAATCTTTATTTTTTTGTTTATAAGCAAAAAAAAACTAAATCAAAAAACCAACTTATAAGTCAAACCAAACGAGCACTTAGAAGAACAAATGTGCACCCCTTATCTTTGTCATCTTCAGCTATTTCACTTTCCAAATGGTGTCGACTCTGAGTGATTATTCATAAATCATCAAACCGTGGTCTAAATCCATTACAGAGTTTGGGTTGATCCTTGGGGAGATTGCCAATTTTAGGTTGCATTTGACACTGATCAACCCCTTCCTTGGACCCTAAGCTTTTGGGGTTTTGGCTTGGGACCTGCTTACACCATCACTGTCAAATGCTCTTCTTCAACTCTTGAGTGATTATCATGTACGAAGAGATATCTCCAACTAGGAAATAAGGACTAATTTTTCAAATCCTGTCTATTTTTACCACACAAAAATCACTATGCCATTTTATCACTCTTTAAGCTTTTAACCATGCCACATAGTTCATCTGCATTATTGGCTTCCATATGTTTCAGAATACTTAAAACCCACCTACAACACTGCATCATTACACAATTACAAGAGAAAAGTGAGAGGGGAGCACCGCTACCTGGATTCAATCGCATGCGATTCAGAGCCTCTCAGGAACGATCGGCGCCACCATATTTGGAATGCTTTACTAAGATTAGGGCATTCAGTACCATGTTTGGAGAAACAACGGAACCATTCCATAAACAGCACGTATTGTTGCTTCAACGGAAGAGTAAGGAGTGCCTGCCCCATGGCTTCCTCCAGTGCCCTCATATCTAGCCCCTTTCTGCACCTTTGTAACCAACCAAAGTCCAACAGCATGGGTCTAAACCAAGCCTGAAGTAGCCCTGATCTTGCTTCTGAACAGCAATGTAGTTTTCTGGTCCCTAGTGCAATGAACAACATAGCTGAAACCCGGCTGATCTCATACCTAACCATCGGGGATGCACTCCCATGCATACTAAGCAACTCCCCTTGATCTGCCCAGATTTCCACAAACTCCTCCGCCATTTGCCGATCAAGCAGGATCTCTAGAAGCCAGTTGATATTGTCAACCTGCTTTGAGATGCGTTCAATCAGAGGCTTACCTGTATCCTTTTTTGCCAATTTCCCACAGTTTATGCCAGAGGCCTCCTCAAACAGGCCAACCAGTGAACTCACACAAGACTGGCAAACAACATATAGATCCTCCTTGTTAATGTCTGGATAGTCCTTCTCATAGATTGAGCTTTTGCACAGGAGACCCTTCACTAAGGACTTGAGCTCATTCCTTGCATTGGCATCAGTACAAGTTGTGATGGACAAAACCAACTGTCTAGCTAAATTTTGTTGGGAATTTACTGAGTCCAGTGAATAGAGTCTGGCCAAGATGTCCCTAGTTGTTGCATCATCAAACTTGAACCTATTAAACAAGCTTCTCAGTTTCTCCTCTTCTTCCTCACTCCAAGGCACTGCCTCGAGGTATTTTAAACAGGACACAACACCTTTGGTGAACATGATGCCTGCTGATACCTAATATTGACAAGGAAAAGGGTTTGTGATTGTTCATGATAAAACCTTATTACCAAAGAAACCGATGCAAGGTCATAGATCCAGCATTTCAAAATAGCTTCATGAATTGAAATTCATAAAACATATAGGATAATTCTGCTTGCTTCTTTTTGTATCTAAAATAACAGATGTTGAGCAAGTTAACACAGCTAGAGGGGGCATGTTTGGTTCTGATGGTAACGTCAGCATTTGACATTACCATGTGTTTATTCCATATGAGACTTGAGAAATATACACAGTAACATACAACTATTTATACACGGAGTAACATAAAAGCAACATAAAAGTGCTGTAACATCTATTCATGCTTCACATAGTAAATACAAAATTTGCTGCCTTCTTTTGCAGAAGTTTTGGAGTTTCAGAGTCCACTCTATGCAGGTACACCGCTCAAAGAATCCTACTGTCTCCTTCAAAGAATTTAACTAATGACAGTAACAAGAAAGGAGTTGCTGTGACCCCCATGCTCTACATTATGCAACATGCTGATATTTTCCAAACAGCTGCAGATAATAAAACACATTTCTCTTACACACCGACATCCAAAATGTAAACCTATGAAAGTCATACCATTCATGTAATTTATGCTGATTAAACAACATTTATTCAGGACAAGAATGGTTGTAGCAGGCACAACACAAGAAGCTCAGTGAGAATGGTATGCTGTAGGTCACATACATGGGGCATGGTACATTGGCATAGGCTAATTCAGATAATGAAATAGAAGATAATGTTGTCCTATTTCAGCTAGAGAATGCAAAGATTGCACAGCCAATCATAAGAGTTTTAAAACATTTAATTGAGGTGATCTGTGAAGAAGAGACAGTTTTGTTGATCTTTTTGGGTTGATAAGCTCTGCTTGCCAAGGTTTTCATTTCCGTTTTTGGTTTGTGGTTTTCTCACATAAGCATTTCCCATTTAGTTTGGGGTTTTACTTGGCTACACTGCCTTTGCCATTTGATGTTATTTGACTAAAACTCAGCCCAACAAGCATTAATCCGACTTGGCTAGGGTTGGACTCGTAAATCCATTTTCTCCCATCAGTTCTATGCAAAGTCATATCCTCGTTCAAGTTCAAGGCAATTATGTCAATTTTTCCAGCCTTAACCCACAATCCTTTTGACCTTCGTCTTGTCCTTTTGGTAACGTCTACTTAGACAAAGACACTTCTCCGTACTAGTTTGTTACCTATGCTACATTGCACATGGCATAAACATCTCAAACAACTTTCCCTCTTATAATTTTCAATTGATGCCCCTTCTATGTTTCTAGCCTTGCATTCATTTCTTATTCAATCTTTTCTTGTAACACCACTTACACATCTCAACACCCTCATTTCTTGTAAAACTGAGATATTATTATTGCATGACAGCCTCAATACTTTACACGAAATTCTCAATTGTGCAAAATTTCAATAGTATACATGGTGTTTTCACCACGTCAAATGGTAAATTTTGTGGATTTTGAAATTGGACAATGTGCATGGAAATATGTAGTGGTTCGGAAAATGTAACGTGTATCCTATACTGTAAGGATGATGAGTTAGCTGAAAATTGCATTTGACAAGATTAATTCTTGATGATTATGTATGAATAACAATTACACATTCTCTAATCAGTCAACTAAGTCTTTGGTTCACTTCTCACAATCTCTCATGAATAGTATATAAGATAATGGACCACATAAGCAAAATGCAACCACAATAACATAGATATCACCTCTAGCAAACTAAAGATTGTGTTATATTACCTAAAGTTTATGACACTAAAACATGCCCATGTAGTTTTGTTGCATTTGAACAAAATCCCTTCAAACTACAAATAAGACCATCATTATATGCTAGATACCTTGACATACATTGTTGGCCATTTTCTAGTAGTTGACTCTTTTGGGACAATTTGAGATCTAACATAGTGTCCTGGACACCCAAAAAAAAAAAAAGTGTCAATGCTTTGGTTCCAGAAGGTTTTGGTCTCAAGTATCATAATTGACATTTGTTTCCCCTTTATATTTGTGCACTCTGTTTTTGTGTGCTTGTGCACCCTGTTCAATTCAGTTTGTGTGTTCATATGGTTACTTTCCATATGTGAGATAGGGTTGTGCTTGAGAGGGATTGTTATATAGCATGATATATATTTTTGGGCACATTACAGCATGATATACATAGTTGGGCACATTTCCTAATAGTTTAAGATTTTTGGATCAATTAGTGATATAATACTATAAGTTCAAAAGGTTGCTGAGGACAAGCAGCAAGCAAATAAAATCAACTGACCTAACACAATAGAATGGTGTGTGTATGGATATGAGAGATGCCGGGCTGACGGAGCGACCTGGGTGGACAAGGCCCTCTGGAAAGTTAATGGTAGATGCTTACTAGGCGAAAGACCATCGGAGGTAGAGGCGAGAGAGCTGAAGCAGTCCTAGGAAGAGAGAAGAAAGTCACAATGTCCATGGGAGAGAGAGAGAGCCTCTTGGCTTGTTAGCTCCTTCTTGTGGTGATGAGATGATGTTTGCTGAGGGAAGGGTCTCCCCTTACATAGGCGAGGGGGCCTCGAGGCTTGAGCCAGCCCATGAGTGCTCAGGGCCAACTGGCCAATTCCTGTAGACTCGACATTCTGGAGGTCAACCCTGCAAATGAGATCCTCCCCAAAGGGTAGATGGGATTCGGTTAAGTGTCAATAGTTGACCTACATTGAATGCGTTTGTCTTGTTTCGATGGTGTATATTCGATGGAGATCCATTGGAGATCTCTCTCTCTCTCTCTCTCTCTCTCTCTCTAAGACCAGTCAAAGAGCGAGACCGCTTTGACGAACTCTTAACTCTAGCCTCCAATCTACTTTTCTCCTGATGATTCCGCACCGCGCAAGGGCGAGCCCGAATGGGTCCCTAGATCCTACCCCCAACCTAGGTTGTTCAGTTGCCTTATGAAGAATCTTAGCCAAGTAATGGAGAGGTGGCTCGATGGAGAGTACGCTCGGTAGAGAGGTTTTACGGCCGAACCAGGATGTGCCAAGCATGAAGCAGTAGGAGAGGTGCACTCGGGCAGAAAGTCCCTCAGCCGAGCTGAGTGGATGCCTCGAGGCCATTCATTGGCGAGGGCCCTCTTGGTGCATGAGCTCGGAGGAGATACCTCAGGTGCTGTGCTCGGGTGGCAAGTCTCGACCACTAAGAGGAGAATAGCGTGGCACTGATGTGACCCGCCACGTAGGAGATCCCATACCATGTACCTACAAATGGATTAGAAGATCTTTTGCCAACAATCTCACTACAATTTAATTCCAAGTCAAGATACTAGGCTCGGTCAGACAGTTGTAGTGGATGGGGCATTGAAAACCCCTTCTCTGGAGGACAATCGTTAAGGTATGTAACAAGTATAGATAGTGAATACAAAAAAAAAAAAAAAGGCTGCACTACATTGAGTATAATTAGCTCTGACAAGGTTTGCATGTCAGCACTTAGGGGAGGCCTACACATTGAGGTGGATTCATTTGATTATTTAGATTTAGCTTTCTCATAATGCTAGTCTACCACATCTGGCTAAGATAGGTCATTATTTAAATATTATGTACCATTTTACCAAACAAGGTCAACCGTAGATTAAGAATGTACCGTTTTACTGCACAAAGTCAAGCATCAGCAGAAACTTCACCAAGGGGCAGACATAGAGAAAAGAATAACTTGAAGAATTTCAGTAAACTTACACCACAGAATGGATAAGAATATTCAGCAAAAGGAGTGCAAGAAAAAAGAAACGGCAGCAATAAAATAAATAATGTTTGTCAAATGACAGATGACAACTAAGAACAATGCTTTGAAGAGATTTGGAAGCCATCTTAAAAAGAGCTTTTGCATATAGTCAACCAGAACCACTACACAAAAACAGAGCCATTGTCATTGTTAAGCACTACTAGAATTTAGCAACACTTGCAAAGAAAAAATAAAAGGTCATATCCATTGCACAATGCACCCACTTACGGCAGGATCCAGAAGAGGAACTGGATAGGCATCCTTACCCGCTTGTTTTTGTGGATAAATAGTCAAGTAACTGACATTAAAACTGGTAGTGATGACAATTGTCTTTAAGATGGTAACTGCAGGTTCATGTAGCATGTCTAAGTTTTATATAAAATTTGAAGGATATTTACTAAAATTCAGCGTTTAACTGTCAAACTGATGCAGGATGAGTTTCGGAGAACAATTTCAAACATGCAGCGAGCGCAAATTTGATGTGGGGTAGCATGGCAGATGGGTTTTCAGACTGATTCCAATTAGTGTTTCATTGACCGAAAGGTTGGAAAATTTTGGAATTTTGTTGAGTTAATTTGGCAGTACAAAAGAGTTGGATTTTGACTTCTTTTTGAGAAGGGGCTGTCCAAAAGAAGCTTTGTGGCTGTCCAAGGTTGTGAAAAGTAGCTCATCAACAGTAACAATCCTGGTTTTGTAGTTTTATGTGGTTAGGGGCAAATGCTTAACGAGGAAAGGGATAGGAATTTGGAATTAGGATATTTGATGGTTGAGAAATAGAAATGGTTCTGACTTCTGAGGCTTTAATGGCTAAGAGTGTAGAAAATTTAAAGGAGCTCAAAGAAGAAGAAAAAGATGGCAATCACAGCTGAACACTCTAGTCGTTACACCTAGAGTTAGAATTGCATCACACAATATAAACAAAGCATAAAAAATTTCACACAATATTCTAAAACATGTTTTCCTACGAATTAAAAATATTGCATGATTTTATTTAGATTTCCAAGGACTCCTAGTTTGTAAGACTTGGATCTTTAGTGAAACTAAAGATTTTGATTTCTAAAACCAATTTAATCAAACTAAAAGCTTTATATAAAGACCTACATTATGAACATATCCATGGATGATCCCTACCTATTTCCAAAACGAAAGATCCAAAAAGAACTACGATACCCTTGACTCTTGAAAACCTTAATATAAATATATATACATATATATGTATAGATATATATTATATATTATATAACTAACCAACTAGCAATAAGATGAACTTAAATGAACACAGATCGTTCTGATACATGAACCGGGAATGAGAACGTAGTACAATATATGCTCTAAAACATATTTATTATTCTTTACATTAATTATGTAAAAATAGTTTTGTAGAAACATTATGGCCAATTTGTTTTACATTTTGTCTTGCTAAACCTCCACTTTCTGGATTTTAGTTCATTATATTAGATTTCTTTTCGTTCTACGGAAATCTTTTAGGAAAAAGGTTTTGTGATCTCAAAATTCATTGTTTTGAAGAGGAAGTGTACCACATTTTGGAACAAGCACTCCAAAACTAAAATCACTAGAGTATTAGTGTTTTCTTATAACACTAACTTAAAATAAACAAAAATATGACTCTACAAAGACTATAACTCAACTCCGCAAGGTCCCAAGTGGGTCTTGACCTGAAACCAACCAACTTCTGAATTTTTCCACTTCTTTACATTTACTTTTGTTAAAAATTTTATGGCCCACATCACTAAATCACAAACCTAGACAAATCTAAATTGAATAATTACCAATACAACCAGAAAAAGAGCACTCTACTCAGATTTGCATTTAAGAAAGACCAAAATGGAAAACAAAAAAGTAATGCTTACAAAACTGATATTGAAACCATAATCTCTCATTCATGTTCATAAAGATCTTCGCTAGATGGTTTTGACTGCCTTTAGTCACCTTTCACAACCACCCTCTTTGCTCCAAACCTGGAATCACAATGACCTAAGGAGCATATGGAACCCAAGAAACTTGAGAAGCAATCCAAAACCAATCAAAATCAGGTTGGTTTGGTTTTGTTCTCTCATGCTTCAATTCCGTTATGAGTCTAGAATTCTGACAATTGAAGAGGTCAGTGCAGTTCAGGTTTGATGCATCGGCTTCCCCATACCAACTTGAGAACCAAACCCTTTCGTGAATGTACCTTTTCAATTGTTTTGGTGTCATACATTGTGTACACCAATGTGTTAACAGTTACTTGCACACAATTTTAGATTGGCATTATGGCATTTAAAAAGCTGCTACCAAAGATTAAAATTGTCCTGACTATACAAAGAAAACAAATTTCTTTAGCCAATGTGGGAACACCTCTTAGCAAATTTACATAGGACAAATGTGCTAGGACAACTCTTCCCACATCAGTTTCTTAGCAAGCCCTTTTCTCGTCTCTTTCTTATATGGGAGGTGTGAACTTGTTCAACTACTCTGACTTCTTGTGCCTGCACCTTAGTGTGCAAGGCTGGGCTGTTGTAATGGAGCCCTAGGTTAGGAAAAGAATTGTACAATTTGATTGAACTTTACGGGAATATGAACAGACTTTTCATTTTCTTATGCAACCAACAAAGAAATCAAACCACAGCCTAAACAGTTGTGTGTTAGTTTAGATGGGACACTTACACAACAAGGATAGGCAAAACCATAAACTTCAATAAAGGGCACAATCAGTCCATTACAAACCAAAAGGATATGCAACCATACAGGAAAGTTCCAGCACATGAACCGAGGTCAGTGTAGTTGTGGAGCAGACTGTTATCAGCATGGACAAAGCCAGGTTTTCATCTTTTGGGGGGCCAAGAATAGGTCTATAATTACAGTGGGGGCTTTCTATTTCATGCAGAGGGGTCATTCCACTTAATGTGAAAATCTGTGAACTTGATGTATACACATATAAGGGGTTATTCATGGCCACCCGGTCTTAGCGTGCCTTCGTCCCTGGTTATGAGCCAAAAGGTAGTGCAACAGGTTGTATATGGAATATCAGAATATCACAGGCTTCCAATGCCCCAAGTACAATATGTTGTCGTTTAGAAGATGAGCAGAGGTGTAGTAGAAGAATTGGAGCAGAGAAAGGGAAGAATTAGAAAAGGGGAAGATAAGAAACAGCTTATTGGAGAGTTGGTGAAACAGATTGCAGAAGAAACCAAAAAGGAGGAAGAAGAGAATAGAGGGGCGAATTCCACATGGCAGATAAGTAGGATAGCAGAAAAAGAAGTGGTAAAGAAAAAGAATAACAGAGGACAAAGCAGGTGCAGGGAATAGAAAAAATACAGCAGCAACTGAAAAGAGAAAACAGAGCAATAGGAGAGAAGATAAAACACAGGTACCTCATTGTCTTCATTTTTCTGAGACGGGAGTGGTGTGGGAACCTTGTTTTGTTTGCAATTTTCAGGATTGGGAAATGGAGATGGTAGATGAATTTATGGCTTCTTTGTATAAGGTGAAAGGATATCTTGTGGGAAAGGATAGATTGGTTTGGACAGAAAAGCAGGGGAAGTTTACTGTTACGTTGTTCTAGGATATTCTTGGTAGGGATGTGCAGAGGTCTTTCCCTTGGAAGAGGATTTGGAAAGTTGGGGCTCCATCCAAGATTGCTTTTTTTTACTTGGACTGCAACACTGGATTCTATTCCTACCAGTGGTAATTTGGGCAAAATGGGTAAAATGTTTCCCAATTGGTGTTGTATGTGTCGGAAAGTTGAAGAATCAATTAATCATCTTCTCCTCCATTATGATGTACCATTGCAGTTGTGGAGTATGTTATTTTGCATTTTTGGTATTCAATGGGTTTTGCTAGAATCTATTAGCTTTGGGTGAATCTTGGCCCAGGGGGTGTTCAGCACAGAAGACTAATAAGGCTTGGAGGATTGCCCCTTTGTGCTTAATGTGGCGTTTGTGTAGGGAGCGTAACCATAGGACTTTTGAAGAGATCCTTTTGCCAGTTCGTCTGCTCAAATCAAAATTTTTAAATACTTTTCAGCTTTGGATGTCAGGGAATTCCTGTGAATCTTCTTTTGTTATCATAGATTTTATATGAGATCTTACTTTGGAGGAGGGTTTATAATTTTCTTTGTATACTTTTTGTGTATAAAGGTGGCACTTCTTTCAGCATCTTTTGAATAAATTTTTGCTTACTTACCAAAAAACAAAAAAAAATAGGTACCAGAGAAGAGAAACAGCAGTAAAGTTACAAGAGAAAGTAGCCGCAGTAGAGTAGCAAGAGTAGAGAACAACATATGGAAGACAATGAAAGAGTGGAGAGAATTCCAGCCATTGGGGGTTTCTGCAAGTCAGCCAACCTCCTCAAAATCTGCCAGAATTAGGGTATACGTAGGTAAGTTAAGACCCAACCCTAGGTTACTTTTGCTTAGTGTCGAGATCCTATTGTTCCGTTTACAAAACCACTTAAGCATCCATGTGACGCATACTAAGAAGCTCAGGCACTTCAAAGTCCGACACGACATTCCTAAACCATTTTTTAAATGGCTTTCAATAGAAAGTCAAATGATGACAAATTGAGTTGTAAATTTGTATGAATGTTAGCCAATGAGCAACAAGCCCTAATAACAGCAAAAATGAGGAACAAGATGACAAAAATTTCTTCAAATCATTCCTCCACATGTCCATAAAAAGTTATTGTTTGAAGCCCTTAAAGCCATCAACGTGTATCTTCGTAGTGCATAGCACAAAAAAGCCACCATTCTTGCATCTAGTCCACTCAATTTCCGTCATAAGTTGGTATTCTAAAAAATGGAAGTGGCTAAAGATAATGCAGTTAGCAGAAAATTGTAATTAAAATTAAAAAATAACCCCCATAGGGTAGAACTTGGGACTCTTGCTTAGGTGCAATAGTCATGAGTTTGATTCCCCCATAGGTGCCTAGCCTGTCAACCTTATAGAATACCCAAAAACTAGGTGTGGTGGGAGTGCTCAGGTGTCCCAGGGTAGTCCCCCCAAAGGTGCGGATACCCCTAGTCGTTGAAAAAAAAAAATTACTACTAAGAACAAGGATGAGATCAAATAGCAGTTGCTTGCATAGGACGTACACGGTTTTTTTTATCATTAGCAGACTTGATTTAAAATGAAAGGACAAAATGGACCTACTCATCTATCACCATCACTCTGTCCACTAGAAGAGATGAGACTATTTCTAAGAGGCTTATCCGCCAAATGGTAGCTTCAGACCAGATATAACTCCCCATTGTATGAGTTAAGAAACTAGCAGATTGAGTTATGCTGGTTGCATTGTTTTTTCCCCCTCTTGTACCTTACGACGGTTGATTACAGTCCCTATGGAAATCGAAGGAGACCAAACATATCAACTCAATCGGTTTTCATTGCAACATATGACCAACCTGCTGCCTCAAGGAGAATGATGAAAATGTTTGACTCAATGCTGTGCAAGCCAATCAGTATCCTGAACCCATAAGCTATCCACTCATTCTCATAAATATTTATATGGAACCTAGGGAAACAAATTCAACAAACAATAATCCATCCAACTTTTCAATTTATAGGATGCTGCAAACAAATGGCATGCAGACAGTTGATTACAGTCCGTATGGAAATTGAAGGAGACCAAACAATCGATTGATTCTATCAGGTCCAATGTTCCGTAGTGCATCTGAAATTAAAATTCATTTATCGTAAGAGTTTTGCATGACTAAAATCTTGTTTTATGTCCAGAATAATGGGCCTTCATTGCAACATAATACCAACCTGCTGCCTCAAGGACAATGATGAAAATATTTGACTCAATGTTGTGCATGCCAATCAATATCCTGAACCCTGAGGCTATCTACTCATTCTCATAAAGATTTATATGGAACTTAGGGAAACAACTGAATTCAACAAGCAATAATCCATGAAGCTTTTCCATTTATAAGATGGTGCAAACAAATGCCATGCAGCAAAATCTGAGCTTTTCAAATGCCACATGCTTTCTAAATTTACAGGTCCCATAAATTATCAATTTAACAAATTAAAAGAACCCACCCAGACCAACATTCTAGCTACCATACATAATCCATCAAACTTTTCCAAAGTTGTCCACGATCCAAAAAGTTTATTAGGAATTTAGATTTCAGTCATATGCTTGTATTAGACAGCTGATGTAAAAGATTTTGTTAACGTACAAAGAGGTCTCCCCAAGATTCAGTTCCCAATGGCTGATCAATACATCCCCCAGCTTACCCCAATATGGAACGAATCATATTCCCACACATTTCACAGAAGAAAAATGAGAACAACCAATGCAATATTCATAATTTCAATTCGAGCTTTCTGTTCTTATAGGCATTTACACATCATACAAAGCCATTCAATATAGTACAAAAGTACATCATATGCACATAACTATAAATAAGCACATTTCCAAAGCTGATTGAATTCATAGAAAACTACACCAACCCAAAATGCAAAGCGAGATTTCAAGAAGGAAGAAAGTACAAGTCCAAAAGAATCACCTCAAGTATATCGACGGATCGGTAAACCCCAATCTTCAGTAGCCGCTTAGAGATATCTTCTTCAAACATCAGCTCAATGGTCTCACGAAACACATTCAAGTTCTCCACCTCAGGAACCTCGATCCTACACAGATTCGCAGCGGAACCGCTCAAACCCTTTCGATAATCTGCAATCAAGTCCGCGAAAACCGAACTATTGGCACTCAACACCTCCGAATTCAGCTCCAGAACTAGAGAACCTCCAGACTTTCCCTTCAAGTTCAACCTCACATCGAAAATTCCCGAACTACAGTCCTCCTTCACACTATCACTGGAACCTGAGGAACCCTCAGGCGTTGTCGGCAACTTCTCCGAACGCTCCGATCTCGACTGCACATTCACGTTAGCGATCGGCGATGGCTCCGAAACCATAATTTCTTGCAGCGAATCGACGGTGGGGTCGGAGTCGATGGGGGAGACCCGGCCCGGGGACAAAATCCGGCGGGGGTCGATCCGACCCACCAAGCCGAGCCGGGTACTCTGAGGAGAGTTCGGGAACGAACAGGCGGATTTCGAGGGGGTTTCGGGCTTCGGAGGGGGTCTGGGATGAGAGAGGGTGGGGTTTTCCGGGCTACGCGGGGGGACGGCGAAGGAGCAGCACCATAAGCGGCGGCGAGGCGGTGGTTCACGGCGGGGATGGGGTTTGTGACGCGTCGAATCGTCCATTTTTGTGAGTTTCTACATTAGGATGGCGATGTGAGTCAGATCAAGAGTTGTAGGGTTTGGCATTGGGTGGGTGGAGGGGGAATGAGGAAGATGGATTCGTTATGTGGTGGAGGTGCTTCTCGGCATTCGTGAGAATTTGGATTTATTGTTCGGTATGTTCGTTTGTGAAACGAACGCAAGGTCAAGAAAATGAGGAGAGAGAGTGGATGATGAGTGAGACAGAGAAGAGAGAGATTCCACTTCTGCAGCTATCGTCCTGGGAAATAAAAGACTAACGACTAACGTGCACTGGGGAAGTGGGCTGCACCTTCGCTCACGTGCAGTGGGAGGAATCTTTTTTTTTGTTTCACTGGGGGCAGGGTACACGCAATGCGTGTCAACGTAATTTAGCTAAAGAAATTGATATGGAGAATTTTGAAATTAGTGGTGAGTTTAATTTTTTTCTAAGCCAATCAATGTTATCAAACCCTCAAATTAGTGAATCTCTAGAATAGGTTTTGGATTTAAAATACTTAAAAGGAACCGAATGTAAAGAGAGTTTATAGTAATGATTAACTACTACAAGAGAATAATTTATACAATACAATTTAGCTAATAAGCATGAATGATACCTTCTTACTAAATTTGAACATGGATTTTCACCAGCACTTTACTATTTATATATACAAATACATGTGTACATTAATAATATTCTCTATATATGCATACTATAACCTGTTAAATGCAATAACTCATATATTTCAAAGCTAACACAATAAAAGATGATTTACATGTAGCGAGATTGCTGAACGATAATCTTAAAAAAATCGTAGAATTTTGGTAATCAACAAATTCAAATAACTTTCATCTCACATAATTTGGCAGGCTCCCACTTAAAGGCCAACTGATACATATCTATTAAAATTGTTTTGCAGTTTTTTGTATTAAAGACCGATAATAACATCAAAGTACATACAATTAATGATTTTGACAATTTATATATATATATATATATATATATATACCTCTATAAATAATTTACCTTATAACAATTCTGCACATATCTTTGTTAGTTTTTAATTTGTCTCTTTTTCGTTGGCTGTAGAACTGTGTAATAATTTATAATATCAAAATAAATATTTTTTTCAATAAATAAGAGAGTGAGAATATAATTGAGAATCGTAAAATTTTTCATAAACCTAAGTAAAATTATAAAAAGCTTTCATTACCACTTTTATGTATGTATTGTCTTGACATCGTAGGTTTCCACTGTTATTAAATTTAACATGAAATAGTTATAATCGAATTATGTTAAGAAGATAAAAGTGCAATAGAATATAAATGTGTATGTATATGAACATTCAAACTTATCTCAAATTTGAACTTATAAATGGTACCGAAATACTGTCTCTTCATCCTATTGATGACGTCAAAAATTTATTCCCACCTACAAAGATTCAAATTACAATTTCTTGTTATCTCAAAAATATTAAAATAAATAATTAACAAAAGCTCTATCAAATCATACTCAATTTTTTATATGATGGGATTCCTATTAAAAATATAAATGGAGTTATTTCTGCTCTATAAGACTTATAAAATGTAATGTTGTCAATGAGTTGTCACACTTAAAACTTATAGAGATGTAAAATTTAACATTGTGAATGACTTGTTATACCTAAAAAAAATTTGTGCATTGAACTCTCATAATATTAGCTTTCGTAACCAAGTTTTATTAGCTTTAATAGAGGACCCCCAACCGGGACTATAAACAGAGGACTGTTTTACCTATATTAATTATTAACATACACATGTGATTATGAAATTCACAAAAAAATATGTATATATATTTTACCTTTTTTATTACTACAATATTAGGTAGAAGGCAATGAAAAATTAGGAGACTTATCTGCTTTGTAACTTTGAGGTCACTGAGATAATCTTGCTCATATTTAAATATATCCTAATCATCTAATTATTTAAAATTTTCAAGTATAGCTACATCATTAAAGAACATATTAGTAAAAAAGAAAAGTTTAATCATAGGTAAATAGAAATAAAAATTAAACAAATAAACTTACCATACATGATGTTTAAATTATTTCTCTTGACAAATATAGAATATACATTTGTTCTTCTTTAAAATGGGTGATAAATAATAAATACAAACTGAATTGTAGAGAAAAAGTGATGATGATGATTAAACATTGTCTAAAATATTTTTGTTAACATAAAAATGCAAATTAAATACATGTAGCCATCTCAAGTGGAAGGCAATAAGACATCCTTGTATACTACATTTTGGTGTACACCCCTTCATGTCCTTCAATTAATCCCTTTTTTATCAGAATATTTGTTGTATGTTGTGATATTTCTCTCGATAATGCCATATACAATTATCCATGACTGAAAACATGTTCTAGAAAAAAAATACCAACAAATGGAATTGTTTTTCCCCGAGCCTTATTGATTGTTAAGGCAAAATTTAGACGAACTAAAAACTGTGTCCGAGTCATCTTAAACGGTAGTTTTATATTTTCAGGGGTCTTTAAGGGGATTCGATGGAAAAAAAAAGCTCTAGTACTCTTGAAATAGCGTGATAATATCTCAACATCTATAAAGTTATCTCCTAAATCATGACAAAGTAGCTTCGTGCCATTGTACAAACCGTTGCTTGAATCAAGGTTTCTTAGAAGCATAATTGGTGCACCCACCTTTAGTCTTAATTTATACGGGGTAATCCTCCAAGAGCAATAGAATTTAAGAATTCATGTTGATATAAATTCAGAGTGTCATTTTCTACTTTATCAAATGAGAGATAAACTCTTTCTTATCTTTCACATCTTTGAATCACCCTGTTGTTTAAATAATCAAAATCTTCATTTCGAGAAGTTACCAAACCTCTACGAACCATATATTCGTTATCAGTGCAATAACTAACCATGTTAGGATAAACTTATTCAATCAATTTATCAATTAAGTTGTGATCTTCCCATGGTATAACCATTGACGTTGGAATCTGCATCATATCATTAGAAAGGGTAGACTCATTTCCATCACCCACACAAAGCAAAAAATCTAAAAATTCTTGATCATTTATAGACCTCATATTTTGTTTCAAGCGAAGAACTTGAATGTTTCTCCACAAAGGTAACTTAGCAATGTATGCATCAACTATTTTTGCCTTTGTGGTATTGGGCACAATAGGAAGTACTTGTCAGAAATCACCACTGAAAACCATAACCTTTCCTCCAAATGGAAATTCTAGACCTATGATGTCTTGTAAAGTCTAATCCGCTGCTTCGAATGCGTAACGATGAGTTATCGTTGCTTCGTCCCATAAAATAATTGTTGTTTGTCGTATCAGTTCTACCAAATGAGATTGCTTGCTAATTGCACAAACCGAAGATGCATTTAGATTTAGGAGAATCTTAAATCTTGAATGTGCAGTTCTTCTACCAGGTAAAAAGGTAGCTGCTATACCTGATGTTGCTGTAGCTATAACAATATGACCCTGACTTCTCAGTGATGTTAATACTGCGTGATACAAATATGTTTTTCCTATACCTCTAGGACCGTCAAGAAAAAAAGTTTTACTTTCGTTGCGTTCAATAGCCCCCGTAATTATAGTATATGTAAAAGATTAATTAGTATTCAATGTAGCTATTGAATTCAAATATGCTGAAGGAATGAAAACAAAAAGCTCATCTGCTATTAGTTTCGGAATTCCTGAATTTTCATCGAAATCTACTGAGAAACTTGGAAGATCATACTCAGATATGCTTCTATTATGTTGCATTAGCAAAGCATTCAAATCTTATAATAGTTTATTCATGAGATATACATTATTTGTAGAAGATGAAGTAGGATAATCTTCAACCATGTACTAATAGAATTCATCCCACAAATTTTGAACACCTGTTGGCTCATAATAAATTAATGTAGTTACAAACATTCGTCTAAGAGCAGATGGCATGTGAATGGTTGATGCCTCAGCTAGAGATTCTTGAATGCTATTATCAAACTCCAATAAGCCGCGCTTCTTAGCAGTTTGCTTGAATGTTGGGTACTCAATGCCATCAACAGTTAAAAGAGCTTCAAAAGAATAAGGGCCCCTTACATGATTTAATAAAATTCTCAAGTAATATCTTTCCCTTTTATAAGATGAAACTGTATAAATTCTACCAATGACTTTACGATGGCTTACCCTTTCTTCTCAAACTTTTGAATCCCTGCATCATCTGAAATGTTAGGGGAACTCTCAATATAAATTGCGGTTGGCTCTAGCATTCGCAACATTAGTTTCAAAAAATTCGGTTAACATTGTCCTTGTACATTAGTCGCTAGACAAAATGTCTGAGATGTTTTGGTAATGGTAAAATCTGACCTATTGTTGATTTAGCAGGTGGATCTGTAGACGTTTCACCGATGGGTACATTCGACTCATTAAAAATTTGAATATTTTCCATAACGCCTCTGAAGCATAAACCCATCTTGCGTCAACAAACTGATGTATTTCATCATAGTTTGGGACTGGATGAACTTTAAGTGATACTTGACCAAGACCCTTGTAAACATATTTATACAAATACTTCACATTTGTAATACTGATGTATATTTCTACATTGATATGACAATCGTACTTCAAAAGGAGCCATGAGTTGTATGAAATAACTCAGCTGTTATTGACCAATATTTGTGTATTATTGTGTGAAGAAACTAACCCTCCTTTTCGTCTTTGATAAATTGAATACGAATCATTTCCCAAAGTGGTAACAGCAGAAAATGGCTTAGGATAATTTCTTTTACATCTCCCATTTTTCATGCAGAGGCACCGCTCATTATACATACCGCACGGACCATGAATCATGTGTGTAAGAATAGCATTATGAAGTTCAGACTCTTCTTCTTTGTTTGAAATTTCTGCTCTTACGATATGATCATAATCATCTGGTATGCGTAGCTTATCATTCTCATCCAAAATAAGTATGATGTGCATATGTGGCAAACCTCTTTTTTGGTACTCAATTACATACACATATGCAATAACTTTGCCCAGAATATGTTTAACAAAAATGTCTTTTTTAAATTCCTCAAATTTAGACCGAAACACTCTAGTAAGTAGATTAGGACAATCATGAGGTGCTTGTCCAGGTAATAGCTCATTCTAAATTTCCTTCCAATTAGGATTGCAAGTCATCGTGAGTAAAAGATTTGGTTTACCATACTTCTAGACTAAAGCCATTGCATCTTGATAACGTTGGTACATATAAGGCAAACTACCAACAAACGATGATGGTAATATATTTCTTCATTCCACGTCACCTATTCAATTTTGGCTGTATTAACATTAGTATTTTGTATAAACAAAAAACAAAAGAATTGTAATATTAATTTTTTCTCTAACATAGTTGATAATTCATACCCGCAAAATTGCTGCCTATATTTAAGGAATCTTGGAGTCCAATATACAATTCTGCTCGAATGTCATTCTGGTATTCTCATAACCATCTAAGCTTGTGAGACTCGATATTGACAAAATTATCAACCACATATTGTTGCAGAAGACGTTCCCCATGAAGAAGAGTTGATTCATGATTATGTCAAATCTAAACATACTTATATTGATAGGCAGTAAGTTCAATGTGAATTGTTAAAAAGATGAAAAATTCAATATTAATTGAAATTGATGTACTTCACCTGTAACATATACGCATAGTAGTAACGACATGTCACATTGGTTCTATTATCATTGCGACTATTTACATCTCATCCATAAGTACCATAAGGTAATAGTAAGGGGTATTGCAATGGATCATAAAAGCCAGTAACATCTTGTACATTGATAAACCGACTGCTAGTAGATTGAACAATAATATCTCTTCCTTTCATATTTGTAGCTTCATCCCCACCCACTATAATTGCAGCAATTTGAGAAACAATAGGAAGAATGCATTGATGCTGATCAAATGGTTGTTCTTTATTCATATTTAAATGGCAGACTCAAAATTTTTACAAAAGCAAAGCGAAAGTAAAAAAAAAAATAGTGGTACTATTATACCAACTATTAACTATTATTATTTAAATTTAAGCTTTACACTAAGAATTTTATTTAATATACTGAAGATTAAAATCATAATAGATTTGATACTTAAAAATAAAAGTTTTTATTTTTCACTATATTTTTTCTTTTAAACTAGAGGAACAAGGAAAAATTATTTGAATTTGGGTGTATAAAGGTAAAATTACTTAAGTTTTGGAGAGACAATATTTTTATTTTATTACAAAATACTCAAAAGTATAAAAGGCATATTTCAAACTTTAGAACGCCAATATACATATTTTATTATAAATATTAAAAAAAATTATAAAGACTAATGTAATTTTTTCAAACTTAAGGGGTCGGACGTCTTGCCCTCTCTTGCAGGACCACCACTGCTTTTGTTGGTTAAATTTTATCTTAACACTTTTGAATTCATTACATTTAAAAACATATGCAACTTGACCACTCAGGCTTTGTGTCTCAAAAGTTGGACTCCCCTTGTCAGCACCGTCTCCCTGATTCTATTGGTTGATTAATTTGATCGAATAAATTGATAAATTTACCTTATATTCACATTAAAATTTTGAAAAAAAAATATGAAAACTCATGATTGTTACTCCACCGACGTATAACCTCATTATATAGGGTCAAATTGGTCCGGATCTATTAGGGTTGAGTTTAGTTACAAGCCTTAAAATGATAAAACTAATAATTTTTTGTTTAGTTCTCGAGCCAGTACTCTTGAGACTTAGAAGTGAGTCGAGCCCTAATCCAATCTCAAACGAACCGAGACCCAACCAAAGACCCAATCTATATATGTTACAAAAATTTATATCCAAATTGTACATGTTTTTAAATTATTGTTTTTTATACTTAAATATTATTAATTTGGTTTGCATGTTGTTTTTATAATTTTTTAAGAAATTGAGAATGTAAATTGAGTGTAGGAGCAGAGCCGATTTAAGATAATTTGAGATCTAAAGCGATAATTTTAAATGAGACTTTTCTTGAAAAAATAAAATGAGATTTTTAACACTTTTAATACTGTTGTAAAATTTTTACTTAAAATTAATCTTTTTTCCTTTTTGAGATGCAAAATTATTAATTCAAGTATTGTACTTCTAGAGATAAAAAAAAAAAATAACATTGAAGCAATTATACAACAGAATTAAAAATTGCACTAATATTTCATGTATCTGTAGATAATTCACAAAATCAAATAGTCAAATAGATTTTGATAAACAGAAATCAGACAAAGATCCATGTATATAAAATAATAAAAAGAATTGCCTCAACAAATTGTGTGATAGTGATACTTTCAAGATTTCCCAATTTATTTTTAGTTTGAAACTGTCTTTGTTCTACACAGACAGATGTGTGAGTTTAGGCTTTTGCACATCTTTACGTTAAAGAGATGGAGTTATGTAGATTTTGACTTTTAATTTTTCTTATATTAGTAAAAGTGATACGTAGTTATATTTGTTAGTTAATTTTTTTTTTTGTCAAGTTAACTAGTGTAGTAAATTTAGATATTTTTTCTCATTTTGCCCAGTGGTTTTATTCTCCTTTGAGGACTTTTTTGAAAAAAAGGTGTCAAAAATATAGAAGACCTTAATTATACATAACATGTAAGATTTTAAAAATTAAGGCCTAAAGTGACGACCTTGATGGCCTAGTGCATTAGCCGGCCTTGTCTAGGGGCCATGCTTGTACTACGCTGTAAAAGAGTTTTCTTCGAGCGGACGGTTTTTCTATCTTTTTGGGTTGTATGCCCAACATCCTAAGGCAATGCTTTTTGAAAATTGAGATGGATTGATTTTTGCTATCTTGCCCTTCCTTATTTACTAATATTTTTAAATAATTATAAAAACACTTCTTATTCTAAGATTTGGTATCATTAAACTCTTTAAACTCTAATACATTGATTCTTAATTATCAATTTATATCAATCGTTATCTTCTATTAACAATATGCTAGCAATTTATTAGGAAATTGAATAAGAAATTATTATGTAACTTGCATATGTTTACAAAAATATGATTTTATTTCTAAATTGATATTCTCTTTTTGTAATATTTGTCTAATGACTGAAACACTCCTTGAAAGTATTTACATATTATTCCAATGAGTACTTTAGTCATTAAGCAATTATAGTAATAAGATAAGATCAATTTATATATAAAACTCTATTTTTGTGAACATATAGAGGTGACATGACAATTTTTTATCAACTTTCTTAATAGATTGCTAACAAAAATTATTGATTAATACAAATTGATAGTTCAATGGGTCAATTGTCACGTTTTAGAGTTTAAAAAATTTAGTGTTACTGATTTATAGTTCTTGGAATGTTTTCAAACTACCCTTTTAAATAATATAACTCTAGTTATTTGTGTAGGTGAGAAATTAATCCCATATTGTTAGTTTTGTGAAATATGAATATGAGAAAAAGGGTATGAAAGTGTGTAAGATTAAAAAGTTCAACACGCTAGATAGATCGTTTCCTAATTTATCAATTTAGGGCTATAACAAGTTGAGTAGTGAGTTATTTAAACTTGATTTAAAAAACTCAATGAGTTTCAAATGTGTTCAAACTTAATTTGTTTACCTTTTAGGCCGATCTCAAATAAATTTTAATCCAATTGATCACGAATAGCTTGTTTTTTTTTATATATTTCTAGAGTATAAATAAGTTTATCAGGCCAAGTTCAGAAATTTAATAAGTTTTAAAATATATTTAAACTTGACTTATGTACATAATAAACCAATTTTGACCCAACTTTTAACAAGATAAATACAATTTGAGCCTGAATAGCTTAGTTCGTTTTTCAACTTTATATATCATATATTATTCTTGTTTGGTTAACCAAAAAGGAAGATGGAGTGATTTTTCCTTCTTATTTAGTTTGACAATAATTGACCCATAGGCAGCCAGCAGCCTGGCCCAAATCTCGGGTAGTCATGATGCCCATGTGCGGCCCTCAGCAAGGGCCCGAACTTTGGCCTGCGCCAAAGCCCGAATTATATATTACTATTCTACTGCGGGATTTACATAATACTAAGGATCTAGTGACGCTTGTTCAAAGCTGTTTTTAAGTTGACTTTTTTTTATTTATAAGAAAAAAATTAATTTTTTATGGATTTTTTGCTTTTATAAGCTATGACAAAAAAAAAAAAAATATAGCAAAAAAAATTATTTTTTTCCTTAAAAACCAAAAAAGCTAACTCAAAAAACTTGTCATAAAGTCTTATCAACGATCCCTAATTGCAAAAAGAGTGCATCCAGTCAGCAATGGAGTAGATTATTTTCATTGCGGCCCAGCGGAGACTGCCTACACGTGGATATGCACACACTGGACACTAGTGATTCGAATAAACATTTTTTAACCAAAAAAAAAAAAAAAGAGTGAATGCACTCAATGTGAAAAATAAAATCAAATGGAATATTCTTTATTGCTCACAAGATAAATTTGAAATATTGCACGAGTATTTCATACATGACTAATCATTGTGTCAGTTCACGAGGGTCTAAAATATTACAATGACTACTTGAGTTTAATTTTGATATAGTATTTGTATAGAATTTTTTTACACAAGGGTACACTAAAAGGCGATACTTGTCCGTGAATATTGGGGAAGGAGGAGATTGAATCAAATCTGTGACTTCATGGCATGGGTGGGCGGCAAAACTTCCACTATGCTAATTTTCTACTTAGCCAAGTTCATATTATCACGTCCCAAGATGCACATAGTATAGTATTGTTCACTTTTAAATCTTAGCACTCTCGGCTTTAAAAAGCATTACACCAAGTATGGTATAAATGCTTACATATACAGACTTCTATTTTTTTTTAAGGCAAATTTGCGATTACATTACATAACTTAGTAGCCGACTTGTCACTCCCACAGCTTACCAAATTTCATCTATGCAAGTATATAACGAATGTAATTACATCTTCATATCTGTAACTACAATGCCATTTTTATTATCTAAATATTAATGGCAATCTAATTGACATAATAAACTTCCAAATTTGTTTTTTATTTTCCCATTAAATTTGAATTTATAAAAAAAGCCTGAATTTAGGTCCAAATTACGCTTAAATGGGCCAAGCTTGACTCATGGCCGCAAGCAAATATTTCTGGGCCCGTGAGTTAGGCTTGGGCTTCAAAAAATAACCATGGGCTAGCTCGGCCCAATGCGTTGCCTGGTCAAAGCCCATAGAACTGGGCTCCCAAAATCCAAGCTAGGCTAGCTCGAACCATTGACAAGAATTTGAAAGTATGCACCTACACAAAATCAAAAAGGATAGAAGGAGCAAGAAACAAAACAGAGTAGATCTTAGCTAAAGAGTAGGCAGCTCTGGGAAAATTTCCTTGAATTTTGTACCCACACCTGCACGCTATAACCAAGATGGGCAAAAGCAATAAAACAAAGAAAACACACTAGCAAAGTTTAATTCAATTTTACATATACAACCATATGATCATATGTCAGACTAACATATATATTTTTGTCACTTTTTTTTGAAGAGAGATTTTTTTTTTTGTCACACAGAATACTATATTAAATTTATCACTAAAAATATTATATATCTACAAAAATATATATTTGCTTACAAAAAATTTGACATAAAACATCAAATATTATTGAATACTAAATTATTATAACATTATCCAACTCAAATATATGTTTAAAAATACTTATAAGACACATCAGTTGCCCAGTGTACATCCAACACAAGTTTTAATAGATAGTTATTATCAAAACACATTAAAAATAAATTATCTTGGAACAATTTATACAAAATTCAGTACCGCCCATATATCCCTTTACCCGGTACCGACCTGTTCAAAACTTCCCATACCGGCCGGTAAGGTATTGATAAGTCAGCAGTACTCAAATACAGTGTCTACTGCAAAGTTTTGGCTCCTAATATCTATCAGTGAAGTACTTGCGACAAGTGAAGTGTTCAAATCAGCCACAGATTCTGCACAAATCATTCACAACATAGAACGATTGTCATCACTAATCTTTCCTTCTCTTTACAAAGATTTACCTACTTAAAACAGCCTGAGGTAGCATCACCACCAACAAAGAACCAGGAAGTTCAAACAGCCTTAGTCCTAGCCATCGTAAGTTAATAAGACATACGCAATTAAAACTAAGTGCATAAAGAAGATTTATACGTTACAAGCGTATACACCTCTACACAGGACATGTACGCCAATAAGTGTGCCACAAACAGAGATACCTGCAGTAGAAGGTACATAAACATACAATTCAATGACCCATGCTCCATCGAAACGAAGCAACTACCTTGGTCCAAACAGACAACCCAGTCCAGCAGAATTACCAGGCTCACAGTCAACCCAATCAAGGAATTCCGGTTACAACTAAATCTGCTAATGATAATAATCTAGAGTAACATCTATTTACACTACTCAAATAACAAACCCAACAATTATGGCACAGAACAGAGCTACAAAATGTGTTAAAAAATAACAAAATTCCAAGCATGCCTGCCAAGTTTGGTAACAATCCAACTAAGAACATCCAGATCAAAGCTGAGATCAACCCTAGGAAAAAAAATGCAAACCCACTGCCAAAATTAACCACTTTTTCCCCAAAACCCATACCAGGCAGGTTGCACCCGCAACACCCATAAGCAGACTCCCCCAACTTCTCTGACAAAGCGTCCTCAGTGCACATACCACACCTACGAGTCACCTCGGCCTTGACATGAATGGAGGAGCCACAGTAAGCAGTAAAGAGACTAGTTTCCTTGAATCCCTCAGCCCTATTGGCAGGAGCAAGGTGTTCTGCAGCTGACACAGGATGCGTGGGGATGGACTCCAACAACTGTTGGAGTCTCGAGTAAGATTTTCTTTGCTGCTCTCCTGGTACCAAATATAACAAAGAAATGAGGATCATTGTCCTAAAGAACAGATACACTTAACAAACGCTGCAGCAATTACCTGCAGCACCTTCTGATCATATATTAGAGGTTAATGTACGCATATCTACATGGGAACATATACATAAATCACTCTACAAATAGAAAATGCCAAAATAAAATAGAAGATTTTTCTTACAAGGTGCTTGTAAATAAGCCTTGGTTACCAACATAGATGACCAAACTAGACTAAAAAAAGGTACAAAGCACCAGTAGATCCCATGCTTTATTATCCACTCAAATTTCCCAGTTTCTCATCTTTGTTCTATACTAGATTTCAAAGCTGAACAAGAATTAAAACACGGATACTGGTTCCAACCATAGTTGTCACCGAAGATAGTGAAATCTACCTCTTTTCTGGTCTTGCACAGCATGTCTAGTTCCCTCTTCTGATTGCTCAGGAGGTGTAAAATTCCCATTGCAAGTAGCAGCAAATCCCAGATTACAAGTTCCCCTGACAACATTCTCCTGGGTGGTCACAATTTTAATATTAGTGCAACAATAATGGGGAAAAAGGAAAAGCACATCTTTCACATATATTTAAAAAAATAAATAACAAAAGAAAACCCTGGAACATTATCACAGCAAAGCTCACCTGTGACACATCAAAACGGTTACCATGCCCATTAGATCCTTCTGGCAGCACAGGCAATTGGTTCATGGCTGAGACATGCTGAACAGCACCAAAAGAATTGGCTAGGATATAACTATGTTCCAAATAATTATTATAGCAGGGCTCACATAAGCTATCAGTGTGGAAGTATTCAGATCCAGTGGCTTCAGCAGGACAGCTTAATGGGTAGTTGAGGTCATTCAGCTCCAAAAATGCTACATCATTGCCTGCAAGCACGGGGTTCACACCATATTCACTTGTCTGATGGCTGGAGAAGTTGAATCCACCTCCACTCAGTTCTGCCCAGTTACTGAGGTCCCCTAAGCCATTATATATCTCATTTCCATCCAAACAAGGTGAGCCTTCACTATTGTTCCCATGACTGAAATTCTCCACCTGTAGGCAAAACAATAAAAACTCCAGCATTAATACAGGTTAAAATTTAAACGAAAATTTTGTAAACACCTCCCAAATGACCTAAACAAAACCCAACCAAACCACCCACCCCCCCCCAAAACAACAACAAAAATCCCACAAAAAATTTTTGGGAAAAGAAAAAAGGAGGAAAAAGTCATACAAACATCTAGAAGTATACAAGCCAATTGCAGCTACTAGCCATTTGGAAAAGGATGTGATTCATGTTCAACATTGTGATAACACTGGACAGGCAGACACTATAATAATTAAGTGAAGATTAAGGAGGAACAAGGATGGAGATTGACCAAAAAGGGACTACAAAATCCCTAAATGAAAATGTAATTTTGCTAAATTCAACTTATTCCAATGTGAGGGTATAAATTATTCATAACATAAAAATGACACTGTAGTTTTAAACAAACAGTTCATAAGCAAAAAGTGCAAGATATCAGAGCCTAGTGCGGAATTATATTTACTGAAATTAAAAATGGCAACTACTGGGGTTTGCAAGGCCTCTTGGACACTAAGATATTTTCTAAGTACATAACTGCTGTGCTACATAGACAACAAATATTATCATCTTTTGCAAAATTAATAATAACAATAACAATAATAAAAAACACAATAAAAATGATAATAAAAATAAGAATTAATAATAACTAAATTAATGAAAAGAACAAAGACATTATTTGAGCAATCTGATAATATCAACATCATTTAGGCAAATGTCCAATATATAACCAGACAACATTTATAGGGAAGCTGTTGAAAGCATTTAATTTCACAAAGATTTTTTTTAAGGACACCCAGTAGGACTGGTCATATTAGATGCATAAATCTGCAATGCGATATAACTGAGTAATCTTCTTAAAACTTCAGAAATGCATAAGAATCAACTTTGCCTTCATAATTGAAATTTAATTGTTATCAGAACAAGAAAGTTTATGAACACACCTCATTATTGCCATTATAATCAGGAAGCAAAGAGCCATCTTCTGTAAATATGTCAAATAAGGAAATCATGTCTTCATCATTATATAGAGCAGTTGGAGGCACTTCATCAGCTGAAGGCAGAACATTTGATGGACCTGGTTCAGATAAAGGCCCACTACATGTGTTGCCAGGAACAAACATACTTGTTACAACAGAATCATTCGGGTTGTAATGCAGTGCTGGCAGGGGGAGACTATTAGATGGTAAAGATTCAGCACAGACTTCTTCATCATCATCCCAATCTTCCTCATTAAATGGTGCTCCATATTGAGCACCATTTTTGGGGCCTGGACCACTCTTCTGGAATACTCTACAAAGCACATATGCGTCCTACAACACAACAAGCTTAATGTCAATTCAAACTACAGTAACAAGAACCTCTTCCACCGGCAATTTGTAGTGGAACAAAGGAGGGAAATGAAGAAAAAGGCCAGAAAGGCAAATGCATTTGATGATTAAAAACATATTCTGGATGCATGATTAATGGGTTTTTGTGACGGGTCCAAAGACTACCTATCCTTAACCATTAGCCTTGTTGTCCAGTTGAGTCAGTTCAATTGCTCAACCACGAGGCATGACTAGGGACGAAGGGGATGCATTAAATAAGGAGCATGCAACATAAAAGTTGTCAGGTTTTCTCACATTGTCTATGTATTTGCAAAACATCATTACATAACCCAAGCAGATATGTTACCAATAGAGTAACAAATCAAACAGGCACCCCTTTATGTGCATTTCTGTGTTTAGGTGTCTACTATACGTTTTTAGAGCTGCAAATTATTAATTGACATTGAATCATTTTATTGCATTGCACACAAGTACTGATTAAACTCCAAACACATATAAAACACAAAATTTAGAATCTGGCCCACAAAATCAAATATAAATAAAAATGGGGAAAAAAAGGAAAAGAAGACAAAGAAAATCTTATTGAGGTTTATTTATATTGACCAGCCTAGATCCAACTGCACTACATATGTTTTTTAAATTGTATTAAAAGGTGCCAAGGGAGCAGAACAAATTACGTACAAAATCACTTTTAGTTGTCAAACTTCGCGTTTTGAGCCTCCGTTTGGTCCCAAAGAATTTCAAGTGAAGGGTTAGCTCATCTCCTAACTATGTTACAAAACATTAAACATTGCTCTTCAAGAGATTGATGAAAATCTTCCTCATCGTCAAAAGACAACTATCTCCCCATAATACAACCATGCCAAAAAGAGGAACCATGAGCCAAGCCTTCCACCACCTTAATATTATTGCACCTCTCTCTAACAATGAAATAACTGTCATATATAATAGAACTGCTAACCCCTCACATGGTACAAATTAGATTCACACCCCCATGACACTCTTTGCTTGCATGCCAGACCCAGCCTAGTTTTAAATGGTTTGGGAGTGAGTGCACTTGGGACATAATGAAATGCAGGTATTAGGTATACTATATGCAGCAATTGGAAACCCTGACAAGGTAGACGTTCTCATACCACCTCCCAGCCATAGAAACAAAGAAAATAGCGCAAGACTAAGACTTGTGAGAAGTTTCCTCATATGCTGATGACTTAACAGAGAATAGTACATTGATGATTTTTAAACAACTATGGACAGTAAAAATTCTCTAATAATTATCATGTTGAGCAGCAATTCCTATTAAAACTTTTGAGAAGTTTTCTAATATGCTGATTACTTTAACAGATAATAATACATTGATTATTTGAACACACCTACGGACAGTAACACATAGCACATAGTCTCAAACTTAGCTTGTTGAGAAGTTTTCCAATCAAATGTAGTAGCAGGTGAGTAGAAAAGCCTTAAACAGAGACTTAAACAAAGACCACACAGCATACGACATGTTATAATAAAGACATCAAGCCCTGAAGGTAAAGAATAAACAGAAGAATTACCTGAACGACTCCCGCATCTGCCAACTCCTTATCTTGAATCCTATACTCATACATAACCCAATCTGTTCTGTCCCCTTTTGGTGCATGACCTATGTGGAAAACCAAAGTCTTTACCATTCCCACACTCTTGTCATTGTAAGAAACAGGTCTATCCTTTCCAGTGGATTTCCAATACCCACGTTCAGTTGCACGATTTGTTCTAGCCCCACTTGCATATTTTCTCTCTTTTGGGCAAAAGAAGTACCATTCAAGATCCTTACTTCTCAAGCAAGATTTATCTGAAAAAGTAAAAACGAATGTGTCAACCCAAGTACTAAGAGAAGCATCAACTGCAAAAGAACCCACCAAAGAGATAGCATCTCCGGAGAAAACTATGACATAGCCACCAGATAATAAACAAAAAAACACAAATATTTTAGATAATAAAAATAGGTACTTGTACGAAAGTAGAAAAATCCATACACTGGTTAAAGGAATAGGGGCAAAATTGCATAAATATGAAGCCATAATAAAATCACTATCAACCAAAACATCCCAAGTCTAAAAATTATGTACAATATAGCATAAATATAAAAGCAGAACAGACCAGCTGCCCACTTAAACAAGGGCCAAGGCCAATAGATAATATATATAGAGAGAGAGAGAGAGATACCTGGAAGATCCCATGGAGAGTAATTATATATGTTGAGCTCTGAAATGGCATCAGAGCGAAGCTTTTTTCCCATTACCTTCCTTTTGAGGTAGTACATCACCAGCTCAACATCAGTAGGATGAAAGCGAAATCCTGGGGGTAGGGACATTCTTGCCATGATGAATACCAACAAAACGTCCCACAATCTAAACTTTAGAACTCCAATATACTATATCCTGTCTTGTTAATTAAAAACCAACCAATCTCCTTTAGCAATAGAAGTGTCTTCCCTGTAAATAGATACTACTTAACTAAGATGGCTATATACACCCCTACAATCACTTTCCAAAAACCTTCCAAATCCTGTCAAGTCCAGTGCCGAAACAATATCTTCTGAGAACACCACAACCTACCCCGGCTCATGAAACAGAAAGCACACCGAAGAAACCACTGATGTTTCTTGCTGGGATCAAAAGACATTTGGTGTGCAAGACAAGCCCTGATGTTTTCAACATTACCAGCCTCATATAAGAATATCTTCAATACCAAAACAAATACACAAGCTTGAAAAGAAAAATATAATCAATTATCTTGTAATCAAGACAAAGCCACGCAAGCATCCAAACTTTCCAATACTCAGTATTCAACAGAATCAGCATCCCAAACGTAACACCTCAAAACCAGCCATAGCCATCGTAAATATATAAACATCTGAATGGGGATTTAACAAAAAAAAAGGAAGGCAAAAAAAAAAACCCCAAATGAAGTAACTAACAGAAAAGCACAAAGATCCCAATATCTGTGGTCTACAGACAATAAAAAAAAAAAAAAACACCTGAAAACATATGATTGAGAAGTGACAGAAAGGAAGATAAACTAAGCAAAAGGAAGAAAAAAAACAAAGGCAAACCCAACAAGAGAAAACCGCAGACCACACAGTGCACTGAAAATCGCAAAACCAGTTATACGCAAAAAAAAGAGGGAGAAATATATACAAATTACCACAGAGACGGTACGAAAACAACTCGAAGACAAAAACGAAAAACAAAGAACAAGTACAGCAATTATTTCTCAGTTACAGGAAAACCCTAGACGCATCAAATTAGAATTCCATCGAAAAGAAAACGAGAGCAAACGAGAGCTAATAACGAAATCGAAGCAACAAACCCAACAACGACAAAGAAAGAATTAAAAAAAAAAACCCTAGAAATCTTACCCGTGCGGGAAACGAACCGAGGAAGGCTATAGAGAGAAAGACGAAGCGCTACAGAGAGAAAATGAATGAAACTTTACGAGAGCTGGAGCTTAAGACATAAAACGCGTAGGCGGAGGTAGGGTTTATAGAAAGAACATATTTGTAGAGAGAGAAAGTCCAGTGAGAGAGCGAACAGATTGTGTAGTGTAGTCTTTACTTCGTAATTGGAGGGAAGCTTCTATGAGAATCCGCGGCAGTTGATTGGCCAAGTTATTTCATTGTTAATTATAATTAATTATTAAATTTTTTTAAAGAAAAATGCCAGCTTTTCATTACGTAAGATGAATCTCAGTAAAAGATTACAAAACAAAACCTTTGTTCACATTAATACCGAGAGTTAAAGGTACAAATTGTATGTATGCATACATACATATATGCCTATATAATCATTTGGCTGATTGAATTATGTTTTAATTCTAAAGTCATTATATAATCATTTGGCCTCGTTTGGTAACGTTTTTTTATTTTTTTTTTAAAAAAATAAAAAACGTTAATTGTTTAAATTTTTTTTTTGTTTTTTACAAAATTTGAAAAAAGAAAACTAAAAACACTAAAACGGGTGTATTTTCTCTTAAAAAAACGTTGGTCTAGTATTATTGGCACAACGATAACCTATAAACGCTCATCATCAAACGACAAAAAATACATAGAAAAAACACAAAATAAAAATTAACAGCGTTACCAAACGGACCCTTTTAGCCTTTTTATTTAAGCACTTTTACTTTAATTTTTAATTTTTTTGATTTATTAGAAGAGATTACAAGATGGTCAAAGTCGGAAAGGAGATCTGTATGGGAGTTTGAACTCCTTACCTGTCTAATAGAGGCAAAAAATTTTGGCCAACTCGATTAGCCCCAATTGATTAACTTTAATTTTTTTTTATACTTGCAAAAATAAATTGCATTGACTTCAAGGGTTTATTTAGGGTTAGTTTGTTAGAGTTTATTTCAAACTTTTTTTATTTGACTTTTTTAGTTTATAAGCTAATTTTTTTTTGTTTTTTTACTTTTATAAGTTAAAGGTAAGAAAAAATAAAAAAAAGCCAAAAAAATTGATTTTTTTTTGCTTATAATTTATAAAAAATGACAAGTTGAAAAGCCCTACCAAATAGACCCTTACTAATATAATTGTAGACTTTAAAACATTAAACAATAAAAATATAATCTAAATGAGTGATAAACAACAATGAAGAGAGGAAATCAAATGCAATTTCGAATGAAATTCGATTTTCAGTTCATGGTGTAATAAATATCACTGATCATAAGTTAAATCAAGTCTAATGAGCTAGGCTAAATTGGCTTTGTTACGAAAATTTAATAACTCAAATAAAGTAACTTAAAATTAGACTGCCATTGAAAGCTTCAGTAAAGTTAATAGGTCAAAATTAATAGTTTACTTACCTATCTCCTATAATAAAAGCCGAAAATCGCAATGATCCGCCTTTTTCTCCGGCATGTCAAATAGTGAATTGTCTATTTTATCCTTTGACTACTAACTAATAAAAAACAAAATAAAATTTTGCTATTTTGTATTTGTGGATAACTTAAACAAATATAATAATAAAAAAACATAAAACATTCATAGTTTATTAGTAGTTAAAAACGATTTGAAATACTTGCCCAATAGTTGAATTGTCTTTATCGATTACATCATGCTAATGTATTTTATTATCTATAAGAATTCACGTAGTGCGCCTAACTTTGTCAATAAGAAATCGTGCACAACTTGTTCACCCACTTATATTTAACCTTCTGTACTTACTGATATTGCATTAACCAAATAGTTTTATACTATTCTATAAAAGTGGTAGAAGTTTTAAATATGTAATTTTATTTTGATATCTCTAGGATTTAGGGTTTCATATCATTGGGACTGACAATGTTAAAACAAAATTATCAAAACAAATATTAGACATGCAATAATATCTTTAGTTCTCGAGAAAACCACATTACAAATTATAAATAAAGCTAGTTCATCAAATAGTTTACCTAAAATTTTTGTTAATTTAAGTAAAACTTGAGCAGTAAAATATGGGAAAGAGATCATATGCATTTATATGAGTAAATGTTTGGATACATATAATGGCATATAAAGGAATTACGTATTCTTATTATTTAGTGAGTAATAGCTGTGTTGTAGGACAAATTCAGATAGCTCCATTACTGCAACTTGTGATACATTTGTGGATATTTGAGCTTAATAATAATGCAAAGGTACCACATTTGCTTCAATAATTCTCTAACTTACATCATGTATTGATTAGCAAGATCTAAAACACAAAAATCAAAAAATTATCATAAATAGTTAATCAATGATAAAGTTTATGTTTCAAAGTTTATTATAAAAAGATTACATTTTGGAACTACATTCAGGGGTGGACCGATGATTTGTTGAGAGGTTGCGGTCGCATCATCCGCTGAATTTTGAAAAGAAAAAAAACATTACTTAGCCCATTTAAAATATGGACTTCACCCGACCCAATTGAAATAACATAACCCAACCCAAGTTGCCCAAACCCATACCCAATACCCAAATCAATTTTTATTCAACGTTATAGAATTAAGAGCTCGTTTTTATTTTAATTGAAGAGAAAAAAAAAAAAGAACAAATTTATCCATAACCAAATACACACAAATCTAAGCCCTAAAAATTACTCTCGCTCTTTGTAGCCCAACAACTCTCTCACACTATGCTTTCTCTCTCCCAACCCAACTACGCTTTGTGATCACTATCTCTCTGGACGTCACTGATGAGTTTGAAACCCAAGAGTTTTGAAGCTAAATCTCTCACTCCTTGGTTAACGACTTCGAACCCACTAATGGTCTATGTCCCTTTATTTGTTGATTTGTTTAATGTTCAGTTGATTTCTTAAAACAACCATCAAGTAAGTTGATTTGCTTATTGTTAAGTTTAATTTATTCAACTATATTTATATCGTTATTAGTGAGAAAATGTCATATGTCCTGTAACAACCGCAAAATTCACTATCCGAATGTAGATCGGGCCAAACTTTTCACAATAAAATCTCTTTGTTCTTGATATTAAAATATTTATGTTAATTACTTGTAATGTTGGAATAAAATTTAAGATTAACTAAATAACATAAATTATGAAATAATGTAAATAGAAGTCAAAAAATTAAATATTAGTTGAATACTTATGATTATAAACATCTTTTAACAATGCATAATTTGGGTTATATATTAATAAATTAATGAGTAAAGGAATAATTAGATAAGGTAATTAATTCTAGTATTGTTCGATAAGGTGTCAAGACCCCATTGGTTGTAGGCCAACCAAGTTAAAAACTAACTAAAAATAAAAAAGATTTCAAACTAGGAAAAAGAAAAAAAAATTTAATTTTGCTAATTTAGTTAGGTTTTTTGTTAGTTTTCTTTTAGTTAGTCGTAGGCCAACCAAGTTAAAAATTAACTAAAAACCTAACTAAATTCACAAAAAAGATTTCAAACTAGGAAAGAGAAAAAAGATTTCAAAATATCTATCTATATATCTAAATAAAAAATTAAGAAGAAGTTCTAGGATTGGCTAATTTTAATTTCTTGAATTAGTTAAATAAATAATTAAATTAAGAAAATACCAAACCACCCTTGTGTAGTGTAAAATCCTAACTTGCTTAGCATCATATTTAGCTTAATTGCATATGTTGTTAAGCATGATTACACTAATTGAAAAGTTTGATTAGCATATTTTAATGAGAGCATGCTATGGGGGGATTATCATATTTTTTAGCATTATTAATTAGCTTAATTCTTAATTAATTAGCTTAATTAATCTTCATGCTTAGCTTATGTTAATCATAATTAATTATCATAAGTTTGATTAATTATGTTAATAATGTGAATTAGTGGTGGATTAATGAAGGAAGGAGGTGCTAGGAGGCGCCACCTAGGTATGTGCTTCACTTAAATGAGTTGTGTTCATCATTGTCGCGAAAAGTACTGTTTTGGCGTCAACAACAAAATGGTTGTCGCGGAAAGTATTCTTTTGGCAACTAGAAAAAAGGTTGTTGCAAAAATTGTACTTTTTTGCAACAAGAAAAAATTTTGTTGCGAAAACTACTTTTTTTCGCAATAAAAAAATTGCACTCCATTTTTGCCCGCTCGGCAATCTCCAGTTTTCTTGGACTCATATCCAAACCAACATATACATATTCATGTCCAAATCAATTTTCCAGACTCAATCTAATCAATCAATCATTTCGCGGGTCTGCCAGTCCTAGTTAAGACAAAATGACTAAAATGCCCTTGGGGTATTGCTCGGTCCAATTTCAGTTGGCACGTCTAAGTTCCCATTTCAATCTCAAATTCAATTTCAAATCTAAGTCCAATTCAATTCAAATCTAGTATGTTTTTTTGAGAAAGTTGATCCCTCAAGTGGTAAGATCATCTAGTCCGGCATGTTTTTCAAGAAAACTCTTCGAAATGGTAAGTCCCTTCAAACCCGTCCCCGAGATGGTAGAACGGTACACCTTTGGCGCCTACTAGCTCGCCAATGAAGAATGTTTGTTATTCGGTACGTCTTTTAAGAAAGTTGATTCTTCAGACGATAAGTCCACATAGCAGCTTTTCGAAATCAGGCAGTTTCCAGAATGAACGCAAACCGTCAGAGTGGTGGAAACACTCACAAACATTGCAACCATTAGAGTGGTAGAAACACTTGCAAACAGGTCGACATGGGGAATTGCCAACAAACCCCAATGTCACGGGACCGAACTCGCCTCTTGGCCGTGACATGTTTACCAAAGGATGAGATACGTTTGGAAACCAACTTATCAAAAACTGTTAGAGTGGCGTACACACTCAAAACCCGGGTCAACACCAGTACCTGCTAGCCCACTCCAATGAAAAATGACTAAACTGTCCCTTAGACCTTTTTTCGACACACTTCTCAAGAAAGTACATAAGTCCTCAGAGCGGTAAGTCCACCCTTTCAAGATCGTCCCATAGACAATCTGGTATGTTCAGATGCCTTCCAGTCAGTTTCGGACCAATTCTGAGATCTTCCGGTCAAAATGATCATTTTGCTCCTAGGCATCCGAGTGCCTATGGGAATCACATCGGCTCTAGGTATCAAACTGGTTACTTTTTGAGAATGCATTTAATAGTATTCTCAATCTTCTAGCACTTTTCAGGAACATTCTGAATCCATTCTGGCGAACCTAGTATAAAATGACCATTTTACCCTTGGTGGGCCAATCGCCTTTTCCAACCACACCGGTTTTGGGTATCAAGCCGAAAATCCCTTAGAGCACTTTAGATAGTGTTTTTAGCCTTCAAGTCCTCTCATGAGTCATTCTGAGTCCATTCCGGTGGCTTTCTGGTCTAATTGACCATTTTACCCCTAATAGCTCGATTGACCATCCCGACGTTGTTTTCCAAGCCCGTTACTCCTGGGACACTATTTCAAGAGTTTCTACCCATAACCGGTCTTTCGGACCATTTTCAGTCTCTAAAACATTTCTGGACCTTTTGGAGTCACTCCTAGTGAGGTCAGACTAAAAATTACATGGTAGTCACTAATACAAACGCTCAAATCTTTTGTCTTGCATATCAAGAGTTGAAAGATAGGTTGCTTGTCGACCTTCAAAACTTTCTAAGTGGATGGCGCCACTAGCAGTGGTGCTAAGCCAAAAATTGGCCTAAGTGGCGCCAGAAGGAAATTCACCCTAGAGCCACTACAACAGGTGCCAGGTTAGTTTTCTGTCTATAAATACAGAGCCTCATTCTATATGAAAAGGGTCCGCAAACTCAGTCCAAAAACTCTACTTTTTGAATTACAAAGCTCAAAGTCTCTTCAAAACCTTAGCATCTTTAGTCCCTCCCAACCCTAGCCACCATATACTTAACCTTAACATCTGTACACACTTCATACACTTATACACAAGCCTCCAAAGCCTTCATTGAATACCCAGAGTGCTGTAACTTGGAAGCTCTCAAGGATCAAGCAAAGCAAAGCAAAGCAAAGCAAACAAAGCAAGAAAATAAGAAGAAAACAAGGTAGGCTCTCTCTTTATGTTTATGTACTCCCCCCCTTTTCTGCTTCCTCTTAACCCACTTGGATTTTTTTTTTTATTTTAATCCCCCATCTTCTCTCCCCTTTTCTTGCATGCTTGGAATCAGGGAATCCCCCATTCATATGTAGGAAGGATTGTTGAAAGTCACCATATCAGGGGCTTTCTTCTAATTCAACCTTAGACCATGTGGATTAGGCCCCCTTGATTATGTGGTGAAGTAAACTTGTATGTTCACGACCCTACTTGCATTATGCATATTATGTTCATACATCTCTTCAAAAGTGTTTTCAAAGTTTGCATCAAAATCATCTTTGAAAACTTGCATTCAAAATTATGTTTTCAAAATCACACTCCTAGAGTGATTCTAGCCAATCCATGGTTAATGTTGTTTGAGGAAAGTGTTATATTCGTTGTGACCATCAAGGTCCATATTTTGGGTGTAAACCCTGGCTTGTTTTTCATCAAAACCACAATCTTAATATGATTCTAACCATACCGTGGTTTGGATTGTTTTAGGAAATGTGTGATATTCAATGTGACCATTTTGGTCTATATTTCAAATCCATGTTATTTTCAAAATCACTAAATTAGAATAGTTCTAATCTCTTCAGGGTTAGAATCGTTTTAGGAAAGTGAGACATTCAAAAGATCTTAAAATTCCATGTTCAAACTCCTTTCCAAAAACTCTCTTCAGGCCCATTTCCAAAATAACTTTTTAAAATACTTTCTAAAAAATCTTTTCAAAACTTTACTTTCTAAAAACTCTTTTTAAACTTCCTTCCAAAACTTTCTTTCTTAAAAAAACTCTCTTCAAGTTTCCTTCCTAGAAACTCTCTTTAAACAGTTCACTATCCAAAAATCTCTTTTTCTTAGAGTCCAAGTCAAGCTCTAGATTCCATGGTTAGGAAACCCTAATTTTCTTTCCTAAAAACATGATTTCCTCTTTTGTATCAAATCATAGGTTTCTAAAACTATTTTCTATAACAAATCCTAGATTTTTCAAATCTCTACACCAAATCATAGCTTTCCAAATCCTAAATTTTCAAAATTTAACTTTTTCAATTCCATGTCAAATCTAATCTTTTAAATTAGGAAACTAAATCAAACCTTCTTATTTAGGAAACTAAATCAAATCCTCTAATTTTAGAAACCAAATCAAATCATCTCATTTTTAAAATAAAATAAAATCTTCTATTTTAAGAAACAAGAATCAAATCTTCTTAAATTCAAACCTTTCCTAAGTTCACAACTTTCTAAATTCAGAACTTTTTTAAGTTCAAACTTTCCCAAAATCAAATCTTTCCAAATCTAAAACTTTCCTAAAATGAATAGTTTCCTAAATTGAAACTTTCTTAATTCGATACTTTCCTAAAATGGAACTTTTCTATTTCAACTTTTCTAATTCAAAACTTTCCAAAGTCCAACATTTCCTAAACCCTAACTTTCCAAATCATTTTAAGTCAAGTGTTTTCAAATCGAATCTCCTTTCAAATCTTTCTTAAGTCCAATGATCGCTCCTGAATAGTGCAATTTATATCCACCAGTGTATGGTTGCGATGTAGTAATAATATCTCGGTAAGTCCGAGGTCGATCTACAGGGAACACAAGAAATAAACTTAATCTGGCAAGATCTACAATCAGAACAAAATAATAACGAGTTCAGAGTCAATTAAAATCACAGGAAAGCTTCCAAAAAGAAAATAAAAATCAATTGTTGGAGATGCTTGATCTAAATTATCAGACAATAAAATTAAACTAATTTTTAAGTATGTATTCAAATATTATAAAAAGGTCTTGGTAGGGTTTGATCCAGTAATAGGCTTACAGGTAAGCTCCCAAGATAGTTTTTATTAAAGGAATTCAAGATTTGATTACCCTTTTTGAGTTGATATTAAGTTATTTACTAGTGTTCATACCAGGGTCCTATTCATACCTGTCCCAGTTTATAAACCTGTCTACAAGGTACGTTTGAAGCTTAATCAAGAACAGTAGATTTCTAAAGTACTCTTAATAAGAATATATATGCAATTGTAATCAATATCCTTATAAAAAATTCTAGGTATACGTATCTCTGCTTACAAATTAGTCTATACATACGTACTAGATATGATCAAGAATATTATTTTTGAAGATATTCATGGGCAAGAAAATGAATCTTGATCCAAGATTTTGAAACCTTGAAAAATAAATAATTATCTTGAAACTCCACCTATAACCTAGTTATTTTCTCAACCCATACTAAAAACGGATTTAGCTACTGAAAAACATGATAATGATTGCAAGAATAGAAATAATAATTAAAGAAATAAAACGATGCATTAAAGAAATATAATATGAAATTCACAATAAAAACAAGAAAGAAAACTAAAGATTAAGATGCTCCCTTAAAAGATGAAAAGATTCGTAGCCTCTAAAGGATTTGATGATTCCTCCTTCCAAACCCTAGAAAAACCCTAGAATTCTTCTCCTTCTTCAGAACATAGAACTCCTAAACCTATTCTACTGCCTTCTAATTTATCTCTAACTAAAAAGTGAATAAATCTATATATCCCGTCATCAGTTGTACGGATGACTTCTACCAAGTGCTCAGATGGGCTGGGTCCCTTTACGAAAGTTGTAGGTCGCGAGATATGGGCTTCTAAAGTTCCAACTCTGCGTACTTCAGCAACTTGAACTACAGTTTTAGCAGCTTGTACCTTGACAGCAACCTTTTGAAACCTATGATCAATTTGCATTCGAAATCATTCCATTTAAGCTCAAAACCTATGTAAAGCATTATAAACTCAACTAATATCAAAACATAACTAAAAGGACACATATACTCATAAACTAATACTAACAAAGTACTAATTAAGGCCTTATAATTGCACTTTTGAAGCGCAATCACACCCCCAACTAGATTTTTGCTAGTCCCTAGCAAACTACTAATACCAAAAGCATAATCTCTACTTTCATAAGAGTCACGAATGTATTTAGCCTATGCATCAAGCCTTTAAACCCCTAGGTTACCCCTAGTGAACGAGTGATGTCTCATGAGGACTTGCAGTGATGATACCCACAAACATTTATTCATTTCAAACAATCAATGATAGAGAGAACAATTAAGGCATATGGGAACTTACTCAACGTAATTCTCAACTCAACTTCCAACATGAGTCATGTAAGGCTAAGACATGAAAGTTACAAGAAAGATGCGCAATGTAATGCACTAACAATGCAATATAACCCAAGTGTATCAATATCATGCATAAACATCCTTTACGCTTTGATGCAAACTCTCGCAAGGCATACACTCACAAAAATATGAACACATGGGTCCCTCAATGGAAGGCTCCTCATAAGAGTAATTGTATAAATTATGCAATTAAAGTAATCCAAAAACAAAAACCACCAAAACATAAGTGTATAGGATCTGACATAGCTTCATGAAAGAATATCCACAGTCAAAGTAATAGTCAAGAAATTGATAAAGATACTTATACTCAAAAGAATTTTCAACTCATCTATACTTCAGATCAACTATAACCGTCTGTATGAAGAAGAAAATGTATAGAGAGAGAAAGAATAAATTGCTCAAAACATTGATGCTTAAGGCATCCAATGATCACCAAAATCATGCTTCCAACTCCCCATTCATATAATAATGCTTCTCAACTTTTTTCATTGTTTTTTCATATTTTTTTCTTGTCATTTTTTTCACAGTTTTTCATATTTCTTCTTTTTTTCTTTTTTTTTTATTACATCACAAATACATCGTCCTCTTCTTTTCAAGCTTTTTACTAGTACCAATATCACATCGTTTTGATGGAAAACATTTCAACAATGATTTGACTCTATCAAGGATGATATATACAAGGCTCAAGAGACAGAATCTAGAAATTATGTGTCTAAGAAGAATAGAATGACCTAAAAATATATCCGAAGTATATTAAGTTTGAAATTCAAAAGAATATAAGTGTCAATAACCTCAATCACTACCTAACTTATGAATTAACATCAAATATAATGAAGCTATTGAAAGAATAGAACATGAAAGAAGTATCCTTAAGTAAATGTAAACCCACTCCAAAAAGAAAATAAATTGGTTTTAAAGCTCACAAGGTACAATCTCCACTATTTAAGGATGATAAATGCACAAAATCATCAACACAAGAAGTCATATAACACGACAATGCATCATAATGTAGTCTTTTGCTTGTAATATTTTCATGGCAAAAATTTGTAATTCATCATTGTAAGAAGTTAACTCGACAATTAAGCTTAAGTTTAGTCCAATGAATGCTTCCAATCATTCTCAATTCAAAGATTGTATTGACATGAACATAAATATGGTTCCAAAAAGAAACATTTTCAACACGCCTAACATGAATAATACTAAGCAATAAAAACATAAATGAAAGTGTTGAAGATACCGACCATGACCGATGAACCATATGCTACTCAACTCTTACCAACTCAGTTCCGATCTCCAAAGGTGAATCAATGTGAGCACACCTGTAACTGGTCAGCAAGGCATAACAAATTATATTTTTTTCCTCTTTTTTTATTTTTATTTATTTTTTTTCCCCAAAAGAAATAGAGTACCCAAAGAAAATAGAAATAAAGCAAAACAAGAAAAAAAAAAACAAAATATCCTCAAAGAAAATAAAATACTACTAACTGTACAACTATTAAATCAAGTTTTTCCCAAGAACTCTAAGACAAACGGGTAGGACCATGCTCTGGAGCCTTTGAAGTTGAGGCCACCAATGTGTGACTCTTCAGCGAATCCACCTCCGCCTTCAACTCAGAAATTTGCCTTTGCAATGATTCAACAGTTGCAAATAGAGTGGACATGGCAGGCTGATGCTGTCGTGGAACCAAGGTGGGTAGGTCACTCTGCGGAAGCACTTGAGTACTCAAAGCATCCAAACCGAATAACGGATGACCCGAATGTGTAATGGTGTCTGAAGGCAATGTAGGCGCTCTAACCTACTCCAAAAGTTGGGTAACGAACAACCCATAGGGTAACCCGCCAGATGAATAGCATGCTTCCCTCATAACAGTCAGCATCATAGTAAGCAGATCAACCGTATACCCTTTAGCGATAATGTATAGCCAAAAACACCTATAGTGATCTACTATAACACCCGAATCCACTTCAGAGAGAATATTTGAGAAAAGAATCAAATTCAACATCTTGTACTCTCTTTTTAAAGACGACATGGGTATGAGTGAATGATGACCCACTGATGGTATTTTTTGTAATTCCGCGCAAAGCACATCAATAGGAGGTGAATTTCCTTCAAATAGCTTAAAGTCCGGCCTCGGAATCCGTGGCAAAGTGAGAAGTTCACCAATATCATTCGCTGTAATAGTGATCACGTGTCCCCTTACTTTGGATTGAATGGAGAGCTCGGGTGTCTCAGACATGCTCAAATAGGCATAAAATTTTCATACCATGTTAATGTTCACCGGGGCTTCTCTCCTTAACATCAGAAGCCAACCCCTCTGTATGAGTATAGATTTCAAAAACCCATCGGCAAAATCTGAAAACTGCATTCAACGTTCAATCAACACTTGCCGCCCCTGAAACGAGTTCAGGTACATCTCCCTCTCTTGAGAGTTAGCAAACTGTTTGATTCCCTGTTATGATTTGTTTTTACTCCTTTTGAGTGACATGGTTATCGCGATTGCTTTATTTGTCCTGTTCTTAAGAAAACTTATAATAATGAATAAACAAAATACAATAAATAAAAGGAATGACATAACATAAATTAAGATAAACAGTACTTCATTAACATAAAGAAACAAACAAAAATAATTCTAAACTCATAAACACAAACATAATATCCAAACATAAGAAAAAGAAAAAGAAAAAAACATAAGAGTTTTAGATCAATTATACAATAATCCAGAATGCACATGATCCAAAACTCTAGCAAACATTATCCACTACATATCAGTGGATGGATCCCACACCGAACGGGATATCTCTCTTTGTAGCTCCTCAATAGCCTGGCTATGCCGCTTCTGCTCCTTGTCAATCAGATCAAATCGGCCATAAACCTCCGTCTGAAAAGTCCCAAAGGCAAGCCTCCAAAAGCTGGGTGTAGTGCTGCTGCGTCAGTGCCTGCAACTCCAACATCTCTACTACCTTATCCAATGAAGACTGCCCAGTACGGCCACCTCCCTCAGTCGATGGTCCTCCTCCCCCCTCTTCATTATCATCCTCGACCCTCTTCTTCTTGTGACTCCTATACTGTACTTCTAACTTGTGAATAGAAGTCATATTGATGACACTCATGAAAGATTTTCTTGAAAAAAATAAAGGTGGGTAGACTCTAGACTCAAGGATCAAAGAGGTAAGCATACACACAAATAGAATGCTGTCCCCTCAGGTGATATTGGTGGCATCATGATAGAGCTGGAGAAACATATACCTCGGCAAGTCTATTTGGGTTCCAATGGCCCACATTAGCTGGGCTCAGGCTAGGCTGACCTGGGCATAATGGGCCTGGGGTAACAAACTATGGCATGAGAAAAGAAACAATGGAAGGTACCTTAGTTTTAAAACCTTTTTCTCGCATTGGGTCTTCCCCTCAACCCAGGACTGATCATCTTCTAAAATCTCCTGGGCCATCTTAGTGAGGCTCGGAGTACCTACCCCATGGCAAAACTCGGCGTTAGGCTCATGCCTAAGCCCATAATGACGACAAAAGGTGGTGGGGGTAATTACTATGTCTCTCCCTCTCACCCAAGTCACTAGCCTCTCTTGACCCTCATTTTTGTCCGCCATTTCGGATATTAGTCATAAGTTCCGCACAAAGAGTTAAAATGTATTCCCCCTATAGGCGGCTAGGTCCTTCCAACCCTGTCTCTCAAATTTGGCTTCTAAAGCAAACCCACCCCCAAAATTTCATAATTCTATATTTCTCTCTACGGCCGCAGCTTTACTCGCCCAAGTTTTCCTAAAGTCTAAAAAGGCTTGACGACCGATGAAAATTTCTGGGTCCTAGTCCGAAGAATAATCAGGTTCAAAGGGTTCTATGGCCAGAGACTTTTTAGAGGATTTTTTACTTCCTTTCGGTGCCATCAAAACAACTTCTTAAAGCAAATCGCAACGCACAATCATAGAATCACAATTATAGCATAGTCCCAATCCTAACTAAGCATAAATATCAAAGATAACAATTTGAAAAGGAATAAGAGGGGTTGCATGGTTACCTTAGAAGACGAAAAGGTGGGAAGTTGAAGGGTCACGACTCTTTAAACTGGTAGGACTTCGTCACCTCGTCCGGATGCTCTCTCTCTCTTTAAAACAAGACTTTTGTGGGTGTGCGAATGAGACAAAAGAGAGAAA
Source organism: Euryodendron excelsum (assembly GCA_033060915.1). NCBI lineage: Eukaryota > Viridiplantae > Streptophyta > Magnoliopsida > Ericales > Pentaphylacaceae > Euryodendron > Euryodendron excelsum. The sequence continues at coordinate 39,880,495 of CM065383.1, forward strand.
TTCGGAGATTTTATAAAAATGCAGGGGCGTCTGAACAGGAGTCCAAAACGGTGCCGTTCGACTTAAAATAGGGCGTCCGGATGGTCCCTTAGGGGCGTCCGGACGGGGTCAAGGCATCCGGACAGCCAGTGAGCTTGTCACAATCGACTTAAAAATTTTTCTAAGGCATGAAGGGCGTTCAGACGGGGTGTCTGGACCACCAGTAGCCTTGCAACTTGAACTCAAAATTTTTTCTAAGTGTCAGGAGGCGTCCGGACGGCCAGTGGCATTGCAAAAACCTATTCTAAATTTTTCTAAGGCACGAAAGGCGTCTGGACGGTCCCTTAGGGGCGTCCGGACGAGGTTAGGCGTCCGGACGGGGCGTCTAGACGGCCAGTGCTTGTGTTCTCTGATTACGAAAAAAAATTCTAAGTGTAAAAGGGCGTCCGGACGAGCCCTGAGGGGCGTCCGGACGGCCAGTATTTTGAAATTTTTTTTTTATAAGTATAGTGTGCAATTCATCACAAGAATAATCTCGCCCCCCCAACTTAGTTTGCACATTGCCCTCAATGGATGCAAGAGGAAAGAGAAGGACACAAACTTAGTGATGAAAGACACACTAGCCATTAGAAAAACAAAACAAAATAAAATAACACTACTATACACAATTACCCCTATGGTTATTACACTAATGGAAGAGGATCTTCGAGATGTAATGTCTCTATTTCTGCCACAAAATTCTCAACATAATGTTTTAGACGATGACTATTGATTGTGAAGTGATTGTCAGTTGTGGAGTTTCGAATTTCAATGGCCCCATTCTCGTGGACGTTGTTCACTATATAAGGTCCCGACCATTTACTACGTAACTTTCCGGGAAACAAATGTAATAGGGTGTTGCAAAAAAGGACTTTTTGACCAATGTCAAAAAATTTTCGAGAAATGTGTTGGTCGTGAAGAACTTTCATCTTTGCCTTAGAAATTCGTGCATTTTTTATACACGTCATTACGTATTTTATCAAACTTTGAGAGTTGAAGTTTTCGATGATGTCCAGCATCGTCGGGGTTTTCATTCATTTGCCTAATGGCCCAGTAAGCTTTGTGTTGAACTTCAACGGGTAAATGAAAAGCTTTGCTATAAACAAGCCGATAGGGTGACATGCCTAACTGTGTTTTGTATGCAGTCCGGTACGCTCAGAGTGCATCCACCAACCTTAAGGATCAATCCTTGTGGTTGGGGTTCACACTTTTTTCTAAAATATGTTTTATTTCCCTATTAGCGAGTTCGACTTGGCCACTAGTTTGTGGGTGGTAGGGCGTTCTGACTTTGTGGAGCACTCCATATCTGCGCATCAGGACCCCAACGGGTCTATTACAAAAGTGGGTTCTACCATCACTTATAATAGCACGTGGCATCCCAAATCTTGAAAAGATGTTTTCTTTTAGAAATTTAATCACCACTGAGTGATCATTTGTACGGGATGCTACTGCCTCTACCCATTTAGATACATAATCAATACCCATTAAAATGTATAGATGCCCGAAAGAACTAGGAAACAGCCCCATAAAGTCGATGCCCCAACAATCAAATATTTTTATGACAGTTATGGGATTCAAGGGCATCATATTTCTTCTAGTGATAGTACCTAGTCTTTGACATCTATCACATGCAGTACAAAAAGTATGGACATCGTTAAACATAGTGGGCCAATAAAATCCACATTGGAGGACTTTGGCAATTGTTTTCTTGGTGGAGAAATGCCCACCACAAGCATATGAGTGGCAAAAACTAATTATGGATTGGAATTCATTATCTGGTACACAACGTTGAATTATCTAATCACAACAATACTTATACAGGTATGGGTCATCCCACATGAAGACTCTAACATTTTGAAAAAATTTCTTTTTATCATTGGATGACCATTGAGATAGAATCTTACTTGAAGCCAAGTAATTAGCTATATCCGCAAACCAAGGGGTACTAGTATGAATAACAGACTGGATGGAGAAAAGTTGTTCATTTGGAAAGTGTTCTGAAATGGGAGATTTGTCTTGGTCTCGGCCATCAATAGGAAGGCGAGACAAGTGATCAGCTACCACGTTTTCTTCCTGAATTTCTATATGAAACTCCTGAAGGAGTAGAATCCACCGAATTAATCGTGGCTTAGCATCCGGTTTAGTGAGCAAGTACTTAAGTGCGGGCATGATCAGTATAAACTATGACAAGTGAGCCGACTAAGTAAGATCTAAACTTATCAAGTGCAAAGACCACAACAAGAAGCTTTTTCTCGGTGGTAATGTAGTTTATTTGTGCATCATTTAAAGTTTTACTAGCATAATAGATAGCATATGGTTTCTTGTCCTTTCTTTGACCAAGCACCGCCCCTATAGCGAAGTCACTCGCGTCACACATGAGTTCGAAAGGTAGAGACTAATCGGGGGCTTGTATGATGGGTGCAATGGTCAATAACCCTTTTAGCTTGTCAAAAGCTTGTTGGCAAAGGGATGTCCATTCGAATGGAATATCTTTGGATAACAAATGACACATAGGACGAGAAATAGCATTAAAACTTGGAATGAATAGCCGATAGAACCCGACGTGCCCTAAAAATGAACGGACATCTTTAACATTTGTAGGGGGTGGAATGTTATGAATAAGGTCGATCTTAGCTTTGTCAACTTCTATCCCCTTATTTGAAATTATGTGTCCTAACACTATCTCTTGTGTCACCATAAAATGACACTTCTCCCAATTAAGGACCAAATTGGTCTCCTTACATCTTTGCAAAAATTTTTCCAAATTTTCTAGGCATTGGTCATAGGTGTTCCCATAAATAGAAAAATCATCCATAAAGACTTCCAAGATTCTTTCTACCATATCACTAAACAAGCTCATCATGTATCTTTGGAAAGTGGTCGGTGTATTGCACATACCGAAAGACATTCTTCTATAAGCATACGTGCCAAACGGACAAGTAAAGGTAGTTTTATCTTGATCTTCTGGGGCTATTTCAATTTGATTATAGCCCGAGTACCCATCCAAAAAACAATAATAAGCTCTACCTGACACACGCTCTATGACTTGATCAAGGAATGGTAATGGAAAATGGTCTTTGGTGGTGACGACATTGAGACGTCTATAGTCAATGCACATGCGCCATCCTGTCTGGATCCTAGCTGGTACTAATTCATCTTTGTCATTTTTCACCACTGTTACTCTAGATTTTTTAGGGACCACTTGAGTTGGGCTCACCCACCTAGAGTCTGTTATTGGGTAAATAATACCTGCATTGAGAAGTTTCAAAACTTCTCCTCTAACTACTTCTTTCATATTCGGGTTCAATAGCCTTTGCATTTGGCGAACAAGTTTAGTCTCTTCCTCTAGGTATATGCGATGTGTGCAAACTAATGGGCTAATACCATGTAAATCAGCAATTAACCACCCTATGGCTTTGCGGTGCTTTAAAAACACTTTCTTCAATCGATCCTCTTGGCCTTCAGGCAGGCTAGAAGATATCACTACTGGGTAAGATTTACCATCGCCTAAAAATATATATTTAAGAGTAGATGGCAATGACTTTCGCTCCGGAATAGGAGCTTTCACTTCTGACGGTTCAGGTCTACAAGCACTGAGCCCTAATGGCTCAACACAATGGGTTCAATGACTCACAGACATAGCATGAATGCACTCTACTGCTTCCTCATTTATCACTGTTTCTTTTAAACACTCTATTTGTTCATTTTGGATTAAGGCTCTCTCAAATGGATTTGTAAAAAATTCTCTATTAAAATGTTCTTGTACTAGAATATCTATCATGCTAATCTCCCTGATGTCCTTACACTCTCCCGGTTTCTTACCCGCATGGAAGATGTTCATATCTACAGTCATGTTTCCAAATGATAAGTTTAACTCCCCACCCCTACAACGAATAATAGCATTGGATGTTGCTAGGAAGGAACGACCTAAAATGACAAAGATAGGAGAATGATCATTTGAGTTCCCTACGGTGTCTAACACTACAAAATCAACTGGGAAGTAGAATTTATCCACTTGGATAAGCACATCTTCCACCATGCCCCTAGGGATCTTAATCGAACGATCGGCTAATTGAAGGGTGATTCTAGTAGGTTTCAACTCTCCTAACCCTAATTGTTGATAAACAGAAAAAGGTAACAGGTTCATACTAGATCTTAGATCTAGCAAAGCATTATCAACCCAATGATCACCAATTATGCATGGAATGGTCGGACTCCCCGGGTCCTTGTATTTTGGTGGAAGATTTACTTGTAGAACCTCTCTAGCTTCTTGGTTTAGAAAAGAGGCTTCTCTCACAGTAAGTCGTCTATTAATGGTGCACAAGTCCTTTAAGAACTTTGCATATGACGGGATCTGCTTAATGACATCTAGGAATGGAATATTGATTTTCACTTGCTTGAATACCTCATAAATTTTAGAATTTATTAGTTCTTGCTACAGTTTGGCTAATCTATGAGGAAATGGAACACGTGACAAATCCTTTTTGTCACTGTCCGTAGATTTATCCCTAAACTCTTCGTCCCTAGGCTTCTTTCCTAACTCCTCCACTACCTCTTTAGGATTGTCACTATCCTCTTCTGATGTTTTTTCTACTCTATCGCTAGTGTCCTCCCTAGGTGCAGACTCTTTACTTGAAATAGTTTTATCTATGGCTTTTCCGCTCCTTAAGGTGGTTGCTGCTTGAACTTGCTCATGATTTGGCGGATTTGGATTTATCTCGACACCATGAGCTTGCCTAATGGTTGAGCAAGGAATGTGCCTTTCTCTTTAGTTAGTGATTGAGCAAACAAAGTCTTTAACTCTTCGATAGATTTATCAAGTCTAGCATTAGTTGCTTGCTGTTCCTGTATGAATTGGGTCAAAGGATCCTCTATAGGTTTTAGAGGAGGTGGTCTGTACACGTTTGTTGTTGGTGTTGAAAATTGTTGACCTTGTGCTTGGTATTGATTAGAAGGGCCATTAAATTGCTGTGGGTGTTGAAATTGTTGGGGTGCTGAGTTATCATCATTCCTCCAACTGAAATTAGGATGATTCCTCCATCCTGGGTTATATGTAAGTGCACATGGGTTTCCTTGTCCTTGTGGGGCTTGTGGTGATTTACTATAAGGGGCAGTAGCATTTCCTTGACCATGCAACACTTCTCTAAAGGCTAGAATTGTGGGACAAAGATCTGTCCTATGCTTATTACTATCGCACACACTACAATTAACTTGAGTTTCACTCTCAACTGCTGTAATTTTTTTCATTTCTAGGGCCTCTAATCGCTTAGTCAATGTGGCTATCTTTGAATTATCCTCATCTAAATGCCTTAATGGATATATGGTGTATGTCCTTAAGTTATTTCTAATATCAGGATTTTTAGTCCCTGTGGTGTCCCAATCTCTCGCGTTATCAGCTAGAAAGTCAAAGAAGTCATATACTTCTTTTGGAGATTTATCATAGAAAGACCCGTTGCACATTATCTCCACAAACCTTTTGAGTTCGGGAGTCAAGGCAGAAAAGAAAGTACTAACCAACCTACACGGGTCTTGTCCATGATGCAGACATGAATTCAAAAGTTCTTTATATCTCTCCCAGCTATGGTAAAATGTTTCATTTTCAAAGGGAGTGAACTGTGAAATTTGGAGACGAATTGCCTCTGTGCGATGCTCAAGAAAGAACTTTTTTAGGAACTCGGCCTGAAGGACATCCCATGATGGAATAGACCTCGGCCTTAAAGAATTTAACTAAATTTTATCTTTATCCTTCAATGAGAAAGGAAACAATTTGAGACGGATGGTCTCAACAGAGCACGTATTATCAAAACACATATTACAGACCTCTTCAAATGCTTTAAGATGGGTATATGGATTTTCAGAATCCATCCCATGAAAATGTGTGATTAATTACATGATACCTGACTTAAGATGGAATGCATTTTGGTCAGGAGGTAATATAATGCAAGAGTTTGGAGTCTGTCTTTGTGGATTTAGATAATCTTTCATAGTTCTCGGTGGTGGTGCAGGTACTTGGGGTTGTGGGGGTTGCATGTTATTACCCCCATCTATATTCCCATCATCCCCCAATAAGTGGGCCATGTCAAAGTCTATAGGTATTGGTGTAGTATTGGGAAGAGCTCTAGATCTAGTGGCGTAAACAGGTGGGGTCGTTCTCAAAAGTCTACCTGAACTATCCCTCTGCCAAATTGACATGCAATGCAATGCACATAAATGTACTAATCTGCCATAACAGTAAAGTAGAGATAAACAATATTTAATTTAAATTTCTAACCTAACCAGCAATCTCCACATAAAATATCCACCAATTTGCAATTAAACCCTAAACCTCCACTAAACAAATATATAATTTATCTAAAAGAAACTAGTAAAATAAAGAAAAGAAAATCTAATATGCTCACAGATAGTAGGGATGGAATGAGGTTACCCAATTGAGTGATTGAATTTTCTCGTTGTTGTAGTTTGATGGTGAAGCTGTTTCTATAGGAATCAATTCCTCTTGAGTTTGTTTGCTTTGTTTTTGTTCTTGTATATTTTTATTTTTGCCCTATTTTTTTTTCTTACCTTAGCTTATTTGCATTGTTGAGCTCCCTGGCAATCGCGCCAAAAACTGATCGCTCCTGAATAGTGCAATTTATATCCGCCAGTGTATGGTTGCGATGCAGTAATAATATCTCAGTAAGTCCGAGGTCGATCCACAGGGAACACAAAAAATAAACTTAATCTGGCAAGGTCTACAATCAGAATAAAATAATAACGAGCTTAGAGTCAATTGAAATCACAGGAAAGCTTCTAAAAAGAAAATAAAAATCAATTGTTGGAGATGATTGATCTAAATTATCAGATAATAAAATTAAACTAATTTTTAAGGATGTATTCAAATATTATAAAAAGGTCTTGGCAGGGTTTGATCCAGTAATAGGCTTACAGGTAAGTTCCCAAGACAGCTTTTATTAAAGGAATTCAAGATTCCATTATCCTTTTTGAGTTGATATTCAGTTATTTACTAGTGTTCATACTAGAGTCCTATTTATACCTGTCCCAGTTTATAAACCTGTTTACAAGGTACGTTTGAAGCTTAATTAAGAACAATAGATTTCTAAAGTACTCTTAATAGGAATATATATGCAATTGTAATCAACATTCTTATCAGAAATTCTAGGTATACGTATCTTTGCTTACAAATCAATCTATACATACGTGCTAGATATGATCAAAAATATTATTTTCGAAGATATTCATGGGCAAGAAAATGAATTTTGATCCGAGATCTGGAAATCTTGGAAAATAAATAACTATCTTGAATCTCTACCTGTAAACTAGTTACTTTCTCAACCCATACTAAGAACGGATTTAGCTACTGAAAAACATGATAAAGATTGCAAGAATGAAAATAATAATTAAAGAAATAAAACGCTGCATTAAAGAAATATAATCTGAAATGCACAATAAAAACAAGAAAGAAAACTAAAGATTAAAAACTAAAGATTAAGATGCTCCCTTGAAAGATGAAAAGATTCGTAGCCTTTAAAGGATTGGATGATTCCTCCTTCCAAACCCTAGAAAAACCCTAGAATTCTTCTGCTCCTTCAGAACATAAAACTCCTAAACCTATTCTACTACCTACTAATCTATCTCTAACTAAAAAGTGAATAAATCTATATATATCCCATCGTTAGTCATACGGAAGACTTCTACCAAGTGCTCAGATGGACTGAATCCCTTCACAAAAGTTGTAGGTCTCAAAAAGTGATATAAAATCGACATATTATGAGCCTGAATAGGCTTTCTGGTTCGCGAGATATAGGCTTTCAAAGTTCTAACTCTGCGTTCTTTAGTAACTTGTACCACAGTTTCAGCAGCTTGTACCTTGACAGCAACCTCTTGAAACCTATGATCATTTTGCATTCGAAATTATTCCATTTAAGCTCAAAACCTACGTAAAGCATTATAAACTCAATTAATATCAAAACATAACTAAAATGACATATATACTCATAAACTAATACTAACAAAGTACTAATTAAGACCTTATAATTACACTTTTGAAGCGTAATCATCCAACTTTTCTAATTCGAACATTTCCTAATTCAAAACTTTCCTAAATCTAACTTTCTAAAATCAAACTTTTCAAATTTAAATTAAATTATTTCCAATTCAACTACATGTTCCAAACTTAGGTTACCTAAACCCTAAGAGGCCTAAACCTTAATTCAACGTTTTTCCAAAACGCCTTTCTAAACCAATGTGGTTTTTAACTCTAATCTAACTCAATGATGTTTTCAACTCTCAATCTTTCCAAATCACGTCCAAGTTCAATCTTTTCAAATCAAAATCAATTTCAAATCTTCAAGTTCTATTTCAAATCAAAGTCAATTCCAAGTTCAGTTTTAAGTCTCTTATTTCAAGTTCAAAATCAAACTCTTTCTTAAATCAAATCTTTTCAAAATCAAACTTTTCAAAAACTTCAAAGTGTCTATTTTTAATCGGACTTTTGTCCAAACTACGACTAACTTGATTTCCAAAAAGAGATACGCAGACAACTCTTATGGGTGCGGTCATGACCTTTTTCAAGTTTCCAATTCCATGATCTTTTTTAAGTTTCCAATTCCATGACCTTTTTCAAGTTTCCAATCCCACAACCTTTTTTAAGTTTCCAATTCTATAATCCATTTCCAGTTTCTAATTCTGAAATCTATTTTCAAAACTCCATAATCTATTTTCAATTTCTAAAACCTTCTTTCAAAATCAAATTTATATTTTCAAATCAATTTCTAAAATCAAATCAAGTTCTTTTCAAATCTACTTTCCAAATCAAATCAAATTCTTGCATTTGCATATCATGCATCATGTCAACTTATTTCATATAATTCTTTTCAAAAGTGGATAGTATTGGACATTTATTAATCAAAGATTCTGAATGAGTGAACCTAGGGTAAATAGACATGTAGGTATCGCAAGGGCGGGGTAGGGTGATGGCTTAGTGCGTCTTCCTTACATGTAACCAACCTTCGATCCTAAATCACTGTTTTCAAAGACCAAATAGAGTTATTTTCAAAAAGGACTTAAATTGTTCTAAAGGTTGTCAAACAATCTATTTTCTTAAAAATCCTCTTTTGATGAAGTTTTTAAATTCTTTTTCCAAAATCCTAGGTGTAATATTCAGATTATACTTAGTTTTAGGTGACCTAACTCACCTTAATCAAGTTAGGTGGCGACTCCAAATTATTTCCAAAAGCCCTTAATTAAAATCAATTTTCAAATTCAAACTTAGTCGCACTCGTCCTTTTAGGAGGATAAGTTCTAATGAGAGAGCACTGTGTTTTTCTGACTTATCTTTTTCGTGTGCGAAAAATCAGGATGCGACAGCTGGCAACTCTGCTGGGGACGCTTAAAGGGTTAGGCCATTGTCATGTCTCTTCACCCTCACCCTTTTGGAGTCTTTGATTAATTTGTCTAATTCTATCCACTTCAAACTTGCAAAATTAAGTTTTTCCAAGTTGTTTTCAAAAATATGTCATTACTTGCATTCAATTATATTCAATTATTCAATCTTGCATTAAGCTTGTCATTCAAGTATTGACTTTTGCATCTTATCTTTGTAGGTGGACCTTTGTTCACATTTTGTTTGATGTTATATTAACTGCGATGTATGTCATGAATGTATGGAATGGACAGGATGGATGAGATTTGTTTGGCCCTTTCCTCCGCTTTTCAAAATTTCACATATACACTGCATTGTGCATAAGCATTTGCATACTTGCATTCTTTACCTAAAATGTCCCTTCTAGTTAGAAGGGGGAATGATATATTGGTTGTGGGCAAGATGCTGTGTTAGTTTCTTTGCCTATGGCCTCTTAATGGTTCCCTCGCTCGGATCACCAACCAATCATAGCATCATCTCAGGGAGTGGGCCTAGGTTTGAAAATCTGAGAACCGAGCCTTCTTAGGAAGTATTAGTAAACCCTCAACCTCATGCTCATATAGACACCATGCATAGCCGAACCTTTGCCGGATTTAAGACATGTACGTTAATTTCAAAACCATGGAGGAAAGGGCGACTCTTTACTTTTCTTTAAACTTGTCTATTCTTGTTGTTATAATGCTTGTATTCCTAATGTTATAATGCATGTCTAACTGTTCATGCATCCATATTTACTTTACAAATGCATTCTCTTTCTTTCTCTCTACTCCGTGCATCCATGTTCATGCATTCGATATTCCATGTCAAGACAAGAGTTCTAAACTAACTCAAGTCATTGCATCTTTATGCATATGATCAACCCGAAGAGAGTGACACCAAGTTTACTCTCCTTTGCATTAAACCTAGCAAAATCTTAAGAGTTCCCATGTAACCCTAAGGACTCATGGCATGCATTTCAAGTCATTCCATAAGAGGGGCCCTAATCCCTCTATGCTCACAGAGATAGGATTGCCAAGAAGACAAGGGGCAATCAAATAAGGTCTCTCAACGACCTCATCAACATTAAAGAAGGCAAATTTGAAGACTCAAGAGTAGTTTAGGATCTCAAATGTAAAAGTAGATTGGTGGAAGTCCCAAGTAAATTGTTCCCTCTCCCTCTATTAAAATGTATTTCAATTTCGTGGTACTTAAACTCCAGGGTTCCATGTATTTCTTTTATTTTTCATGAATGAATGGATGAATGTATGTTCCCACTCAAACAGTAAGGTATTTGCATACAGGAGCAAACCCCCTATCTCCAAAAAGTGAGTCAAATTCATCATGTTTAGTCTTCCTCTCAAGAAGGGACACCCCTAGGACATGCATTGTATAAAAACTTTCAAATCAAGGCACTAATTTATATTTTATTTTTTATCTTCTATCCTCTCCCTTATCTTTGAGTATCAAGAAAATTAAGGGCAGAAGCAAGACAAGAAGGGGATTTTCTAAACCATTCATTTATTATTATCATGATGCTTACATATTCATTTTTATTATGCTCGTGTATCCATATTTATTTCCGAGATAAAAGTTTCAAGAGACTCAAGTCATTGCATTCTCATACATTTAATCAACTGTAGAGAAAAAGGAGTGATCTAATCTCATATTAATCAAACCTACCAAAACTCCTAAGGGTTCCTCAACCTTAAGGATTTTTGGTATGCATAGAACCATGTCTCGAGAGGGGCCCAAATCCATCTCCATCTGTGGAGGCAGGATTGCCCGAACAAAGAAACATCAATCGGCCCATGCCGAAGAGGTATTGTATTGCATATAGGGGCAAAACCTCGTCTCCAAAATGGACCTAGCATTATCTATAGATTCCCTCAAATAAGGGACCTCCATAGGACATGCATCTATGAAACTTCAAACTCCACATGCTAACTGTGTTTTGTTTTTATTTTTCTTTTTTTTTTTTCAGGTCCAAGAGCATAATTGAACTCATGGAACCCCTCTAGAATCCCACCCAATTCAAACTCATGCAAGGATAAGCCCGGTTATTGGAAAAGGCTGAACCTACATTAAGGAGTAAGAAGAACTAACTATCTATCAGCAAGACAGTACCTCCAAGCAACTACCTCCGTGACATGGGACGAAAATCACCATCCATGTAGAAGAGAACTTCACCATTTACAAAGTCTTGTTAGATCCGTGCATTGCCACAACAGAATCCCCTAGCTTCCAAATGCATGCAAAATGCCGTAAAAGATCCATCAATTTGCCCTCCATTGATACACCTGGCAAATGAAACACCAAGGAGGTTGGCATAGTTCCAAAACCCTATTAAGGGTTCTTACCAAAAGGCCCACATGAAAAGGGAGGTTTCTAGTAAATTTGTCTATTTTCTTTCTACCTTTCTATTTCTTGCATATCTTCTCTAAATAAACATTGCATGTCATACCATCATAATTTGAATTGAAAAAGAATTAGTTTTTAGTTTATTTCCTTTGTCTCATACTCTTGTAGATGATTATTGCTTTTAGGGATTCATTTCCATTTTGTAATGACTTGACTTAAAGGATGAGATAGCATCCCATTCAAAGGGGGTTAAAACTTTCGAGAGACAAAGAGAGAGTGAGAAATAGGAGGAAGGTAGTATCAACAAAGAGGTGTAGATTTTATTGAAGAGGCGACACTTGAGTGATATCCTGGCTAAGCAATGGGCAGCCGAGTCCTCAACATGTTGAGAAGCCATTGTTCTATTTATCTAATAAGAAATAAACGATACCCTTTGCTCAGCCTACTAAAGTTATAAGTGATTTCTATTCAGATATTCCCAAACCAAGAACCATCCCCCACATTAGGGTAACCACAAAGTAGTTGATTTGATAGCATATGTAGGGGTTCACTGGCAGAAACACACAAACTCTAGTAATATTGTCTCAATTTTGTACAATGGCTTTATGGACTAAGCAATTCAATTTGAAATGATGAGAGGCCATCAATTCTGCTACCATACAAAAACAAATGTATATCCCTTTACTTAACCCACTAATGCCTCGCAGAAAGCGAAAGATTTCTTATTAAACCTGGTCCAACACCATCCCCCCATATTGGGCCAGACAGATAGTCGAGGTCTCCACAAAGAATATTACTTATCTTCCACCAAGCTAAAGTAACGTGAAGGCTCTATGGATTAAATAATCTGGTTCAAAATGAAGAGAGGCCCTCATTTCATTCTCCATACAGTCAAAAGCAACCATTGTTAAATCTATTGAGCCGGTTACTTTTCTTTCTAAGAAAACCCCAACCCAGGGATCACCGCCCGCAATGGGTTAGGATAAAACACCAAGGAAAAGAAGTTGTAGAAGTGTTCATCTTATGAAAAGGAAAAAAAGAAGCAAGGAAAGAAAAAGGAAAACAAAGAGTTGCCAAGAGGCTGAAAAAAAAGAAAAGGAGCATATCTAAGAGAAGGCCGAAAGAAAGTTATTTTGTGCCATCTCGAAAAGCATATAGTAAAAGTTAGAAGAGAAAAGAGTCATTTCATGGCATCCTGAAAAATATAGTAAAGGCAAGAAGGAAAAACTAAAGGTGATCCTAGGTGATAAAGAAGTCCAATAGAAGCTATAGTTTCAAGCCTTTACTTTTTCTTAAAAAACCCCAAAAGCATGGCCTACACTACAACCCTATTTAAGTCCACTTTGATTGAAAACAGATTGCTTGATCTAAATGAGTTAGACGTGTTACCGAATCTGAAGAAGGACGTTAGGGGGCCAAACCCTGCCGAAGAAACAACTAAGGATGGTGTGGATCTAAACCCCACTGAAAGTAACATCAAATTTGAGCATTTATATCCTTTTAATCATGAACCCCTTAACCTAGCCTACTTTATTGTCCAAATTAAAGTCCTCTCTAATCAAAGAAAATTGCTTAGTCCAAATAAGACTAAATAATACCAAGACAAGTAGGATAAGAAAGGAGAACTGGGGAGGAATGCAAGGGGCAATCTTGTGCTCCAAAGTGTACTTTGATGGTTTTGGTTTAAACAACCCAGTAAAAGAAAATCTTTGAGTCTAAATATCTCTTCGTTTCTTATAACCCCTAAACCCAGCCTGCATTACGGTCCTAAAAGAAATCTTCTCGGATTGAGGGCCAAGCTGTTTATCATTTTGCAAAGGGCATGCGAGTTGTCGCTTAAGCCACGGAGGCATTTTGAAAATTGAAAAGAGAAAACCAAGTGAGGTTAGAAAAACCCTAAACAGCAACCCTGTAGAAAGTAAGGATAAGATAGCAAATGGCAAACCAAAAGGTTAAAATACCTGGAGAATGGTACAAATGCTATCACACCCCAATGAGAATGAGACAAAACTGAATGGGGCAAAATCCTAGAAGGGAAATAAAATCTTGAAGAGTATGGGCCCTGGAACAATCCTGGGACATTCTTCGTAAATAGCCTATATACATATATTACTAGTGCATCCATGTCATGTATAATCTGTATATCCATTAAATTCCTGTGTAGTTTGTATCTGTTCAAGCATTCATCAAAAAGCATGGCATGCATTCAATTCCATTCTTGTAGGTCCATTAATCCAATTATATAACATGCATTCAATTCTATTCTTGTATGGACTTGTGCATTCAATTCAATTCTTAAAAGTACGATGTGCATTCAATTCTATTCTTATATGTGCATTAATAAAAAACTATAAACCTGCAGTCAACCCTTTTCTCGTGCATTTTTAGAATTGGCATAAGTCAACTATTTTTACAAAAAACTTACTTTATGTCTCTCTCTCTCTCAAATAGGAAACAAGGAACGAGGTAAAACACAAAAAGAAGCTAAAAGCCACCCCACGACCAAATAGCCTCAGATATCTCCAACACCGACATACACTTTAGAAAGCTCAGACTTCCACAACCAATGAGAAATAGAGAACAGGGCAATGACCCACCCTCGACCTCCCTAATTAACCTTAGGAGCATTGTTCCATCAAACGGAGTGCTGGTTCAAGAAGCATCAGACATCAACCTTGAACTTTCCCAGAGGAGCATCGTACTACTAGATGGAGTGTTGGTTCAAGAAGTAGCAGTTTCAAGATATCAACCTTAGATTTCCTCAAAAGAATATCATTCCACCTAACAGAGCATTAGTTCCCCCAAAAGAGTATTATCCTGCTAGACGAAGTGCTAGACATCGACCATAGGGCCGCCTCAAGAAGCAACCATAACCTTAACCTCAACCTCAACCTTGGCATCAGCTCTAGCAACAACACTCTCAACATCGCTAACAGTCTCATTTTGGGTATCTTCTATAGTAGTCCTAGCAAGGCCACCTTCTTCTCATCAGCAGCACTAGCCCTCCACTCGACTAAAGCAAACCTCATTATTATCTCTAACGTAGATCATTGTCTCCTGCATCAGCCACCTAGATAAGCCCCAACTCAGACTCAACATTAATCAATGTGGTCATCTAAGCATGTCAATCATCCTTATCAACCCAGGCATCAACAACAGTAGTCCTCTCCTTAGCCATAGTAGTTTTTGTCGTCGTCAGTTCAGCTTTTAGTCGTGCCCCTTCATCTCCAGATTCAGTCAGCAAGGCAACCTCTCTCGCATCAATCATCTCGAATGTAAGGCAAAGGAAAAGAGGAAAGGTAAGAACTTATCAACTCGAAGAATATATAAGTAAGAGAGAGAGAGAGAGAGAGAGAGAGAGACAGAGAGACAGAGAGAGAGAGACAGAGAGACAGACAGAGAGAGAGAAGTCAGGAAAAAGAAGATGCACAAAAGAAAAAGAAAATAATCTCGAGTTCCAAGTTAAAATGAATTTTCTACACTATTTCTTCAAAAGGTTTGAGCTTTCAATTTTAAATGATTTTTCTAAACCTTCTTCTGCAAAAGATTTCAAATCTCAAGTCAAAATAAATTTCTAAGTCAAAACGAATTTCCTAAAAATTTTGCTTTAAAAAAAAATCAAAAGTTTAAAGTTTCAAGATAAAACGAATTTTCTAAACGTTTTGCTTTTAAAAAAAAAAAATCAAAAGTTTCGAATCAAAATGAATTTTCTGTACATTTTGTCTTTAAATATTCAAGTTTCGAGTCAAAATTAATGTTTTACACATTTTGCCTTCAAAAATTCAAGTTTCGAGTCAAAATGAATTTACTAAACATTTTGTCTTAAAAAATTTCAAGTTTTTTTGTCAAAACGAATTTTCTACATATTTTGTTCAAGTTTCAAATGAAAATAGTTTCTAATTCAAAATCAAAAGTTCATTTCCAAAATTAAATCTTAATTTTTTTTAATTAAAGTCCATCTCAAGCTTCTACTTTAGAAGATTTTTACTCCAATCAAGTTTCAAGGCTTTTTTAAAAATTCTTCCTCCAAGAAGTATTCTTCAAAATCAATTCTCAAAAATGCTCAAATTTTCAATCATCAATAAATAAATAAATAAATAAAATTCCTATCAATCTCCAAGTTTTCCAATCTCAAGGTTCGTTTTCAAAAATCTTCTACAAAGATTTCCCTCTAAAGTTTTTCTTCTAATAGTTTTAGATCAACCAAGTTTCTCGAGGCCATCTCTGCCAAAAAGGCCCCACCCTCAAAGGTCTTATATATTTTTCTTTTAAAAATATTTTATTTCAAAAAATTTCTAACTCTTTCCTTATTTCGAAAAGTTCGTCTAAGGTTTCTCGGGATCTTTTTTGCCAAAAAGGCCCTACTCTTAAGGCTTTCTTAACTTTTTGCTTCAAAAATACCTTTCTATGTTTTCTAACACCTTCCTTCAAAAATAAAAAATATATAAAAGAGGTTTCATTTCAAAGTCTTTTCCTTGATTTTCCAAAAATGTTTTCTTTCAAAAAGTTTAATCTTAAAAGCATTTTTCGAGTTTTTTGAATTTTACCTTTCAAAAGCTCCATCCTCAAAAATGTTCCAAACATTTTAAAATTTTCTTCCTTAAAAAGTTTCCTTCTCAAAAAATATTTCATAAGTTTCGTAAGCTTTTTCCTTCAAAAGTTCCGTTTTCAAATTTTTCAGGTGTTCAAACTTTCAACCTTAAAAATCGTTTTTTCAAAATTCTAGATTTTCAAATTTTTCCACAAAAGTTTTGTCCCAAGTTTCAAAGGTTTTTTCAAACCCTTTTAATTTAAATCCAAATCAATCAATTTCAAAATATATTTAAACAATCAACTTGAATTTCAAAATCATTTCAAAATCAAGTTTTCAAAATTTTGAATTTCAAAAATCAAGACAATCCAGTTTTCAAACTCAAAATTCATTATTCCAACTATTCCAGTTCTCAAAATTTCTGAAGTTTGTCCCTCTAATCGTCTCGCGGTCATTATAAGACTCTTACTTTATCGGTTTCTGCCTTCGTCAAACAAAGATAGAAAAAGAGAGGCAGCTGTAAGCACCCTATTTTTGTCCGCTCGGCAATCTCCAGTCTGCCAAAACTCATATTCAAACCAATACATACATATTCAAGTCCTAATCAATTTTTCAGACTTAATCCAATTAATCAATCGCTTCGGTGGCCTGCCAATCCCAGCAGAGGCAAAATGACCAAAATGCCCTTGGGGCATTACTAGGTCCAATTTCAGTTGGCACGTCTTCCTAGAGATAGTAAGTTCTTATTTAAATTTCAAATTCAATTTCAAATCCAAGTCTAATTTAAATCAAATCCGGCATGCCTTTTGAGAAAGTTAATCCCTTAGGAGGTCAGACTATCCAGTTAGGCATATTTTTCGAGAAAACGCTTCGGAATGGTAAGTCTCTTCTAACTCGTCAACCGAGACAGAACCTAAGCCCTCGAGATAGTAGAACGGTCCACCTTGGGCGCTTGCTAGCTCGCCAATGAAGAAAGTCCGTTATTCAGCACGTTTTTCGAGAAAGTTAATTCCTCATACGATAAGTCCACATAGTAGCTTCCCGAGGTCAAGCAATCTCCGGAATGAACGTGAACTGTCAGAGTGTCAGAAACACTGGCAAAAATTGCAACTGTCAAAGTGGCGAAAACACTCGCAAATAGGTCGACATGGGTAATTGCCAACAAACCCCTATGTCACGGGACCAAACTCGCCTCTTAACCGTGACACGTTTACCAAAGGACGAGATACCTTTGAAAACCAACTCGTCACAAATCATCAAAGTGACAGAAATACTGAAAATCTAGATCAACACTAGTGCTTGTTAACCCACTCTGGTGAAAAATGACCAAATTGTCACTTGGACCTTTTTTGGCACGCTTCTCGAGAAAGTACATAAGTCCTCAGAACAGTAAGTCCACTCTTCCAAGATTGTCCCAAAGACGATCCAACATGTTCAGATCCCTTCAAGTCAGTTTCGGACCAATTCCGGGACCATCCAGTCAAAAAGACCATTTTGCCCCTAGGCATTCGAGTGCCTCTGGGAACCACACCGGCTCTGAGTTTCAAACCGGTTACCTTCCAAGGATGCTTTTAATAGTATTCTCAATCTTCTAGCACTTTTTCGGAACATTTTGAATCCTTTCCGACGAACCCAGTACAAAATGACCATTTTACCTTAGTAGGCCGGTTGCCTTTTCCAACCACACTAGGTTTAGGTATTAAACCGGAAATCTCTCGGAGCACTTTAGGTAGTGTTTTCAACTTTCAAGTCCTCTCATGAGTCATTCCAAGTCCATTCCGGTAGTTTTCCAATTTAATTGACCATTTTGCCCTAAATAGTTCGGTCGACCATCTCAACACTATTTTTGAAGCCCGTTACCCCCGAAACACTATTTCAAGGGTTTTTACCTATATCCGGCCTTTTAGATCATTTCTGGTCTCTCGGAACATTCCTGGACCTTCCAGAGTCACTCTTAGTGAGGCCAAGCCAAAAATTACATGGTAGTCACTAATACAGACTCCCAAATCTTATGCCTTGCATATCAAGAGTTGAAAGATACGTTGCTTGCCGACCTTAAAACTTTCCTAAATGGATGGCGCCACTAGTAGTGGCGCTAAGCCAAAAATTGGCCTGAGTGGTGCTAGAAGGATATTCACCCTGGCGCTATTGCAACAGGCGCCAAATCAATCTTTTGTCTATAAATACAGAGTCTCATCCTTCGTGAAATGGTTCGCAAACTCAGTCCAAAAACTCTACTTTTCGAATTACAAAGCTCAAGGTCTCTTAAAAACCCTAGCCTCTCTAGTCCCTCCAAACCCTAGCCACTATACACTTAACCCTAACATCTATACACACTGCATGCACTTATACACAAGCCTCCAAAGCCTCCATTGAAGACTCAAAGTGCTGTAACTTGGAAGCTCTGAAGGATCAAGCAAAGCAAAACAAACTAAGCAAGAAAACAAGGTAAGCTCTTTCTTTATGTGTATGTACTCCCCTTTTCTCTTCTTCCTCCTAACCTACTTGGGTTTTTTTCTATTTTAATCCCTCATCTTCTCCCCCCTTTCTTGCATGCTTGGAACAAGAGAATCCCCGATTCATGTGTAGGAAGGATTGTTGAAAGTCACCGTGTCGGGGGTTTCTTCTAATTCAATCTTAGACCATGTGGATTCGGCCTCCTTGATTATGTGGTGAAGTAAACCTTGGATGTTCACGACCCTACTTGTATTATGCACATCATGTTCATACATCTCTTCAAAGTGTTTTGAAAAATTGTTTTTAAAGTTTGCATCAAAATCATCCTTAAAAACTTGTATTCAAAATCATGTTTTCAAAATCACACTCCTAGAGTGATTCTAGCTAATCCACAGTTAGAGTTGCTTTAGGAAAGTGTTATATTCATTATAACTATCAAGGTCCATATTTTGGGTGTAAACCCTAGCTTGTTTTTCATCAAAACCACAATCTTAAGATGATTCTAGCCATATCATGATTAGGATTGTTTTAGGAAATGTGTGATATTCAATGTGACAATTTTGGTCTATATTTCAAATCCATGTTGTTTTCAAAACCACTAACTTAGAATGGTTCTATTCTCTTCACGGTTAGAATCGTTTTAGGAAAGTGAGACATTCAAAAGATCTTAAAAGTCCATGTTCAAACTCCTTTCCAAATTGCTTTTTAAATTCCTTTCCAAAACCGCTGTTCGAGCCCCTTTCCAAAATCACTTTTCAAAATACTTTCTAAAAAATCTCTTCAAAAGTTTACTTTCTAAAAACTCTTTTTAAACTTCTTTCCAAAAAATTTCTTTTTAAAAAAAACTTTCTTCAAGTTTCCTTTCTAAAAGCTCTCTTCAAAAAGTCCACTTTCCAAAAATCTCTTTTTCTTGGAGTCCAAGTTAAGCCCTAGATTCCATGGTTAGGAAACCCTAATTTTCTTTCGTAAAAACATAACTTCCTCTTTTGCATCAAATCATAGGTTTCTAAAACTTTTTTCTATAACAAATCCTAGATTTTTCAAATCTCTACACCAAATCATAGCTTTTCAAATTCTAGATTTTCAAAATTCAACATTTCCAATTCCATGTCAAATCCATTCTTTTAAATTAGGGAACTAGATCAAACCTTCTCGTTCAGGAAACTAAATCAAATCCTCTAATTTTAGATACCAAATCAAATCATCTCTTTTTGGAAATCAAATCAAATCTTCTATTTTAAGAAACAAGAATCAAATCTTCTTAAATTCAAACATTTCCTAAGTTCACAACTTTCTAAATTTAAAACTTTTCAAAATTCAAATCTTTCCAAATCTAAAACTTTCCTAAAATGGAAACTTTCCTAAAATAGTAACTTTCTTAATTCGATACTTTCCTAGAATGAAATTTTTCTATTTTAAAACTTTCCTAATTCAGAACTTTCCAAAGTCCAACCTTTACTAAACCCTAACTTTCCAAATCCTTCCAAGTCAAGTGTTTTCAAATCAAATCTCCTTTCAAATCTTCCTTAAATCCAACTTTCTTAATTCAAACCTTTCCTAATTCGAATCTTTCCTAAATTCAACTTTCTAAAATCAAACTTTTTAAATTTAAATCAAATCTTTTCTAATTCAACTACATGTTCCAAACTTAGGTTATCTAAACCCTAGGAGGCCTAAACCCTAATTCAACCATTTTCCAAAACTCCTTTCTAAACCAAGATGTTTTCAACTCCAATCTAACTCTATGATGTTTTCAACTCTTAATTTTTCCAAATCACGTCGAAGTTCAATCTTTTCAAATCAAAATCAATTTCAAATCTTTAAGTTCTATTTCAAATCAAAGTCAATTCCAAGTTCAATTTCAAGTCTCTTATTTCAAGTTCAAATCAAACTCTTTTTTAAATCAAATCTTTTCAAAATCAAATTTTTCAAAAACTTCAAAGTGTCTATTTTCAATTGGACTTTTGTCGAAATTACGACTAACTTGATTCCCAAAAAGAAATACGTAGGCAACTCTCATAGGTACAGTCATGACCTTTTTCAAGTTTTCAATTCCATGACCTTTTTCAAGTTTCCAATCCCACAACTTTTTTTAAGTTTTTAACTCTATAATCTATTTCAAGTTTCTAATTCTAAAATCTATTTTCAGAACTCCATAGTCTATTTTCAATTTCTAAAACTTTCTTTCAAAATCAAATATATCTTTTCAAATCTATTTCCAAAATCAAATCAAGTTCTTTTCAAATCTACTTTCCAAATCAAATCAAATTTTTGCACTTGCATATCATGCATCATGTCAACTTCTTTCATATAATTCTTTTCAAAAGTGGATAGTATTGGACGTTTATTAATCAAAGATTTCGAATGAGTGAACCTAGGGTGAATAGATATGTAAGTATGGTAAGGGCGGGATTGGGTGATGGATTAGTGCGTCTTCCCTACACGTAACCAACCTTCTAACCTAGATCACTATTTTCAAAGATCAAATGGAGTTACTTTCAAAAAAGGCTTAAATCTTTCCAAAAGTTGCCAAACAACCTATATTCTTAAAAACCCTCTCTTGAGGAAGTTTTCAAAATCTTTTTTAAAAACCCTAGGTGTAATCTTCGGATTGTACTTAGTTTTAGGTGACCTAACTCACCTTAATCAAGTTAGGTGGTGACTCCAAATTTTTTTCAAAAGCCCTTAATTAAAATCAATTTTCAAATTCAAACCTAGTCGTACTCGTCCTTTAAGGAAGATACGTTCTAATGACAGAGCACTGTATTTTTCTTACTTGTTTTTCTCGAGTGTGGAAAATCAAGGCTCGACACTAGTTGCAAAAGGTTATCCCAAAAAGTGTTTTTTTTGTGAAACCTGATTAGTTGAATTGCATCTTAAACGTAGTTGAATTAGTTTATTTAATTTAATTTACACTTATTGCATGGTTAATTATAAATTGTGTGTGCCACTCGTATCATTTTATTAGTGGTAAGTTAAATGGTGAGTCATTAGTGAGTGGGTATAATAAGTGGGAGTATAAAATACCTAAGGGGGGTGAGATATATTACTATATCTCTAGTGAAGTGAAGTGAGAGGAAGGGAGGGTGTCGGTGGAGAGAAAGATGGAATGATGACAAAAGGGGACAAGGAGGCAAATGAAAAAAGAAAAGAAAGAAAAAGAAAGGAAAAAACAAGAATGGTGGGACGTGCGTGGCCTAGCATGATGGGAGAGAGAATAGAGGAGAGATAGCTGCCATTATAGAGAGAGAGAGATATATATAGAGTTATAGAGAGAGAGAGAAGCTTGGAGAGAGATGAAGCAATCGGTGGAAAAGAGGAAGAATAAGAAAAGAGAGGAAAAATCTAAGGAAGCTTTCTTGCACTTTGTTTTTCTCATCTAAGGTGAGTATCATGCTAGTTTCATCTTATTTTCTCTAAATATTGCATGTTGTATAAGTCATGCCATGGAAGGAGGAGGATGGAGGTGAGATCTTCCATGGTAAAAACTTAGAATCACCCATAGCAGCCATAACAGATTATTCTCTTCGACCTAGCTAGAACTTTTATTTGTGGCTAAATTTTTGAACACTGTAAGTTAGAGTTATGAGGATCATTTGGGCTTTGGATTCACTTAAAAATGTTGTAATTTCGAATTATGGTGAACTTTTGAAATGGGACTGTCTCTGTAGATTTTTGATGCTCAGATCTGCAACCCTTAGTTTGACTGAACATTTGACCAAGTTAGAGTGGTCCGAAAATTATGAAATTTTTACTGTATCTAGGAGCAAGGTTGATGATAATCTGTACCAAATTTCAGATCCTTTAGATGTCATTTACCTATATTATTAATTTATCAAAGATAAACCATCTGCTGCCGAATTCGAGTTTCTGCAGCACTGCCCTGTTTTAGAAAAATACCAAATAAATATTTAGGCATGTTCAAAAAATGTAAATTTTGTCTGGATACTCTTTGAGACGTCTATGTTGTATTTATAAAGTTTCAGGATTTTTGGGCATAAGCTCACGAAATTATGTCCAGATTATGAAGCCTGTGTCAATTTTGGCAGATTAGAGGACTTGGTGTATTTTGATATTTTTCAGCTCTAGCTTTACATTGGGAGTGTCATTGAGATTAGCATAAGGTAGTCCTAATGCATAATTTCGTGTTATAACTTGTTTGGAATATATACATTATATTTATGATTATTAGAGTATACATTGAGTTTCCTAATCTAATACGGTTGTTGTGATAGGAGCTGACGGTTTGGTTCACTGCAATCTTGGTCCTTGCCGTGGTGGCAATCATATCGATGTCAAGATGTTGAGTCTTGGGGCTTGGGAGAGCTCCATTGTCTTACTTTCAGTTTTATGGTTGTATTTTATATGAGACGTTGGGTTGTTTTAACTTGGTATAATGGTAAAGAATTTTGTGAAAAGATGTTGATTATTTTTCAACGGTAATGTATTTCCTTTGGAGAGTTTATTATATTTTCCTTATTGTATTGTTTATTTATTATATTCCGTTGTACTCTTTTATTTTCGAGTATATGTTGAGATGTCGTTCGCAGGTATGGTGACCTGTGCGATCACGCCTCATCTAATGTGACATAATTAATGTTTAATTGGGTTAGGGTTGTGACAGCTTGGTATCAAAGCTGCGGTTCATATTCGAACTGTGTTTCATAGCCTGGTTATATACTAAAGCTATGGAGTGGAGTTGGTGTTTAGTGCAGTGAACCATAGGGTGCTGTCGGTATTGGTTAAGTTGTTAAGGAATGTGTGAACTATATATATATGGTGCACTTACCCTGATTTGGTGATAGAAAATGGCACAACAAGCGTCAGGAGGGGAGTCATCAGCGTCAGTACGAGGTGCAGAGGATATAGCGCAGGAACCACGTGTCCCCGATGCCACATACAGACTTGCTACTCTTATGGCACAGTATATGGAAGCTCAGGTGGCAAGATTGGCACCAAGGAGTACGACCTTATACGAGCAATTCATAAAGCTAAGTCCGCTCGAATTTATGGGGACAACTGATCTTTTGGTAGCTGAGGAGTGGGTAAGAAAGCTGTAAACTATATTTGAAGTGATGGGGATTCCTGATGAATAGAAGCTAACACTATCCACCTTTATGTTAAGAGGTGAGGCACGAAACTGGTGGGAAGCCATGAGACGAATGACAAATGCTCAATCTGGAGGAGTACTGATCACGTGGCAACGCTTTGTGGAAGTATTTAATGATTAGTACTTTCCCCTCATTTACCGTTACCAGAAAGAGCAAGAATTTATTCTTTTAAAGCAAGGCAAAATGTCAGTGGTAGAATATGAAGAGTAGTTCACGGCTTTGTCTCGATTTGCTCCTGACTTGGTGCGTACTGAAGGTGCTAAGTGTAGAAGGCTTCAATAGGGACTAGAGTTGTCAATCCGATCTCGGGTTTCTGCATTTGAACTCACTAGATATGGGGACCTGGTGAATAGAGCTAAGATTGTGGAATTGGATGTGAAAGAGATGACTGGGAGACGAGAACAATTTAAAAAGGGGAGATTTGATTCCGGAACTGGTACTTCATGACAGAGACCTTCAGAATCTGCTCCAACTGTGGACTAAGGACAGGTACAATTCAATCTTGGATTGGGCAGTTCGCAATTTAATAACCCGAGAAGCACAAGAAGTTCTAGGGGCCGAGCAGCTTCAAGACCACCAGGAAGGTCTACCAGTTCGAGACCTTTGGGGATTAGCACTGGGGGCATCATTTGCTATCGATGTGGGACTTAGGGGCATATTGTGAGAGATTGTCCAGTGCCATGGACCGACAAATGTTATCAGTGTGGATAGTCGGGTCACATAGCACGAAATTGTCCTCGGAATTTTGCGGTAGCATCATCAATGGGTAATGTGGCGAACGGAGATAAGGGAACAATGGGGGCTGCTTAAAAGGGGCCAACTATGATACCGAAACCTCGCACTCAAGCACGGGTCTATGCCGTGACGATGAGAGATGTGCAGGTTACTCCAGTATGTTGGACTAAAGTCGGTGAAAGACAGTTGTTGGGCCCAAAGATGATCCAAGACACAAATGAGAAAATTAAGACAATTCAAGAGCATTTAAAGGTGGCATAGAGCAGACAGAAAAGTTATGCAGATAACCGATGGCGTGAATTGAGTTCAAGGTGGGAGACGAAGTGTTTCTTAAAGTTTCTCCATGGAAAGGCGTTCTGAGATTCGGAAGGTAAGGTAAATTGAATCCAAGATACATTGGGCCGTATACTATTGTGGAAAGAGTTGGTGTTGTGGCTTACAGGTTGAATTTACCTCCGAAAATGTCCAAGCTATATAATGTTTTCCATATATCTATGTTAAGGAAGTATGTGTCAGATTCGTCACATGTATTGGTTCAACAACCGGTTAAGTTAGCAGATGATTTGAGTTATGTTGAGAAGCCGGCTCAAATATTAGATCGAAGGAATCAAGTACTTCACAATAAGATAATTCTGTTGGTGAAAGTACTGTGGAGAATCCATACAGTGGAAGAAGCTACATGGGAGAGTGAAGAGATAATGCAAAAACAGTATCCATATCTATTTTCATAAGGTAAGAGAATTTCGGAACAAAATTCTTTAAGGACGGGAGAGTTGTGAAACCCGATTAGTTGCATTGCGTCTTAAACGTAGTTGAATTAGTTTATTTAATTTAATTTACATCTATTGCATGGTTAATTATAAATTGTGTGTGCCACTTGTATCATTTTATTAGTGATAAGTTAAATGGTGAGTCATTAATGAGTGGGTATAATAAGTGGGTGTATAACATACCTAAGGGGGGTGAGATATATTATTGTATCTCTAGTGAAGTGAAGTGAGAGTAAAGGACAGTGTCGGTGGAGAGAAAGAGGGAATGATGACAAAAGGGGACAAGGAGGCAAATGAAAAAAGAAAAGAAAGAAAAAGAAAGGAAAAAACAAGAATGGTGGGGGGTGAGTGGCCTAGCATGATGGGAGAGAGGATAGAGGAAAGATAGCTGCCATTATAGAGAGAGAGATAGAGATATATATATATATATATATATATAGAGTTATAGAGAGAGAGAGAGAAGTTTGGAGAAAGAGGGAGCAATCGGTGGAAAAGAGGAAGAAGAAGAAAAGAGAGAAAAAATCTAAGGAAGCTTTCTTGCACTTTGTTTTGCTCATCTAAGGTGAGTATCATGCTAGTTTCATCTTATTTTCTCTAAATATTGCATGTTGTATGAGTCATGTCATGGAAGGAGGAGGATGAAGGTGAGATCTTCTATGGTAAAAATTTAGAATCACCCATGGCAGCCATAAAAGAGTATTCTCTATGAAAAGGCTACTGTTTGGAGACATTTCGACCTAGCTAAAACTTTTATTTGTGGCTGAATTTTTGAACACTATAAGTTAGAGTTATGAGGATCATTTGGGCTTTGGATTCACTTAAAAATGTTGTAATTTCGAATTATGGTGAATTTTTGAAATGGGACTGTCTCTGCAGATTTTTAATGCTCAGATCTGTGACCCTTGGTTTGACTGAACATTCGACCAAGTTAGAGTGGTCCAAAAATTATGAAATTTTTACTGTATCTAGGAGCAAGGTTGATGATAATCTGTACCAAATTTTAGATCATTTAGATGTCGTTTACCTATGTTATTAATTTATCAAAAATAAACCATCTGCTACTAAATTCGAGTTTCTACAGCACTGCTATGTTTTAGAAAAATACCAAATAAATAATTAGGCATGTTCAAAAAATGTAAAATTTTTTCTGGATACTCTTTGAGATGTCTATGTTGTATTTATAAATTTTTAGGATTTTTGGGCATAAGCTCACGAAATTATGTCCAGATTATGAAGCCTGTGTCAGTTTTGGCAGATTAGAAGACTTGGTGTATTTTAGTATTTTTTAGCTCTAGCTTTACATTGGGAGTGTCATTGAGATTAGCATAAGGTAGTCCTAATGCATAATTTCAGTGTTATAACTTGTTTGGAGTATATAAATTATATTTATGATTATTAGAGTATACATTGAGTTTCTTAAACTAATACGGTTGTGGTGATAGGAGCTGACGGAGAGCAAGATCCTTCAACGTCAACTCAAAAGTGATTTTTGACGTAGTGTGTGTGCTGTGACAGGTGGGATTTTTTGATAATCTTATTCATGTTGAATGTATTATTTATTTTGTATATGTATAGTGGTGGTGAATGCATATGAGGTGTTGAAGGTGTTCATATATGAGGTGAAATTAGTATTTATATCTATGAGAAGTTTTGTAGAGATATTAATGATTCTATATATATGGTGACATTGCATATCATCCATATTGTATGCCTTGCATTGCACTGGAGAGAGTTAACCACAGTGGGTTAACCAAGGCTTAGTCACGGTGGACTAGACTAGGGGTGCCATGGTAGGCATTCCTTGATAACGCGTCATCGATATGTTGGGCTAATGTTATCTAAAATTACGCGCACATGTGTGTGATACATTCATTGCATCGAGGCGTCCACGATATATCTATCGGTCACTTTTACCGTGTACATTATGGGTGTTTATTACCATTCTCTATGAATTTAATTATCTATCATGAGCACGTTGACAATTAGCTCACACCCACACAGACTGTCTTGACAGGTAACTTGGATATGACAGTTTGGTTCACTGCAGTCCTAGTCGTCACTATGGTGGCGTCTATGTTGATGTCAGGATGTCGAGTCTCGGGGCTTGGGAGAACTCCACTCTCTTACTTTCAGTTTCTTAGTTGTGCTTTCAATGGGACGTTGAGTCTTGATATAATGTTTGTTATTATCATGGTACAATCGTAGAGTATTTGGAGGATTGTTGATTGTTTTTCAATTAATAATGTATTGATGATTTGTGATATCCTTTAATGTATGTTGGGGCATTTATTATATTTCTTTCTTACTGTTACTCTATGCCGCTGCGTTTTATTTTTTGATTAGGTGTTAAGGTGTCATTCGCAGGTACGGTAACCTATGCAATCACGCCTCGCCTAATGTGACATAATTTATGTCTAATTGGGTTGGGGGTGTGACATATTTGTTGTAGTGCATTCTTTATCATAGTTGATAAGTCATGTGACATATCAGTGAAAGAACAAATGATAGTTATTTTATATTACTTGGACAAAAAAGGGTCCATCATTGAGCGCTTTATTGGCATTGTGTATGTTTGTGATACTACCGCCTTATCACTTAAGGTGTCTATTGAGTCTCTTTTTGCTAAACAATAATTGAGTTTGTCAAGTTTGCGTTATCAAGGTTATGATGGAGGTAGCAATGTGCAAGGTAAGTTCAATGGTCTAAAATTTTTTGATTATGTTAGAGAATAAATCTACTTTTTATGTCCATTACTTTGCTCATCAATTTCAATTGAATCTGTAGCAAATGCCTAAAAACACAATAAGATTGGTTCATTCTTTAACTTAGTTATAAGTTTATCAAATATTGTGGAGGCCTTATGTAAACGTAAGATATTCTTCGAGGAAAACAGGTTGATAAATGTTATTGAAAGAATTTGCAGGGATGAAATTATGATTGGACGAGGTTTGAATCAAGAAATAACATAAAAAACAACAGGAGACACATGTTGGAGTTTACATTATACTACACTTTTGAGTGTGATTTGTTATTCTCCTCAATAATTAATGTTCTTGAGGTTGTTGAAAGAACGACACACTTTTAGAACAAAAAGCTGAAGCAAGTGATATATTGGATGCCATCTAATATTTTAAATTTGCATTCCTCTTGTACTTAATGAAAATTGTCTTGAGAATCACAAATGAGTTGTCACAAACTCATAGACTAAATTATATGAAGGTGAATTAGAATATGTATTTGAAACTAGTAACTGCCATTCTCAAGTGTCCTACACCATGTGATTTAAAATAAGCTGGAAGTATGATATAATTGTTGAAAATTTATACTAAAAGGCATGCTTTGTGTAATGGATTTAGTATTTATTAATAAATTAATTATTCAATTTTAATGAGAATCTATGTAAGCAATGTTTGCATTGCGTTATTTAATGATCGTGCATATGTGTCTCTTATTCTATATAGTAGATGATTTGGTGTGTAGAGTACAGCTTACACACGGAAGATCAGATCATTGATTTTTATAAAATATAAGCTTATCGTTCATCGTCTTAGATGGAAATGGACACATCATCAGTAGGACTGTAGTACAAGGTTTTAATAGGTCTGTCTTGACTATGGGGAATGGTATAATTCCAACTCCTTACACTAGTACACTTTGTGTGTATTGAACAGGACCGTGTTGAGGTAATTGTTTTTATACTGACTATATAAAACAATTAATACCTCATGATTATTATGAGTACTTATACTCTTAATCTAATATAATAAATAGACACGTGCATGTAGTGTTTATTGTTTTGATTCGCTAAAGAGTGAGATTCCTTGTGGATCAATAAACCCAGTGAGTTGGATAATAACATTACGTGTATGATGAATATTTATTATTGATGGAATCCACGTCCCCGTATAAGGATTGATGATACCCCCTTGAGAAAGTTTATAAGTTTTGATTATGCCAAACCCTGCAGATGGATTATGAATCTGATATATCAAATAAGTTAAGTGGAAGGTCTCAAGGAATTAAATAAGTCTATTAAATTTAATTGTCAGTAATTTAATTTAATAGACGGGTATCTGTAATCTTAACATGGGGAGATAAATAAGCATTTAATAACATAGAGCTCGAAATATAATTTTAGTATAATAGGGAGTGCAATTATAATTCGTTAGTGATATAAATTATAATTTACGTAAATAAGGATTAATTATGGTTGGATTAGGAGTCCTTATTTGCGTAGGAAGCTCTAGTTATACTAATTCTGTGGTCCCTGTTGTAGCCTCTATATATACGCGCTCTAAGAGCTGCTAGGGTTATACACTCTGCACTTAATTGAGAGATACACGTTTTTGTGAGAAAGAGAAACCCTAGCAGTGGCGAGCCCACTCTCTGTAGAGCAAGGCGTATATGAGGAATACAGCAGAAGTCCGAAGGTTGAGTTCGAGTGATTACTTCGTGCTTAGTGTTGATTCTTGTTATTCGGGATCAAACCAGAGAGATCTCGAAGGTACAATTCTAATCACGTAGATTAGGCTATGCTAATCAGATCAGAATTTTTGATAGTATACGTATACACTATAGTCAGGTCGTGAGAAATTTCGCAGTCCCCAACAATAATATAATTCAGGGGACGTCCCCTATAACTTTATGTCATCAAGTTACGTGCCTCTAGTGGATGGGTTCAGTTACGGGTCTCCCGTCTAACTAAGAGCATGAGTACATTAAACTTTATGCTCATAATTTGATACTTAGATGTATTTGCTGTTATAAAACTGTTCAAGCATCTTATGAATGGAATACCTATATGAAATTATTGTTTATCATATGATCTATTCTTAATATTTTTTTATTACAAATGCTTATGATGTTTTTAAAATAAGTCCATGGTATTTTCATATTTCAATTGTTCTATTATTCACTAGGCATTTAGCTCATGATTTTACTCAACATTTTCATGGAATCAAGGGTGAGAGCCTATGCTTAAGTGCTTGTTTTGATGAAGATGCTTTACAAGGATGTTCAAGACTTATGTCCTGTTTTGTTGAAGTTGTATGTTTTACCTTTTTGGACTGTGTAAAACATGTAATAGACTTTTGAGAACCTCTGTTATGTATATATGGGTGTAAGGCCTTGGGATGGGCCTAATGGTTCTAGTGACTTTAAGTTATGTGGTATGAATTGATGATGACTTAGACACTTGCTCTGATAATTGAAAATGTATATTATGCTTTCACAATTATATTTATACACAGGTGATCAATCTTTTGATTAGTTCGGCTTTCGATAACTAAGTTACTGGCCGGTTATGGTCCCTAATTAACAAAGGGCGGGTTTTGGGCTATGACATTATATTATTGCATTTTTTTTTACATTTATTATCTTACTTGTAAAATAATTATTCAAGAGTATTTTTCGCGTCTGCTGAGAAAAATTCCTGGGTCCATAATTTACAACATTTGAGTTGTGCATTTCAAATTCAGGTCTTTTTGGCACAAACACTGGTTCATTGTCAATGTGATCTATTTTTGGGATTAAAACAAGCACAATATAATCAAAGCACCTTCATTTTGCTTGCATAAATGATACTCATAATAACTGGGCCTCTTTGCTTAACTGTGTAAGTTGGTCCTTTATCAATAAATTTTTTTGCTCTCCATTACGCCGAATAAGCAAATGCATTTTTCGTGCCAACTTTGCTAACTTGGATTTGACATTATTCTCATTCCATTTATGGTTAAGAATTTGATCCATCTTAGAGAAATTATTACATTTCACGTAATCAAATAAAAAATTAATATTTGTCAATGCAAAATATCTAGTTAAAGGAAGAAGTTAATTTCAAACATAGGGTGTGATTTATTGAAGAATGAGTTTTTTTTATGCATAATCCACCAAAAAATAAACAAATGATTGCTGTTTTCCAGATTTAATAGTGTAAAATTGAAAGAACACCCTATTAAAGCTCCTATCAATAGTCATGGTTTGGCAGATTCAATGTGGGGAAAAATAAGTAGGAACTAATTTGGATCTTGTTCAAATATACCAATTTAATGGTGAATTTCTAAACATGTAATATTTCAAAATGAAAATTTTCTCCAATATTTTTGTGAACTATTATTTAATTTTCAAACATGTAATATGTTCCAATATTTATTCATTGTAATAAAACGAACATAAGCCCGCCAAGTTCAATGATTTTTCTGGTTCTATTTATTTATATATATCTCCTTAACACTGTGATATCTTGAATTACTTCCTAATGAACATGTTTAAATATGAATGGTAGTAAATCGGTGTAGAATCACCAAGCCTATTGAAAAAAGTGGTGAATAGGTGTCAATTATTTAGATAGAAAAAGACAAAAACAAAGAGAAAGAGAGTTATGTATGAAACGTGCCCGTGGCATGCACACTTACATGCAAAGTGAGTCGTAATCGGTTACCCACTCAGATCTTCTCTTTAAAAGCCACATTTTGCCTCATCCTAACTGTTCTGTTTGTAACAATGAACCTGAGACAGTGCAACATGTCTTATTTTATCTGCCCTTATCTGTCTTGTGTGAGATCCTTTTGGCGGCTGATGTTGCCATGCCCCACATAACCTCTTCTATCTTTTTATTGGATTACTCGGAGTTTCAACAATCCGGAAGCTCTAGTAGCAGCTCCTATTTTTACCATGGTTTTTATGAAAGACTCGCAATGAAACTATTTTTTAGCATGCTCCTCTTTATCCTCGTTTAACAGCTTGTCGTGTTCATCGTCTTGCTATGGCCTTCCGGGGCGCCAATGATGGAATTATTTCATCTCCTATGGCGCCTCAGAAGATTAGTATAAAGATTGATTGGGATCCTCCTCCTCCTCCAGGTTTTCTAAAATTCAATGTTGATAGTGCTGCTAAATCCAACCCAGGCCATGCTGGGATTGGAGAGGTTTTGAGGGACTGTTATGGCCATTTGCTATTTGCTTTCTCCATGTATGCTGGCATCCTTTCTAATTTGGCAGCAGAGCTAACAACCATTGCGTCAAGCAATGCGATTGGGCATTTAACATCTGTGTGTTGAAACTGATTCATTGGTTGCTTTTGATGTTCTATGCAGGCAATAGACGGACAACCTTCATCATCTACCCCTGCTCCATGATGTTAGACAGCACTTCCTCTTTCTCTAGCTGCGGTTCTCTTATTAGGAAAAAATTTTTGTTGCGGAAGTTTTGGCTGAAGGATCAGTTGAGAATGAGTTTTTGTGTACTTGCATCCTCCTTTTTATTTTTATTTTTATTTATTTTTATGGATTTTTGTATATGGACCAATCAGGTCACAAACTTGAATGGAGAGTTCACTCTCCTATTTCAGCTTTGTACATTTAACTTAGTGTAATATATTTGCTTCTGTTAAAAAAAATTAATAAATATTAAGAGATAGGGAAAGATGAAATCAAATAAAATGACAAAAGAATAAGATAGAGAACATTAAAAATAGACCTCATGGGTGCATACTTACATTCAAAATGGGACACTGATTTGGCCAGAAATAGAGTAGTGGGAATGAAAAAAGGAGCCGTGGAAGGATAGAGAGAAGCTTCTAATGTTAATTATAATAGGTGTTGTAGAACTCCAATATTGTAATTAGTGTGCTTTTTTTTATTATTATAGAAATTTTAGTTTGAATTATGAAATACCTCTTAGGAAAAATGATCAGCATTTATAATTTTACCAATTATACATGCACATATACTATATGTATATCACATCATATAAGTTAATTTCTATTTTAATTTATAATCCTAAAAAATTCAATTTCTAAACCAATCAAAGCACAACATATGTCATTGTAATATCAAAAAAGTCAAAATTTTGAAAAAAAATGATTGAGACTTTCAAGAGCAAAGACGTTCTAATTTATTGCTATAATATATAAGTAGCAGTGAACCTGTGCTACGCACGAATATAGAGAATAAATTTAAAAAAGAATTTTTTTTATTATAATAAATTAGTTGTTTTTTTATTCTTAGATGTTGCACTAATATGAATTGTATTTGTGAACTCATGTAATTGGCACATTTTGTGATCTTTTATATTCCTTATAATTTGGGATGTTGGGTGTCTATTACATTACTGACTGACTTGATTGACTTTGATGCTTCGAAACTTGTAGTAGAAGAGCAAGAACTGAAGGCTTACGAACTACTGAAGTGAACCTAAAGCACCAGCAAAGGAAAGTGATTCTCAAGTTCTTCCCGCAGCGAAGAGCATTGCTTAACCGTAGTAAGAACTCGATTATTCACCCAGATTTCACTTACACGAAGGAAATGGGCTTCAAAGGCAGACTGGACAGGAAGCTAGCTAACCTTTCGAGAGGAAGGACTAGACCTAAGGACTTGCTTTTCGGAAGTAATCCAACAGGTCATCAAAAGAATATATTATGAAACAATTTATACGGATTAAATACTTAATTAAAATTCTTAGACTAAAATAGAAAATATATATATCTTAAGATTTTGCTAAGAAGCTATATTAATTTATAACATTGTTAAATGCATGAGTTTGCTTATTATAAATGCATTACCTAGTAAGTGCATCAAATATAATCACTTCAAACAAAAAAGTGTAGAGGTAATGATTGAAATTTAAGTTCAAGAGATTTAATTTATTATAAAATATTTAATATAATTATATAGTGCAATATGATTTTTAATGGAGTTTTATTTATTTATTTAATTGGGCTAATAAACTATTTTCACAACTGTTATACATGCTTAGATTATGTTTAACTTAAACCACACATCATAATATTAAGGATACATATAAGTTTAATTGAACTAACAAAGGTAAACATCTCCCTAACATTGCTCAAACATATGCATTTATGTCATAAAAATTTGTTATCATAGTGATTGTATTAAATACTGCCAAGCTTTCTAAGATTATATTTAAATTATTAAAAGAAAATACTTGAATTACTTATTGTTTCTTTGTTGTCTATAATATA
Organism: Euryodendron excelsum; assembly: GCA_033060915.1. Classification (NCBI taxonomy): domain Eukaryota; kingdom Viridiplantae; phylum Streptophyta; class Magnoliopsida; order Ericales; family Pentaphylacaceae; genus Euryodendron; species Euryodendron excelsum. The sequence continues at coordinate 39,914,857 of CM065383.1, forward strand.
CTTTAAAATATTTAAAAATAGTTTAGAAATAAAATAATATAAAGTTACTAAAAAATAAAAATAGAGAGAGAGTTAAGAAAATCTTCATGCTAACATTAGCACAAATAGAAAATTTGCCTTGGATTCAATTTGGCTACTAAAATTAAATAATTCAATTAATTTTAATTTAATTTCATGTTTAAAACTTGAAAATAGGTATCAATCATTTAGCTATTGAGAATCAAATAAATATAATGACCTAAATTTCATTAGGCTTTACCAAAATTTTGATTTATTTGTGTTATTATTTTTTAACCATTTTAAAAGTTTTTATTATTATTTTTATTAAAGATTCTATGTATGGAGCATAATTGAAGAAAATTTAAAAAACTTACCATATAGACGAAGTGACAAAAATAAAATGAAATTTAAAGTAAAAAGAATAATTTTGAAACAAACCATAGAATTAAGACGTGTATCTTTGTATTTTACTAATTGAAAATGGAAAAAAATTGAATTATAGATTTCAATTTCAAAGCTTTCCTAACATTTTGCTATAATATATGGTATAGATATATGCATATATATACTAAATTCATATCCTACTATAGCAAATCTATTAGATCCAATAATTGTTGTGAACTCTCTTAGATATTCTTTGTAAATGGAAGTCATTCACTCTTTTATTTTTATGAAAATATAACAAAATAGTGGATTAACACATATGCAGTCATATAAAATTCTTTAATGCATGTTTCCTACCTATTTAACTTGCGGAAAGAAGCTACAACAAATTTTTAACCGTATGGTTGGTTAGACAACGCATTTTTCCTTAGATCCTGTTCGGAACTTGCAGAAAGGAAAGCAAAAAAGCCGGAAAAAGAAAGTGATAGAAATTAGAGGAATGAAAACTATTTCCCTCTGTTTGGTTTTATCAAGAAAATAAAAGGAAAGTAAAAAGAAAAGAGACAAAAAAATTGAATGAAAAGTGAGAATGAATATGTAGAGAATGTACAGAGTTGGTTCCGTGGTGGGGGCTCGCACCTGGTGGGTCGAGGCCTGGGTTTGAGTCTCCACCATAGCACCTGGGTTCGAATCTCCATCATAGCACCTTGTTGGGACTATCTCCATCGGCTACGACGTCGCCTCTAGCTCAGACTCGGGCCAGAGGACTTTTGGTGTACTATCTCAATGGGTTCAAATGGCTGGAAGAGGGCCGTGGCCGATTGTTGTCCTGGCGATTGAGAGAGGGTTCCTTAACTACCAACCTTTTGTGTACCAATAAAAAAATGTACAGAGTTGGTATAGTAGTACCGGAGGTTGCAAGGATCAAATCTAAGGACAATATCAAGGGAATGGTGCAAGGTTGTTGCAAATAATATAATGACTAATGGCCATGCAAGATAGGATGTTATTCTGGAAATTGATCTTATAAGTTCTTCTACCTCATAAAAAATAAAAATAAAAATTATTATACTATTCTTTCTATCATACCTTCAATATATTGCTTTTTTGTTTTCGTTCTCATTTTTTGTGTTTTCAAAAATGAAGAGAATAAGACTTTTAAAATATTTTTCGTTTTCATATTGTTTTTACTTTTATATAATAAAAGTCGAGTGAACTCAACAAATTTTATTTAACTTTTTGATTCACAAAGCTGGAAATTGTTTTTTGAAAACAAATTTTAGAACCAATTTATTAACGGGGTGTCGGAGATTTCCAAAATAGGGAGACCACAACCAAAAGCGTGAGATTATTTGATTGATCTCGTTAGAAACTTTTTTTCTAAAAAAAAAAAAAAAAAAAAGAGAATCACTTTAAATACTTGTGGAAAATGTATAGTATGGTGCAAGCTAGGATCAAGCACAGGGAGCTTGAGATTGTGTAAGGGGATTGGTTAATTTAAAATATGGGGAAATTGATTTGAGTAAAATAGTTCAGAATTTTGTTTTAATCTGTCTTGTACAAAATTCTACGTTAGACATACACTCGAGCATGGCAATAGTTGATCTTTATTAAGGTATAAACTAATAAATAAAACCATGTTCATTAAGAATATTGTATGAATTCATTGGCAATTGGAGCCAAAAAATTAATCCAAAAGGCTACCGTTAATCACAACCCAAACTAACTTTTTTCCGATCAATAGTAGGGTTCCTTATATATGTACAACATATAAAAAATGTTATTCTTTCAAAAAATTTGTATTGAAAACTTTAACAGAATGATTTGACGATGGCGTTTTACTAAGAGCTACGTTGCGTTAATATGTAAGTCTTAGATTCAACCGTATCACTTTGCACAAAAATTCTATATGTATAAGATTAACCATAATGTACATAAGCGTATATATAAAAAGGGTCTTTAAACAAAAACAACCATTTAACTTATTAAAAAAACAAATAAATATTTAAGGATGGTATTTATTAATTTTCAGGAGGCAAATTGAGAAACATTTCTAAAATTGTATGTAAAAATATAATTTTAACTATTTGAGGAGTACTCATAAAACTTCAGGGAGCAAATTGAGAACAAATCGTAAACTTGTAGGTCAAATCCAATTTTTAAAAAATTTGAGACGGGGGCCCTTGTCTCTCTAGGCCTTACTTTGCTCCACCTGTAATAATTGTTATTTAAATATTAGTTTCTAAGTAGTTCAAAATATTTTACATATCAAATATCTTATAGAGGTATAAGAAAAATAATTCAATTAGATATAAACAAAAAGTACTAAAAAATTCAGTGATTCAAATTACTACGCCAGACATTAGTTTAATGTATTATCAAAATATGTTTTATTCACATGAAGAATTCCGATTATTTACATGGCATAAGTGATTTTATTAAATAAACTAGTGCTTTTATCAGTTGTACATTTCGGTACTATTCTAATATAACATATTGTAGCAGAGTACAAAACTGTTTTGACAATAGCAGTAGTCACTTGAACAAGTACTAAAAAAATACGTTGACGGTAAAGAAAAAAGAGGAAGTAATAGTGAGTACTAATAAAAATATAAAAATACGTGGATGATAAAGAGAAAAAAGAACGTAAAATGGAATTATGACATGTTTATGGAAAGAGAATGAATAATTCAAAATCAAACACTTCCAGGTCTTCCATGATTCCGTCCTAGTCAAAATCAACATGATACAGAAGAACCAATTCAGCCACCAAACAACTAGCAAACTATGTAACAAAACATCAAAGCTGAATCTATAAATTATAGAACCTAAAAATTACATAAATGAACATTGTCGGCTTGAAAGCTCAAAGAATAAGACTATAGGAACTCTACATATAAGATACCCAGTAGAAATATGCTCACCGAAGGAGCATGATAATTTCCACACCAGGATAGGATACAAAAATGGGCATCACATTTAAAAACTACCAAAGTTCCACACTAACCCGCCTACCAAAAGAAAAATTGCACCGCGAAAAGATCTGTGATCAATGAAAATATTATTCACAATCAATTGCTATCGCTAACTCCAATGGACGTATTGATGAATGAAGCTTCAAGACAGATGCCCGCAAAAGGTTGAGACCAAGAGCATTGGGTCACTTTTCCCATGGTCTTATGTATCCATGCTTTTATCTTGAAGATATTAGGAAGAGGTAGATGTACAAACTGACGAGTATTTTGCTTCTTCAAACAACTGACTCTTACAAATGCATTGATCATTTGACAAACCAGGTGCCGAGAGCCATCTGGCGTCTAATCTTTTTCCTCATTGAAATCACTCTGTACACTATGCGCAGCCCGTAAGTTGGCTAGAAAGGGCCGCATATCATCTTCAAGTTGAATTTGAGGAATCTCCCTTCATCCAGCAAAGAAGAAGAACAAGGGAAACCAACTACTGCTGAAATGGTATTTTTACTGGGAGATCTCCCCAAGTTATTTCTGCCAATACAATTACAAACTCCTCACACCAATAAAAGACAGGCTGAACTACTCTCAGTAATCTTTTCAGCCTCCACAAAATTGGTGGAGCCCATCCATTAAAATAAACTGTTCTTTTTATCACACAGCACTCCAATGCAATCTTTGGTGAGAAGATTCAGTAACTGTGCTGCTCCAAATGAAGAATCATAGAGAGGAAATCACTCCAATCTCACAATATCCCATTTAATACCCTTTGATAATAATCATATTGTCATGTCCGCCATGCATCTAAACTGCTGCTGATCAGAGAAAGCACCAAGGACACACATTGCTGCCAGAAATCACCGGATACTATTATGTTAACTACAGCATTATTATGTTGCGCTGTATTAAAGAGATTGGATGAAAGAAACCAAACCTCTTCAGTTAAACTTAGATGAAATCGTTTCCTTAGGTTCTGAATCGTCCGAGGACCACCTTTAAAACATGGGAAACCAGAATCCTGATCCAAAACATTAGAAAAAAAGGTACCTTGAGCCAACCATGGGTTGTATGTAATGACCAACTACCCAATTATTACTTTTGCTTATCACACAAGAAACAATCACAGTGATTTGAATGCAACAATGACAAATAACCAACACACACAACCGGTCAAGGCCACTCAACATTGTCAACTTTATTGGGGAGAAATAAAGGCATAACCATGCGCCTCCATCTTCAATTAATTATGTACTACATGAATAATGATGTTCATAGGTTTAACTTTGCTTCATGTCTTCCTCCAACTGAATACAGCAGGTGTCTAGGTGAGACTAGAATGCTAAAAAGTTACCACTCTTTCTTAATAAAATGAGAATTAGTTGGTATGATGAATCGATTTAAGATTATATTTATGTGAATTTTAATGAATTTACCATCATATGGGTCACAACTTTGTTAAATAAGAAAACTAATAATATATAAGTGAATACAAATTCATTTGTAATTATGTAAATTAAAATAATAAGTAGCTTTTACAGTGAATGCACCTAAATAGTTTTTTACAACATTAAACAAAAAGTATAAGAAAGAATACAAAATGTAAATAAAAACAAAACCAAAATAGACTGAGTTTAAGGTAGGTTCATGCAATATTTTAGAAAGGTTAGTTGACCCAAACATTATAATCCATTTAGCAAATAAGTATATTACACTTATAAGATAAGAATTAATTGTACGATGCTCCAACTTTAGGCTAGGTGTACTAGTGTAGAATTTCAACACATTGAGTATCACATAAATCAACGTGCTAATATTGTAGAATATTAAAGGAAAACTCCAAACTAAACTTACATCAACCACCAATAACCATATTACTCCGTGGCATTTGGTCGGGTACTCTAGTGCCTCGGCTGTTCAGACATCCATTGGCGCACAGACAATGAGTTGACTTGTGTTGAGACTCTTGGAGATAACCTCTCTCTCCAAAATAGTCCACTTAACTTGGTTAGCACCATCTATTTGATATAGTTGCAGTAGTGTTCCTTGGCTACTACTGCTTGTGGATTGATTGGTTATACCATAGGAGTTACAAAGGACCTAACGACAGATGGAGAAGCACGTGTGCAATGGCAGTCTGAAAATACTTTGTTATGACATATTTGATTAATTTGATGCAGCACACTATCAATTGCACCTGTGAGTTGATGGATCCATCACACCAGATTTGGTCTATTGCAACATAGACATTCTCCCAGAGAGGTAATGATGCCCAAGCTTATGAATTGAGAAATAAGATCCATGGGTTAGATCATAAAGATAGATCTCTTGCTGGATATTATTAGTTGAGTAGTTTTGTGGCAGCAGCTTGACTACTATTAAAGTTTTCCGGCAGGTGTGTTCCCAGGATGCAGCTACATTTCAGTGAGTAAATTGTGTGGACAATATCCTTCTTATAAGCTCCCAAAGCAACATGCCTAACCCCACCACCCCCCCCGAAAAAAAAACAAAAAAAAAAAAAAAAAACAACCCCCACACTGAATGCATAAAGTCTGTAGCTGGAAATAGTCAAATCCTCAAGGCAAAAAGGTAAAATGGAATGAAGATTGCATTATTGGCACTAAATGCAAACTGGAGTATAACTGTTCTACATTAGAGGTCTAAAATCATTTATACCCCTAGTCACATACCAATTCCAGCATCATACAGCTCCACCAAGATAGAAGAACCCTCCTCCGCAAGAAAGTAACTTGTTCAAACAATTGTTTTTATCCACAACCAGTCAAAGCGTGGCTTTGCATAAATAGGTTTTTGTATGCATTAAATGACACATTTCAAATGGTTGGGTTTGACTGAATTCACAGAACACCCCCATGGCTGAAACAGGGACCAGCCAACAGAAGCATTCCAAATTGCCATCCAAAATACTATCTCACCCTATTGGTGCAAACCCATCAGCACATTGGAAAATATGAGCCTTGGAAGATCATTTTACCATCACATAATCTAATATAAAATGAGCAACTACTGAAAAATAGTGCCCATATGAACCTGTCACATGGTTTTACCTGCAACATCTCAACAAGAAGAATTATGCGCTCTGCATGCTTACGGCATGTCAGGAAACCTTGAATGCATAGAACCTGAATATATAGGATAAACACCAAATAAGCACTTAAGTGTATGACAAGGCTGTTTGAAGTCTGAATAGTGAAAAACTAAACAAGGCAAGAAATATTCATCAATACTTTAAAATAGTCAAAGAACTCGCTTGGAATGCCCTCAGCATCAGAATCCATGACCTAGCAACATCCGGATGTTTATATCAGTTAAGGAATCAAAACATAGCCGAAAAAAAAATCTAAGGCTCAAAACTGCCACCCTTGTTCGAAGTCCTTGAACATATGATTAGAAAAGAAATGATTACTTCTATGCCAAAAAGATTTCATACCATTCTTTCTCACCTCAAGAAGTTCCCGTGTTAATTTAAATGGTGCACTCTCAAAATTGACACCTCCAGGTGAATTAGAGAGCATGAAGCCAAAATCAATGTGTATGATACAACCTTCTTCATCCAACAAAAGGTTTCCATTATGCCGATCCTTCACCTAGACAACAAGAAAAAGAAGTGTGAAAACACAGGTACACAACAAATCCATCACATGTGCCAAAACTCCAGAAGAACCTTCGGGACCCTCATCCCAGTACGTTTTTACAAACAAAATTAACAAGTTTCTACTACTAGTACATTCTAGCTGGTGCAAAAGCAATTTGCAGATAGACTTAAAGGTCAGCAAACCTGTTGGTCCCAAAATAATGGGTTAGTTTCACACTGGACAATTCGATGTACCAGAAAAATCTTCAAAAGAAGTAAAGTTTAGTTTAAGGATGCTGTCAGTCGCTTTCAAGAATCAAGGCACTCTCGCAACCACAACATTCTTATAATATCAAACTCTTATCTAGGTAAGGGTTCGTTTGGTAGAACTTATTTCAAGCTTTTTTCATTTGGCTTATAAGCCAGAAAGCTAAAAAAATTTCGCTTATTTGCTTTTATTAAAGATAAGCAAAAAAGCCAAAAAACAACTGGCTTATTTGCTTATAAGCTAAAAAAAAGCAAAGCAAGCCCTACCAAACGGGCCTTAAACGTGTGATATTTCCAGCATTGTCAGAAATTTCAAACAAGACTTAACATCCTGATGTGTCGTATCAACAAATGTGTATATGGATATGCAACCATATACACAAGAGAGAGAGAGAGAGAGAGAGAGAGAGAGAGAGAGAAGGCATGCAATGAATAGTGATACAACCACAGACATAACCAAGAAATTGAAGAAAACTAATTGCACCAAAAATTTTGACAACAGAAGTTCGCAAGATTGTATTCTTTACTCAAAAAGCTAGGGGGAAAAGGTAATTTAATGAAGTTAATCAAAGTTTTCCTCTATAAACTATCGCTAAGTGGAAGAGCCACTTAACAAAGAATTGGAGCAGAGGTCGTACAGGTCCCCTCCCCCAAAACCCTTCTCTCTTTCCTCTTCTTCTTTTTTGTTTTTTGTTTTTATGAGCGGAAAACTTATTGAAGGAGAAAAAAGAAAAAAAAAGATGGATAGAGGCGTAGCTCATAGCATGGACAAGGATACGGACACGGACAGACATGACATGATATCGCACGCTGACATGGCAATTCTTAAAAAATCAAGGCACAAGGCAGGGTCATGGTGATAAATATATATAACAAACACATTTATATATATTCTGCCAAAATAGTAAAATATCATTTTCTACATTCTCAATATTTAAAAAGAAATGTGAACAAAAAATCCTAATATTTATTTTAGAAAGCTTTATTTACAAAAAATTGGAAGTTTGGGGTTTTATAATACTTAAAAGTTAAAAAGTCTAAAATAACAGGAAATTAATAGATACAAATCCAAATTGTTTTTATTTATCACTAGATCTAAGTTAATTTTTTCAAACTTGCAATAGGTGATAGACAAGAATGTCCCCCAAGTCTTTGAAACATATCTGATTCTATAAAAAATAAAAAATTAATAGGACACATTGGGACACATGTTAGGAGTGTACGATGAGTATCGGTATCCAACATATGTCTTAACACAAACACAACACCAGTCCGTACTTCTTAGCACATGGTTCCATACACAAGTAACATAACATCAAATGATGACCACTATCCAAAAGTTCCATATAAACTCAAAAATTAAAAAGAAAAAAAAGAACCACCCCCTAGACCTAAGAAGCATGAAAATAGACAAGGAAACGCAACATTGACAAGCCAACTTTACAATCTAAAAAAGCATAAAACACGACACTGCAGGATATGACAAAAATATATATTTTTTATGTGATATATAGGATTTTTTTCCTCATAGATAATGGAAATATTATAAGATAACATTATTTAAAAGTAAAAATCAGGTATTCCGTAACTTAGACTTCATATTAGGTATATCCACATTGTTTTTATTATTATAATTGGATCTTAAGTTATTATCCTTAAACTTGCAATATATTCCATGTGTGTTTAAGCGATGGACAAGTGTGTCCTTGAGTGTCTGGTTCTTAACAAATTTAAAAATAATAAGACACGTTTAAACGCGTGTCCGACACATGCCAAGGGAAGTGTCCGATGGGTGTCATGTATGTCCTTCTTAGCCCTAAATCCTCTTTGTTTTTCCAAAGGAAAGCTTTAAAGTATGCTTTAATTTAATTAAAGAGAACTCTACACTTAAAAAAACAATGTTCTATTTCAACTCCCATCAAGTGCAACAAAAGAGTCCATGCAGAATCTCTCCTTAGACATTTATCACTTGTTTTCTAAGAAGCATGTAAATGGAAATGGAAGCGGAAACAGGCATGGGGCAAGGATACGACACCATATTTACATGCAAAAAGGGAATTTTTTTCAAAAAAAATTAAGAACAACAAATCAAGGACACGACATTAAATAAATATATCTTTTTATATATACCTGAAAATAATTTCTTCATTTTTATATCACAGATAAATGTATATTTTTATTATATCAAAAGTTCAAAACAGTAAGAAATCATTTTGCACATTATAATAATGGAAATAAAGTGTAATAAAAAGTCATAATATTTTTTTTATAAAACTGTGTCACAAATAAATTGGAAATTTTAAGTTTTAGAATTTCTAAAATTAAAAAGCTTAAAGGAGGAGGGATTAATAATTGAATATGTCTAAATCCATATTATTTTGATTTTAATAATTGACACTCAAGTTCCTGTCTTCAAACATAATATGACACAATTAGCAGCATGTCCAACACGTGTCAGGGAGCATCTCGAGTGTCAATGTTTGACGCGGACACAACACAATCATAGAGAAGTCTATACTCTTTAGCTTCTTCCCAACAAGAAGCCACCATCTCAAAAGAACTCATAATCCAAAGAGTCGGCACCTAGGAAACCTAAGGTCCCATTTGGCGTCATAATGTGGTGCCTCAAACCCACTTTTTAACTGTCAAAGTGCTTTGATATACGTTTGGCTGCACGTCAAATGCACTTTGAGATGACAGGGAATAAAGACACGGAGTATTTCTTGGTGAAGCAATTCCAAGATGCTTTTGCAGAAGCTCTTGAAAATTACTTCACTGAAAGCCCCTGAATGCAAAACAGTCTTCTAAATATGACACAAAAAAGGAAGCACAAAATCACCGCAACAGCCAAACTGTGAGGCTGAGCTTGGATGGAGTAGCTCAAACTCCTTCAGGAAATCCAAAATGAAGAAAACTGAAGGAGATGGTTGAAATGAAGGTTTATGATGGTGCCTCAAATCAGTGCCACAAACTTGAAGCCATTTTAGGTCATCTAAAATTTTGTATGACACCAAATTATTCTAAGCAGGTTCAGATGATAAGAGAGGCCAATTCATCATCATATGTACAACACACTCCTTTATTTTTGGTATATGTACAACACCCCGCCTTCTCACCTATGAGTTGAACCATGCACTTCCCCATTTAGGATTTGCAAGAGATACCACTCCAGCTACGGCTGATACAGTGGTAGTTTTGTGTTTGATTTCAACCAACACGTATAAGTCTCTTGAAAGTGTGGAATTTGTGAATGAGAATCAGTTGTTGGGGTAGGGTTTGAACTTGAGTAGAAGGGCAGCCATCTCCCAGTTTAGTGATGCTTGATCGTCACCAGTAAACTCAGGTTTCCAACAAGAACAATGTAAATATGCGTGTATGTTTTCTGGTTTTTCTTGTGAATTCCCTTGTATCCGTTCACTAGCAGAACACCAAATCGCATTCTCTCAACATAAAGGGAATGATAATCCCTTTATTTATACTTCAACTATATTAGACATTTTAAAATTTGCTTATTTGCATCTTTGTGTTCACACTAAGGCAATAACTTTTATTTTTATTTTTATAAGTAAGATGTATATTATTGAGCGCCAAAGGGGGCACAACCCTGGACAAGCGAGGAATCCACTATACCAAAAAGGAAACACAGGCTCTACGACCCAAACAGCCCCCTATATTATACAAATCCTCAAAAATAGAGGGTAGGAAGGAACACACCCCCCCCCCCCCCCCCCTTTTTTTCTCTCCTCTCTTGCACTGAAGATTGAAATCTCAACACCTTCAAAAGACCTCTTGTTAAGCGCCCCTTAAATGCACCACATCAAGCGAAGGGTCCCGTCTTCTAAGCTTTGGACATTTGACCCCTAGGGCAAATCCTGGTCCACGAAGCAAACAAGTCTCTAAGAGATCTAGGCATGACCCAAAAGACCCAAAAACAGAATAGATAAGATGCTAAACTTTTCTACTAATAGAGCCATGGAGAAGTCATCGCTCCAAACCTTCCAACCAATACCTTCTGATTAGACACCAAACCTTCCGACCATTACCATTCTTGAAGAAGGTGAAGTTGGAAAAGTTAGTGCTCACTCTCATGATACTTGTCCAAATTCCTACCCCATGAGAGCCCCTAACAATCTTCGTCATCCACTTGCCCCTCTTAACCCCATATTTAGAGCCTACGACTCTTTTCCATAGGGTATTTTGTCCCCAAGTGAACCTCTATAACCATTTCCCTAACAGAGCTTTGTTGGAAGGAAACCAAGTTAAAAATGCCCAAGCCCTCCTTAGAGGAAGACAAAGCACCTTCCAATCAACCAAATGATATTTGAACGCCTCCCCTACCTGCCCCATGACAAGTCCTAGCTAACTTCTCCAACTCCTAGCAATGGAGATCGGAATAGTGAAGAGAGATAAGAAGTAGTAGGAAAGCTAGAAAGAGAGTTCTGGATGAGTGTAAGTCTCCCTCCGTTGGACAAATTTTGCCACCTCCATGAGGCTAACCTCTTCTCAAACCTTTCAACCACCGAGTCACACATTGCCTTGGCTTTGAAGGAAGACCCAGACAGGATGAGGGTAGAGATCAAACCTTGCACCATAATATTCAACAAAGACACAATTTTCAACACCTCCCTCGTAGGAATGATTTCACTTTTAACTAGGTTAATCTAGAGAACCGAGACAACCTCAAGGTCAAGAAGCACACACCTTAATGATCTCATCTCCTTTCAAGAAGCTCCACAAAAAATAATAGTGTCATCTACAAATAGCAAGTGTGCACCTGTGACTGCCTCCCGCCCTCTATTCCATACCTAGAACCTGCTCCACCTCTCATTTGACATTGCCTTGTTGATGAAATGACTCAAAAATTCCACAATAATGATGTATAGGAAGGGAGACAAGGGATCCCCCGCCGCAAACCCCTAGAGCTCTCGAAGAACCCTTTGGCAGCTCCATTAACCAAAACTGAGAACTTAACAGTGGAGATACAAAATCTGATCCATCTAGACCACTTCTCCCCAAAGCCCGTCCTCTTCAAAAGGTAAATCAAGAAGTCTTGAAAAACATGATCATAAGCCTTCTCAATGTCCAATTTGCATGTGACACCTGGAATGTTGTTCTTTAGTCTTGACTCCATGCATTCATTGGTAACCAAGATAGCATCTATAATCTGTCTTCCTACCACAAAAGCATTCTAAGGGTCCGATACAATTTGCACAATCACTCTCCTCAGTCTCAAAGCCGACACCTTAGCAGTGATCTTATACAGGGTCCCCACAACACTAATAAGGCTTGAAGTCCCACACGTTTACTGCTGCTTCTTTCTTAGGGATGAGAATAACAAAAGTAGCATTTAAACTCCTTTTTAACTTTGTTGAATAAAAAAGGAATTACATCACTGCCATTACTTCTGTTCTCACCTCCCCCAACAGTGCGGAAAGAATGCTAAAGTGAACCGGGCCAGATGCCTTATCCTTATTCAAGCTTTTAAGGGCTCCAACCACCTTATCCTCTAAGAACGGGCATTCTAGCCAACTATGAACCTCCTCCTGAATGGTACCCAACTCCAACCCATCTACCCACAGTCTCCACTGCTCAGATCCTGGATAGAGCTTCGCATGGAAGTCAACAATACCATAAAAAATAGCGTCCTCCTCGGTGAGCTCCACGACCTCGATGAGCAAACTGCCAATGTGGTTAAATCTCCTATGAGAGTTAGTTGTGTGGTGGAGAAACTTGGTATTCTTATCCCCTTCCTTGAGCCATAAGACTCTAGCTCACCTCCTCTGAAATCATAAGCCTCCCCACCTCACCTTACCATTCTGTCCTAAGGACCTTTTCTCCCTCCAAAATCCCCTCCCTCCTTTCCTTACCATCAAGACGCCTTATTTCTTCTAGAAGACTAGCAATTCTCACCTCCACCCTACCAAACACCTCCCTATTTCCATTTCTTCAACTCTTCCTTCAAGAGCTTCAATTTCTTAGCCAGGTAAAAATTGGGCCCCGTGTTCTCAAATCTCAATGAATCCTTCCTCTCTCAAGCATTTGTTTTCAAATTTGAATTGGCTCGATCCTCTTCTTATCCCATCACTATCAAGCACAATAGGAACATGATCCGAAATTGGCCTAGGAAAGAAAGATTGAACCACATCTGAGAAATACTCCTCCCAATCTAAAGAGACTAAGAACTTATCAATTCTAGACCTGGAAGCCATTCCCCTACTATTGCACCAAACGAATCAACCCCTGCCAATGGAAAATCCATCAATTCCTCTAGATCCATGAACTTTGAGAATTCCTTCATGGCTCCACCAACCTCTAAACATCCCAAACAATCATATGGAAATCTAACCACATTAAAGTCTCCCCAAATATATCAAGGCATCCACCAGGAAGCTCTAACTGCTTGGAGCCAAATTTCAATTGCGGTTATGTTTGGTGACAGGAATTGAGAGTTGGACCCTATTTCAAACATCTTGTTCTTAACAGGAATCCCATTCTTCTAGAACTGAGATCCCCATTGCAAGTGGTTGTTGCATTCCTACTCAGATGGGGCAGTAAACCTATACCTTCTCCTATTCCTACTATGTGGGGAATACAAAGGACATCTTATGGCCAATTTTTTTTAATCCATTCTTAACTGATAAACGGAATTGTTAGTTACATTTTATTCAGTACTTGAGTCTAATCTAGATTGTTGGGTTGAGCAACTTGTTTTTGCACTTTTCGGTATAAGATTTATCCCATTCCTGCCCAACCACCCCAAGCGAGCTATAAACCAAAAGATAGCCCCAAAAAGAAATGGAAAATATAATGGCAAGAAATGCAACATAAAATGCATGTGCCCTGTGTATGTATGCATGCTTATACACATTATAGAAAGTGACGTCTCCATCACAATTATTGTGTTTTCAGGTTGCCTACTTGAACATGAAACCTGTGTCATTGTCCTCACTACAAGTATGAGAGAGAGAGAGAGAGAGAGAGAGACCTGGAGAAGGTAGCAAACTAGGGAATAGCCAGCCATACTTTCAACAAAGTTCCTCTGCAGCAAGAATTGACTAATCAAAACTGGAAGTGTAAAATCCATTTCCATTACCAGAAAAATCAAGATCTCATTTCCCACTCTCAAAAAATCAGGAATGATTTAAAAAAAATAAGCAGAATTTTGCGAAGTTCTTATGTATTCACACACAAAAAAAAACAAATTATTTGTGTTGCCATTGGTTTGTGTTGTTTCTATGGAATTTTAATCAAATGAGTGGATTTTGACAAAGATAACTGAATATATACCATTTAGATGCTGGGCTAGACTACTCTTATTGAAGGACCTTTTAATCTCAACAGTCCATGGCCCTCATACATGTTGCCAAAATAAGGCAACTGAGTTTAGATTGCCTTGGTACAAACTTAGTTGTCAGCAGCAGGAAGAAGAGTTCAGACATTCGGAACTGCCAGTCTCTGTCTCTAACTGCTATAGAGAACTATGAATTTAAGGAGACTTGCAGATTCTTCAGCAAATTTTCTTTCTGATCTCAAGTACCCATGACAATATTTCACATAAAAAATAATCAGAAGTTCCACTAAAGATTATTAGGTTGGACTATAGTTCGCCCAGTATTCTGCACAAAATTATCAAAAACTTCGTGACATAAGTTGTGTATATCTTGCGTGTCTAGTTGGTTTGAATGTGTTGCCACAATACTTTGCTACCCCAACAAATTACATTTCTGGAATGACATTCCAAAACATGGTATTCTAGCATTCCAAAATGGCGAATTTAGCGATCCAAGGCGATCCCAAACTTTTTTTTTCCTATTTATATTTTTAAAGGTCACCTAACAGAGGAAAATAAATCAATTATAATGAACAAAAATATAAGAATAAAATTTTGGCATAACAATATGCAAAAAAAAAAAATGGACCATAATACTTCTAGAATGTGTTTTTAGATGATTAACTTGAAAAAACATAAATTATGTTTCATTAAATGTGATTATTAAAAAAAATTCTTCTAAAAGTACCTTAATTCTAATAGTATACTTTACACAAGTCTACCCCTAGCGTACCATATTTTAGAACATGTGGTGTACCACATTACTGTTCCTGTTCCACGTACCGGAACGATCCGGATTCCAGGTAACATAGGTTTGAATTCAATCTTAAATACTTTTTTTCAAGATTCATCATCATGCTCATTAGTTTTGGTTATTTCACCAAAAATATTACTTGCTGGTTTTCCGCTTACGGACCTTACCTGTCCATCCTATGATAATCCTACCGGATTGTTGAAGTCTGAAGCAACAATTTAGCATTGTAATTTGATTTACTCATATAGAAAAAAGTTTCAGATAAAATGACAATTGGAATATGACTAGGCACCTATCGTACCTAAGGTGTAAAATAAACTAGATACTAAGAAATTGACACTTTTCTAGGGTCAGACACCCAAAAAGCGACTGGTACTCTTCTCCATTTGTTTACAAATTAGTCAGACTTATTTTTAGGTCCCTAGACTAACATAACAACAAAAAATCTTGTCAAAAAGAAAATAGTACTACGAAAAAAAAAAAAGAAGAATGTGAGAGGAAAGTTAATACAAAAAAGAAGATACTAATAATAAGATTCCCCCAGCAGGCAAGATGGTGTATACATGCAAAGAATGTGCATGCTACAGAATTCAAAGAGATCTGCTCCTTTTCAATACCTGGGCAAGCTTAAAGCTTGGCGAATTTTCCTGATACTTGGCAACAAAAAATTCACGCAAACTTGAAATGTTGGGAAATCTACTTTTGAGAGAGTGAAGTGAGGCCTACAACAAAATAAATATGCCTTATGGTAGTGAAACCCAAGAGTTCTCATTTTATGTGCATTGTGTAAATAAATATACAAAATTACCGTATCAGGAATTGTTTCAATGAGTGCTGTGTAAGAAGATGTAACTAGGACTTCATAAGGGCGCAACCAAAGAGGAAGACCCGCTTCCTGGAATATATCTGGCATTAAAAACAGTAATCAAAAGCTTTTTACTATTAAGAAGAAAAAACTAAAATATTCAATAATTATAAATATACCTGGTGGTTCTGAATACTAGTTCTTGCAAATAAGGATAGTATTGAAGGAAAAAGGATACAATGTTTGATGCCTTTTCTTGCAAAATAAGAGCAAGCCATTCTAATAGAACTAGTATAGTTGGTTCTTAACTATGAGATAAAGAGGCCAACAAAGCTATTTTTCAGGCTCTCACATCTAAATTAGTCACTTAAATGCAGCAGGGAGATTCAACATGGAGAACAGCACAATAATAAAATCTGCCAGTTAGATTATGTTTTTCCTTGCCAATAGAGACCCCAAAAAAAAATGCTTTAAAGCACTACTGATGAAGTGAACTAGTAAAAAAAAAAACTAATAAACTGTTTTTCCCCATCATTTAGAAGTTTAACACAGTTCAACAAGTGAAAGAAGAAAAGCAAAAAGGATAGGGCAAGGGTTGGGGATTTGATTTTGCTGAAGGTAAAGAAGATTGGATGCTCAATGGCTTTGAAAGAAAACATAAATTAACTAATTACTTAAAATTTTCTGATAATCTTCCTCCTCCTGTTTTTGGTCTATGATCATCTTCCTCAATATGGTTGAACCTCTAATAAAACTCAGTCACTCAAAAAGTCAACCCATTTTATCCTTTCTTATTTATTTTATCAATAAAAATTACATTTACCTCGTGGAAAATAATGATAAACCAAACAAACAAACAAAACGATGCAGCTTCCACAATTCCTTTTTTGCACCTTGTTTGGAAGGGCAATATAGAAAGACCCACTCAAGATTACTCCATCATGATTCGTAAACACATGGGCTAGATGGCTAGCACAATAAACCATTCACTAGTGTCAACCCATTTTATCCTTTCTTATCCTTTGTTTTTTGGAGGTAGTGGTTGCAGGTACATGGGTCAAACGCGCCATATCAGCTCCTTTGCCGACCAAGCTCCGCTCCTTGGGTCATGAGCACCCACCTCGAGGTGTCACGTGGTCATGGCATCTCCAGATAGCCATGACGCCATGCAGGACCATCAGCAAGGGTTAAAATTTGATTTCAATGTGCTGTTTTGATTAGCACGGAAATGAAAATGTTTTCGAAATGTTGACAAATCTTAATGTAGTAAAATACAACCTTTGGCATTTTTCCCAATAAAATTTGTATATATTTATGAAAAATTATGAATTCGTGTCGACACAACTTATTGTTTTGCAAATCACGCTTTGTGCTCGGGCAATTCGCAATGTTCTTGTGTATTTCAATGGAAACATTTGAATTTTATTATTTTACTAGTGTTCTATTTTGGTCTTTTAGGAAACAAAAACATTTCGGCGTTTCGATGGAAACAAATGAAAATTTTGTTCCTTGACCATAAGAGACGTGGTTTGAAGGCTGAGATTAAGGGATTCATCAGGGTGCTAGCCTCTGCCTCAGAGGGACCTGCCCCTTGACCTTCACTGCTCTCACTATCTTTTTGGCTGCTATTAAGTCTCTCCCTTGCTCTTAGCTCGATTCGGCAATTGTTGGTGATTATCATTCTTCCCAGAGGGTACACAGACACCCACGACCCTTATGGTCGCTCACAGTGGTTTATTTTGTAAATGGGTGGCATCCCCTTGATGTTTTTAATAAAATTTACTTATCAAGAAAAGAATTGCGAAGAACGACAAAGTTACCTACCGTAAAAGTGAGAAATAAGTTGCACAGCAAGATGCTCCTGCCTACAATCATCACCACTCTTCACAATAACCTATGCAAGAACCAAGATGCAAACTGAATTAGGGTGCCAAAAATAATAAAATGGACAGTAACCAGAAAATGCATAATCAATTTAATCAAGTGGAACAGTAGTTATTAAAACATAGAGATAATGCATGTATAAAAAAGAAAAGGAAAAACACAGCGATAATCCCAAAAGCTTATGGAGATGTAACAAACAACAACAACAATAATAATACTAACAGAACCACAGATCAATGTGTTATAGAAAGAGTAACACCCTTTTTGGGTCAATAGACTTGAGTATGCAGTTGGAAATTCAATAAATCCTTAATGCAGTTATTTCAAGGATGTTTATCAATCAACCAGTACTTGTATTTGTGCACAAATTCAGACATCGCGTGGAGTCATCAAGTATAAACCAGTCAAATATCTTGGTTAGACACACATAAAAGTAATAATGGAGTAACCTTGCTAAAAAGAAGTTATATTTGTAGTATGTTTCCAAACTGTTGTATTTTAAACCCATTCTTGCCAATGAATTCATTGCACAGGCAGGTTTGACGCAAGCTTAAACCAAGTTGCATATTGGCACTAATATACCGGGTCTCATTAGGACTCATGTTTGTGGTTGGTGTCGTTTGGTATGTACCGGTGCTCTTACTCCACACCATTGTTAACAAATATGTTGCACAGAGATGGACATCCTTTACCAAGGTACGACATCATTTGCCAAGGTGGTCTATGCTCATTCACTAAACTATCCATGAATATATTGCTCACTTTTATCCATGTCAACTATTTTACATGAACACCAGCATGGAAAATTGGTTTCACATGAAATGATAAACTCAACACAGCAAATTCTGAAAACAGAGTACAAAATGCAGTAAAGATGGAAGAGACATATACAACCAGACACTTGTATGAGTGCATGTAAACGGCCCTTTCTTTCCTCCAATTCCTCATATGATTAGACTCCGTCACACTTCCTCAGTTTCAAAAAATGTCCACATTCTTAACTAATGCGTGTTGTCCATTACCTTAACAACTGAACTCTATTTCTTTAATAGAAAACCCACAAATGAACATCCAGTATATTTTGATAACACATCTAGAATTTTTCAATGTGTGTCAGATGCACATCCTAAATTTTAAAAAAATCTATTTCCAAATAAAGGACACATCTGGGATTGACAAACAGTATCATTCTTTTTATTTTCATTTTTTCTCCTGTTCTAAAAATTTTTAGCCAAACATCAAACACAGCTCCGAAATGTTCAAAACACATGGTGTCAAATACATATCTAACATGGACATGGCTCATCTACCAAACCTGCTACTTCAAAAACAACACTCTAGCACCCACTTTTGATTTCATTCTGGCTTTCTTCTACCGCAGAAATGCCTCTGAAATCAGTAGTTGGTCAAGGTTTATATATATCACCATATAGTGTAGTGAAAATCAAAATATGCACCCAAATGATCTTCATTTTGTTTCTATTTCTTTTTCAACCCACTGGGGCCATTGGCTGTAAGTAGAAAAAAGATTTAAAATAGTGAACGTGATTTTTTCCTTGCCAAAGTAAACAGGAGAAAAATAATAGAATTCCTTTTTCATCTTTACAAAGAAAGTGTGTGAATGCGTGCCTGCACGTGTGTGTAAGTAAGCAGTGATCTCTTGGGGTTACAGGTGACATTGCAGCCACTGGTGAACTGAAGTAAATCAATCTACCACCTTACTGACTTTGCTACAGCCGGCATCCATCCATTCACTACTTACTCAAGGTCAATGACTTGTTAAAGCTAACAGATTATAGCCAAAATTTCTTCTGTGGCTTGCTGAACTATTATTTCTCTAATTCACCATATAAATACTGGAAAAATTCCCACTTTAAACATTTTCAGATACTCAACTATTATAAAAGGATCTTTGATGGATAAAAAAAAAGAAGAAGTTATATTGCATATATTTAGATAGTAAAATCATATAAAACTTAAGTGAGAACATGATAAAGAACTCAAAACTCATTACAATTCAGGATACATAGAAAGTAGAGCAGGATTTTTACCATTGTTGTCAAATCATAGTTGTTAAAGGCTCAAGGTGCACTAAGGCGCCAAGGTCTCCTAGAGCCTAAGCGCAACAAGTCACAAGTGGTACGCATGTAAATCTAGTTTCTTAAAACTGAGAGCAATTTGAAATATGTAACAAAAATAAAGATGGTGAATTTTTTTACACCAATTAAAAAAGTTAGACAAATCGATATACATGTAAAGCCTTTCCATTGGTATATGTATTATCTAAATCAAATACACATTTCAAATTTGTAATTAATAAAACTGATTAAATAATAGAGATATCTATTTCAAGTGGTCAACCATAAGCTCCTAAAATAAATAAAAAAGGCACTCCTTTTTTGAGCTTCGAGCCTAACCTTGACACTATACCAATTAACATGAATCATAGTATGGATGAGGAAAATACTAAAAAAGAGAAGAAAATTTGTATGGTTGTTGAAAATAAATGACTATCAACTCGTGAATTGTCTTTGAATTGAAAATTATAAGATTCTCTCACAATTTGCATAGATTCATTAGGGTATGAGATTTTGAATATAGATTTTCAAATCGTGAATTGTAAGATTTTGACAACTAAGATTACTATGCAAAATGCTCATGAATAAGGTTAGGCTAGTGCTTGTCTCACCCCCCGACCCTCCACCCCAAAACCAAAGTTTGAATGAGATCCATCACACTTCAAGGAACACCCACCTCAACCCAAACTTGGTAAGAACCATTAACACAAATCAGGTGACTAACTAATTCCCCATCAGCTTACGCATACAACACTGATTAACAAGAATCAGCTGTTTCCTAATAAAATTATCAATGGTTAGAATTTTACCATGCACCACCTTGCAGAAAAAAATGCAACTTTACATGATGCCTTAGGAAACCCAAATCCCTTGCCAAGGCAAAGAAGAGCCTCACTGTCCCACCAAAACTTCATACAGAGACTTCAAGAGTGGACAATTAGCAATTGCGGGAGAGAGAGAGAGAGAGAGAGAGAGAGAAAAACTTTTATCCGTAGTAATGTGGTAGGAGTCATTCAATAGGGAATAGAGAAATGTACTGGGATTTAGAAGCCCTATTTAATGGAGAAAGACAGGTGGGCAGACAGAGATAGATAGATATACAAATTCACATGCATGCATATGTATACACACACATATATATATATATATTTAGAGAGAGAGAGAGAGAGAGAGAGAGAGAGAGAGAGAGAGAGAAAACAAGCAGAGAAACATAGAATTGAAGAAGTATGTATCTGGATATCAATTGAAACATAGAGAAAACATATGAAGTGCGGAAAACGATGGCCTCACCGAATGATGCAATAAGAGCATAGAATTGAACTAGTCCTCTTGGTGCAATATTTTAAAATAAGCCACCAGAGTGCACAGTAAGGGAATGGGATAAAAGAAGATCAGCTCTTATCGTTTAGAGAACTTCAAAATAAATCAAGAAAACAATAACATAACAATAATGTTTAAAAGTATCTCATAAAAATATAAATAAATTGGCAGGTGCCTAAGGGTAGAGAACCAAAATTTTCCACGTACTTCTACACATGCAGCAGAACATGTAACTAGTTGCAAGTTGCAACATATTTCACTGATACCCATGGACCAGATCAATTAGTTCTTAGATCCTAAATTTGTCACAATGGGGTTCAAAGAAGTATGGCACCTAAAAAATGACAAACACAATATCCATCATGTGTCTAATTAAAACCAACATCCACTTAAAGAAGCTTGCATTACCAAGGTGTGGAACTTATAGGTCTACTTAGGGCTGCAAGTCACTTGAAGCTTGTACTCCCATCAAAAAAAGTCATCTAATAATAATGCCCACAGTAAAACTAATCATCCTTCAACCATAAATAGGTTCAAATCATCATACGAATTTCTAAGATTCCTCATCTCAGTTAAAAAATTTATCCACAGGTGTAAAACACTTATCCGGAACAATAATTCCAGAACAATTTAACTTTCATGAGACTGAGTGCACTGAGAATTACCTTTTTATGTCTATGCACAAATATTGATGCTCCAAAACCACTTCTTTCACAAAGAACCAGTCATGTAATAAAAAGAGGGAAAAAGGAAAAGGGACAGATCCATAAATGAAGAACTTACAGAGCGCAAGTCCCAACTAGGTAATTTTCCATGAACCGAATCTTTCCTTATTCTCTCTTTCTTTAACTCCCAAAGTTCACCGGATAATGCATCACCAGCCTTCGGGACACCACCAATCATAACCTGTTCAGGATGAGGCCCATATGTCAAATTCTACATAACATGGTAATGCAAAACAGAAGATATTCCAACTTTCAGCAAGGGCTCACCTTTGGCTGCACGTCTGATGAATCTTGACCAGCCCCTTTTAGAGGGAGTCCAGGAGGTGCTACTCCCTTTATTGTGGCAGCCTGCAGAAAATGAACACTTCAATTCTCTATACATAGGCAATGCATGAACTGAAAAGTGAATAGATGAAAATATATGTACAAGGAAATCTGTTTCATGAAATGCAACCACAACAGCTATCTAACTAGCAAAATATTCTTTGTAAAACTACTTGGAAATGTGGGCAAATCCACACCAACGAGCATCACTCATTGCAACTTGCAATGAGTTAAATGTATACGGGAGGGGATATGTAAGAATTAGGCCAGCAGGCACAAAAAAATGACAATATCCCCTAAAATTATATAAAAGTAGATACATATAAAAATCAACAAAAGGACAAAAAAATCTACAGGAAGCATATATGGATGAAAAAGTTATTAGAACAGTTTACCACTGTTACCGATTAGTATCTTTTAAATAAGAAAATAAAATTAGCCTTGAACTGTAAACAAGTACCTAAAACTAAACTTCCCACTAGTAAACCACTATCCTAAACAGAAGAAAATATGGAAAAGTAGGAAACCAAGATGAAAACTAATACATAGCAGATGAACCACAAAGTGTAAGAAAAAGAAAAGGAAAAAGAAAAAGAAGAGCATCTAGAAACTAAACTTAATTTCAGAAATGAGATACATGGTACCAGTTATGAAAACTATTGCACTGTCGATTTTATTATAATTAGAGAGAATTCATAATATCTCAATTACAATTGTGAATCATCAACATGAAGCATTCTTAATAAAGTGGTGATGAAATACTAGCAAAAGGGAAAAGATCAATATAAGTGATATTGGAAAATGGCAATAGAAAATGCAATATATATATATATATATATAAACTAAAACAAAACCTCTCTAGCACTAAGGCATAAAGATAAAAAAATATCCATATTCAAGGGAAATAAACCTATGAACCTGAAACATGCACATCTAAGTGCAAGTATTAATTGGAAAAAGCCCTATTCCTTACCATAAGATCTGTATTTCAGGGAAAGAAATGTATATCAATGCTTTGCAAAATACTAAGAAATGGATCTTCTGAATCATCTTTACATCAATTGTCAGTATAAATTTCAAAAGAACCACCCGCCAATGTGATATCAAAATTTCTACTTTCAAAACCAAAAAAAAAAAAAAATCAGTGTTAAGTCTGTTGATCATCTTTTGATACATTGTGATGATGGTAGAGATTTGTGGACTTTGCCATTTTCAATTTTTTGGGGTGAATTGGTATGCCAGCTTCCATCTTACAGCTTTGGTGTTTTTGGGCCCATTGGTGCCTTGTGAAGAGGGATAAGAAAGTACAGATGATGGCTCCGATGTGGTTAATCTAGTGTGTTTGAAGATAAAGAAACCAACAAACCTTTTGAGGATGTAGAGACAGTTACACATAGACTAAAGCTGACCTTACTTCACTCTAATCATTTTTGGATGAAGGAGAAACCTTGTGGCTCCTCCATTTTGTCGGTGGATTTTATAGGAGAGTTCAGTTTTGGGGAGGGTTTGTAGTTTATCTCTGGAGAGGATTTTTAGTTATTCTTTAATTCTGCTGTTTATCTCCAATGTATGGAGACGATGCCACCATGGCATCTCGTAAAAAATATACTTATTATATAAATAAAAAAAAAAGGAAATAACGAAGGCGAATCAAACTCAGCTTAAATTATAATACCTCAAAATTAGCTTCAACTGGGAAGCCAACTACCTTAGAAAGAAACATGTTTTGGCATCCAAAGCACAATCATTATCCTAATATTGTAAGGAGAACTAATAAGCGGCAAAGCAAGTCTTCCTATCCTTTCATTTCAAATATCGAGTTACATCCCACTAAATGGAACTCTAAATCTAATGCATGTCTTCCTACAAATCCTCCACGTTTTCTTCTTTAAATTACATCACTTGGAAGTGTAATATTTAAGCAAGCTCAAAAGAGAGCTCAAAATCAGCAATTTCATTTAACCTCTCCTAGAAAGAAGGCCTTTTTGCATTTTTTTATTTTTCTTATTTTTGGGTTGGGGGAACAAAACAACCAGCATTTGTTACACCATCCCTATTTGAATCTCGAATGCTTTCGAAAGTAATTACTTAAATAGGGACCTGACAACTTCCACAATCAGATTTGAATTCCTGTATTTTCATAATGTTTCAAACCACAGATGAGGAAGTACTATTTAAAATGTACCTTAAACTTTGCAAAATATTTCTAATAAGCCTTGAGATAGGAACTAAAAGCCCCCAACATAACAAATGTATCAATAGTATACTAAGGACAACACAAGCACATGGGCTAGAAAGCATCTTAATGACACCCCATGGAAAAGATCTGCACAGAAAGAATGTATCACCCGCTTCAGTGCTTCTTTGCTAAAGTTGCTACTAATAAGAATAATGTCCTATAATTCCTACTGATGCAGCAAAAGGGAAGAAAGGAGAGACGAGAGAAAAGAGAAGAGAAGGAAATAGTATATAGGGAAAAAAAACAGAGAAGAGGGAAGTGAAAGGAGAAAAGCACAAAGAAAGATCTGCCAAGAGAGGTAAGGGGAAAAACTCTGTAATTCAATTATGCCAAAAATCTGATAGTTCATTACACAAACCAAATATATATACTTACCCCACCAAAAATTAATAAAAATATAAAATCAAATCAATTAGGAACACAAAATCCTACTCATAAGAGAACTAAAATTCTAAGGAATCCTGAAATCTTGGCTCAGTTTGTCTATGCCAAGAGTTTAGGAGTAGACAAAGTCAAATCTCACCCTTGGTGTCTATGCCGATAATATGTTCGCAGGTCTCTTTCTTGGTTCCCATCACTTACCCTTACCATTCACCCTCCAACTCAAAAACCTACAATATCACAGAATCCAAACATCCTCAAGTCTGCCTGAAGTCCTAAGCTAACACCGTAAATCGTCTTAGCTAATATTTTAGAACAAAGAACAATCTTCTAGTCATATGGCATCAGAAAAGGATTCAGCAATCCAAATCAAAGTCACAAACCACAAGACAGATCAAAGTGATTTAAAGTGCCGCATAAAATACAAGATTCACTTTGTAAACTATGGCAAAGTTCGAGTACGAAATTAGTAGATAAATGTTGGAACCCATCATGCTGCACAAATCAAACAGCAAAGACTGCAAGGTTGGATTAAATCATAAAACCTACATTTCTCCTCCACTTTGATTGCCAATGTCAACAAAACTCCACTATATTCTATGCACACTTGTTAAAACATGGTGATCTACTTTCAATACTTCTCAAATATTAGTACTTAAGAAGAAACCTCCATAATAGAAGTTTCAAAGGCTTTGTCTGATAAATTGGAAGCAAAAGAATATATAGCATCAAGCAACAGAAAGTATTTTATGGCTCTTTTATATATAAACACACAACTCTAGATAAAAACAAAATCATGAATCATGGGCAAAGGCAAATACCAGGTGTAGACAGAGACATATAACGGGACTGCCAAAATTTAGTAGTAAATAAATAGTGGCAATAAAAGACCACTATGACTAAATCTAGCAAATGAAAGGCCCACCTTTACTTCCTCAATAGCTACTGTACTTGGAACACGGCGGTGCTCCTTCCTGCGCGGTGGTTCTTGATCCACTATGTCATCCATGTTAACCCCAGGATCTGCTGCCAATACAACCTTCACCCATTCCATA
The DNA here is from genome assembly GCA_033060915.1 of Euryodendron excelsum. Classification (NCBI taxonomy): domain Eukaryota; kingdom Viridiplantae; phylum Streptophyta; class Magnoliopsida; order Ericales; family Pentaphylacaceae; genus Euryodendron; species Euryodendron excelsum. The sequence goes on from CM065383.1 coordinate 39,940,964, forward strand.
TCGATTCCATGTGCATGACATATACCTCTGCCTTGACAACTATTGGATAGAACCTCCAATGGACCTGAAGCAGGCTGACGACCACAGCAACAGATGCCACAATTTGAATTTGGGATTTCCATTCTCTTAGCCTGACAAGGCAATTGCTTCTCCACAGAAAGATTCACTTGAACAAATTTCATTTTAGCCTCCCACAACTGAGCCATTGCCTGGTCAATTGCTTGAGAAGTTGAACTTGACATCCTATCATAACCACTACGATATATATCCTGTGCAGTCCACAAAGGATAAGCCCATGGAGGAGGCTTTGGCAATAGTGCATCCCCATTTGCTAAGGAAATTCCTCCTCTAGAAAGCTTTTGAGTATTGGATACATCCTTTGTATTGCTACTTAAAAAAGGAAAAAAATAAAGAGAAGGTGTATTAGTCTGCATCATCCCACAAAGAGAATCTATTACAACAATCATCGAGCTTCTAATTAAATCAATTTGGTCACTCCCCATAGATGATACGCCCACATAATTACCTTAGTGTTTCACTTTGCAAGACTTCAACACAGATCAAATAAGGTGCTTTTTCTCAGGAATTCAAAAGAATAGCTTCATCTTCAGGTATATTAACAACACGATATATTCCCTTTCCCATTGGAAAGGACACTCCTGGATCATTATGAGAAAATATTTCATGAGTACTGAGTAAGATACAGTAATGAACCATTCCAACAAACATAAAAAAATTAAGCAACGACAAGCTAAAAGAGACTGAGGACTTTAGCATAATTTTCAATATGAATGAAAATGTATTTTCTACTGTTTAGAAAGAAACAAAAAAACTAATTTTCTTAATGTTGAGTTTTTTACACTATAGAGTTGCAAAATGAAAAGTCATAAAGAAGACATCTAAAAATACATATACATATAGTGTTTGCAATATTACCACATTGACCCAATCTGTAAATGCATTATTTTTTCAGTGCCAGACATGATAGTCAATGATGCTTTCACAATTTCATTTTTTTCTTTCAAAAACTCTATGATGCTTTCACAGGTTACCAACATCACAAGCTACACAACTAGTTCTAGACTATACATGTTCTTTTTTAAGTAAACAAATATCTCGTAAAGGAAAAACATGCAAATTTACATTTGGTAAAAAGTTATCTGATCATGAAAAACAATTAGAAAATTGGTCCACTCCAGAGAAGACATTAAGGAGCACATTGAGAAGACTGTTACAAAAATCTCAAAATAGTGAGAAGGAAAGCAATCTTACATAACACCAAGCACCTGCTCCCACACGTGCACACGCACACAAAAATGACAACCTCCTCTTTTTTCACTCTCAAAACAAACAAAAAAAAGAAACGGAAACGAAACCACAAGAAAAGGACTTTAACAAATATTCTGCCATTATTCACAAATTTTCTAAAATTTACTTAAAGCATCCAACAAATGCATTTTTCAGGAATATAAACAAATGGGCGTCATCAACACTAGAGTTGCCACTTTCTTTTCTTTTTCATGAAATATGAACCACTCGGTGAAAGAGATAGCAATATCCCCATTACGTTCTGCTATATTTTGTTCTTTGGTAATGAATGTAGCAGCACCATGGTGCTATATCAATAAAAATAAAATAAAACAAAAGGAACTAATATAAGGAAAGTCAGTAGCATTCTGCCTAGAGTAAAACCCATGTAGTCACAAACTTAATACATACCACCACTATCTTGAGCAGCGGCCACATGCGCATTGATCTCTGCAAGTGACTAGAAACACAATAATTGCAACATCAGTCCTGAGCCATTCGAACAGAGATGGAAAGAAAAAAAGGTAAAAAGAAAAAAGCAAAACAAAAATAGGGACAACCTCACGAAGAGCACTTTTGCGATCTTCCGTTGGAAATACATCCAATAAGCCATATGATGTCTCACATAGTGATTGCACAAAGTCAAGTGACTCGTGATACGTCCCTTTGCGGAACTGCAATGCAGCATGATTCGGGAGTGGAGGCTTAAAATTAGATTTTTCATTCCGCTGCTTTGGTGAGCCAGGGCGTTTCTGCCAAAACAATACACAGTGAACAACAAACAAGAACTCCATGCTAGTAGAATAAACATCTCAATCCAGCTTAAAGGTTCAAAGCACTATAAAACTCTTCAATATGGGAATTGTCACAGATTTTTTTTTGTTTTTGTTTTTAAAGGACCTGTCAAACAGTGCATTTAGAGAAAATTCAGCACATCACAAACATTTCCTCCACACTTGTTTCCTGTGTCCTCATATACGCACAATCTTGGTTTCATTAGATTTACTTAGTATGCAAGGTTAGAAAGACTACACGTAAATTCTATTTTTCACACAACAGGATTAAGGTTCTTTTATGCAGAATTGGTTACCCCATAGTATAGCTTACCGAAGCTAAGTGGCATGGATACTTCTAGGAGGATTTGTGTCCATGTTGTAGATGCATTGGATATCAACACTTCTTGGATGCTCGTAAAAACATGTTCGACACTTCTTGAATGCGGCTTAATTTACAGATGAAATTTTATAGTATTGGGCACTTCAATGACCGTTTCGGACATTCACCAACACAACGTATGTGGCGAATTTAATTCAACCCTAGGTTTAGAAAACATGCAATGTGACAATAAGATTGAAGAACTGTGTGACCGTAAACATCAGGCACCCAAGTTGAGCAAAGTATGGCTTCCCTAAATAAATTGACAAAACCAAAATAAATCATAAACCAGAGTTGTTGAATAAACAAATCACTTTCATTAAAATCAATTGAACCGCATGAAATATCAAATCTAATAGTTAACCACATGAACCAAGTTTGAACTCAAAACCCATGTGACACCAAGGAAAAAGGATCTAATGTGGCTGGGTTGACAGACAAGTAATTATGGTGTCAGGAACTTTGGTTAACAAAGACAAGGGAATGGATTGGTCTCCCCAGAAAACCATCTAGAACATCTGAAATGAGCAGCAAGCAGAGAATTTGAAGGAAGAAGAAAAAAGCAGCAAAAGAGAGGTCACAGGTGCAACAGTAGCGAAGAACAGATGCAGCAGCAGAGAAAAAACCTTCACAGCAGTGATGAACCAGTCGCAGCAGCAGAGGAGAACCAGAAGAGAGCAGTGAGCACAGAGGGAGAGATCCAGCAGCAAGAAGAAGAAGAAGCAGAGAAACTGAAAGAGAAGGGAGAGAGAGACTAACGTGAGAGAGAAGCAGTAACCACCAAAAAATTCTGTAGTTTTTCCAAAAGAACCTCTCCATAAATTAGGATTTTCTATTATATCATCATATCCTACCCTAAATCCCTTTATGCTTCTAAGTCACCATCTTAGAGCACCACATAACAAGACACTTAGTGGTCATGTGACTAGCATGTGACCATTAAGTGAATGTGGACATCCCCCGCATCTTAGGCTTAGAGATTAAAACAAACAAAATTAATTGCCAACACAGATAAATAAATAAAAATAAGTAAAATGACTCCAGAAAAATTAAAGCCTAAGCTACACCAAATTTTTTTAAAAGGTCAAGCATTCTTGGAGATGAAACAAACCTAAAATGTGCCTTGAAATATTTCTGAAAAGATACAGCATATGTAGGAATAACATAAAGTAGAGTGTACAATGGACAACTTCTAACAATTGGAAAAGAATGCATTTAATGAAGACAAAAACGTGTAGTAAAGATGCATGAAATTTTTAAAGCTTCACCTTATACATTTTAAAATTAAGTAGAATACTTAGAAGATGAATAAATTAAGTATTTTTGTCATATGCTATCTATAACAGATACATAAACATATGGTGTCATTTCCTCATCATGTTGTGTCCTACTTTTTTAGATTTGCCATGTCAGCATATATCCTTATTACGTCATATATGTGTCACGTGTTTGTGTCTGTTTATAGACCTGAACAGTTCCTCTTCTCTATTGGCTACAAAGAAATGCATTCCATCTCCTCGAACAAAATTAACTAGACTATTTATCTGACAAAATTATGAAGAGAAAGAAAAATAAAAAGAAAATTCCTACTTATTCTATTTATATTTTATAAGTAAACTTATTCTATATTCATCAAGAAGCAGATATATCAACATACGTAGATAAATGCAAAGATACTTAGAGTCATTAAAGGAAGCAATCTTTCTCTCTTTAACCTTGTGATTCCAAAGTTGTCTTATGAGCTTTGCTATTTCTATTCACTACAATGTTTTCTAAAACAAACAAACAATTCTGTAAAGCTTTAACATGAGACCAAATTCAACCAACTCTAGGAGAATTTTACAATGGTGTTAGCCCACAAAAAAAAAGAAAAATGGATGAATAGTAAATCACAAAGGTCGCTGGCCATGCCATGGATCAAGCAACTTGTGATCAATCTATAATACATGGCAGTAAACTCAGAGTCCCTCATATGCTTCTGGTCTTCACTTTATAAATTCATTTTTCTTTTACCTTCCTCGACTCCTTTTTTCTTATCATATTTTGTGAGTACCCTAAAATCAATGATCAAAATTTTGTTTCGATAGGTCGATTCTGTTGGCTCGAAAACATTTCGAAAATGTTTCGGAATGTTTCGGAAACATTTCAAATAATATTGTAAAATACAATCTTTTGTATTTTTCTCAAGGAAAATTGTATAACATTTATAAAAAGTTCTAAATTCCTATTGATACAACTTATTATTTTGGTATATAGCGTTGTGTTTTGATGCAATTTTCTATGTTCCAATGTGTTTTGATGGAAACAATAGAGTTTCATTATTCCACTGGTATTTCATTTCAGTATCTTTGGAAACAGAAATGCTTCGGCCGTTTCAATGGAAATAAATGAAAATTTTGTTTCTTGCCTAAGATTAATTTTCCATGCCGGGGATCCTCTTCATTTGAGAAGCTTATTTTAAGAAATCAGAGAGAATGTTTGTCAACAGAGAAAAGCCTCCAAACTTACCTCTGTTTGGTTACAGTTTTGCTTTCTATTTTCTATTTTCGATTTCTAAAATTCAACAGAACCACGTTTGGCAGATTGGTTCCTGAAACTGTTTGTTTTTGGAAAGTTTTTCAAAAAATACTCCAGTTTTAGAAACCACTAAAAAGGTGTTTTATGAGTTTCCGAAACCATTAAAGAAAATGATATGCAAACGATGGTGTTTTGATGGTCCCATTTTTTTGTTTTCAAGAACAAGAAAAACAAGATGTTCTCAAATTTTTCGGTTCCAAGAACACAGAGAAAAAAAGACGGAATTGGAACCGAAATTGGAACCAAACAGGGCCGCCCACTTGTTCCAATGGAGTCCATGACCACAATTGATCATAAAAAGCACAGTTGAGACTTGCATAGATAATAATAATAATAATAATAATAATAATAATAATAATAATAATAATAATAACTGGTTTACATTCTTCTTTTTATTACAAACGGTTCCTCGTGGGAACCCACATATATTAGGAAAAAAATGTAAATGTAAGAGGGACTAGATTTCCTCCAAACTGGAACTAAACACAAAGAAAGCTTTTATGGGCTATTGGAGGTTAGCTTTTTAGATGAAAGTGTTTAGTTTAGTATCAATTGCAATAATTTTTATAATATGTAAATAAGTAATAAAATTTTAATATTAAGAATTCATGACTCTCAAAGTCACTGCACAAATAGGCATCAATGCAAATCTACATTTAGAACCAGATCAGGACCACACAAAGGTTGATACTCCTAAGAATATACAGTGCAATGCATTTTAGGGCCAATGATTAACAAATACTAGTACCAAAAAGCAGCAGAGGAAGCTTAAGCCCCAACGGGTCATACCACAACAAAATTGTCATACGAGACTACCGATGTGATCTCCACTCCCCTCTCCCTCCCACCCAACAACCAAACAAACCCCTCGTTTTACGTTCATGTGTGGCTCAAGCATGTATACATTTTGATGTTAACCAACATGCTACCACCAATATGCCATCCAAAGGATGCTTCTGAAGCTTCACATGAGATAATGGGACAAGTCGAGATGGCTATTCAGCTTAAAAACATTATGGCACCACACTAGTGGCATGCATGTGTACATGCAATCTGCAGTAACAAGATAGTAGCCAGCAATAAAAAATCATATTTCTACCAGTGTTTTGCCATTCTCAGGCTTGAGGAATCTTACACTTCTATAAACTGATTAAAAACACATCTTTCCATCTTATGCTTATCTTAGTTTTCAGAAACGTGTGCATATTACTCCGCAAGTGAACATGGAATTAAGCCCAAGCAAATGTCTTAAGGACTGTCGTATGTGGGTGCTACAGGGCCCACGGCTTTCTAGCATTTCAAGCGTGAATATCAAGCTTGAGAGACAATCGCTTGGCGCTTTTTTTTGGGTAACTTCTTGCCTGTAAGAGATGTGCCCCCTTCCACCGCACCAAAAATGGGCGATAGCATGCCCCTTTTAAGCATGAAATTTGCCGTGCCAATCCAGGTCAATAGATTCACCTTTTGGGCATTAGCTCTTGTCCTTTGGGGTATTCTTGTGGCCATGTAGACGACATAGCATTGTCTACAGATTCTAAATAGGACAAGATAGCACTGTCTCTAAATTCTAAATAGGGACATAAACATGAGTTCAAGTAAACTGTGTTATGTACAACGAAGCTCTGTTATCTCATACTAATTAGTGAATCTCAAGAGAAACTTAAGTGATACAAACCAAATTTTTTCCACAGCAAGAAGAAGTTGTTAAATAGGCTTCCAAATCACAACACTCCTAAAGTGTCCGCCAAACTCCCACCATAGTGCAAAAAACAGAACTTGAAACCTATTCCATATCAGGGGAAAAAAAAAAAAAAAACTTTTGGATTATGAATCAATGTACATAATATTACACAAATACTGAAAAAAAACATTAAAAATATCCCAATCTCTAATAAATTCAATTATATTGTGTGTGAGCAAGGGCTACAAGGCTAAGGAATAAGCCGACTGAGAAAGGCCTTTGGAAAGTTAATGATAGGTGCCGACACAGCGGAAGACCATCGAAGGTTGAGGAGAGAGAGCTGAGGTGGTCCTAGGAAGAGAGAGAGTGGCAATAGAAAGAGAGTCCAGGAGGTGAGTCTCAAACTTGCTTGTGTCTTAGGGAAAAATGGCTTCTCTTTATATAGGTGAGAGGACCTTAAGAGAAGAGCCCACTCATGAGTGCTCAAGGCTTGACAGCTTGTCCCCTAAGCCTGACAGGGGAGATCCACTCTGCATCCAAGATTTGGTTGGTGAGATTTGGTAGTTGACCTGCTCTGTCAGCATATCCTTGATGGAGATCTCTCTCTCTTTCTAAGATTGGTCAAAGGGCGAGCCCCTTGGAGGGGGGCGACGCCACCTTGACAACTCCTCAAGTCTAATCTCTAATCCACAGGTCTCCTAATGGTCCCAAGCGCCCAAGAGGGTCCCTATATAACACCTTAGAATTTTGCATTCCATTTTACGCATTTGAATATGTGTTCTGTGTGTTTCGTTATAATGAACATTGGGAATTAGTATGTCTTGATCATCAAATTTGAATAGAAATTGTACAAATGCATATATTTAATTAAGAATTTTCACAAACCGGATAAAAATCGAATCGTTCATGCTATATATGTGTTCAAGTGATTAATCAAGATGCTTAATTAGCTCCATTTAATGTTAATGACATTTTGGAATACTTATGTAAAAAGTGATTTTGGTAACATAAAGGTTAATTATGATTAATATACTAATCGGAGTTTATTAGGATTAAGTGTGGTTAGTCGAAAGAAGAGATTAATGAGTCTAAACCTTGGTTAATTAGTAAGTTAGGTATTAGTTTGAGAGAAAGTGCCACCTAACTAAGAGGGACACTCTTTCCTTTACTTCAAGGGACAGGTGTCTCTTTTATCCATGTTGTCTTGCAATTTGCAAGACATGTGTACTTGTGTGTGTGTCATGCTTCTAGCAAGAGAGGGAGAGAGACGAGAGGGAAGAGAGAGAAATAGGAGAGATTCAGCAAAAATTGTGTTTGGCTTGTAGGAAAGAGAAGGAAAGAGCTAGGAAACCTCAAGGAAAGCTGCAAAAGCTTAGATTAAGGAATTCTAATGTCATACTTGTAATCATGTACTAGATTGGTTAAAGCACTTGAAAAGACCTTTGCATACTTTGAAAATCAAAAGAATTGGATTCAAGAACTTGAGGCCCTAAGTTAGAGACTTCAAAATTCACCTTTGATGGACTTATGAGCTTGATGAGCGTGCAATGAGCTTGCTAGAGCATTTTCATCACCTACAGAACTTTAGAGGAGCATGCAATGAGCGTGCTCTAGTGAGTTTCCTGGTAAATTTGCCCATTAAACGCATTCTAAGGTTTTAATTTTATATATAACACCAATACATGTTTTGTTCATATAGGATTAATATATTTAAGAGAGAATTGAAGCTTTTAAGGGACTAAAGAACCACATAAGGCTAATTAAAGATCCAAGGTGAGGGATGTGGATGCTTGGAGCTATTCCTTTTTAACTTTGACTTATTTACAAATGCTTACTTTGTTATATTTGACATGCAAATGATATATTTTGACTTAAATGCTCTATTTTGCAATGAGAATTGAATTCCATGTACACTTTGACTCGTGAATTGTTTTAGGATGTGATTAAATGTATTTCGTGCCACACTCAGGGTGCTAACTCAAGGGACTCAAAATAAGCTGTTATGCATATATTTTGGAGAGATGTCCTCTAAGGGCCACATGATCTTTTGTGGGTTCTACACTTGTCATAATCAAATTAGAGGCTTCGGCTCAAATTAGAGGCTTTGGCACCTTGTGCCCAAGGGGTGTGAATACATGATAAGGTGTGGACTTTATTTTGAAAATATGATTATCACATTATGAGAGAAATGTTAATAATTCTTCATTATTCAAAGCATTATGTTTTTTGAATAGCAATGTTTTATATATGTTCATGGATAAATGTGAATGCTCCATGAATTTACATCATTCACGGGCTTGCTATGCTCACACCGTTGTTAACCATTCAGGAATTGAAGGCTAAGGCTAAGGCTAAGCATATCACCACATTTATGGTTAATTATGAAGGATGGACTTAGAGTTTAGATGTATTTGGCATAACCTTAAAGACCTTGGGATGTGTATAATATATTTAGGATTTGATATAATTTGAGGTTATGACATGCATTTATCGCTGGGCTTTGTTTATGGCCTCATAATATGTGATATATTAATGCATTGAGTTTTGACATATGTAAGCTAATTGGAATTAGGTACTTGCTTTGACATGAAAGGAATGCACAGTCGCATCTATTCTTTTCTATGTAAAGCTCTTGCTAATTTCTTCTAAGAATTATTGTAAAGCATAGGTTAGTAACCCTTCCATATATGTTCAGCCTTCGATAGCTAAGCTACTAGCCGGTCATAGTCCCTAATCAACATAGGATAGGTATGGGGTCGTGACACCCTAGATCTTACTCCCAACTTAGGTTGTTAAGCTATTACGGAGAATTTTGGTCAAGTAATGAAAAAATGGCTCAAAATGAGAGAACGCTCGATGAAGAGGCTGAGAGAGAAGTGATAGGAGAGGTGCACTAGAGCGGAGTGTCCCTTAACTGGGCTAAGAGGGTGCCTTGAGGCCATTCATGAGCGAGGGGCCCTTAGTGCCTGAGCTAAGGGATGAATCTCCTCGCGCACTATGCCTGGCTGGTGAGGCTCAACCCCTAAGGGGAGCAAAATAGAGATAGCTAATTGGTCCACATGTCATCTCATCAAGCTAACCGTGGAACCAAGTATATGGAAACTAAGATGATGTGGCGCCGATGCGGCCCAACAAGTGGAGGTAGGGTACCATGTACCTTCATCTTCATCTTGAAACCACCAAGGAGCCCTAGTTATCCCCTCAGATCAGGCAGGCATTATTGTTATTTTTGCCTTGTATCAACTTTTGTAAAGATTCCTGGTGGAAAAATTGTTCATCAAACAACTCATAAGAGAAGAATCAATGTAATCTCTTGGTACATTCTTTGTAAAATACACAGAGTCCAATTTCAGTGCAAGGCGAAATTGCACCTAACCTTAACCCTGAAATTGCAGGTTTCTTTGCCTTTGATTCACACAATTGTTCACAAGCAAACTTCATCACTCCCATTATAACATTTCTTTGTCAACAAGCTGTTCAACAATATGATTAAGACCCAACTACTTCCACCCCCGGGGTGCCTCTCTAAAAAGAAAGTAATACATCCTAGCTAGATAGTTGCAAATCAGTTGAGCCAAGCCAAAGCACCAAGCTGTTTGTGTTGGCGCAAGTGAAGAAATCGATGTTCAAGCTCAGTTTGAGCTTGGAAACTTTGGTTCAGACTCAGCTTGAAGCTTAGTTGGATGGCTCACAAACCACTTGAGCTTGGGTCATAAATTTTATACAAAAATGTCATTTTTCTTCTAATAAATACAAATTTAATTTTTTAAACAATAATAGAAGTCAACAAGTTGCCATCAATTTAAGAGTTTTTAACTTTCTACCGTCATACCTAATTCCACTAGGTTAGCTAAGCCAAGTGATGCATAGCATGAAAAGAAGAAAAAAGGCAAAACTGAAATTTCATAAGAATTGTATTCGTTATAATACTATTGGATAGATTTAATTGCCATAGTTTCATTTCAGTCTAGAGTAGTCTAGTGGTCAAATACCAAAGTTTCCTAATCATTAAAGCCTGCAGTTGTTTGGGGTAAGGTTGAAATCCAGTGTACTGTCCTGTGTTTGATTGCTATAAAGGGGATAAGCAATCTAGACAAGCCTTTTATCTTGTATACACAGGAATAAATAATCCCCAAGTGGGGGGTGGGATGAGCAATCCGGTGACTCAGGATTGGCGGCCAAATTACAAAATTACCCTATGTCGAATTCGTAATCCCATGATTTAATGTTCCAAGATTTCTTATCACTCTTATCCCCTTCCACAAAACAAAGATGGTTGTAAGTACATGGGTTACAACCCATGTGGTTGGACACGTCACCATCTCTGTCAGCATCGCCATGCCGCATTGGGTCGGGCTAATGCACGCAATGCCTTAGCCCAAACATGCTTGGAGGCAAGCTCTAAGGTCTCCCCGGCCTAACGCCAAAGCAACTCCCTTGGAGGACTCTGCCTTACGCCTTCGAGGATCTCCATCACCCTGATATCACCTCGCACTCGAGGATCTCCATCACCTAAGTCACCAAGCCCTCAAGGATCTCCATCACTTGGGTCACCTCGCCTTTGAGGATCCTCCACCACCTTTGGGACACATCACCCTCGAGAACCCTCTAGCTCCCTCGGATCACTGCACCTCTGAAGATTCTTAAGAAACACTCTCCAGCAACCCTAATCATTGGACATTAAGCAAAGTCCAAGGATCCACCCAAGTACAAGGCATGACATCCCTCTAGCCAGCCATGACCCTCCATACGAGACTATTAGGGACTTGTGGCCTGGAGGCTTGGATCCATGGGATCGTCATGGTGATAATCCCTTTTCTCTAAGGGATCTCCTTAACCTACCACAATGAAAGCAAATTTCTCCAAGATGCTCTAGCGACGTCACTAAGGAGGATGGGACAAAGGCATTTAATGCCCAAGGTCAACTCTGCATTTGGAGTATCCCACCTACCCCCAACAAGATCCCAGATGCTGGCTAATCCCTTGAGAATGAAAGGGACCTTCCATCCCTTCCCTCCATTGGGTCGCCTATATAAAGGCCTTTGCCCCTCCTACTAGGAAGACAGGTCCTCAGATCATCAAGTGAACCATTGTCCCATCAATTGTCAAGAGCATCATCAAAGCATTGAGAGTTCTAGCGAACTCTCATTGTCTCTCAAGTTTTGTGCTCTCTCTCTTTCTTTCTCTTGGGTTGCCATTGGTTCTCTCCCTTCCACTCTCTTGGGTAAGCATTGTAATACTTCCCAAAGGGCACACATACACCCACGGACTCTAAGTTCGCCCACAATGGCATTAAGTCATATTCCTCATAGAAGTAAGAGAGCAAGCAGCCTATAAATGTTTATGTAATTCTTTTATTACTTGCGGCTCGAACCTAGGCATTGGGTATGGACCTCAAGAGAATCTGCCGCCGCTCCACTTGGATTGTTATATTTAGCTTGGCCATATAAAATTTACATATTTTTAAAAAAAGAGTTGAATCAGTGAACTGTGAACCAATAACTTCACCGGTTTGATGTGTTCAATACGCTTATGATAGCATGGCATATATAATTGCAAAGCAAATTGGAAGTTTCTCTTCCACAAACCTTTTGTAGTTTCCATGCAGTATCTCTCACATGCGTTGCAAAGTTTCTCTTCCCCAAACCTTTTGTAATCATCTTTTCTAGTTGTAGAGAAATTCCCCCACCCCCCACCCCAACAACCCAAAAACAATTAACAATAAAAGAAATAAAAAAATTCTCACCTTCTTGTTTTTGTATCCTTGTTGTCGTATGATCTTTTGTTTCTTGAAAGATGCGTAAAAAAAAAATTAGATGCCACCAAAGGGCATCGCAAGGGTGGCTGGCTAAAAAGCACATAAATAGACACAGGACACAAACACGACAAGAAGAATTTTCCAAAAATCAAGACAAATACACGATAGAGACATGGCAAAAAATCATCTACAAATTTATTGTCCCTATACAAGACCTTTAGTTTACGTATATTTCTATATATATATATATATATGTGTATAAAACATAAACTCCATTATGACACAAATATATTTATATTTCACCATGTTAAAGTAGTAAGAAATTATTTTTCACATTCTTTATGTGGAAAAAAAACTTGTCCAATAAACAATGAATTATATGCTAAAAAAGAAGAGTGAACATAAAGTCCCAATATATTCTAAACAGCTCCATTCCAAACATATTAGAGATTTTAGGATTGCTAAAATATAGAATCCTAAAGGAGGAGAGGCTAAGAGTATAAATCCACATTGTTTTGATTGTAATCATTAGCTTCTTAGCTGTTTTCTTCAAACTTGCGATGTGTTTCATGTGAGTATAGGAGTGAGCAAATGTCCTAAAAATGTCTAAAGCATGTCTGATTGTAAAAGACCCCCCACCCCCCCCCCCCAAAAAAAAAAAAAAAAGAAAAAAAAAAAGACATGTGGATGTGTGTCCGACATATGTTGGAGCCTGTACAACAAATGACAAAGCCCGACACAAACATGACACCTTCTCAGAAATGTGCATGCTTCTTAAGTGGCTAGGATCACAATAGTAATGTCTTTGATATAAATAACTAAAAACTGCCATGAGTATCAAAATTAACAGCAGCAGAGATGGAAAAGAGTATATGATCGGAGTAACATGGAAAATTAAGATTGCAATAGTAATGAGGATGGATGGAGAGGCATGAAGACAAAGTGATGGTAAAAGTAACGGAACTAGCTACAGCTTATGAAAGGTGGAGAGTTGGAGAGGGAGTTGTAGAAATGATATGTCCAAAGCAATGCTAATGTATTCATTACAAATGGTGTGATAGTTTCATAACAGTGCAAGTGAAAGTGGAAATGGTGGAGGCAAAGGTTGCAATGAAAATAAAAGGTAGGGGTGGAGTCATATAGATGATATATATATATATATTGATAAGTAGAGCCATAAAGATGATAGGCCCGAGGCAATGATGACGTAGAATCACCACACGTGTGATAGTGTCGTAGTAGTGGTTATAGGTCCGTAAGTTAAGATGGTGGTAATAATGGAGGTGAAGGTTGGGATGAAATTGAAAGCCATAGCCTTAGAGTTGGTGTTCCAGGTGGTGTGGCATTCCAAGTCTTATTTGTATTTATTTTGTTAAAGATCTCGAGTCGTTATCGATAGGATTTGTAAATACCTACCTTAGCATATACTAATAACATCTCACCACCTAATAATTTGTAAATCTCATCTTGTCATGGTAAGGTCCAAATTTTGAGCTTGGAGTTGGAGTAGAAGTCTAATTCTACTCAGAGGCCTATACCTAAGAAAATTATCCAATGTGACCATCACACCACGTCATCATGTCTATGTGATGTGACGGTTTATTCATGTAATGCCATGTGTAGAGAGAGATTTTCTTCACACTTTTTGAGATATTATAGGCATTATCGTACATGTATGGTGACGTTTCAAATTTAAAATTCTCGCCATGTAAAAAATTATACACAGGTTACAATTTTAGTAGAATGTCATACCACGTCATTATGTTGACGTTGTGTGACAGTCACCCCAGAGAATTACTCCTATACCTGCATAACATCTAAAACTAAAAGGCTTTAAATTGGCTATACTAGATTTTTTCCCCATTTTTTAGTAAAACAAAAATAAAATACAAGGTCATTCTAAAAGAATTTGAACAATTTGGGACTAGGAGTTCATTGGTTACCAAATTGTGTGGGTGGTGACTTCTTTTTTTTTTTTTTTTTTATCTACTTTCTTCTCTTTATAAGGACAATGGCAACACCCTTCAAAATTGTTATAGAAGGCATGCAATAATGCTTCTAAGGTGCAAGATTTGATTTGACACATGCTAAACAGTGTGGGGGAGTTAAGTTTTAAGCATGATGAGGAATAAATTGTGTTTTACTATGTCAATATGCTATTGAATCTCTAGTTATGCATAATGTTTAGTGCTCAACAGTATTTAGTAATTGCCTATTTTTCTAAACAATGATTGTAACAAAATCCAGGTCCTCAGTTTGGAACCAAGGCCTTTAATAGGTTGATCTGTTTCAATAGTCAACATCTCTAGGTTTCTATATGTTGAAGGTACTTACTAATTTAGTTGGTAAAGTCGGTGATCAAAAGTAAATGGGACCAAATCTTACCATCATCTTGGATTCCCCCCCAACCATAGCACCACCCTTGCGGGCATGCTCTCTGCAGAGATCGCAATATTGCACTGGAAAAATTTCGTATTTTCTTATTAGTCTGTAAGTACACTATGTCATGCTTTTATTCAAGGAAATTAATTTTAAAAATTCTCGGAGTTTTTTGAAACCTTCTGAGATTGTACGATACACCCCTAGCCTGGGGTGAAGCCCTATCTTTGCTTTTTCTGCAAAACTTCATAAGCAGAAAAGGCATCAAAGGGGAGACCACCCATAACATCCTTAAGACAAAACTAGAAAACCTAGAGTCCTAGACTATCCTTTTCTTCTCCTTCTCTCATTACTTCATTTTTGTCATAATACTAAACTGCAAGCAGACCTATATAACTCCTTCATCAACCTAAAAAAAGTCTAAGAAACACGATCCTTGCCTCCACTAACATTCTAGCTAGCAACCTTAAAAGTACCCAAAATTGAAGTATAATAGGGATACTATTCTGAGGATAAGAACAACCCTTGAATAGTCCTACAATTCCCTTCCTCTTCCCAGATCCAATCAATACCTAACAAAACCAAAACATATCCATGAACCATAACCTCAATACTTAACGATCAAGTGGTACATCAGTTTGGTACCAGCACCAAAATATCCTATTTTTAGGAAGTCTAAGATATTCTTTATGTGACTGTAGATTGCAAAGATGAACCGACGGAACAAGGAGATGGAAAAGAGTATAACTCTTTTGATTATGGAACTCTTAGCCAAAAAGTTTGAGCAAGGACGAGAAAGAATATAATTCATTCCTTGTCCTTATGAGGTGCATCCTTGAGGTCCCAAAATTGTGTCATTCTACGCTAAACAGAACTCCAAAACCCTACAAACAACCCCCCCCCCCCCCCCCCATTTACACCTTTAGAAACCCTAAAACTCCATACCTCTTAGCATTGTTTATCCATATAAACCAAATACCACCAGCCCTCATAATTCCATTTCAAAGATGCCTAACATACATTGGTAATATAGCTTTTAAGGGTTTCACCGCATTTGCCCAACACCATGTTATGTATTTAGTTTGGTCAGAAATTAGGATTGTGGTGACTTTTCCTTGCCCTTACAAAAAAGGTTGCCCACATTTGGATGCAATTTTAGGGGGAATAATCAAATTCCTTTGAATATTGCTCCTAGAAAACCCAGGGATTTGGCGGTAACTTTTGAGAACTTGGGAATATAAGTTTTTTGGGAACAAGTCCATCAAAGAGATATTTCAGCTCTAGAAAGCCTTAGGCAATTCCTCTGGAATTTCACTACTATTTTACCAGAAGATTCTAATTGTGTAGTTTCTTGAAAAGGCCTAGACAATTTCTTTGAGATTTCAATACTATTTGATACAATGTAATTCTAACTGTGTGGAGAGGTGGGTGAAGACACCAACTTATGTGCTCCTGTGCCAACTTATTGTGGATGGTCTCAAAAAATTTACTTTTTGTTTTGGAGGGTTATCACATGGACTTTTTGAGTGGGCAGACACTGCTGAGTTATAGCCCATTTCTAGCCCTCTTTTGGTTAATGGGAGACCCTTTTGGTTGTTGGAATGATTAAGATCGACTTTGTTTATTTTTTGTCTTATTAGCTACCCTTATCTTTGCGGAGATGTCATCATTGTCCCTAGGGTATTCCATTTCTTTCCATTTCTTTGCTA
This sequence comes from Euryodendron excelsum, assembly GCA_033060915.1. Classification (NCBI taxonomy): domain Eukaryota; kingdom Viridiplantae; phylum Streptophyta; class Magnoliopsida; order Ericales; family Pentaphylacaceae; genus Euryodendron; species Euryodendron excelsum. The sequence continues at coordinate 39,957,531 of CM065383.1, forward strand.
TCTGGTACTATTACAATCCATTATCCATAAAAGGAAAAATGGAGCTTCTAAACACTTAATGAAAAAGGGACTACAATTTAGGAAACTCAAAACTATCTAACGAATTTCCAGAAAATGGCAGCATATGCTCAGAAGCCTTGACTACTAAATGCCTTTACCATAATTCACAGCTAAAGAGTTCAATAGCACCCGACCCATACAACCTTTCCTAATTAACAGAAGGATAACAGTAACTAAATAGAGGAAAGATTATTGCACAACTGCTGGAAATTAACGGTAAGAATGTAATGGTCAGTATAGACTAAAATAAAAAAAAGGAATCAAAATAAATAGTAAACCAACCTCCTTCTGCTTCTTCAAACCAAAAAGCTCTGAGTCTTCTACAGTTCGATCACGATCTCTAACAAGCTTGCGGAAAAACTTTTCTATCCCTGGACTGCTTTCGAGAAAACTGCCACTGCTGTTATTCTCATTTGCTGCTGTACGCTTTGCATCTTCTGGATACACACGAAACAATCTACGAAACAAAGAAAAATCTGAAGACTCTTCTTCCTCACCATTGGCCTGACCCTTGCTTTCATCATTGGCCCTATCCTTCCGATCTTTATTGTCCTCAAATTTTTCCTTAAAAAGTTTCCGAAAGAATCCTTCTTTTTCATCATCTTCTGCAGACTTCGACCCTTTTCCTTCATCATCATTTCTCTCAATCCCATCCTTTTTATCCTCAAATTTCTCCTTAAAAAACTAGCGGAAAAACCCTTCATCATCTTCTGCCAATTTTGAGACTACTTTTTCCTCAGAATCACTTTTACTATCACGAAATAACCGCTTGAAAATTCCTTCCGAGCTCAATGTGAGCTCCTCATTCTCATCCCTATTATCCCTCAAAAGCCTCCTGAAGAAGCCATCTTTCTCTGAATCACCTTTATCTTTATCCATTGATTTCCTACCATCCTCATCCCTATCTCTTAGAAGCCTTTGGAAGAAGCCATCCTTCTCTGATTCCTCGTCATCTTTATCCACTGATTTCCTGAAAAATAATGCATCCCGTACTTTTGGACCCAGAATGAATTTCTTGAAAATCTTGTTCTCATCTGGGGATGCCTTACCTGCATTATCCTGCAAGGAATTCCCTGATGAAGGAGAGAATGAGAAAGAACGTTGAGTGGGCGGTGATGATGTTAATGACAATAACTGATGTTTCGATGATATTAACTTATTAAGAACTTGATTCTTGCTCATGGGACTCCTGGGTGCATTCTGGGGCCTAATCAATGGCGGCCACTCACCCATCAATGTTGTTGCAATCTGACACTTCTCCTGAATTCTACTAATCCCCTCATTATCATCTGAGTCCTCAAGCTCTGCCATCAAAAACCAGTGCACTTTTAGAGCTATCTGAAGTGACTTCGAGCACACATCGACAACAAACTTGTCCAACGATGGGCTGGGCTTGTGAACCAACATATAACATATCTGAAACATGTAACTCTCAATGCCCGATACCGGCAGAGTGTACATTCGGTTGCAGAGGTAGTCTCGAACCCCTGAGTGATCATGCTTGTAGAGATAACTAACAGCAATCCACTCACAGAAGAAAGCCGAATCGAAGAAGCGAATGAGCCAACCGTTATCTCCTTTGGCGCTCTCTGTCGTGGGGTTGGTTCGAGTGATCTCCCGAGGCTCCGATTCACAGCGACTCAATCCCAACAACCGCACCATTATCAATCAATCTACCATCATAAACCCTAACCCCAATTTGCTTAAAAAATTCAAACTCTCTCTCACAGTTAGAGAACCGAACAAGCTTCAATTGATCACACTAACCCTAACTACTTCAATCAAACTCACTACCCTTAACGACTTCAAACAAAACCATATAAATCCCACTCCACCTGAAATCCTAATTTCGAATCACATGTGCTTTAGCAATACTTCTCCCGGCTGATTTTCTCGCCAAAATGATCAGAGAATTCAACTGAAAAGCAAAGAAAAAAAGTTTGAATTTCGACAGAAATGAGAGATCGGATTGGATTGGTCGTACAAAGAATGGGCTCTAACGATTGAATGCGAGTGCAACAGTGTAGCATCCCTGTAATACGAGGTTGCTCTCGTCGTCCCCTGTGTTGATGGAGGGAGGCGAGGAGGCAACGAAGGTGATGAAATTTGCAGCATATTTCTTTAAAAAAAAAAAATTAAAGACTGGTTAATATTTTTTTAAAAGAATTTAGATATGCTAACGTGCGCTAGTATGATAAACTAAATCTGAAACTTTTAAAAAAATTTAAAAAAATATTTTAACGGATACTTTTATAAATTGCAATCAATATTTACTTGAAACTTAAGAAACAAATTATATATAAAATGAATAATTCAAGTTTTCAAATAATTTATGTAGAGTTTCTTATAAGTTTTCCTAAGCTGTTAACTTCTGTTAAGTATGCCAAACTTATCCAAAATATTTTTCAAAAGTTTTCATAACAATTTTTTCAAAAATTTCAAAAGTGTTTAGAAGTTGGTTTTCTTTGTCCAATTGAGCTTTTTAGAAGCTATGAGTTTCGAAACATGGTCATTTTCAATAATTTTATTTTATTGTATAAAATGTTTAAGTTATATTTTTTTTTTTTTACTTTTTATCTCAAATCAAATAAATAGAAAAAATACCATAAACCACCTAAATAAGTTAGCTGATAAATTGATCCAAAGAAAGCTACGGTTATTGGATTAGTTTTATTTGTCATTTTTTATTAGATTTTTTTTAATAAAAAATCAATTTTCTACTTTTGAGGGTTTTTATGTTTTGTTTTTAACAGCAAGCTCAGAAAAGCACTTCTTCATTTTCTACACGTAGTTAAAAAATGGTTCAGGAAACAGCAATGGCTTCTTTGCTTTGAAACTACATGCTTCAACTTCCAATGGACCCCTGTAGCATTCAACTTCCCATGGACCCCCTTTACCTGGAGCAAGTGGTGGAACCATATGTAGTTCAAGCGGGCGGCCAGTTTGAAATATATATATATATATATATATATGTATGTATAGGTTTTATAATTTGAGTATTCATAATAAGAAATAATGTATTGCCCCCTAATTTTTTAAAATTTTGTTTAACTCAATATTTTTTAAGTATTTATAATAACAATAGTGAAGTAGGCTCCCTAAAATTTATCTAGAAAATTTTATCTTTAACTCCTCAAAATTTCAAAAAAAATTTATCTTAATCCCCCTAAACAAATTGCCTGGCGATATGAGAACATATGGTCGTGTTACTCGTACACTCACCTAACTGGTTAATTGACTATTTCAAGTTTACATCATAACTCAAATTTTCAAATCCTAAGTGAGGTTATTCCAGTAGAAAATGGCACCCAACTGATTCCTTGGATCATAGGTTTGATTCACCCGACTAACACTATCTCTAACTTGTATACTTGATGTTCTTTTAATGCCCAAAAATGCAATTCTTAGGAACGATTCAACACAAAGTATAACATTAGGAAGTATAATACTAAGAGTATTATATATGATTGGTTCAGTCCAAACAGGATATTTAATCCATAGTGAGATGACAATTGACAAATTTCATTATTGGAAAGTTAAGGAGCTCACTTTTGGAAAATTTTCTCTTTATTGATTAAATGCAATTTCTTTAGTGAAGAACGATAAGCCAACAAAAAGAATATATATTTCTTATTCCATTTTTTTTATGTAAAATTTTGATTTTAATACAAAAGTCTATTATTTCGGGTCTTAATCCACAAAAAAGATTGCTCTAGTATGACTTGAACCTTACAAGTTTATATAACATAATAGTCTTTTTACATGTCGGATAAAATTGTATATATTTAAGAATAGTAGTTGTCCTAATTTTGTCTTTTTATTAAATGGTGCCTATGTGATTTTTAATTTTTAATTTTTTAAAATATCACTTCACAAGTCAATATCCGCTTTATTCACTTATTTTGATGCAAAAGTTTTGAGTCCTGCTCACATGAAGACACGCTCGTCGTTACTAAGACGAGAGCGCTATGTGTCAGTCTCTGAGTCACACATTTTGTGGTGTTTTGAAACTAATACAGACGTTTTGAAGCCACCATATTGAATCGCTCCTGCCAAGCCATGTTTGACTAGTCAAAAAATACCTTGTACAGCCCTATTTGTTGGTGCACGTGTGCTCCACTTTTCAATAAAAGATAACCTAGCTGAACTAACTAAATGTCCAATCTTTTTTTTAATTATTTTTTTGGGTACAAGAATTGTCTTTTCAGCAGTTTATCTTTTCTTCACTTTTTGTTGCTTTTTATTTTTACTTGTTCACATGCTCTTCTTTACTCCATAACAATAGAGGAATGATGGCTCCTGGTGTTTTAACAATTTCTGGTGGGTGGTTGCTCTTGCACAGGAGTAGAACCTTGACCAGGTATATTTTTTCACAAGACCTTGAAGTAAAATATATCCAAAGAAAGCCAATCTCCTCAAAGCCACAGCCTATTTTGGACAATTAGACTGCAAACTTTCCTTTCTGAAGTATCAAAAAAAAAAAAGAAAAGTAGACTGCAAACTATGCATACAAAATCAAATATGCAATACGAAGCAGACCCAATCTCCAACATCGTCCGTAACTACTCGATCAACTCGCATCGTTTTGCCCCCCCTCTCCGTAACAAATTTCATAACACCATAGTAGGCCCTCTGAACAAATCTTGGCTTTAGAATACTCATTCTCTACTAGATCTCTGGTTAATTACTCGTTTAGACTTGCAAAGAACACTCGTTCAGCCACAAACCTTCAGTTTTTACTCATCTGAGTCTGGCCATTTTTTGGAGTTGTTGAAGGAAGAATTGGAGGAGGGACAATAGAAGTTGCAGAGGTTAGATCTAAGTATGTCGGTTTATGTTCTGCAAACCTTGAGGGTCATGGAGGTTTGACAGAGGTGATGAGAGAAAAGTGAAAAAAAGCTAGAGAGAGAGAGAGAGTGAGACAGAGAGAGAGAGATAGAGATTCATGAAAAATAGGGAGAAAGAGAGAGCGCAAAAGGGATGGAGATTTAGCCGATCAAAATGGTCTTGGCTTGAGCCGAGATCCTTCTCACAAGGGTCCAAAAAAATCTGCTTCTCTTTTATGAGATTTGTGGCCAGCAGAATGACACGGGGCTATCTGGTCATACTGACGATCAGAGCGTCCCCGTGTAATTATAAGAGACTTGCTTTAAAAAGTATTATATTTAATCTACCAGTTAAAACTTTATTTTTTAACTACCAAGATTCCTAAATACAATACAATTGAAGTCACCAAAGTCTAAAGTTTTAGTCAATCAATTCTCTCTTCCCCTCCCCTTCAACCCTCCTCTCTCCCCCACTCTTTGAATCCAAAATAATTATCTCCTTACACATCCCCACCCCTTCCATTCAAGCCTTTCAATGTATACTTATCAACTTTTTTTGCTAGTTTTTTTTTTTGTTGTTAAAATAACTCTCTTTGTGAAAATAATTCTCTAACTAACACTTTTTTTCAAATAATTCCTAATCTAATATTATTTGTGCCACTATTGTTGCTTTATTGGAATTTCATTAACATGTAGATACTTTTTTCTTATAATAAAACCGCCATCAATGTCTGACTCGAGGTATAATCAATAGATATACAAATGCGGATTGTTGAACTAATATTGTAAGCAATAACGTACAAGCTTTTGACAAGCTTTTTTTGTGAGAGAAATGCTAGCACCAAGCATGTGTGCTTGTTGGTCAGGCGCGGCCTGCTGCACGACACATCAGCGCTGTAACTAGTGGGTCAGTGCTATATGCCGTATAGCAGGTTGAGCCTGACCAGCAGGCGCGCCTAATAGCATTCCTTTTCTGTGATCCACTCTTCATATTTTTTTAGTAGGTCTTGAGGAAGAAAGTTGTTAGTGGAGTTATTTTCAAAAACTTCAGAATATTATGATTGGTAGAATGAAGGCTGGTAAATTTTTTTGCAAAATGTTGAATTAACACCTTCTATTTTTATTTTTTTGGGGGCAGCCCATCTTTGTCCTATTTCTATCATGGTTATTAATTGGCATATCACATAAGTAGTTTAACGATATCACAAACTCACAACACCAGCAAAAGTAAAAATAAGATTAATTATCCTAATCCAATGATATGCATGATCACAATCAAATATCTGCCACACCTGTAATATGCATACACACCTCATAAGGGTGTTGGCTTATAGCTTTAATTTCAAGCAATCATTTTTCCAACATATATCAAAAGCACTTAGATATTAAAAGCCAAATTGCAAAACAACTAGAGCCTGCAATGCAGTTACATTGTTTACTCAAAGACATCAGCAACATCAATGATGTGGGCACTGGCAGACGCAGAAATTTTATTTGACAGCCAAGGTAAAACTTTCTTTTTAGTGTTGCAGACTACTCAAATTTAAGCTTTATAATGAAAAACAAATGTTGAATGAGTAAAAAAAAAAAGTTGGAGAAACTTTTAGGAAGGGTACATTGTAAAATAAATTCCATTTTAGTAAGTTAATGTACTGCTTTTTTAAAAAAATTTTTTATCACAAATACTCAAAAATATGCAGGACCTAAAAAAACTATTTTGAACTTTGAAGGGGTAAGGTGATATTTTTTCAATTTAGAAAAGGCAACGTACGATTTCTTGACCCAAATACCAAAATCATATATATATTTATATATAAGTTGTATTTGTCTCTACATTTTGTCTCTTTTCTACGTAGCGCTCTAAATGTTTTGATACTTTTAAAATGTCACATCACATGGACAATTGGTTAGATAATTAAAGAATTTGTTCTATTATTTAATTCATGTTATTAGTTTTGTAAGAGATATATATAATATAAATAGTTGAGTATTACTTAAAAAGTTATTAATTACAACTTCAGCCACTCATTTATACATAAGAAGCAATTAAATCATATCTAAAAAATTATTATAGTAGAAGAGAGAACAAATCAGAAAATAGTTGAGTCCAATTCAAATAGTTGCTATTCTTTAAATGATTAAAATTTGAATAATAGATTTATCCATCAATTGAGGATGCTATACTTACATGTTTTATATTTTTCTTCCGTGAACAATTAACACTCTAAAGAGTTTTAATTTTTTTTATGTTCTTAATTTATTTGCAGTGCATGGGTTGACACCTAGTATACGTATAAGGCAATTAAAATTCTATCCAAAATGTTACCACAGTAGTAGAAAACAAATAAAAAAGTAGTTGAGTTCAATCCAAATAATTGTTATTCCTTATATAATTAAGAATTAAACAAAAAATTTATCTATTAAGTCAGGATGATGTACTTATTTTTTTTTTTGTTTTTCTTCCGAGAATAATATTAACACTTTAAAGAGTTTTATTTTTGTTTATTGCCATAAAAAAAAATTAGGGTTGTCAATTTTAATTTGTATTATTAATTATTTTAATTTTGAATTAATTACTTATAATATTTCTATTGTATATTTGAACAAGCCTTTTCTCCCCGTGCATTGGATACCTAATATACAGTATGTTAGTGGAATTTTCAAAAATTTAAGGGGGTCGTGCATCCCATGTCCCTGGATGCGGGAAAAATGAAAACACATAGGAGCAAGATTGTGAACAAGAAACAGGTCTTGATGGAGGGCGTCCCGATTAGCTTTCCGATATCTCTGGTTTGCTTCTCTGCCACTTTCTCAATTAGGGCTTTGCTTCTTCTAATTCCTTGTTTCATCCTCCTAATTTCCTTTCCAAACAAGTTTGTTTTTGTAAGTGTTTGATTATAGAACATTACCAAGTCATGATATACATATGTAATATATTTTGAGTAATACTATATATATAAAAAATTCATATAGAATTATCATCAGAATAATGTGATTGATTGAGAACCATTCATTTTAAAACAAAAACATCCATCATGGTCACTTTTAATTACAAAAATGTCACTGCCACATCATTCTATTTTTATCAATAGTTTAAAAATCGAATCATTGAGTGAACCAAAAAAGAGACCCGGTCATGAGTCACTAGTTCAACCGTCAGGTTAATCGAAATCGAACCGTGATGTCATAATTAAGTCAAAACATATTTAATATTATAAATAAACAAATAAAATATGTGTTAAATAAAAATTATCTAAATCCTAATTTTCCTTACATATTTCTTCAATTGTTCAATTGACAGATAAACTAATACTGTTGTAAAAAAATAAGTAAAAGAAAAAGGAATGGCAAAAAAACAAAATCCTTTTGCAAATCACATCAGTTAAATATTATTTATATGGTATATGTCCATATATGTATGTACACAATATATATACTAGTGGTCCGGCAAGTACGCACATTTTTGTTTCATTAGAGTAATACATGATCCAATTTTGTATTGATGAACGCAAAATTCATACATAATGTGACCTGTCAAAATATTACATGTTAACGAACACACACACAAAAAAAGAGTTTCATAAAGTAATATTGTTTAGTTACTCATCATAATGAAACAAAAAAACCAACAAATGAAAATTTCTTTAAAATTGTCTTCCATTTATTGAACATGTACCTCAAATTTTTGATCCATACATATATTCCATAATTATTTTCGTAGTCCTTATAGATACATGCGTAAGGGTGGCTTTGGCATCCAAGGCCTAGGTTCTTTACATTCAATAGGTACTTCAGCAATCCGCTTCTCAAGCTTCAAAGAAATTCTGCAAGAAATGCATAATTAACTCATGATTATGCAGTATCTCAATTAAACATTATGTTTTATTTGTTTATAACATAGTAAGAGGAAAAAAGAATTTAATTTTAACGTATTGATAGTGTAGAATTCTTTTACACAAATATGATACCAAAATACTCCACAAATATCTTTAGAGTTTAAAAAATTCAACATAAAAAAGTAAGTGTCACATTTTAGTGCTCACGGATGAAATAAATTCTACACTGACAATGTATCAAAATTAAATTAAAAAACAAAAAACTTCATCCACCAATGACCATCCCACTATTTCAAGAAAATAGAAAACAGAATTAACACATTATTACAAATCAAACACAGCCCACAAGTAATACATATATATATATATATATATATGTATATTGTAATTTATATAAAATAGCGAACTTAAAATGTATAGATTGCATGGTCAAGTGTACCATAAATCAATTTAGATATACCATATCACATGGTTGCTTATTTACTAATTTAATTTGTTTCAATTGAGATACAAGATCAGAAATCATAATTGCCTTCGCATAAAAGCTGTTACCATGAGATGCTGTCATGTGTAAGCAAGTAGAGCCATAAAAGTTGATGAGATCTTTAAAGTTATATAATATTTGTTAAAACGTCTTTAAATTAAAAGTTTTAATTTTTTTTTTAATTTTTGACTTTTTAAAGTATAAAATACACACATCATACTATTATTAGTTTCTTAAAATTTTTTATTTATTTGTTCTGAACTTTGTAAATGCTATCTATTGATAGTTATGGTAATATTTTTAAATTTTTTTTTAAGTATGCTCCTTCTAAAGAATCTTTATGAATCATACATTAGATTTTATATTTTTAAAATAGAAAGAATATGTGTCATAAAATTATTAACACTTTGTCATATATAAGATACATGTGCCATAATATTATTGGTTCTTTCTATTTTCTTTTATTGACACTTTGTTGAAATGGAAAGCGTTACTGATTACTTTTGGCAACGAAAACAGTATTTTTAGCGGCTTTTTTTTGGTTGCCACAGATCACTATTCTTGTGCTGGAAATGGCATGTTTCACACTCTAATCTTGGCAACACGCATTTCTGAATGGCACCATTTCTTCCAATTTTTATCAAACACTTGGAAAATGCTATTCTTCTACAAATTTTATACAAAAAGATTTAACAAAATAATGTGGCAATGATATTTTTGAAATTAAGAGTTATTATGATGGGTGGTTTGTTTTAAAGTGAATAACCCTCATTTATCTATATCATTCTGGTGAAAAATTATGTATGAAATTTTTGTTTATCATTACCTGAAACAATTTGGATCTATAGCTTATTTTTCATCCTTTTAAAATTTTTTATTTTTTATTTTTAGGTAGAGCACGAACCCCTGGTATAAGAGAAGATAAATTCAACAGAACAAAGAACAGGAGGCTTTAGTCCACTAACTCCCAAGGAGGTGGGAATATCTCTTCAAGCTCTGATAGTTCGATTAGAGTTCTAAAATGAGTTTTCATTGTAGTTCTCATAGTTCGATTATTTGTTAGCCGTTTCAATAGCAGCTCTTCGCATGGCTCACTAGCACCTCATTGCCTCCCTTCCACGGAAATTCTGGCTCTGTCACTGCTCAGATGCAACAAAACAAAAACCTTGCCCTACAGAGGTGGGGAGGTTATGATTGGGATCTAAGTCACATAAATTGCGAGCACGAGTGGATGTGGGTGTGAGTGCAGGTGTGCAAGAACGTTATTTGTCAAGAAGATTGAGAATGAGAGCGTCCTCAGAATGTATACACATATATTTCAAATAAATATTATATATGCACATTAATTATATGGGTTGAGAATGCCATGAAAGTGTTTATATTATAATATTTTAATATAACTAAATTTATATTATTAAATATTTATAAACTCTTTATGTAATAGGTTTGTGTTATATGATTTTTATAACTAGTGTTTCTAATATTTATTTTTTTAGTTGAAAGTTTTTGCAAAATCAAAGTATGGGTGCAGTAGTAAGTTCTCATTGACAATTGTGCTGGATTGTCGGTTCAAGTCACGGCCAAGCATTTTGAATTAGTTAACTTTGATGCACACAGGGTCAGGAAATTGTTTGTGTGTGTTGCGACCCTTCACAAAGTAGACACATGTCAAATATTGAATGACCTTTGTTGCAATCCGCAAACCACTTAAAGAAGGATTATCCTTGTCATATCTTGTGATTAAATTCTTCTGGCCTTGCTTCTTCCAATCTCTCATTCACATGCACGAAAGGTCTCGTTGAAATATTTGATAAACAGGAATCCGAATAGGTTAACGAAGGATTATCCTTGTCATATCTTGTGATTAAATTGCACAAAAGCAGGTATTCAGTTGCAACTTCTGTAGTTCTTTCTCTTTTTAAACATTCTTGTCAATCTTGTTATGTTAGCTTCTCGCTGTAATCACCGACGCAGTCAATAGAAGTAGAAATGAGTTGATTTAGTAAAAATTCAATACTGATCTTCTCTAAATCAGGTGTCAACAAACACAGAGAGAAAATTGAACCTTTGATAATATTATGATATTCAGCTGTGCTCTATTTGATAGGCCACAATACACCAAATGAAGTGAGGGCTTGGAATCTGAATGAAAGCAGGTTCGGGTTGTTCCTTGTTTTGGTTTCTGTTGTACAAATTAATTGTGCTATGAGGTTGACTGAAAAATCATTCAATGCTTTTAGAGTGTCACATCATTTTTACTACTTACAAAGACTGATGTGGAACAAGTTGTTAAAGAATTTATAAAAATTTGGGAGCAAAGAAGTTCAACCAGTACCGAAAACACGATCAGGGATAAAACTATCATTTTTTTTCGGATTATCTCGGAATAGCCTGAAATTTAATGCTTAGGGAACAATATTCACGACTATTGCCAAGATAGAGGCCTTATTTTAGCCGAACTCCATCCTTTAGGCACTCAAGTCTACGTTTTTATTATTTTAGAAAAGTTTCGTGTTAGCTATAATTTTGTCTAGTAGTTTTCAAATCGGAGGAGGTTTGATTTGGAGATTTTCTTTAGGATTCTAAATTTGGGCCTAACTTAAATTTCTTATTTTCTTTAGTATTCTTTTCCTAGAAGAATTAAAGTTAGCTTTATTACAGATACGAATATAAGTATTGATTGGCATTCATTCAAATTTAATGATATTTGTTTTTTAATTATTGTAACTTTTTTCTCTTGTGTGATCAAGAGTTTCGGTTTTTAGAAAGAAATCTAATTTTCACACGTTACGTTGCACCAAATATAAATAAGTGAATTCCCTAACTAGATGGGTCTCCTACACACTTATTGAACCTATCTAGCAAGGAGATCTATTATATTTGTGATAGGAGCATGAGAAACTTGAGCTCCAAGAGTTCAAATAATTTCCCGAGTTGTACCAACTTAATGAATAGTTAGGCTAATTTTAGAAACCCGAGCACTGAATTTTAGAGAACTTCTACGGGTAAGTCCATTGTGCTATGTTTGACAGCTTTGTAGTCTGGCCCAGTCGGACCTTGTGTAGTTCATTGTGCCTTTTTGCTTGGTTTGATTTATCAAGAAAAGAAAAGAAAAGAAAAGAGAACTGAAAATTTTGAAGCTAATGATGCTTAAATCGAAGCACTTGATGTAATTTAACTGGCAGTCCACATATTTTGTGTTTGTTTTTTGTCACAAACTTTATATAGATAGCTAACTTTGTAAATGAATAAAATATATTTTAATTTTACAATAACTGTTAAAATTTATTGAATCATCTGTTGAACTAATGAGCCATGAATTGGTGCTTTCATTGATTGGATGTATGTCCAGATTGATTTTGATAAAGAGAATTGATATGGGAATGCACCAATGCACCACTGGTGAATTTCATGCTAATAATTTTTAGCCTTTTATTTTTTCAAGTGTTCATGCATGTATATATTTGGACTATATAATTGCATCAAATTAAATTTTATTTATTTATATATATGTCTTCCCATGGGGCAACTACCTCTCACATATGTCACTGACGTCAGAGAGGAAGTGGTTCCCACAATTATTATTCAATAAATGAATTGGAGATTTTACATTGTGACAAGTCTAAAGATCAAACATTTATTGTGAGGTCATGACTCACTTCACCTCACGGTGTATAAGCCGCCTCAAATGCGTATATATAGCAGTGGCCGATATATTGTGAGAATAACCGAGAAAGAAAGAAAGAGAGAGAAAGAAAGAAAATAAAAAGAAGAGAAATATAGGTAAGTTTTCAAAGTTCATGTTGTATTCCTTTTGGTTCTATAGTATTAATAAAGTTCTGGGTAATCTAGAAGCTCTAGCCCTACTTGTTCTAGAAGAACTTATATGATAAATATTTAACAGTTCTTGAAGAACTATTCACTATATTTTGTGTTGAGTTATTTTATCTGTTTTATATGTCTTTAGTTTTATAACACGTTATCAGCACGATACTTTAAATACTTTGTGTTCTTCCTTCATTTGATGTGTAATTTATCTTCATTTTGAAATCTTTATTGTTCACTCAATTCGAATCAACAGTATAAATAGTAGTTTAACTATTGAGATGAATAACATTTATTTTGAAACTTTATTGCTTCATTTCTTTCAAATCTTACATTTTTTGCCTATGATATTTATAGATCTGGAATTCATATTTTAATACTTTTCCATAGACATGTAACTTGACTATATTTTGATGTCTAGATTAAAAGTTATAATGAAGACAAAAATAGTAATATTATATATGTCGATAAAGCGCATAGTGATAAATACTATACATTAATAGTGTTCTTACTGTGTATGAGTTATAATTGATAACTGTTGTTTATGCACCATTTTTTTTACTATTTATAAATAGTAGTTACATAGTAATTATATAATAAATAATCTTTAATCAATAGTATAGTAATACTTTTCACCGCTCTGTCAATTGCCATTTATTATAATACCCACCTAATATTACTGTGTTCGGTAGAGGTTTTTACATGATCATTAATTAATGATTGTCAGATTTTGTTATGTGTATTACTTTAAATATTTTATATTTAGATCATTCCAGAAGTAATGATTTTAGAAATACATTGAAAAAAATCAAGCGCTCCTATGGAATAATTTATTAAGGCTTGCACGCAGTTTATTTAATTATTGTTACTTTATCAGGTCAATTTGTTGTTTGTTACTGCTTTCATTTATGTTGCTGCTATTATTTAATTATACTTATTATGGTCGCTGCCTATGTTAGTTTACCATTGTGTTATCATTGAATTTTTCAAAAGTTTCTTATGATGTAATACACCTGAAGTTGCAAGATAATTAAGAAATGCACTTGGAGTTGCAAGATTATGGTTGAATGCGCTTGAAGTTGCAAGACAATGATTTAGTGCACCTGAAGTTGTAACAGTGTTACCAAATAAAAGAATGAGTACAATTTTTATTATTCAAATACGTCCACAATGAAAATAATGTAGAAGAAATCTTCCTGATGAAGATATGATAGACAAATATATTTATGCCTAGAACTTGTTGCAGAAGTAGTAATATCAAGAGGGTTAATTCAGAAATTGTATTCTAATGGCATAACGTGTAAATATAATAGAAGATAAAGGTAAATAGTTACATAACTATTCACATTACTATTTATGGTACCATTTATGAGTTCCATATTATTTTGATTTTGTTCTCTATTTTCTTCCTATGTTTTCATTAATGCTCTATCATCTTTCTGAAAAGAATATACATTTATAATACGTATCAATCCTTGAAGTGATAAGTGAATGGTATGGATCCAACGTAGCATAGCTCACTCAATCGAGTGCTATAATTAGCTGATACATGTGATCAATTTTATATCATTTCCTGAAGTGAATGTACTTTTATTTAATGGTCATGAATATTGTCACAGATGTGATTACAATGTAATAATCTTAGAATTTTTGGAGATACCCTGAAGGTTTTAAATGCCACTAGAAGTGAAATAATATGAGCTCAACCTCTCAAGAAATACGAAGATGTTTCATTAGTTACGTACCTGTAGTACGATGATTAAATATTTAATAGATTGCTATGATAGAATAATTTTGATAATGAATATATAACAGCCTATTCCTATAGTGGATTAGGTAATGATATACATATGAAAATTCTTGAAGAATTTAAAACTGATTAAAACAGATACCTCGAAGGTAATATTCTATCAAGCTGTAAAGATATATGTATGGGTTAAACTAATCTGGACGCAGATGGTATAATTATCCCAATAAATATCTATTAAAGAAATAATATGTGAACAGTACAGTTATCCATGCATTTTTATTGGAATCTGGATTTATTATGATTGCAATATATGTTGATGCTTGTGAATATTATTGGTACTCTTGAAGAGATTACAAAAGCTACTAAAGAATAACTTTAAAATTAAATATCTTGGGAAAACAAATTATTGTCTTGTCTTGCAGATTGAGTATTTTTATTCATGAGTCGACATATACAGAAAAATATTAGGTAAATTACACTAACCTCCCTTCAACATTTGGCCTAATACAGGGAAATATCCTTGACATTCAAATATTACACTGACCTCCCTTATTTTAACATTTTGGTTAACTAAATCCCCCCTCCGTCTAACGGCTGTCCTGTCAGAGGACGGAAATGTCTTACATAAGCAAAAAAGAGCTGAAATATCCCAATTTTACCCTTGGCACGTTGCAAGATGTTTAAAAAGCCTTTATTTAAAGAGTGAACAGAGTAACTTTGTTAAAGGGTAAATGGCCACTTCGTCCCATAGGGCTACCAGTCGTGATGCAAGAGGAAAGTGGAGATTAAGAAGGGAAGATATGTTGGAGACATAGAGTGGGAGAAGGCAAAAGAAAAGGGAAGTTCACAAGGAACAACAGCTTACCTCGTCCTCGTCCTCGTCCTCGTCCCACGTTGCTAGTGGAGTTGCTCTTGGAAGCATACCAAAAGAAAAGGGAAGTTCACATATCTACAGAGCCAAGCGAAAGGAAGTTCACAAGGAACAACAGCTTACCTCGTCCTCGTCCCACGTTGCTAGTGGAGCCAAGCGAAAAGAAAAGGGGAAATCATGCTTTAAAACATTGGGTGAGTCTCATGAATTTCTTGTGTTCAAAATACCATAGTTTTAAAATCTTTGTCAATTTCTTGCATTATGAATTGGGTTTGGAATTCATACCAGCTATAAGCATACCACCTGTTTGATAATATGCTGAAGTGAAGTGTGTTACTTTGTTTAAGGAAACATGGCATCAACAAGCACAATAGCTAGCAGTGGTGGGTGGGTGTTCCGTAATCGACAATGCAAATGTGGGAAAAAAGCAGCTGTGGGAATATCACAGTCAACAGACAATCCAGGGAAGTTATACTTTCGATGTGCTCAAGGCCAATGCAATTTCTTTGCATGGTGGAGTGGTCATCTTACTAATGAAGTGAACAGAAGGAATGAAGTGGATGAGGGGAGGACTGTTGAAGTTAGGGATGAAGTTAAAGAGATTTCCGCTAGGCTCCATAATTTGGAGGCAAACGAAGCAGCTATGAAGTTGATCCTATTTGGAAGTGTGTTATTCACTTGGTTGGCAGTGCTCATCATCCTTGTTGCCATATTACTGAAGTGATGTTTGGTGTAATGGTGTAAATCAGTGTTTCCTAGAGATAGGTTTTTGTGAATGGCCAATTGTTTTTGTGAATGGCCAAGCCAATTGTTTTGTGAATGGCCAATCATGTTTCTGTAGCATGAATTGTATGCCTAGACATCCAAATGCTGAAAATGTAATGTCCTTTGGTGCTAAATGTAATGCAGATTTTACAATATGAGTTTTTACAATATGAGTTTGGAATGAGCCACATTACAACATAAAGCGCATAAGTGAAACATCTATTAAAAACATGCTAAGTTGTACACAAGTTAAACATTAATTACATCTATTAATTCAAGTGCATAAGTTAAACATTAATTACATATTTCAAGTGAGCTGAGCTGAGCATGGCCCATAAATCAATATAACTGCACAATATATACTTCCTGTGCAAAACCAAAAACATGCTACTTCCTCTTGAGTAGCCTGGCTATACCAAAATATTCCCCTAAACTATACCAAAAAGTATAAACTAGCTACTGACAAATCCAAACACATTGAGCAGCATAGCTATACCAAAATATTCTCCCAAACTGTACCAAAAAGTATAAACTAGTTGTACCCACAAAAAATTAGTATTAGTATCCCATCTGTACCCCACCCCATTTATAGACATGCCCACTCATCACTTGTTCCACTTGCAGGTCCACTTGCAGCTCTCCCAGCACCTCTTCCAGTTGCACCTCTTCTAATTGCACCTCCTCTGCTTGTTCCAGCTGCAGGTCCAGGACCTGTACTTGTTGCAGCCTAGGTAACACAATCCGCCTACCAAGGGTGGCGAATCGCGCTCTAGTTCGCAGATTCGCGAATTGGGAGTAAAATCGGGTCAAATTCGCGGATTGATTTGGTCAAATCCGCGAATTCAAGACGAATTGCATTTTCAGCCAATGTTTAATCGCCACGTGGCATGTACACGGCAAGTGTTGCTACACCGGATCAAAAGTCAAGCTTCCTATGAAGTTAGAAACCACGCAAAACACTTAGTAACGAGATTCGAACATGCAACCCCAAGCTCCAGTGGGGGAAAATTGTCTCTCATTTGTCACTGAACCATTCACACAATTGTGTATCATTTATGCTTTTTTTTTCCTTTTATTGTGTATTTAGTAGTTACAAACAAGAAATTAAAACATAAAAATTAAAATGACTTAAATGTATTATATAAATATAAAATAATAATATTTATTTAAATATATATACACGTACTGGGGACGCTCTCATTCTCAATCCTTCTAACAAATGACGCTCTCGCGCACCCGCTCCCGCTCCCGCACCCGCCCCCGCACCCGCATTATGTGACTTAGGTTGCAGCACCTTTGCCACTTTCACCCCTACTTGCTCTACCAGCACCTCTAGTACCCCTTGTAACACATTTTCCAGGTCCATTTGTTTTGCTCTAACAAAATAAGCATAAAACATAAAACATAAAAATTAAATGGCTTTTTATAATTAAATAAGTGAAGAGGTAAGTGAAAGAGCATACAACTACAGGAGCTCTCTAGCAACTTCTTTTATTATGTCCATGCTGGCCATATATAGTGCAAGTGATAGTATGCCACTTCCTCTGAGAATTTGTACCTGCTTCTGGTTCATCCACCTCCCTCCTCCTATTTTTCTTGGGTCTACTAGGTAACCTGCGAAGAATAGGAGGTTGTATTGGATCCCCAAGAACTTCTCCACTTCACATTGACTCATCAAGCACAGGATGAATAATCCCTTCATAAGCTTCTATGTACTTTTCCCTGCTAAAGTACCTATCACAATAGCTCTCAATATCCAACCTCCTAAACATAACACATGCTGCTACATGCTTACAAGGTATTCCACTCAACTCCCAGGCTCCACAACAGCATGTCCTCCTATCAAGGTATACCACATATCTAGTAGTTCCTTCTGTCACCTCATATTCATTAGATCCAACATATAACACAGTACACTGCCTACTTTGTTGGACTAGTTTGTCTAACTTTTTCTTTGTGCTTGCAGTGACCATACCCTTCCATGTCACACACTCCCCAAACCTATGATGAATTCTATGCATTAGCTTACTTCTGACAGCATCTACCAAAGTCAATATTGGCTTAGCCCTCAATTCACCAACCCACTGATTAAAAGATTCAGTAAGATTGTTGGTGATGTGATCAGTCCTCACAAGGGGGTTAAACTTGTGCCTTGTCCATGATTGTAGTGGGGTATCCATCAACCATTTGTGGGCCTCTTTAGAAGCAACCTTCATCTGCTCCATCACCCTGTTAAAGTTAACCTCATTATAAGCCCTTGATGCAGCCCAGAATAGGGACCTCAAGTGCACACCAGGGAAGCTTCCCTTGAAATTGTTATATAAGTGTCTGGCACACCTTCTATGATCAGCTCCTGGGAAGTCTTCGACAATTGCATGTTCAATGCCCTATGCCAAATGAAAGGGTTAGACAATTGCATAAAGTATTGAAGTAGATATAAAGCATACTAACTAAAAAGTTAACATAAAATAACTGAAGTGTCATACCTTTTGGCCATCAGACATGATTGTCCAAGGCCTATTGTCTGCAACATTCCCTATGCAAGTGTATAAGTGCTGCATGAAGAAGCTCCAGCTTTCCCTTGTCTCACTTTCCACAACACTAAAAGCTATTGGAAATAACCCATCATTCCCATCTAAGCCAATTGCAGCCAATAAAACACCACCATAAGGACCTTTGAGGTGACAACCATCTACACCAATAAAAGGTCTACAACCTTTTATAAATCCACTCTTCACTGCTTCATAACAAATAAACAACCTTTGAAATGAGGGGTATAACTGACCAGGTACCCTCTCATATTGGATTTTCACCCAGCTTCCAGGATTGCTCCTCCTAATCTCTACTGCATACATAGGCAGCTTTCTGTAGCTGTCTCTGTGATTACCTTCAATTTCTTCCATGGCTTTTTTCCTTGCTCTGTATAATTGCATCCAACCAGCTTCAACACCAAACTTCCTTTGTAATTCTGCTTTCATTCCTACCAATTTCATCTCAGGATTCTCCCTTAATCTCTTACCAAGCTTTTTTGCTATCCAAGTAGAAGTAACTTCAGCATTCTTTGTATTTGCCACACAATTATGTGCAGCATACAAACTCTTGATTTGGTATGTCACACCATCAAGCATTGGTGAAGCATGTATACGCCATTTACAATTTTCACTACCACATTGAGCTGTCACTCTCTTTTTCTCATTCTTGTCCCTCACAAGTCTAAATCCTTCTTGGACAACATAATCCCTGAGCACCTCTCTGAAGTGGTAGACATCTGCAAACATAATTCCTGTCTCTAACTTGATTTTCTCCCCTTTCTTAAGCACAAAGAGTTGTCCTTTCTTTTTGCCTCCCCTTTTAGCATTCAAGTTACAGTCTGACCCACAGCTAGAGTTACTATCAGATGCATAATCTGATAATTGATCAGCAGCACCATCTACCCCAATGTCATCTACTTCAACATCCCTTAATTCAGTATCACTATCGACACCATCACCACTTGGTTCATAGCTTTCATCTTCACTGCTTCCATAAAGACTTGTATCACTTGCACTACCATCATATTGCCATTGCTCATCATCAGTTTCCCAAAAAGATGCATCATCACTGCATGACCCAAATTTAGGAACCTCAGACCCTGCATCTCCATCAGTCCCTCCTCCATCATTGCCTCTATATTCATTCCATTCTTCATTACCACCACCTACATTACCTTGTACAGGTACATTTTGAGCAGGTTCAACTTCAGTTACTTCTGCACTATGAATTTCAGTGACTTGTGAAGGTCCAGCCTGGGACAAATTAACTCCCAATGACCATTGTTCCACCTTTACTGATATATTTATTTCACTCTTTCCACAAATCTCAAACATTTCTATGACATCTTCATCATTTCTAACCTCAAATCGCATACTTCCCAATTGATAATATAATTTGATTTTTACTCCAACAGTGGAGGGGATATCAGCAAGTGCTTTCTCACAAACATCTGCTAATAAATTTAACCTTGAATACCTATCGGGATCAACATTCCTCCTATTGTAAATCTTCCCCTTATACTGTATTACCAAATCATATATTGCAAATGGTGCCATATTCAACCTGTACAAATCAATACATTATAACTAACAACCATGCCATATTCAACCTGTACAAATCAATACATTATAACTAACAACCAACAAGTGCTCGTGCAAGTTCAAACACACATATTATCAAGCAGGTGGTGTACTTAATATTTACAAATATATTTAAACAAGTAATTAGGCACACACAAACATAACATAAAGCCAATCATCAAACGAAGAAGTGCTCATGCACAAAATGCACAAATACATTATAAGTGCTGAACTCACAACCAAGAACTGCACATGCAAGTTCAACAAACATATTATCAAACAGGTAGTGTACATAATTTTTTGAACTATATTTAAACAAGTAATTAGGCACACAACATAAAGCCAATCATCAAACGAACTAACAAACATCTCTTCAACATATTATCAAACATGTGGTGTGCTTACTAGTGCATAAACATATTGAACAATCTGGGAACTGGCAGTTTTTGTAAAACCTATACCACAGTTAATGATTTTCATAAAGCTGTATTTATTGTCAAAAAATGATAATTTATTATTACTTACAAACAAACCCTAAAAGTTTGCTCATAATACACCCAAACTCAGGTACGAATTTGGAAAATTTCATAGAACCAATAATTTTCTATCATTGTTGAAAAACCCTAACACAATCACATTCACGAATGCTCAAACAAACCCTATCTATTTCATACCTTGGCAGATAAGACTGATTAACGTTAAAGAAACCACCCTCTTCGACTTTCCTCCTCTGTTCACTTCGCGTTTTTTGCTTTCACTCCAAAAACTCTTATTTGTTGCTAACGGAAAAATGACGTAACAAGGAATTGAAGGTCTGTAATGTTGGAACTAAAATAGGGTTTTGGGTGGAGAAAACCCTATTCCTTCTCTTGATCGAGGAGGAGGAAGTGATTTGGATTATTCCTTATTTTGCGTTATACATGTTTAAACGTTAAGGGCAAATTTGTCCGTTCACTACATTTGTTAACGCCGTTTACCGTATAACTCTGGCCAGGGAGGTCAGTGTAATATTGAAATGTCTTGAGGGGTTTCCGTATTAAGCCAAATGTTGAGGGGAGGTCAGTGTAATTTATCCAAAAATATTATATTGAGCAAGCTCATCTATGAAATTCTCCAATGGATGTCTAATCACTTGATATACAGCAAGATAGCTCATTTCCATTCTCGAGAAGATGGTGATGAATTTTTTGGTCCTAAAGTACCATATCTTAGTGCAATAGGTGCTCTTATGTATCTTGCAAAATGTATAAGATTTGATATAGCATTCTGTGTTGACTTATTGGCAAAATATAGTTCTGCACCAACTCAACGACATTAGAAAGAAATTAAGGATATACTACATTCCCTACAAGGGACAATTGATGCAAGCTTATTCTATTCAAAGGAGC
Organism: Euryodendron excelsum; assembly: GCA_033060915.1. NCBI lineage: Eukaryota > Viridiplantae > Streptophyta > Magnoliopsida > Ericales > Pentaphylacaceae > Euryodendron > Euryodendron excelsum. The sequence continues at coordinate 39,979,448 of CM065383.1, forward strand.
AACAACCTAAATTAATTGGCTATGCAGATATTGGCTATCTTTCTGATCTACATAAAACTTGGTTTCAAATTGGGTATGTGTTTACTTATGGTAACATTCCTCTATCTTGGTGATCAGTGAACAAGACATTAGCTACAACTTCTTCAAATTATTCTGAGAGAATTGCAATTCATGGCGTAAGCCGAGAGTGCATTTGGCTAAGATTCATGATTCAATATATTCAAGAAAGTTACGGATTATCCTCAATGATATGATATGAAGATAATGATTATAAATATTACAGGAGGCTACATCAAAAGGTGATGGAACGAAGCATATTCGTCAAAATTCTTTTATATGCATAAAACTCCAGAAGAGCAGAAATATCAATGTCTAACAGACACGTTCAAGTTACAATTTGATGAATGTATTTACTAAAACACTACCAACGGAGTTTGAGAAACTATCTAATTCATATCAGAAGTATGAATGAGGGAGAGTCGCGTACTGTACTCTTTTTCCTTCACCAATGGTTTTTCCCACAGGGTTTTTCTTGGCAAGGTTTTAACAAGGCAGTGTTAACGCACCCATACTAAGTTATGTTACACAATATCACTGTACTCTTTTTCCGTTGCTAAGGTTTTTTCTCATTAAGTTTTCCTAGCAAGGTTTTAATGAGGTAGTTTTAACTTATCCTAATATGTATTGCGGTCATCCAAGGGGGAGTGTTGTGAGGTTATGGCTCACCTCACCTCATGGTGGATGAACCGTCTCAAATGTGTATATATAGCAGTGGCCGAAATGTTGTGAGAACAACCAAGGAAGAGAGAGAGAGAGAGAGAGAGAGAGAGAGAGAATAGAAGGAAGAGAAAAATAGGTAAGTTTTCAAAGTTCATGTTGTATTCCTTTTGGTTCTATAGTATTAATAAAGTTTTGGGTTATTCAAAAGATCTAACCCTACTTGTTCCAGAAGAACTCATATGATAAATATTTAACAGTTCCTGAAGAACTATTTACTATATTTTGTGTTGAGTTATTTTATCTACTTTATATGTCTTTAGTTTTATAACAACATCTTAATTATATTAATTTGATTGCTCGTAAGCAATGTTTTACAAATAAAACCGGACTGGCCGGTTCAACAAGAACCGATCAACTCACTGGTTTAACCATTGTCCAGGTTATAAAATTGCCCATAAAACCACCAGTGTAGTAAATATAGAATTTTTTATATTTTAATACAATATATATTATTTATAAATATATTTAAATATATTTATAATGTTACAGTTCAATATCAGTTAACTTAACAGTTGAATTAGTAACCCTTAATTCGATCACTTTATCGATTCACTTAACGGTTTGATTTTTACTTATTCAGCAAAAGAACAACGAAAACTAAGACCACAGGTCCACAGCCTGTCCCCTTTGGTTCATTAATGAGTTGCCTAACCACTTGTTTGGAACTTGTAGAAGGAAATGTAAAAGAAGAAAAATAATCATTTCTTTCTTTTATCTTTTCAATTTTATCTAAAAAGAAAAAGGAGGGAAACGTAAAAGAGGGGAAATTTTTTTTTTCTCTATCTCTTTTCTTCTCTCTTTCATTTGAATTTTAGACAAAGAAAAGAGTTTTGCTTCATTTTTCTTTCTTTTTCTATGCAAAATTAAAGGAGAAAAAAAAAATACTTTTCTTAGTATTTCCTTTCTGCTTTCATTTCACAAGTTTCAAACAGCTGTAAAATCAACAAACTTTAATTGGACACTTCAAATTAATGGAGTAACCTAGGCAAAAGTCATTGCAGTAGGTGTTAAAATTGTTATTTTTATTATTTTAAAAATTAGAACAATCAACTTAAAAATTAGATCATTTAACTTAAGATGATAATATATATTTATTTTTAATTAATTAGGCACAACACATAATCATATTAATTTAGTGTTCTAGACCTACTCAATAATTTCTTATTATTGGGCTCTAATACGCAATTTAATATGCAAAGATGATCGACATATAGATATAGTTCGATCCAAAACCAACAATTACTGACGCAGAAATTAGGGTAAGTACAAGCAGTTACTACACAAAAAGATGATCGACGCTCGATCCAAAATCGACGAAAAATTAACAGTTTTGGAAGACGAATGCCCTCACCAACGAACAAATTTTTGTTACGGTGCTCACAAGAACGAACAACTCACAATGATCTGAGCGTGGTGGGACTGAGACTGCGGGGACTAGTTTAGGGGTGAGGCAGTTGGATTGAGCGAGGCAAATGGTAATAACTCCTGGTCACATTCCATTAAGGCCATTTCTTCTTCACTCAAATCCACCCAAGCTTCTATTCCATCACCTTCCCTTGTATCCATCAACATAAAATTATTCCCGCCAAGGCTACCAAAGGAAGCCCAAATCGGCTTCCCCCACCCAAAATCAGCTTCCTAGAAGGGTACCCTGCACCAACTGGAATACTTGTACATTTATAGTTCATCCGGTTTAAGCCACAGCATGTTTCCGACCGATATGGCCGGACCACCACCGTTCGTCCCCCTGGGGATGGATCGCGGCATTCTGATATCGCTTTCCTCAAGCGACAGACGATGCCGGGCAAGTCTATTTCGCTCTCATCAGCCAGAAACACTCGCAGCAGCCCCGAGTACTTTCCCGAAAGAATATTCTGGCAAAGGACTCCCTCGTCGTTGCAATAGACGTAAAGATGGCCTCTGAGTCTTCCAGCAATTGGATAGAAGCGAGTTAGGACTACGGACAAGCGTCGGGATCTTTCAGAGGCGTTCTCTCCGGACACACCACTGCCACCGCCAACCGCCTCCACCACCACCACTAGTAGCGTAGAAAAGAACCATTGCAAAATAAACTGATGGATTAAACTGATCAAGAATGCAGAGCTTGTAGCTTCTAAGATGAGGGGGAGTGGGAGAAGTTCGTTTGAGAGTTTCTCTGGCGATTACCTCAACCTTCATCTTCACGGCTTGTTTTGGACTTGCTTTCTACTTTGTGCTTGGACTGAATGGCTGTTTTTGTTTGCTTCGCGAAGAGTGGAAAATGTGGTTGACTTTTCCATCCACGTGGTCCACATGGACACCACGTGGAGAAAAATGAGGAGAAAAACTTTTTGTCGTTTTGGTTTAAGTTTTAAGGAAGGAGAGAAATAAGGAAAAAAATAATACATCGAATTCAGATCTTATTCAAATTCTTTTTACCAAAAGAAGAATAATGGGAGGAAAGATATTGGTTAATGATAAGAATATTCTTCTCATTTGAGAGATTAAGAGTTTGACTCTTGACAAGTGTAAGAGTAGATCGTCTATCATAAATATCTTATTTTAACATAGATGGTTTGTTTTTTATCGAATTGAAACAAGAATAGTCGAAGTGTACGCAAACTGACTTCGATACTCCAATCGTTAGACCAATATATATATATATTGCTTACAATCGTTGTACCACATCATCATCTATTGTGATACAATGACCCAATAAATTATAGTCACATAATGATGTACATCCTAATCAACAAAAGTGTTGAGTGTAAAGTTTAATTTTTTTTTTTTACCTAAAACAAGATGATATCCTCGTGACAGAGATGAGATTCTTTCCATTACAATTATGAAATGAAGATCTACATTCTATTTAATATAAGGTTGATTCCTCATCAAAATGGACGATAAATGATTGAGATAAAGCCATCTCAATTTGGTTTTTAAAAACTTTACAAAACTAAGTCATTTTGTGTAAATGAATAAAATCATTTAATATCAATTATTATCATTTAATATTTAGTTTTCAAAACTAACGAGGCAGGTTCCGTCTAACTAGGATTTGCTCCTAAATTCCTAATACAACGACGAGAGCTAGGAAACTGAAGTGAACAACCGATTCTTCTTCATGGTTATAAGAATCAAAGGTATGTATATGCCTAAAAATATGTATATATATATATATATATATACATTTATGCAACGAGAAGGTAAAATCAAATAATGAGATTTGATTAACCCAAGACTGTGGCAGGAAGAAGAGTAACCCAGTGTGTGCAGTGAGAAAGAGAAACTCTAAACGAGGGGTTAAATGTGTTTAGGAGCAAACCCTATTGGATGGAAGCATGCCTCCGTTAGTTATTGAAAACTAAATATTAAATGATATTAATTGATATTAAATGATTTTATTCATTTGCACAGAAGGACGTAGTTTTGCAAAACTTTTAAAAATCAAATTGAGATGGCTTCATCTCAACCATTTATTATTCATTTTAATGATGTGTAAATCTCATATTAAATAGAATGAAAATCTTCATTCCATAGCTGTAATAGAAAACATCTCAATCTCCTCATGACAATAAGTCATGAGCAGCTTAGAGAGAGCCACACATACTGATTTTTTTAATTATTTATTCACATCTCATAACCATTTATTATTCATTTTAATGATGTGTAAATATCATATTAAATAGAATGGAGATTTTCATTCCATAGCTGTAATAGAGAACATCTCAATCTCCTCATGACAATAAGTCATGATCAACTTAGAGAGAGCCACACATAATGATTTTTTTTTATTTTACTTTTTGTTTAGTTGGAAAAAAAAACATAAGAGAAATGTTCCCTGAAGAAAAAATGTTATTTGTTCAAAAAATTTATACTAAAAGTTTTCAAGAATAATTTGATAATGTGATTTTTGTAAGGGTAATCCTTTACTAACAAAAAAGTTCATACAGGATATGAGGATAATGTGTTTGAATCATGACCCTTTCACTTCAAACCAAAAAAATCATTATAATAGTTTTTAATTATAAAACTATCGTTGTCGAAGTTACAACTTTGTGAAAGTTTTTGTAATTTTTTTTATAATTAAGAGCTATTAAAATACATGCTTTCATATTCATGTCTGCCATCTTGCTTTGGACTTGTTTTTTACTTTGTTTTTAGAATGAATCGCTGTTGTTATTTGCTTCGCAATGAGTGAAAAAAGTGGTCGGCATTCCATCCACGTAGTCCACATGGACACCACTTTTGTCATCAGTTGTTCTCCCTCCTCCTACACCCTTTTTTTTTTTTTTTTTCAGTCCCTCCTACTAGACTAACCCAAACTTCTACCGTTTTGGTTTAAGCTTTAAGGAAGGAGACAAATATGAAAATAAATAAAACATGAAGTCCAAATCTTGTCCAAATTCTTTTCACCAAAAGAAGAATAAAGGGAAAGCAAAGATATTTGTTAGCTTTTCGTTTAGGAGGTCAAAAAGTTCGACCCTTTTCAAACGAAGGAGTTGGTCACAAAAATATTTGTTATTGACTAAGGCCCTCGCCTCTTTTTAAGAGGTTAAAAATTTTTATTTTTGTCAAAGTATTAAAGTTGGCGGTAAAAAATTTATTTTTTGTGAATATTAGAAATGATAATGGACTGTGAGAAGTGGAGATTCGACTGAACCACCCCATTTGGAGAGGGTATGAACGATTTAAAACGGAAATAGAAACAAGAATGAACCAAAATTTTCTCTTACCCTGTCCTATCCGTTAGGAGGAGGAATGTACTTGTGCCTTTATATGAAAAATTGCCCCTTGAATATTTTAACTTGTACTTTGAGTTTTGAGTTTTTTGTTTTGTTGTTAATCTCTTTAGTTAAATATGAAATCAATTCATGTTGAAGGTGTTATGAGGAGAATAAGAGTTTTTGAGAGAAGAACCTTTTGCATAGATGATTAATTTGAGGATGAGAGCTTTAAATTGGGTTTGGCGGGTGTGGGTGAAGGTACGAGTGCGGAAGCGGGGGTGGACAGAGATTAATACCCGTAGAGCGGAGATGAACCTCCGAAAGAATCCGCGTATAAGTATGGAGGTGGGAATGAAAGTGGATTTTGTAGGTGGAGGCGGGAATGGAGGTGCCATCTCCCGCCCTGTCCCGGTCCATTGCCATCCCTAGTGAATACCTTAATACCGGTATATATGACTTGCCTTTGACTGGACTGGGAATGAGGAAATAGTCGAGGTGAGCGCAAGCTGGTCCGAATACCCTGATTGCTAAATAAAAAATACAACAGTTGTACTACATCATCATCATATTAATGTAGTACAACGGCCCAAAAAATTAGTCATGTAAATTCTAAACAACAGAAGTATTGAGTTTAAATTAAAATTTTTTTTTTTCTAAAACAAGATGATATCTCATAACAATGGGTTAGGATAGGCTTAAAGAGAGCCACACACAAAGAATTTTTTTTTCATTTTTTTGTTTAGTTGGAAAAAAAAAAAAGAAATTTGTTTTCTAAAGAGAAAATGCTCACTCCTTACAAAATTTGCACTGAAAATTTCCCCAGAATAATTTGATAATGTGATTTTTGAAAGGGTAATGATATACTAATAGAAAATTTATATAGAATGATGTGTCTAAATCAGTGTCCTTTCACTTCGAAACAAAAAAAATCCCTACTATAATAACTTTTAATTACAAAACTGTCACTGCCGCTGCCACGTCATTGTAGGAATTTTTGTAATTTTTTTTATATACAAATAGCATTTTCTTTTTGTAGTTAAGAGCCATTATGAAGCATGCTTTGATTTAGTGTGAAAGGCTTTCTTTATATAATTATCTGATTTTGATAAAAAAAATGCTTGGGCCGGGTTTGCATTTATTTTGATATGTTCTGGTTTACACGTGATCAAGATGAAAATTTTTTCATTTTAAATAATAATTAAAAACAAGAAACATTTCCATTTGATCCACACAAATAGTGTTTTTTTATTTATAAAACTTTGAGTGAGAATAATTTGGGAAGAAAAGTTGGGTAGAAGTATTAATACAAAGATTTAGCACGGCTTGGTACGAGACTAGAAAGTTATAATCCACAAATCAACGCCTTTATTATGCATTTTCTTTATGTTAGTGACTACATAAGATATTAGATATATTCTTATATAAAACATAATTTTTTCACAACAAGAACGTTACAGTCGAACAAACCAACCCATCCTCAATTGCTTTTCCAATATTGAGATATTATCTGGAGCACAATTTTTTGTGTTCACCCAAAAATGAAAAGAAAAAAAAAATCTCGAAAAGAACCTAAATTGTCCCCACAATTTTTCGTTCACGAAGACATGCTCTTCAGGAAGAGATCTACAGCGATAGATCTAGAGGCCTAAATTTACTCAATTAGCTAATCTCTAATTTTCTTGACTCATATACAAAGATCCTTTCTACAGAATTTTCAATCAAACAATTCATGAAACAAGAAATACAAACTTATTGTATCCCATAAGAAAGTAACTTTAAAATTAAAACCCATAAAAAATTCTAGCTCTTAGAGCACCTAATAACAAGTACCACATTTTTTTACAATTTTTTAGTTGTTTTGAAGATTAATAAATTTGATCATTCACCCAAATTGTTTTATCTTCCTATTCAAAATTATTATAATAGCTTTCACCAATCAATTTTAGAAAAAGTGGTCCAATAATTATAAAAATTTCTTGCCTGCCGGAAAATCTAACTTTGCATCCTGGTTGGAAGGCTAAGCTCCTTTCGCTTCTATGACTTCCCGTCGCAAATAAGGAGCGAAACTACTACGTAGTCTCCCATTGGATATAGTCCACTTGCCTCATCTAATTTTTTTTCTTTTGTTTTTGCGGAAAGGTGAAGAAAGAATAAACAAAGAACAGTAAATATTCCTTAACAAATGCCATGATAACAAGAATGTAGCCTCAGAACACAAGTTAAACACATGTTTTGGGCTGTAAAAAGAGTGAGAATTTTATGTTTTTAACTCTTTTTCCTATTTATAACTCCAATGACACATACTTAACTTATGCCTTACGATACAAGTTAAAATTTGCCTAACAAACTTATTAGCGAAACCCATTGAAACACTAAGCCTTTGTGGTGAGTATGAATGAGGTAGATGGTAGTATAGAGAAGCATTAATTAAGTTCTCTAAACTGTGAGTGCAATACATGCAACTGTGACCACGTAAAGAAAAAAGACGTAAGATTCTGTTTGTGGGATTTTTCTCCTCCACTGTGAGTTATTTTCACTGTATCAGTACCTAAAAATCCTAACGATGAATCTAAGAAATGATTACATAGTGAACCTTGGATTGGAAATTTTACAAATCGACGCCCATTCAAGCTGGTTTTGAAAGCACAAAATAAATGGATATAATTACCATTCAGACTAATCGTACTTACCACAGAAATGTGGCCGCAGTTACTACTCATTGTGTTTATAGTTACCTCAAAAAGTGATTAAGAAGAAGTGTTTTAAATCTATTAGTGGTGACTAAATAAGTGGGTAAACGGTGAAAAGCATGAAATTTCAACAAACACAGTACATGTAAAGTAGGTAATCAGTTTTAGGGGATAAAAGGAACATATAACTAGTAAAAGAAGTGAAAACATAATTTACATGTACCAAAACAAGCAATTCAAAACGGTGAAAATGTGATATTGGATTTTACCAATTTATGTACCAGAACGTCTTAAAGGGGCTAAAATGAAACAGGTATTTATATAAAAACCTGTCAATGAAATAGGTTCTCGTTATCAAAACCTGCATGAGTTTTGGAAAAAGAATTTATAAAAAAATATATATAGGTACGAAATAGGTAAATAAAATGTACTATACTTTATATATTTGGTATAGTACAATTATTTTTGTAAACAAAAATTTGATAAATACGGCATATAAACATATTTATAAAAAAAAAAAAAAATGAGTAATAGACACAACCGAATATTATTCAAGTAAAATGAAAAAAAAACACAACATAAATATACTATACAACATAAGTATGAAAAATTTGGGGCAAATTATACAGATAGTCCTTATAATTTGCACCGTGTCTCAATTTTGTCCCCGTAGTTCTAATTATAACAATTTTATCCTTCAACTTTTCAAACTATACAAAATTAGTCCAATTGATAACGGTCGTTGTTGAATTGAACGAAATGTAATCATGTGTCTTGCATGTGGTGGGTATAATAGTAAAATCAACACTTTCTTCTTCCTCAATTTCTTTTTTTTTTATATTTTTATAAATTACTTCACTATTTACAAATATACACATGTATATATATACACACACAATCCAGTTCTAATGAATTTTGATTGCCAAATCGAAAGAAAAGATGAAAGATTAAACTCAAATTTTGTTGAAAACCCAATTAAGTAAGATCACAGTTGGTTGGGAAATAAAAAACAAGACCCAATTTTTTGAATTTGGTTGGATTTTGATTGCTAATATCTTCAAACCAAAATTCTATTGTGTCCCTCCCTCTGTCCTCCACTAATAAGACTATCTCCCTCTCTCTGTGTCTAAAGTCTCTCTCTTTATATATTTCTCCCTCTAACAATCTTTAATTGTTTCTCTCTCTACATAGATTGAATACCATTTATTATGAGTTTTTTTAATCCAAAATTCATGGCAAACTGCAGAATTGGTCCGGCAACCATCTAGGTGTCAAAAAGGGTTTTGGAGTTTGTCTGCATATTATTTGAAACTCAACCATAAACTTAATTTTGAACAAGAACACTTTGTATAGATTATAGTTTTTCTACAAATCATATTGCAAATTGTGAAAATAGAGGAGGGTGGGTGGTGATCAGGGGAGGGACTGGGCGGTGCTAGAGTGGGGGTGTGTTGAGAGTGCTTATGGTCTGGAGAGGGATTGGGATGTGGCGGGGCGTGGGGACGGTGGCCATGACGGGGCAAGGGTTGTAGGTGGAGACGCAGAAAAAAATAGAGGAAAGAAAAATGAAAGATAATAGGGAAAAGAAAATAAAGGAGAGAGAAATGGAAGATAACATAGAGAAGAAAATAGATAAACAAAGAAATGAGAGGAAAAAAGAAGTGATAGGGCAGAGGAAACAGTTAAATGGAGCAGAGAGAGAAGCTGATGACAAAGGGGGAGCTGGGCAAAGGGGAGATGGAGGAATTGCTAGAGAAGTAGACAGGGAAACAGTGTGAGTGTACCATTTTAACCCTCACGTGCTCAGCACATTGTTTTCCTATCTAAGTTAGCAACGTCTGTTATCAATTAAACTAATTTTGTATATTTTAGAAAATTAAAAGATAAAATTGCTATAATTTTAATTACAAGGACGAAATTGAGACACGATCCAAATTGTAAGGACTATTAATTTGTCAGAAACTTTGACATGACAAACCGCAATGAAAAAAAATCAATAAGCAACACGTTTTAGTATTATGTAAAACGTCTCTAAAATATAATGTACTAATACAGTGCGTGCATTGCAATACAATTAATTTGAGATAAAAATATAAAAAATAAATCAAATGCTATCATATATATCATAGGTGTCCAGCTCCTTTGTACAGTATTTTGAATAAAATACTTCATTAAACAAGGAATACAAACTTCTTTTATTCCATGAAAAAGTAACTCTAAAATTTGATCCCATATAGAATTTTGAGGGGCGTGGTTTTGCTACTGTCGAAGAAGCTGCTATAGCGTGCGATTGGTGTGCTGGATCCATTCACCAAAAGCCACGTCTCAATTGTGCCACATAAGTAATATTGGTAAAATGTTAAATGAAACGGACGTTTGTTCTGCGTTAATGCAAAACAAAGTATTCTCTCTCTCTCTCTCTCTCTCTCCTTATTTAATGCCTCTCTCTCTCTCCTTCTTAATGCTCTCTCTCTCTCTCCATATTTGCTTTTTTTGGTCTTCCAGGCTTCTAATTTTTTTTTTTTTTGAGTTTTTTTTTTGCCAAAATAACCTCATTTCTAAAAATTATTTCCAATCTAACACTTCTCAAAAAATAATTCTCATTTTATCATTTCTTTTGCCACATGTGCTTTTGTATTAGGAAATAATTGACATAAGCAACTCTCTCTCTCTCTCTCTCTCTCTCTCTCTCTCTCTCTCTCTCTCTCTCTCTCTCTCTCTCTCTCAGAGTTATGGAAACAAGTCCTCCAAGTTTATTGATACCTAAAAATGCATAGGCCACGAGGTCAAGGCTTCCATATGGAGTAGCTTACTGCAATCACTGTCCTTCAAAACCCACAACCCTCTGCTGCTATGATAGTATGTCTAAACACTTCTACCTCTTCCCAATAATCCTTGACCGTCCAGTTAAGGTTTGACAAACTAATCTTGTAGCTTTTGAGTTTTGCCTTCTATAAATATTGACAACAGAATAGAAGCGAGATAAAGTTGGAGGCTTGACGAGATCTAATTCTATCAGTATGTGTAATCTTAAAAATTTTGTCAAATATTAAATTGATCTCTCTTGCAAAATTTTCCTAACTCCACAAACATTCATAAAATATGCACATGTAGAAGGACAAGAGAGTGATCTTACAGTTAAAAGTCTAAGATAAGTTAGAAAAGTTCTATTTGTTTGTTTTTTTAGTCATCTCTTGCCAAATCCCATCTTCTTCATCATTTGCATAAGAAAAGGCCAGTTGACAATATTATAAGCTCTCTGAAAATCAAGTTTCAACACAATATCTTTCCTTTTATTCCTCTTCCAGTCGTGAATAATTTCATTAGCAATTAACACCCCATCGAAAATTTGTCTCCCCATTATAAAAGTTGTTTGATTCTCACTAATGATTTCCGTCATAACCTTTCTCAATCTGTTTGCCAGAGTTTTGGATAGAACTTTGTAGATAGATGATACTAAACTAATAGGTCTATAGCTTGACAAGCTATCGGGAAGTTCCTCGCTTGGAATGAGAACAATGAAAGAAGAGTTTATCCCTTTCACTAGTTTAGCATTGACAGAAAGGTCATTCATAAACCTGATAACATCATCTTTAATCACCTTCCAATATTTTTTCATGAAACTAAGCTTGAAACCATCTGGCCCAGGGGCCTTATTTCCATTATATGAGCTAGCTACTTCCCAGATTTCCTTTTCATTAAATTCAGCCTCCAAGACATCTCCGCTTTTAATACTAAGCTGCATGCTGAGACTACCTTCTCACACAGGCCTATTGTTCACAGGTTTTTTAAAATTACCTTCAAAGAACTTAAATACCTCATCTTTAATCTGGCTTGGATCTATAATCACTGAACCATCTCTAATCAACTGACCAATAAAGTTCTTTCTCTGTCTTATCTTAATTACAGCATGAAAAAAACTAGAGTTACAAGCACCTTTTTTTTATAGCCATAGCATTCTCGATCTTTGCCTTGCATCAACTTCTTCCCTGAGATACATCTTGCCTAACTTACATTTTAGCTCTCTTATCAGCTGGTACTGACCTTGATGAGACCCACAATCCTCCCCTTGAACATCAATCCTTTGTAATTCTAGTTCCAGTAGTTTGATCTTTTCCTTCCAGTTGACATAGCCTGTTTCTTTCCATTCTTTAATATTGGTTTTTTAGCCCTTGCATTTTCTTTAAAAGAACATAAACCTCCCCAACTTGTACCTTAGACTCATTCCAATGCTTGATCACCAATGAGAAAAAAGCTTTTAGCTGGAACCAAGGCTCATGGATTTTAAATGGTTTTGGACCCCAATCCTTCACTTCATCTGTTAACAAGGCTGCACAATGATCACAAAATAGTCTTTGCATGCCTCACTGAGAACAATTAAATTTGGCATTCCAATCAGAACAGAACAAGAATCTATCTAATCTGCTCCAAATCTCATTATATTACAAATTTGACCATGGAAATCTTCTACCTTGAAGAGGAATATCAATTAGCTCCATAGAATCAACAAAATCTCTAAAGCTTTTCATACCTTTAGAGACCCTAGGATAAGAAGATCTCTCAACTAATCTCAGTATTTCATTAAAATCACCTCCTAAGCAAATAGAAACATTAGCTGATTCCTTCAAAGTTGCCAATTTTTCCCACATTTGCCTATGGTCCTCATCCAATTTCAGGCCATACACATTCACTGAGGCATAGTGAAATCCTCCTTTTAACATCTTTTCCAAGAAAATAAAGTTCTTATCAATAACCTTTTGAGACAAGTTAAACATTTGTTTATTCCATATTGTAATCAGAGCCCAGATGCCTCAACAGAGTTAACTTCCACCCATTCAACATTATCATTCTCCCACAAAGCTTTTACCTTCCTCCCACTTAGCTTATTGTAACATTACCATATCAATTCCCCTCCCCTTAACAATTTTTCTGACCATACTTCTTATTTCTCCCACCAAGTCCCCTAACATTCCATATTAAGGTCGTTATTGATACATAAATACAATCACCTCATCTACATCCCAAAAAGCAAGGCTACTTCCCCTTAGACACAACTCTCCTCTTGCCCTGTCCCTTTTCAATATCATTCCACTACATTTCCTTTAGTTTTTCTTTGATATGTGATTCATCATTTTGAATCTGAATTCCCAACATTTTTGCCACAACTATAGTATTCTCAGCCTCCTCCAAACAATTATTTTCCATTTGGCGAATTACAACATTATTCTCAAATCTTATGTTCTGAGAGGGCAATGAAGATATGGATGAGTTGGTCTCAGCTCTGATAATCCTAGGCTTTGTAACTGCACAATTACTCTTCCTTCGCAATGAGTTCTTGCTCCTCGTTTTCTAATCTAAATCCTTCAAATTTTTCTTTAACCTTTCTTTCATTTCCAACTGCCTTTCAAGGCCATCCTAACTAACCTCATGCTATGTTTGGTACAAAGAAATGAAATGAAATGGAATAACCATTCCCACTTCTATTCCCATTCCCTTGTTTGGTATTACTAGTTAAAGGTGTAATAACAATTCCCATAAAAAGATTATTCTCACATTTTGTTGGAATGACTATTCCCTATTTTAAAAGTGGGAATGGTCATTCCACTCCTACATGAAATAGCATAAAACAAAATTTAGTAAGATTTTTGTTGTCAAATTTCTTTTAAAAAAATTTAAAACATGTTTGGTAATTATTTTTTTGATTTTAAAATTTTTAAAAAAATAAAAAATTTTAAAAATTAAAAATTAAAAAAATTTAAAAAGTTGAAAATTCATAAAAATATTTAATAATTAAACCATCACCACCGCCGCCACCACCACCACCGTCATTACAAATGCTTAATAATATATTACTAATATTTTGCATAGACATAATATTAAATTTTTATATTATTCACAAATTTCATTCCATTCTATTATAGTATTGTTCATTGGTCTTACCAACACAAAGGAATGAGAATAACTATTTTATTCCATTCTCATTCTCATTCTTTTCCTATTCGCATTCTATTCCTTTTCATTTCCTTATACCAAACATAGTCTTAGTTCTTTGGATTATGTCTCCAATACCTCTAGCTGAACTCATTTGAGAATCATGGGCCGAACCACTCCTAATGAGAGAGAGCCCAGTTCTAACCTCTGGCCTTAAGCCCGACACTTCATGTACCAGCCCACCTTCATGTCCCGACATTCTTCTGTTCCCTCCACCGTTTGAATTGCCTTTATTCAAACTCATCACAGACCGCTCCTCATTTTTACCTTCATCATTCTCGATCACACACTTTCCAGCTTCCAACATAACTGTATTCAAAGTCTCTTCACTACCTTGATCGTTCCCACATTCTACCCGTATAATTAATGGTGAACACCTTTCCAACACATCCACGTCCTTCAGCAAAACCCCTTCTGTATCGATCAATTGATTATTGAGCACCAACTCAGCATCCTCATATTCGGCCACCTGGTTGGTTAAAGACAACTCAGATTCCATCTTAGCGTCATTCTATTGATTAAGGAGATTAACACATTTTTGGCGGGACTGGAGTAGTCCATTTCCTTTCACATGACGATGCCAGCTAAAAGAATGGAGACAATAGACAGCCTAGATTGGGCCACAACACCCATCCTAAAGTAGATCCCCCAAAACAATGTTTGATAGTAAAAGACCACCAAAAAAAAAAAAAAAAATATCAATCCACAAAGGAATGCTATCCGAGGTCAGAACCAATCAATTAAGTTCCAACACACCCGAAAGTCCATGAAACTACTAGATTTCAATATGGGCCTTCGGAAAATCAATCCAAAAAGTACATTTTAGATAAAAACTACTCCAAGTTACAATTTGAAATTTGAGAATCTACGAAACATCACCAGAAAAATTAATAGGATCCCTTTGTGTAACCCTCGATTTCCAGTTCCTCAAATCAAATAGTTCACACAAATGCTAGTGCATCTAATGAAGCAACCTTGTGGGTCTGCTTGAAATGCCATCCTTACACTGTAATTTGCAAATAACAATTGGACACTTGATCACTTGATCATTTGTGCTTAGCACACCTTACAAATAGGACCCATGTCTCCTGAAGCAGGGGTGGATCTAGAATTTTTATTCAGTGAGGATAAAATTTACATAGAATCATACACGAAATTTTTTTTACCTGACAATATTTTTCCTTTGATAAATAAAAAGATAATTATATCATTGAAATTTAGGTAACCAAGAGTCTATAGATACATATAACGAAGGTTAATTGAGATTGTGTATATTTGGCCAAATAATAAAGGGTTAACAAGACACATATATTTTTTACTACAAGTTTAATAATATTCAGTGAAAACAAACATAGGTGTTAGTCAATCCAAAATAAAGTAAATATAAGTGTTTGTAAATTCAATAGAAATAGCTACCCACTGGACCTTTCTTGCATCTGCCCCTGAATCGAAGTGTAGGTCGGTTCCTAACCGACTCTTTGAGTTGGTGAGACCATTCTAGAGTAAGAAGAATTCTCTAGAAAGTGAAAAATAGTCATATGTTGATTTTCAATATGAGGCTCATCAACATATAGTAAATTGTGACCATAAGAAGTGGTTGGATAGGTAAGTTATATTCTATAAACTAGTTTTAAAAAGTTATTTTTTAAATGATTTTTTAAAAGATTGTATTAGATATAAGCAACTTGTTTAAATTATTGTTTTTATGATAAGTCAAACACAATTTAAAAAAATCATAAGTTTAAGTCATAAGATATTAAATAAGCAAGGATCCAAACACCCCATATGCTGTTGCACATCCACCTCAGGCCTAGATGCCAGAGAGATCATTGGCAAAGCCTGTTTCCTCTTTTCCGCCGACGGTAGAACTTCTTTCCGCTGATTTAGAAGAGTAGGCATTGGAGTGAACAAGAAGGATAGCTTGTCGCTCGGCCCTTGTGTTTCCCAATATCCATATGTTCTGATATGGTACAAGAACCCTTTCTAATGTTTTTCTACGTAGCCATGCTAAAATTATCAAAGTTTGGTTCTAAGGAAATAAAGCAAATTTAGTATCGGTTACAATCAAGTGCACGCCAGTTCGTAATAATTTACAATCAAATTAAACTAAAATTTAAGTATTTTTGTGTTTAAAAGAGTAAGGACCCAACATTTTTTTGTGCTGGATAGTGTCAATGTATATATATATATTATTTTTTTTTGGTTCTAGTGGTGCCCTAAACCCGATTTAGATTTTCTACATTCTCTAAATAAAATGGGATCTCAATTCCATCTCTTATGAAGTTAACACCTTGTTAATAAAAAGAATGCTCATTACTAAAAAGAATGGATCCACCAAATTAAATCACCTCATCTCAAGTTTCTGTAAGTAATTATAGTATGTCATTCTGAGACGAAAAAGTAATATCATTCAATAATTTTTTTTTTAAAATTAACAGCGATCGCCGTTAGTTTGTGTCTCACGCCTTTCGTCCCGGCGTCCCCTCACCGGCTATCCATCTTTGTTGGTTTTAAAAATCATAGAAACACTACATAGATTTGCGGTATCAACTTAAATTGGGTTTTCTATGTAGAGAGAGACCTCTCATAGCATTGGTGTTGTAGCAGATCTTGAAACCCTAGCTCTTTTTTATGAAGAACTAGTTCGCGATCCACGACTAGAGCATTTGTTTAAAGCGAATTTTGAAAGAACAATCATTATAAGATCATTCTTTTCTTTCTTTTTCTGGTGAATTTGAATTTCTGCAAACTCAGAATTGATCTTTTATAATTTTTTTTTTGAAGTGAGCTGTTTTTAAAAGAAGTTTTAGAATAATTACTAAAACATTCTTTAAACTATGGCTCAATATTAATACATACACTTAAAATTTAAAAGGGTTAATTTTACTTTGTATCCCTACACTTTACCTTCAGTCTCGCTTTAGTCCCTTCACTTTAAAATGTAACAGTTAACCCTTTGAAATTTTGGTCAAGTCCCCCTTTAACCTTTTCCTAACCTAACGTTATATTACTTAACAGAAAATGGTCATGTAGGCTTCACATGTAAAAATTTTAAGGCCAATATAAAAATTTCGCATATTGTGTTTGAGAATAAGAAAAATGATTGAGAAATAATATTACACATATCATCTTTAAAATTAATTATTAACACACTCTCTGAATTATGAATCAGTATAATTCTAAAAATAAAGTATAATTAGTAAGACGAAAATTAGATTTTTAAAAAATAACTAATTTTACTAAAAAAAACTAACACACCCATTTAAGTTATTTTTTTAAAAATTTAATTTTTGTCTTACTAATTATACTTTGTTTTTAGGATTATATTGATTCACACTGATTAATTATATACTGATTTATAATACAGATGGTGCGTTAATAATTAATCATAAATATGATATATACAATCTTATTTTTCAATCATTTTTTTCATTCTAAAGCATAATATGTGAAATTTCTATATTGCCTTCAAAATTTTTACATGTGAGGCCTACATGACCATTTTTTTAAAGTAATATAATGGTAGGTTACGAAAAGGTCAAAGTGAGATTTAACCAAAACTCTAAGGAATTAACTGTTACATTTTAAAGTAAAGGGGCTAAAGTGAGATTAAAGATAAAGTGTAAGAGTACAAACTGAAATTAACTTATTTTAAAATGTAACATATTGACCTTGTAAACTATTAACTTGAATCAATCAATACTTTATGTTAACAATTTATTAATGGTCCAATGATGGGAATGTATCAATCACTATAAAATCATTCTTTTTGTAATAATGGTTCAATGATTGAAATATCTCGTAGATTGTTTATATATTTAAATATCATTTCAATGAGCATTCAATTATTAAATAATTATTATAATAAAAAATAAAATTTAATTATAAAAATTATAATTTTTTTAATCATTAAAATTAATAAAAATTATTAAAATAAGAGAATGTCAATTTTAAGTATAAAATTAATAATGGTGTGAATGTGTGCAAGTGTTTTAATCATGAATAGACAGCACAGATGGAAAGCATTGTGTAAATACTGTGCAAGCAAACAAACAAAAAATATATATTTGCTTTTGTAAGTATGTTTGTGCCAAAAACAAAGAGACTGATCTTGTTTGTGAACAATTTTTTAAAGTATATTTGTACCGAAGGAACCCTACACAGGATGGCGAAAACTAATGGCGTTAGTTTGAAAAAAATATTTAATGATTTTATTGTTTTTGACTTAAAAAAATTCCAGCGAGGTGGATTCATCCTGCGCATTTATCTTTTCATTAAGGAGGCATTAACTCCACAGTAGATGGAATGGATAAGTCCATCTCATACATGCAATGGAGAGGATCCAATTCCCCATAATCTCCCACAACTTAATGAAAATGTGATTCCAACATAGTTATTAGAACCGAATTGATATTAATTAAATCGGTCAGGACAACAGTTCGAGTTTACCGTGATTTAACCGGTTCAACTAATTATACATGAATAAAGAATAAAAATAATAATTAAAAATTTATCAATTGGTTAAATAATACTCACTTTAATACAATAACTCAAACAAGTATAAAAAAAATTCATATAAGAAAATAGTATAAAAATAAACAACTAGAAAAACATTCAAGACGACTTATTTTTCTCTTCAATTTAATATTTTTAATATAATGTTACTAATAATTTTTTAAATGGCGTAAAACTTAATAATAATGTGAATTATTAAGAGAATAATGTGCATTATTTTCTTGGTATTGTTTTTCTTTTTTGTTGCTATGTCCTCATCTTTCTTCATCTTTATTTTTCTTCGTTTTGGTTTTAGTTTATAATTTCCAAATTTTAGTTATTTTTTGATAATACACATATCAGTATATCTAATTATAAAATGAAAAGCATATAGACAAATAAATTTAAAAATGAGAAAAACAACCCAAGGTAAGAAAGAGAGAAATATGTATTATTTGTCTCGTCTTTTTTTTTTGTATCCTTCTCTTTCTTCCTTTTCTTTTTCATTTTTTTGGTCTTAGTATAAAATTTTTACTTTGTGATTGTATTTTTTTTTATCAAAAGACCAAAAAAGACATGTTTCCAAAAAAAAATAAATGGCTTTAAATCATGCGCAATTTAAGCAACTTTTTTAAAAAAAAAATTTGGTTTATTATATACTGACCAGGTCATCGATTTTTTAAAATATTTACTGGTTCTTTTACCTCAACTCGGTTCATATACATTTGCAGTAATCTAATTGTTTGGCCATATTACTTAAACACCCTCCCTGGTTTTTTATAACTTCCAAACGTAGCAAAATTAAAAAATACGTTTGTTTCGTATTGCATATATATATATGATTTTTTTTTTAAAAGGCAAAAGTGTATTGAAACATAAAGGCAAAGTACAAAAGGGGATGAGATTGAACAAAACCTTGATAAGGCCAGGGACAACAATCCTCACCCAAAGGTACTAACAGAAACCTGAAACATGGATACAGTACCGTAAGTACTCCATTTTTGCCTGCACGGCAATTTCCGGCTTGATCGGACTCACATTCAAACTAACACAGACACATTTAAGTCAAAATTAGTTTTCCAAACTCAATCCAGACAATCAATTGCTTCGCGGGCCAATTGGGTCTAATAGAGGCAAAATGATCAAAATGCCCTTAGGGCATTACTCGGTCCAATTTCAGTTGGCATGTCTTCCTAGAGACGGTAAGTCTTTATTTCAACCTCAGTTCTAATTTCAATTCCAGTCTAGACCAATCAAACTCAATTCAGCACGTCTTCCGAGAAATTTGATCCCTCAAACGGTAAGTCTATCTAGTTAGGTATGTTTATCGAAAAAATTTCTTGGAACGATAAGTCCCTTCAAACCTGTCGACCAAGACAAAACCCACGTCCCTAAGATGGTAGAACTGTTCACTTCTGGGGCTTGCTAGCCCACCAATATAGAATGTCTGTTATTTGACACATCTTTCGAGAAAGTTAATCTCTCAGACGATAAGACCATCTAGCAGCTTTCCCAGATCAAGCAGTCACTGCATCTCGCCTCGGTTTTTTGACCCCAAAAGCCCTCTTAACTTGGGAAAAAACACGATACTTTCTCGTTAGAACTCATCCTCCTAGAAGGACAAGTACGACTAGGTTTGAACTTAAAAACATGATTTGATTTAAGGGCTTTTTGAAAAAAATAGGAGTCGCCACCTAACATAGTTGAAGATGTGTTAGGTCACCTAAAACTAAGTGTAATCCGAAAACTAAACTTAAGTTTTTCGAAAAGGTTTTGAAAATGTCATTTTAAGAAGGTTTTTGGAAAAGAGGTATTAATAACCTTTGGAAAGCTCTTTTGAAAATGTGACTCTGATTTTGGTCTTCGAAATAGAAATCTACAGTCCGAGAGTTGGTTACGTGTAGGGAAGATATCCTAAAATCATCACCCTATCCCGCCTTTTCAATACCTACATGTCTAATCACCCTTAATTCAGTTATTTGAATAACCGATTACTATTATTCACTTAATATCCACTTTAGAATTTTGAAAACACGGTTTGGTCATCATTTTTTGGATGAATGATGCATGATGCATGTTTTTGAAAAAATGTTTGAAAATAGAAAGTTGAAGGGATTTGAGATAGAAATCTTGAATTGATAGATACTTTTGAAAAGAAAACTTGAGTTGAAATAAAGGTTATAACCGCAACATTTTAGGTTGCTTACGTATCTCATTTGGTGAGAATCAGGTCATTCGTAGTTCGAGCAAAGACCCGATAGAAAAGAGGCGTATTGAGGCCATTAGAAAGTTTTGAAGACACTTTGAGGTCTTTGAAAAAAATAGAACTTGAGAGTTTAGAAAATGCTTTTAAAATAGGACTTGAGATGTTTGAAATGTTTTTAAAATTGGAATTGAAGATGATTTTAAATGTTTTTGGAATTAACTCAAGAGAGTTTTGGAAAGATTTTGAAACAATTCAATAGAGTTTTGGAAGTGTTTTAAAGTCTTGTTTTGAAAACTTTGGAGATAGAGTTTGGATTAGTAATACTCTTGTGAACTTGTCTTTAAAATGCTTTTGGAAGTAGTTTTTGAATAGCTTGTGAAAGACATGTTTAATGTTTTATCACCTTTAAGAAGTTAGCCATTGAAGAACTAAATTTCTTTAGGGTTATGAGTTTTGAAAACTTATTTGGAAAAGGGGTTAGAAACTTCCCTTTGATTTTTTAAAATTTTAGGGTTATAAAACCCTTCTTGAATGTCTCACTTATTGTTGAACAATCCTAACTATGGAATGATTAGGGTTGCTTCAAGAATGTGATATTTGAAAATCATTTTTGAAAAGAGCTTTTAAAAACAGTTGGGGTTTTAGAACCCTAATATGGATAACCTTAAAAGTTGTATTTCAATATATCACATTTCCTTGGAATCCTTAACCATAAAGGGGTAGGGACACTTTAGGATTGTGAGTTCTTGAGAATATTTTGAAAATCATTTTTGGAAAATGTTAACTGTCTAGCCATTTTAGTTGAGACAAATTTAAGAGAACCATTTAGAAGCATCTTTTTAAAGATAGAGTATGGAAGTATTTGAAAAGATTTTTGGGGTTGATTTTGAAAATCTCAAGGGAGTAAGATGTTTTGGGAAAGTATGCTATGTCTATGTTTTTCAATTGAAAGGTTATTGGAAAATGGGTCTTTGAATTGAAACCTTGAAGTTTACTAACCTTGGTTGGGATGATCTAAGGTTAACTAACTATGGTTAGGTTAACCTAAGGTTAAGGTGACCTAGGATTAACTAACTTGGGTTAGGTTGACCTAGAGTTAACTAACTTGGGTTAGGTTAACCTAGGGTTAAGGTGACGTATGATTAAATAACTTGGGTTAGGTTAACCTAAGGTTAAGGTGACCTAGGGTTAACTAACTTGGGTTAGATTAACCTAAGGTTGGACAATTAAGGTCAAGTTAACCTAGGGGTGAAAGGTGGTTTTGAACTAGGGTTTGAACCTAGTGGTGTTAGAAAGGTGGTTTTATGCATGAACTTGAAAGTGTGTTTTGAAAACCAATTTATGAAAATTACTCAAGTGAGTGTTGGGTTCATATGGTTAGTATTTGGAAACCACTCAAGAGAGAGTTACCTTGGAACCATTTCAACCACTAACTCAAGAGAGTAAAACTTGTGAAAATCAATATTGAATTGATAGTTTCGAAGACTTCTTTGCTTGAAAAATTAAAGAGAATGAACCTTTGAGAATTAGTTTTAGAAAGGAGGTTTTGGAAAACTACTTTTGATATTTTGAAAACCACTCTAAAGAATAAGAGTTCATATGGTTGATTTGAAGGAAATCACTCTAAAGAGAACTCCATGAGACCATTCCAACCACAATATTCAAAAAAGTAAAACTTCTAAAAATCAAGATGAAAATGGTAGCTTTAGAAACCATTTTCTACCATTTTTACACAAATTAAAGAGAATGAAATTTGAGAATCCTTTTTCAAAAAGGTTGTTTTAAAAACCACTTTTAGGTTGTAGAAAATCACTCTAGAGAGTCAAGGTTCCTATGGTTAATATAGTAGGAAGGCCACTCAAGAGAAGGCACCATGGGGACCATTCCAACCACATAACTCAAGGGAGCAAAGCTTTGAAAATCAATAGGCAAGTGGAGAGTTAGAAGACCATTTTTATGTCAATTAAAGAGAATGAAATTTGAGAACCCTTCTTGAAGGGAGTTGTTTTGAAAACCATTTTTTAGGATGTAAAAATCAATCCTATTGAACTAGGGTTCATATGGTCAAGATAATGAGAAAACCACTCAAGAGAGGGTTTCAAGGGACCATTTCAACCACAAAGTTCATGAGAGTGGATTCTATAAAATCAATATAGAAGAGAAGAGTTTGAAAACTAATTTTATGTCACATGAAATGCAAAAAAATACAAAGATGCAAAATGAAGTCAATGAGTTTAAAATGGGGCTTTCTGAGATATGAAAATTGACCTAGGCTTCAAGGAACCAATTCTTAGAACTATTTTAGAAAAACACTTAGATATGAAATTTGAAGAAGGCATAGAAATGAAGATATTGAAAGTTTTTACAAAATGATGATGGATATTGAAATGTGGCCAAGCATGTAATACATGAACATAGTAACCGTATGCAAGTGGGTTATGAATTTATATAAGGTTATAGGCCACATCAAATTGCAAGGCGCTCTAAGGCCATACCATCTTAAATTAGGCTAGTGAGAGATCCCCCTACATGGTGGCTCTCACAAGCTTTCCTCTAGGCATGACCTAGGAGCTCTCTTATTTTAAGTATGCAAGAAAGGGGGGGTTAGAAGATGGGGGTTTAAAATAGAGAATAGCCTAAGGAGGCTAAGAGGGAGAAGAGAAGAATGGGGATGACAAAAATGTAAAAGAGAATACCACCTTTTGCCTTCAAACACTTTCAAGCTTCCATAGATGCTTTGACTTGAGCTTGAATGGCCTATGAGAGGCTTGAAGGGACTAGAATAGGATCTTTTATGGCTTTGGGAGCTTTGTAAGTGGAGTGTATGGGCTAGAGGGAGGTGGAATCTAACTTAAGTGCTTGGAGGGTGAGGTGTATATGGAAATTCGATGTTCAGAGGCTATTTCTGTAGGGCTTTGCTACTGTTTTTGATCTCGGAATATGTAAAGGGGGAGGCTTATATTTATAAGCAACTTGGAAAGGGTTGGCGCATGTAGTACATGTGCCTACATGTGCTTGAGCAAATTTTGCCATGGCGTATGTACTACATGCGCTAGTACTGTTCTATTGGTTGAATGCCACGTGACACACTTTATACTGACTCAATTTTAGGGAGAAAGCAAAGTTTTGATTGATCTGATCAAAATCTGGGCACATATAGAATACGCTCCACTGCTAGGACTGTTCGTTTAAAATTTGCCTCTATAATTATGCAATCCGAGAAGGATTTGGGGATATCAGTTGCGTCCACGATGTTCTCCTAGTGTTTCTCAAGAACCTAAATTTTCGGGGAGCTTAAAAGGTGCTCAGAAGAATGAGATATTTTCTCAAGAAGCATACATGAAAATACACTTTTGCGGAGCTTCTATAATATGCTTCATGCATGTTCAAAAGTAATAGTTTTTGGGCCACATGATCGGAGCCTTTGGAAAGCGATCTGTCCGATTAGATCATACCGATGGAAAGACCTATGGATAGGCTTTTAGAAATTTCTTGATTTATGCATTTCTCAAGTCATTTGACGGTGCATTATAATCAGGGATTTAGAAGAAAAGACAACCCTAGCGGAGCATCTGTGAGACGTTCCAGGGGTTACTGAAAGTGGCAATTTTCGAGCCATACGATCAAGGGCTTTGGGAAGCGATCTATTTAACCGAGCTGTATCAATGGAAAGACCTATGGATAGGCTTTTGAAAATTCCTTGATTTACACATTTCTCAAGTCATTTGACGGTGCGTTATAATCTAAGAATCGTAAGGAAAAGACAACCCTAGCGGAGCGTCTGTGAGATGTTCTAGGGGGCTTTTGTCGATTTGAAAGTGTTTAGAGTCATGGGACTCACCTTGGATTGAACAGGGGCATATGATAGGATCTGTCGGTTTGGTACCCAAAGCCAGTGTGGTTTCGGGACACAATCGGGCTTCTAAGGGTAAAACGGTCATTTTGACCGGAACTGGTTGAAAAGGATCAGGATGGATTGGGGTGCCATATTAAGCATGCCAAACTGTTCGGGGATGGTCTTGGATGATTTTTCCACTATTTAGTGGGATTTGTACCATGGTGGGATGCCTAGGGGCAAAATGGTTATTTTGACCAAAATTGGCCGGAATGGGATTGGAATTGGACCGAAGTTGGATAGGATGGCGCATTAAGTACGTCTAACTGTCTAGGAACACTTTGAAAGGATGGACTTACCGTCATGAGGGATTTTGAACTTTCTCAAAGACATGCCTAGAGGACTAAGGGGTAGGTTTGGTCATTTTTCACCGAGTCAGGCTAGCAAGTGCTGGTGTTGATCTAAGTGTTGGTTCCCAAGACTGGCCGGTCTTAGAAAGCTACATGTGCGGTGCTAGTCTCTAAGACTGCCCAGTCTCTGAGAGCTACTTGTAGAGTGGTGTTGGTTCTTGAGATTGCCCGATCTCAGAAAGTTACCTGTAGGGTGGTGTTGGTCCTCGAGATCACTTGGTCTTGGAGAACTACTGGATGACGGACATTCTACATTGACAAGTTAGAGACGCCAAAAGTGAACCATCTGGAATTTGATAAGGTGTTGGTCCCCGAGATCACCTAATCTTGGGAAACTACTTGGATGGCGTTGGTTCCCGAGATTGTCCAGTCTCAAAAAGCTGCTTGGATGGCATTGGTTCTCGAGACCACCTGGTCTTGAAAAGCTGCCTAGAATGCCTAAGGGCAATATGGACTTTCCAGTTTCAATTAGGCCTTACGGCCTGGGAAGCAACTAGTTGATTGGATTAGAGTTAGAAGAGTTGGCTTGGGCTCATATGTGTCATGATGTTTGGAAACTGGATCTGGTCGGGCCGGAGATTGCTGAGCGAGAAAAAATAGGGTGCTTACACTCTGGAATGAACACACACCA
Source organism: Euryodendron excelsum (assembly GCA_033060915.1). Taxonomy (NCBI): domain Eukaryota; kingdom Viridiplantae; phylum Streptophyta; class Magnoliopsida; order Ericales; family Pentaphylacaceae; genus Euryodendron; species Euryodendron excelsum. The sequence goes on from CM065383.1 coordinate 40,005,191, forward strand.
TCAGAATGATGAAAACACTCATAAACATTGCAATCGTCAGAGTGGCAGAAACATTCGCAAATAGGTCGACATCGGGAATTGCCAACAAAACCCCTATGTCACAAGACTGAACCCGCCTCTTAACTGTGACACGTTTACCGATAGACGGGATACCTTTGGAAACCAACTCGTCACACACCGTTAGAGTGACGAAAATACTCAAAACCTAGGTCAACACTAGTGTATGCTAGCCCACTCTGGTGAAAAATAACCAAGTTGCCCCTTGGGCCTTTCTGGCACACATCTCGAGAAAGTACCTAAGTCCTCAGAGCGGTAAGTCCACCCTTCCATGATTGTCTTAAAGATAATTCGGCCCGTGCAAGTGCTTTCCAGTCAGTTCCGGACCAATTTCGAGACCATCCGGTCAAAATGACCGTTTTGCCCTTAGCCATCCTATCGCCACCGGGAACCATACCGACTCTAGGTATCAAACCGATAACCTCCTAAGGATGCTGCAAATATATTCTCAACCTTTCAACATCTTTTCAAATCAATTTGAGTCTGTTCCGGTAAGCCTGGTGCAAAATGACCATTTTACCCTTAGTGGGACGGTTGTCTTTTCCAACCACACCGGCTCTAGGTATCAAACCGACAACCCCTTGGAACACTCTCGATAGTGTTTCCAGCCTTCCAGTCTTCTCACGGGTCACTTTGAGTCTATTCTAATGTTTTCCTAGTTCAAATGATCGTTTTGCCCTTAGTAGGGCCGATCAACCTTTTCAAACATTCTGGCATTGTTTCTTGAGTTAATTACCTTCGAGACATTCTTCCTAAGGTTCCTGTCCATCTCCGGCCTTCCAGATCAATCCCGGATCTTTTGAAGTCACTTCTAGTGGAGCAAAATCAAAAATTGCATAATAGTTAATAGGACAGGTGCTCAATTCTTTTGCCTTATGTCCTAAGGGTCGAAAGATACGTTTCTTGCCACCCTAAAAACTTTCCTAAGTGGCTGGTGCAACTAGTAGTGGCACCAGTGGAATTTTTGCCCTAGCGCCACTATAACATGCGCTAAGATTGTTTTGGTTGCCTATAAATACAGACCCTCCCCTACATAAAAAAAGGTTTGCAAATTTAGTCCAGAAACTCTGTCTCTCTAAAAACACAGCTCGAAATCTCTTCAAACCCTAATTCTATCAAACCTCTTTAAGCCCTAGCCTCCATACACTCAAACCCTAGCCTCTACACACCTTATATACTCAAACACAAGCCTCCAAACATCCATTGAAGACTCAAGTGCCACAACTTCAAAGCTCTCAAGGTTCAAGTAAAGTAAAGCAAGAAAAATACGAGATTGGTTTTCTATTTATTTTTATGTAATCCCCTCTCTCTATTCTCTCTTCTAACCCACTTGAGTTTTCTCTTATTTTAATCCCCATCTTCTACCTCCCTTTCTTGCATGCTTGAAACAAGGGACTCCTCGATTCATGCCTAGGAAGGACTGTAGAAGGTCACCGTGATGGGAGCTTTCTTCTAGTTCAACCTTTGATGGTGCAGGTTCGACCCCCTTTATTATGTGGTGAAGCCTGTTCACGACCCTATTGCATTGTAGTTATCATGTTTATGCATTGCATTCAAAATTACATTCAAAGTTATTTTCAAAAACTCACATCAAAGTTCTCTTTCAAAACTTACATTCAAAATCTCTTTCTTTCAAACTTGTTTTCAAAATCACACTCCTAGGATAATTCTAGCCATTCCATGGTTAAGTTTGTTTTAGAAAAGTGTTATATTCAATGTGTCCATCAACGTCCAAATTTTGGGTGTAAACCCTAAATTGTTTTTTATTTATTTATTTTATCAAAACCACAATCTTAAAGTGATTCTAGTCATTACATGGTTATGGTTAATTTACGAAAGTGTTATATTCAATGTGATCATAGTGGTCCATATTTCAAATCCATGTTGTTTTTAAAATCACAACCCTAAAATGGTTTTAATCATTTCATGGTTAAAATCGTTTTAGGAAAGTGAGATATTCAAGAGAATTGTAAAAGTCCATATTCAAACCTCTTTCCAAATTGTTTTGCAACTCTACTTTCTTAAAAACTCATTTAAAAAATCTACTTATTAAAAACTCTTTCTAAAATATCTATTTTTCAAAAACTCTTTGTCTTGGAGTTTAAATCAAGCCCTAGAATCCATGATTAGGAAACCCTAGTTCCCTTTCTTAAAATCATGACTTTTTATTTTGCCTCAAATAATAAGTTTTCAAAATTATTTTTTTAATCAAATCATAGATTTCCAAAACTCTTTTTCCACACAAAATCATAAATTTTCAAATTCATTATTTTCAAAATTCAACCTTTCCAATTCCATGTCAATTCATATATTTCAATTTAAGAAACCAAATTAAATCCTTCAATTTTGGAAACAAAATCAAATCATCTATTTTTTAAAATAAAATAAAATCTTCTACTTTAAGAACTAAGAGTCAAATTTTTCCTAATTTTAAACCTTTTCAACTCCCAACTTTCTAAATTTCAAACTATCAAATCTTTCTTAAATTTCAATCTTTCCTAAATTCAAACTTTCAAACTTTTCTTAATTTCAGACCTTTCCAAATCTCAACTTTCTAAATTCAACTTATCAAATCTTTTCAAACTTCCAAACCCTTCCTAATCTCAAACTTTTAAATCTTATTTCCAAGTTTGAAATCTTTCTAAGTTCAAATCTTTCTTAAATCAAGACCTTTCTTAAATGAAACTTTCTTAATTTAAGTCTTTCTTAAAATGAAACTTTCCTGTTTTGAAATTTTCCTAATTCAATGATTTTTAAAATCCAATCTTTCCTAAGCCTTAACTTTCTAAATTCTTTCAAATCAAATAATTAAATCAAATCTTTTCTAACCTTTTCAAGTCAAGTGCTTCTATACCAAATCAAATTCTTTTCAAATCTTTCCTAAATCCAACTTTCCTAATTCGAAACTTTCTAAAATCAAACCTCTCAAGTTCAAATCAAGTTTTTCCAGTTTAATTGCATGCTTCAATCCTTAGGTTACCTAAACTTTAGGATATCCAGGCCCTAGTTCAACCCTAACCCTAAAGTTAGAAAGCTTCAACCCCTTTTTAAAACTCTTTTCTAAATGAAGATGGTTTTCAAACTTCAATCAAAGTCAAGATGTTTCAAAATATCAACTCAATCTTTCCAAATTAAGTCCAAGTTCTTCTTCAAAGTTTGATCTTTTCAAATAAGTCAATTTCAAATCCTCAGGCTTTTCAAATCAAAGTTAATTCCAAGTTCAATTTTAAATCCGAGTTCGATTTTAATCAAAGTTCAATTTCAAATCTTCTATTCAAAGTTGAAGTCAAACCCTTATCAAATCAAACCTTTTCAAGTCAAACTTTTCAAAACCTCAAAGTGTCTGTTTTCAATTGAACCCTTAGTCCGAATTACGACTGACCTAATTCCCAACAAAGGGATACATAAGCAATCATCATGGGTGCGGTTATAACCTTTTTCTAGTCTCTAATTGTCATAACCTTTTTTAAATTTTCAATTCGACAACCTTTTTCAAGTTTCCAATTCTATAATCTTTTTTTCAAGTTTTCAATTTCCATAATCTCTTTCAAACTTCAAATTCTCTTTTCAAATCTATTTTCTAAATCAAATCCTTTTTCTTGCACTTTCATGTCATGCATCATATCAAATTTCTTTCTAAAATTCTTTCCAAAGTGGATAGTATGGGACATTAAATAATCGAAGATTCTAATTGAGTGGACCTTGGGTGAGTAGACATATAGCTACCACAAGGGCGGGATAGGGTGATACGCTAGTGTATCTTCCCTATACGTAACCAACCTCCGAACCTAAAGTCACTGCTTTCAATGACCAAAAATAGATTTATTTTCAAAAAAGGCGTTAATCTTTCCAAAGGTTGCCAAACAACCTGTTTTCTTAAAAACCTTCTCTTGAGAAATTTTTCAAAAACCCTAAGTTTAATCTTCGGATTGCTCTTAGTTTTAGGAAACCTAACTCGCTTTAATCAAATTTGTGACGACTCCAAATCTTTTCCAAAAACCCTTATTCAAATTAATTTCTAGTTCAAACCTAGTCATACTCGTCCTTCCAGGTGAATGAGTTCTAATGAGAGAGTACCGTTTTTTCTCACTTGTGTGTGTTTTCTCGAGTGCGAAAAATCAGGACGAGATAGCTAGGGACTCTACTGGGGACGCTTAGAGGGTTAGGCCATTATCATGTCTTTTCACCCTTCACTCATGTAGAGTCTTTGATTAATTTGTCCAATTCTATCCACTTCAAAATTTCAAACTCAAACCTTTCAAAGCTGTTTTCGAAAACATGTCTTTGATTGCATTCAATTCACATTCAATAATTCTATCTTACATTAAGTTTGTCATTCAAATACTGACTTTTTGCATCTTTATTTTTGTAGGTGAACCTTTGTTCATTTTTTTATTTTATGTCATATTAACTGCCATGTATGTTATGAATGAATAGGATGGAATGGACAGGATGGATAGGAGTTGTTGGGCCATTTCCTTCATTTTTTAAAATTCCATACACACACTGCACATGCACTTGCATTTGCATACTTGTATTCTCTCTTTACGTCCCTTCTAGTTAGAAGGAGAAACGGTACATTGGTTGTGAGTAGATGCTGTGTCAGTTTCTTAGCCTACGGCCTCTTGATGTTTCCCTTGCTCAGATCACCAACCTATACTGACACCATCTTGGGGAGTGGGCCTAGGTTTGAAGAGCTGAAAACTGAGCGTTCTTAGGAAGCATTAGTAAACCCTCAACCTCATGCTCATGTAGAAATCATCCATAGTCAAACCTCTGCCGGATTTAAGACACGCATGTCAATTTCAAAACCATAGAGGAAAGGGCGACTGCTTTACTTTCCTTTATCCTTGTTTATTCCTGCTATTATAATGCTTGTATAAATGGTTATGCATATATATATTTACTTTACAATTACACACACACACACACTCTCTCTCTCTCTCTCTCTCTCTTTCTATACTTTTAGGATATATGTTCATGCATTCAATACTCCATGTAAAACAAGAGTTTTAAAGTAACTCAAGTTACTACATTTTTATGCATATGATTAACCCATAGAGAGTGATGCCAAGATCACTTTCTCTTGCATAAAACTTACCAAAACCCTGAGGGTTACCACGTAACCCTAAGGACTTATAGCATACATTTTAAGTCATTCCATAATGAGGGCCCCCAATCCCTCCATGCTCACAGAGATAAGGTTGCTAAGAAGATAAGGGGCAATCAACTAGCAAGGTCTCTCAATGACCTCCTCAACATCAAACTTAAAGAAGGAGAATACGAAGACTCAAGAGGAGTTTAGGATCTCAAATATAAAAGTAGATAGGTGGAAGTCCAAAGGAAAATATCCCCCTTCCCCCTATTAAAATGTGTTTCAATTCTATTGTATTTAAACTCAAAGTTCAATGTACTCTTCTACTTTTTGTAAGCCATATGAATGAATGAATGAATGTATGCTCTTAAATTGACAGTAACGTATCTGCATACAAGGTAGACTCCCTATCTCCAAAAAGTGAGCCAACTCATCATGCTTAATCTCTCTTTCAAAATAGGGGCACCCCTAGGACATACATTGTATAAAAACTTTTAAATCAAGATACTAACTTATCTTTTGTTTCTTGTCTTCTATCTTCTCCCCTCATCTACAAGCACCAAGAAAACCGAAGGCAAAAACAAGAAGAAGGGAGTCTTCTAAACCATTCATTTATTGTTATTATATTGCTCACATGTTCACTTTCACTATGCTCATGCATCCATATCTATTCTAAGACAAGAGTTTCAAGAAACTCAAGTCATTGCATTCTCATGTATTTAATCAACCGGAGAGAGAAATGAGTAATCCAATCTCATGTTAACTGAACCTACCAAAACTCCTTAGGGTTCCTCAACCCTAAAGATTCATGACATGCATAGAACCATATCTCAAGATGAGCCCAAATCCCTCTCTGTCCGTGGAGGCGGGATTACCCAAATAGAGAATCATCAACCAGCCATTACCGAAAAGGTATTGTATTGCATAATAGGGGCAAACCCTCCTCTGAATGGACTTATCATCATGCCTAGATTCCTTCAAAGAAGGGACCTCTATAAGACATGTATCGCATAAAACTCCCAACTCCACATGCTAACTGGGTTTCGTTTTTCTTTTCCTTTTTTCAAGTCAAAGAGCATAATTGAACTCATAGAACCCCTCTAGCATCCCGCTCAATTCAAACTCATGCAAGGATAAACTCGGTTATTGGAAGAGGCCGAACCTACAATAAGAAGTAAAAAGAACTAACAATCCATCTGCAAGACATTACCTCTAAGCCACTACCTTAGCACCATGTCACGACAATCACCATCCATGCATAAGAGGATTTCATCATTTGCAAAGTCCTGTCAGACCCATGCATTGCCACAATAGAATCCTCTAACTTCTAAATGCATACCAAACGTCGTAAAAGATCTGTCAATTCGCCCTCCGTTGATACACCCCGCGAATGAAGCACCAAGGAGGTTGACATCGACCCAAAATCCTATTAAGGGTTCTCACCAAAAGGCTCACAAGAAAATGGGTGTTTTCACAAAATTCGTTCATTTTCTTTATATCTTTCTATTTCTTGCATATTTTATTTAAATGAACATTACATACCATGCGATCATAATTTAAAATGAAAAAGAAGTAGTTTTCAGTTTATCCTCTTTGTCTCATACTCTTGTGGATGATTATTGTTTTTAAGGCTTCTTTCTTATTTTGTAATGACTTGACATGAAGGATGAGATAGCGTGGGCAATCCATTCAACAGGGGTTAAAACGTTCGAGAGAAAAAGAGAGTGAAAGAGAGAGGGAAGACAGACTCAACAAAGAAGTGCGGAGCTTATTGAAGAGGTGACACTTGAGTGATATCCTAGCTAAGCGATGGGCAGTCGAGTCCTCAAAAAGATGAGAAGTCATTGTTCAATTAATCCAAAAAAAAATAAACACTACCCTTTGCTCAACCCACTAGAGTCGTACGTGATTTCTATTCAAATATCCCTAAACTAATAACCATCCCCACACTGGGGTAAGCACAAAATAGTTGATTTGATAGAGTGTATAGGGGTTTACTGGCAGAAACACACCATCTCTAGGAACATTATCTAAATTTTGTACAAAGACTTTATGGATTAAGCAATTCAATTTAAAATGATGAGAGGCCCCCAATTTTGCTACCATACACAAAAAAAATCCCTGTGCAAAGCCCACTTGAGCCGGTTACATTTCTCAAGAAAACTGACTAAATGATCATCGCTCATATTGGGTTAAGGCAAAAGCCATGAGTAGGAACTGGTGATTTCTATGAAGATATGGTGAAAAAAAAAAAAGAAAAAAGAAAGAGAAGGAAGGGGGGTGATGTGTTTATAGTGGTCTTCAAAGGAAGATATTGTCATCCAAAAATAGAAAGAAAAAAGTTGGCATCTTTAAATGTCAACTTAAGATCAAATTTCTTGATAAAAAATCCTAATTAGAAGAGAGAAAATAGTTTAGAAGAACAAAAAGTGTAGGAAGGAAAGAAGAAAGCAGTGAATGGAAATTAAATTGCTGAAGGTAATCATTGGTCTTTTGAAACCCCACAAAGGATAATATTTGAGCCTTTATATCCTTTAATTCATAAACCCCTTAACATAGCCTACATTACAGTCCAAATCAAGGCCTCTTTGATCAAAGAAAATTGCTTAGTCCAAATAAGTCCGAACAATACTGAGACAAGTAGTTGAAAAAAAAAAAAAAAGAGACAGGGAGGATGGCAGGGGCAACCTCATGCCCCAAAGTGTGCTCAGGTGGTTTTGGTTTAAATAACCTACTAAAAGAAAATCTTTAAGCCTAAATATCCATTCATTTCTTACAACCCCTAAGCCTGGCCAGTCTTCTCAGATTAAGGACCAAGCTGTTTATCGCTCTGCAAAGGGCATGAGAGTTGTCGGTCAAGCCATGGTGACATTTGAAGATCTAAGAGAGAAAACCAAGTGAGGATAAAAATACCCAAACAAGCCACCCTGTAGAAAGTAGGGATAAGATAGTAAATGGCAAACCAAAATGTCAAGATCCCTTGAAAATAGTGCAAATGCTATCACATCTTGATAAGAATGGGACAAAATCGAAAAGGCAAAATCCTAAAAGAAAAACAGAATCCCAAGAGTATGAGCCTTAGGGTAATCCTGGGGCATTCTTAAAAAATAACTCATATACATGTAGTATTTGTACATTGATGACATGCATTCAATTTCATTCCTGTATAAACCTGTGTATTCATCAAAAAGTAGGATATGCATTCAATTCAATTCTTATATAAACCTATGCATTCATTAAAAAGTATTACGTGCATTCAATTCCATTCCTGTATGTGTATTCATCAAAAAGTATAAACTTGTATTCACCCATTTACCTGTGCATTTTTAGAATTGGCATAAGTAAACTGTTTTGCACAAAAACTTATTATATGTCTCTCTCTCTCTCTCTCTCTCTCAAATAGGAAACAAGGAATGGGGCAAAGTATAAAAGGGATCGAAAAAGTCACCCCGCGACCAAGTAACCTTAGACATCTTTAGCACCGGCATACGCCTCAGAAAGCTCAAACTACTATGGGTGACAAGAAACAGAGAATGGAGCAACGACCTACCCTTGACCTCCCAATCAATCATGATTCAACCTCTTTTAAACCATGAAACCTAGGGCAATACCCCATCCTACATCTCCTTTCCAAACCAGTTGATCCATTCAAAATGAATCGGGCCAAAGGTGACCTCACTCCTCCTAGAAGTTAACTTAAGAAAAGCATTACCCCTCTGGAGACATGTCAACAAGAATCCTACCACATTTACCAAAATCAAAACTTAACAATCAAGCTAACACCCGGCATTCGAACCCCAAGAGATCCCGACCAAAGACATACCAATGTCCTCTCCTTTAAATTCCAAGGCAAGAGAGTCATAAGCATGAAATAGTCTCCCATGGCGCCCCACACTCAGTTTTTCCAAGAAGCCTCCTAACCAGCAATTACATTATAGGCCTCGTCAAAATGCTCCCTCAACCTTAACCTCAACAACAACTCCAATAGTGGCACTCTCAACATCTCCAATAGTCACATTTGGGGCATTTTCTATAGTAACCCTAGTAAGGCCACCCTATGCTCACCAGTAGCACTAGTCATCTGCTCGACCAAAGTAGGTCTTGTTGTCGTCAGCTCAGTCATTACCTCTTGCATAGATCATCGTCCCACATCAGTTATCCTAACGACATGCTAGAAGAAAAGAAATACGGTAAAGTTTCATTAATAGGTAAGAGGTACGTATGAAAAAAAAGAACAAAAAATTTTTGAGTCAAAATGAATTTTCTATACATTTTGTTTACAAAAATTTAAATTTCGAGTCAAAAATGAATTTTCTAAACATTTTGTCTTCAAAAGTTCAAGTTCCAAGTCCAAACAAATTTTTTACACGTTTTTTCCAAGTTTCAAATCAAAATAATTCATAAACTTTTTTTCTTCTAAAAGTTTATCTCAAAATCAATACCTAGGTTTCTTAACTTTTTCCCTTCAAAAGTTTATCTTAAAATAAATTCTTGAGGTCTCTTAACCTTCCCTTTCCAAAGTTATTTCAAAATCAAAATCCAAAGTTAGTGTCAAAATTCAATCTCAAAAGTTTTATCTAAAATCCATTTCAAAGATTTTCTAAGCCTCTCCTTCAAAAAGTTTCTATTCCAAATCAAGTTGCATGTTTTTTTAAACTCTTCTTTATGAAATTTTATCAATTCCTTATCCAAATTCAGTTTCAAGGTCTTCTAAAAAATTTTCCTTCAATAAGTCTCGTTCAAAATCAATCCTCAAAAATTTTCAAGTCTTCAATCCTAAAAAAACTTTTCCTTCCAAAATTTATATCTATTTAGAAGTTTTCTAAATTCAAAATTTATTTTCAAATATTCCCTAAGGTTTTATTCAAAATCTATTTTCAAAAGGTTTTATTCAAAATTTCATTTTCAAAGATTTTACAAAGTTTTTCTTTCAAAATTTTTATTCTACGGCTCCCCCCCCAAAGTTTTTTAGGCCCTTCTCTACCAAAAGGCCTCGCATTAAAAGGTTTTTTTTTTTTTTTTATGTTTCTCATTAAAAAAGATTTTATTTCAAAAATTTTCTAACTCTCTTCTTAATTTCAAAAAAATTTGGCAGAGTCTCGTTTTTAAATGACCCCTACAACACCCAAGATGTGACAACAGAACACAAATCGTGTACCCCACAACGTTACAATCACATAGCACCAACACACATAAAGCAATCTGCGCACATTCCTAAGATTTTCAAAATTTCAAACACCTATTCTATTTTTCAAAAACTCAAGGGTTTTCAAAATTCTCATAAAAATCTTTCAAAGTCACTTCAAATATTTTCTAAAATATTATCATATTTTTCTAAAGGTTAAACTCAAACATTTTCATCAATTTCTCAATTTTTCTTATTTTTTAACCATTTTTATATTTTTTAAAAAATTAGAAATTCAAAAAGTATTAGAAAATCATGAAATTTCATACAGTTGTTCAACACATTTTTCTAAAACACATAATACAAAAATTTAACCAAAAGATGCAGCACCTATAGCTGTAGGAGCAAATTTCAATTCCTGCATAAACCCCTTCAAAACGCAAAAACAACATCATCAAAGTGTTCAAAACATATCAAAAAATTAATTTTGACTATTTGCACGACTCAAACAGAGTTTTACACATCAAAATCAATATAAAACAAAAAAAACTCACCTCTTAGAGTTCTCTGGTGAAATCTTCTTCTACGGTGCAATTTCGACGATGGTGACAATTTCTGGCACCTCTCCAGCATCCCCCAAAGTTGTCCCTTCAATGCACAAGTCTCCCTTCTTGCAAAACAGTTGAAATCCCTCACAAATAATAAAAAAACTCATCAAACCTGTAAGCCCCAAATATGGGGCTGTGCAAGTTTTATTTCCAGAACCTGGCTAATGGCGCCAAGGTAATTTTAAGCCTAGCACCACTCTTAGTGGTGCCACAGTCAAATCCTGAGCAACTTTGCCCTTTTGCCTGCCAAAGTCCAATTTCAAGCACCCCTTTGGGTTAATCTGACATTTTCAAGCTCCATTCTTTAAAAATTTCCAAATTTCATCCCTTGGATCGTCTCGCTGTCAACATGTGACTCTTAATTTATCGTTTTCTGCCTTTGATAAGCAGAGACAGAAAAAGATAGGCAGCTGTAAGCACCTCATTTTTGCTCGCTTGGCAATCTCTGGCTTGACTGGACCCACATTCAAACCGACATAGACACATTCAAGTCAAAACCAGTTTTTCAAACTCAATCTAGTCAATCAATCGCTTCAAGGGCCCGTTAGGCCAAATAGAGACAAAATGACCAAAATGGCCTTAGGGCATTGCTTGGTCCAATTTTAGTTGGCACGTCTTCCTAGAGACAGTAAGTTCCTATTTCAACCTCAATTCTAGTTTTAATTTCAGTCTAGACCAATCAAACTCAATCTGACACGTCTTTCAAGAAAGTTGGTCCCTCAGACGGTAAGTCCATCCAGTTCGGCACGTTTGCTGAGAAACCTTCTCGGAATGATAAGTCCCTTCAAACATATTGATCGGGATGAAACCCAAGTCTTCGATATGGTAGAACGGTTCACTTCTGGTGTCTGCTAGCCAACTAATGTAGAATGTCCATTATTTAGCACGTCTTTCGAAAAAGTTGATCCTTAGACGATAAGACCATCTAGCAGTTTCCCGAGATCAGACAGTCTCCAGAATGAACGTGCACCATTAGAGTGACGAAAATACTCATAAACATCACAACCGTCAGAGTGGCGAAAATACTTGCAAACAGGTCGACATTAAAAATTACCAACAAAACCCTTACATCACGGGACCGAACACTTCTCTTGGCCTTGACACGTTTACCGAAGGACGGGATACCTTTGGAAACCAACTCGTCACACACCATCAGAGTGACAGAAACACTCAAAACCCGAGTCAACCCCAGTGCTTGCTAGCCTACTCCAGTGAAAAATGATCAAACTGTCCCTTGGGCCTTTTTGGCACTCTTCTCGAGAAAATATCTAAGTCCTCAAAGCAGTAAGTCCACCTTTCCAAGTTTTTCCAAAGATAATTCGGCCAATCCAAGTGCCTTCCATTCTATTCCTGACCAATTCTGAGACCATCCAGTCAAAATGACCATTTTACGCCTAGGCATCAGATTGCATCTGAGAACCACACCGACTTTGGGTATCAAACTGGTAACCTCCTAAGGATACTGCAAATTGTATTCTCAACTTTCCAACAACTTTCTAGATCATTCTGAGTCTGTTCCAGTAAGCCTAGTGCAAAATGACCGTTTTACCCCTAGTGAGCCGGTCACCTTTTTCAACCACACAGGCTCTAGGTATCAAATCGGCAACCCCTTGGAACACTCTTGATAGTGTTTCCAACCTTTCAGTCTTCTCGTGGGTCACTCCGAGTCTATTCTAATGTTTTTCTAGTTCAAATGATCGTTTTGCCCCTAATAGGGCCGATCAACCTTTTCTAACACTCTAGCATTGTTTCTTCAGTTAGTTACTGCCGAGACACTGTTCCTAATGTTCCTATCCATCCTTGGCCTTCCAGATCATTCTCGGACCTTCTGGAGTCACATTTAGTGAAGTCAAGCCAAAATTTGCATGATAATCACTAGGAGAGATGCCCAAATTTTGCCTTGCGTCCCAAGGATCGCAAACTACGTTTCTTGCTGCCCTAAAAGTTTTCCTAAGTGGCTGGCCAATGGAATTTTTGCCCTAGCGCCACTGCAACAAGTGGCAATGTTGTTTTGATTGCTTATAAATACAAACCCTCCCCCTGTATAAAAAGGGTCCACAAATTCAGTCCAAAAACTCTATCTTCATAAAAATAGAGCTCGAAGTCTCTCCAAACCTTAATTCTCTCAAGTCTCTTCAAGCCCTAGCCTCCACAGACTCAAACCCTAGCCTCTATACATCTTATATACTTAAACACAAGCTTCTAAACATCCATTAAAGACTCAAGTGCTGCAACTTTAAAGCTCTTAAGGTTCAAGTAAAGTAAAGCAAAGCAAATCAAACAATCAAAGCAAGAAGAATACGAGGTTGGTTTTTTATTTATTTTAATGTAATCCCCCCTCTCTCTTCTCCCTTCTAACCTATTTAGGTTTTCTTCTATTTTAATCCTCATCTTCTACCTCCCTTTCTTGCATGCTTGAAACAAGAGACTCCCCGATTCATGCCTAGCTATGACTGTTGAAAGTCACTGTGCTGGGCAACATTTGATGGTGTATGTTCAGCCCTCTTGATTATGTGGTGAAGTCTAGCCTTGTATGTTCACGACCCTATTGCATTGTAGTTATCATGTTCATGTATTGTATTTAAAATTACATTCAAAGTTGTTTTCAAAACTCGCATCAAAGTTCTTTTTCAAAACTTGCATTCAAAATCTCTTTCTTTCGAACTTGTTTTCAAAATCACACTCCTAGGATTATTCTAGCCATTCCATGGTTAGGTTTGTTTTAAGAAAGTGTTATATTCAATATGTCCATCAAAATCCAAATTTTGGGTGTAAACCCTAAATTATTTGTTATCAAAACCACAATCTTAAAGTGATTTTAACCATTTTATAGTTAGGGTTATTTTACGAAAGTGTTATATTCAATATGATCATTGTGGTCCATATTTCAAATCCATGTTATTTTCAAAATCACAACCCTAGAATGGTTTTAATCTTTTCATGGTTAGAATCGTTTTAGGAAAGTGAGATATTTAAGAGACTTGTAAAGTCCATATTCAAACCTCTTTCCAAATTGTTTTACAACTCTACTTTCCTAAAAACTTTTTTTAAAAATCAACTTCCTAGAAACTCTTTCTAAAGATCTATTTTTCAAAAAATCTGTCTTCGAGTCCAAGTCAAGCCTTAGAATCCATGGTTAGGAAACCCTAGTTCCCTTTCTTAAAATCATGACTTTTTATTTTGCCTCAAATCATAAGTTTTCAAAATTATTTTCTATTGGCCCAAAAGGCAATCTAAGAGGGAGGTGAATTGAGTTTTTCAAAAATTAAAACAATTAAGATTAATAAAATTAATCTGATCAATGGAACAGTAGTTCAAGATGTATACAATGCAATATAAGCAATAATGAAATGAAAACAGAGTACAAGAAGGCACACCAAGAATTACCGAGGTTCATCCACAACTTGTGATCTACGTCCTCATCCCAAGATCCCCTTGAAGTCTCTTTCTACTATACAATCTCCAATTATAAAGTAGATGCTGATTTTATAAATGCTCAGTTCACTTTTATACAAGAACTTCTTCCTAAGTTCTTCCAGCCACCAAGTGGTTTTGTCCAAGATCCACTTCAACTTACAAATGTTTTTCTTTTACAAGAGAACACTTCAACTCTCACTTACAAGTGTATGAAAGATATATAAATGAAATACAAACTCTTTATGAATAGTAGATGAGAATTAAATAGCTCACTAACTGCCAACTTGAAGACAAAGAGAATTTTTAGATTTTTCAGGTCAATCAATCAGTGAATGTTATATCTCTTGTCCATAAATGCATTTGGAGGCTTATATATAAAGCCCTGAACTGATTTTACCCGTTGGAGGTTGTTGAAGCTTCATTAAATGCATGCTTAGTTCAATATAATGTTTAAAAATATAGCCGTTAGTTTCTATGTGTCGACACATCAAACCCATGTGTTGACACATCACCCAAAAAATGTCCATCCTTTCCTTGATTAGTTTGGCTTCAAATAATTTAGGGATGTTCAAGAGATCTTCTTTTTGGAATATGATATTCTTTAAAAACACTTAAGATCTTTAAGGAGTCTTCTCTTTGGAGTATGATGATACTTTAAAATCTTCAATCCAGTGAGATTATTCAAGAATGTCTTCAATTCAATTTGGATTGAATTTAATCTAGCTTCTTCTAAATCTTTTCTTGGATTCTTCAAGGAGTCTTTGCACACATGATGAATTTTCTTTTGAATTACCTTCAATCTCTTCAAGTCAACTTCATTGAGTCTTTAGAAGCTTGATGAAGTCTACTTTTGAGCACTCTTAATATACATCAACTTTATTGAATCTTTACAGCTCTGATGAAGTCTTCTTTTGAATTCTTTATAGAGACTTTGCAATCATGATGAATTCTCTTTTTGAACACTTTCAATCTCTTCAAATGAAAATCATTAGTTTGAAGTTTGAATGGGTGCAATTGCTCTGTTTTGGTACATGGCTCAAACTTGGAATGTTGTGCATCCATTTTGATATGTATTAGACTTTAAGTCAAGCTCTAAGTCTAAATTATAATCCTTATTAATCTGCACACTAATTAAATACATTAGTAAATTAACACAATGTTTAGTTATCATCAAAATCAAGACGTAAAGTCAACAATCTCCCTTTTTTTTATGATGACAAAATATTTGCAAAAGCAATCGATGTAAGATAAAATGAAATAGATAGAATCAAAATTTCTTACTTGAGAAAACTCCCCCTTTGTTTTACAACTGATGCTCACATGACAAATATCTTTTCTTTTATTTGATTAACAAAAACAGATCTCAATTTTCAAAAAGAGTTTCTATTAGACAATTCCAAAACAAGTTGAGGAAAATAATTCCTTTATCATGTTAGTCCCTCTAATTCATTCTTCTCATTTAAGTTCATTCTTCTCACCATTTTATTTCAATTCTTCTCCGCCTTTTTGTCAATTCATCAAAAAGAGAAAAATAATTATAACAAAGACAAGTACAATAGCAAAAAATCTTATAATAAGATAATTTGTATAAACAAGGAGGCAAGCAACGCATTCAATTAACAAGGCCTCAAGCTACAACAACAATGTTATATTTCATTCATGAAAGGCATTACAAAAGAGTAGTCAAGGATCATTCACAAAATATTACAAAAAGAAATTGTCTTTGAGGATGACACACCATCCTTTAACAAAAATACATACAAATGCAAGAATGAAAATACAAATGCAAGATGAAATTTCAAATGAAAGATAGAGATGGAAAGAGGTATGGAGAGGAGAGGTCAGTGGGGAGAGGCTAGTGGTGAGGGGGTTAGTTCAATTGGATTAGAGACAGTGTTGGAAGGACCAGGTCTGTATCTCGGCCTCAAACTATATCTCAGTCTTCCCAATGATCTAGAAACTGGTGCAGATGATGTGGCTTTCTTAGCTTGACTAGCTCACTTTCTTCTGCCATCAGAGAAGCTATGCTCAGACTTATCCTCTGTTTATTCTTTTGTGTCCATCTTTTCTGAACCTTCTTCTTGTTCTTCTTCTTCTTGGTTTTCTGCTTGAGTAATATTTTCAATTCCTACTGCTTCTTCTGCTTGCTTTGCTTCTTCACTAACTTTTTCTTCTTCTTCTTCTTAGCAATCCCTTGAGCTTTCTTCAACAAATTCCCATCTTGCTTAAGACTTTTTAACTGGTTTAGTCCACTATCAAGTTTCTAGTTCATGTTGTGAAGCATATCCATTAGATTTCCCATGAATTTCTCAACATGAGTGGCCTCTAGAGATTGTGTTACGGGTCTCCTAGGTTTAGAGGTAGATGCTCTGCCATGGGGAGTGCTACTAAGTGCAACTTTCGAAGCTCTGGGAACTCATTGGCCATTCACTTTCTTATACCCAATCTTGTCCAGTGTATACTTGTTGTATTCATCATTATAGGGGCTAGGTTTTCTGTAGTTTTCATTTGATAGGTCCACTTCAAAGTGCTTAAAAATCTTGGTGAACAACATGCCATAGGGTAGGTTTTTGGTGGATGTGGTGGAGGCATGGTTCATGTTAGTGAGGATGTAGTAGGGAATATCAATTTTGGTATTTGTCAGGAAAGCCCATAGGAAGAACAGATCTTTTTTACTCACATGCTTAAAACTTCCAACTTTAGGTAGAAAGATTTTGGAAACAAAAGGGTGTACCAGCCTTAGTTCTATTGGTAGGTCATTGGCTACAAGTTGGATAGTTTCAGGCATGTCTTGACCATAAAGGACCTGTAATTGCTCCTTTTTGGTTATATTCTCAAAATATACTTCTCCACTATATCCAATTCCCATAATTTCAGATAGAATGTACTCATTTAGGGTGATCTTCACTCCCTTCACATAACTTGTCAATTCCACACTTTCAACTTTCTTAATTAGATTGGAGTATAAATGCATAACCAATTCAGGGTATACATTCTCTCTAATCAAA
>CM065383.1:40027500-40082500 GCA_033060915.1 Euryodendron excelsum
TCTTGAATTGCCGTGACCTTAGCTTCCCAAGTCTTTGGAAGTAACCTTAAGATCTTTCTCGCTTGCTCATTGTTACGATACACCTTTCCAAGAGATTTCAAACCATTAATAATATCAGTGAACCTTGTGAATATTTCGGTAATAGACTCATCCGGTTTCATTTTAAACAATTCATAATTGTGCACCAAGATATTGATTTTAGATTCCTTAACTTGATTAGTACCTTCATGTGTTACCTTTAATCTATCCCATATTTCTTTGGTTGATTCACAAGTAGAGATGCGATTGAATTCGTTAGGAACAAGTGCACAATATAAAATGTTCATGGCTTTGGCATTAAATTGTAGCATTTTCAAGTCATCCTCATCCCATTCGAATTCGAGCTTAGGGATATTAATCCTTTCTACTCTTTTCGTAGGGGTTTTGGGACCATTCACTATAATTCTCCATAATTCATAATTTACCGATTGAATATAGATTCTCATTCTATTCTTACAATAGTTGTAATTGGTGCTATTAAACATAGGTGGTCTGTTGATGGATTGACCCTCACCGAGAGAGCTTTCGAAGTTAGTTGCTATGGATCTATTCCTCGGATGATAAACCTAAAACGGGAATACAATCTCTGATACCAATTGTTGGCCCGAAAGGCAACCCAAGAGAGCGTGAATTGGGTTTTTTAAAAATTAAAGCAATTAAAATTAATTAAAATTATTCTAATCAATGGAACAGTAGTTCAAGATGTATGCAATACAATGTAAGCAATAATGAAATGAAAACAGAGCACAAGAAAGAACACCAAG
Source organism: Euryodendron excelsum (assembly GCA_033060915.1). Taxonomy (NCBI): domain Eukaryota; kingdom Viridiplantae; phylum Streptophyta; class Magnoliopsida; order Ericales; family Pentaphylacaceae; genus Euryodendron; species Euryodendron excelsum. The sequence continues at coordinate 40,028,304 of CM065383.1, forward strand.
AATTAACGAGGTTCAACCCCAACTTGTGGTCTACGTCCTCACCCCAAGATCTTTTTAAAGTCTCCTTCCACTTTGTAATCTCCAATTACAAAGTAAATGCTGATTTCCAAAGTGCTCAGCTCACTTTACACGAGAACTTCTTCCCAAATTCTTCCAGCCACCAAGTGATTTTATCCAAGATCCACTTCAACTTACAAGTGTTTTTCTTTTACAAGAGAACACTCCAACTCTCATTTATAAGTATATGAAAGATATACAAATTGTTGAGTCAATGCCTTGATTTTGATGATAACAAAACATGGTTAAATGATCTAATAATTCTACTTAGTGTGCAGATGAATTATTAATTAGATCTTGACTTGAAGCTTATCATAATAGAGGATTTATGATGAAAAGCATGATGAAGTGATGTATTCTACAAAGGGAATGAAGATGATGGATATCAAAGAAGAAGAATGAAAATGATCAAAGTCTTGATTTAAAAGATTGAAGACTTTGTATACTTGAAGATATCTTGCAAGAATGGAAAAAGAAGAGACCAACTCAAAAACATAAAAGCTTTCTTGATAGATGTAAAGATGTCTTGAAGACATGGAAGGAATCACAAGATTTGGAAAGCTTTCTTGAGTTGTTGAAGTCCATGGAGAAGCCATGTTGATTGAAGAAATGAAGATTCTAAGTCGTGGAAGCTCTCTTGAAGATATTGAAGAAGACTTGAATCAATGGATGAAGCTATGATAATGGAAGAGTTCTACAAGTGATGAAAATGAAGAAAACTCACCTTGAATGGATTGAATATGTTCTTGAAGTCATCTAATCTTGAAGAAGTGTTTGCAAGCTTTAAAAAGCCTATTTAGATGATCCTTGAAGAGATTGGAAGCTTTGAAAAAGAATGAAGAAAAGTTGCAAAAATATGGGTTTTTGGAAAAAGGGTTGACCCCTCAAGCAAGCAGAGTCGACTCATTCGAACAGAGCCTTGGAATTCTGCTGGAAGCTTAAAAGAGTCAACTCCTGGCCAAAAAGAGTCGACTCATTGCAACAGAGAACAAACAATTCTGCAGACTACTGAAAAGAGTCAACTCCTGGGACAAAAGAGTCGACTCATTTGGACAGAAACTTGAAAAATCTGCTGAAATGCAAAAAGAGTCGACTTATTGTAAAAAGAGTCGACTCCTAGACTCTAACGGCTAGTTTTCTGACAGACGGTATGGGCACAAACACAACCAAATCTTCTCCCATACTTCTCCAACGGCTAGAATCGATCCATACCTATATATATGAGATACATACAGCTTCAAACAAAGAGAAAAGAGCAATCATACCATTCATATCAAGTGCTTCAAAGCTGAAAATCACCTGCACCTAACTATTACATATTTTTGCTGAGTGTTTAAAGTTATCCATTGAGTTGTATTCATTTGTATACTCACTAGGAGAGTCACTCTTTGTATAATCTTCATTCATTCTTGTTTGGGTGGGTTTGTAACCTTGTAAGTTTAAGTGTTCTTGGGAAAAACACTTGTAAGTTTAAGAGAAGCTTGGACAAAATCTCTTGGATTTTGAAAGCTTGGGAAGAAGCTTTTGTAAAGAGTGAGCTGGGCACTCGTGGCACAACCAGCGGCTGTGTAAGGAGTATTGCATAGTGGAATTCCTTCGAAAGGATCGAAGAAGAGAGGACGTAGGCAAGGTTGACCGAACCTCTATAAATCTGGTGCATATTTCTTCTGCCTCTGTTTTGCTTACTTGCTCATTATGCATGCTTGCAAATACTTGTTTTAATGTACACTTCATTTGCTTGATACATATACTTTGATTATTTGTTACTAAAATCCATAAACGATTTTTTAGTTGAAACTCTTGTTAAAAATTTTGTAAAACCCAATTCACCCACCCTCTTGGGTTGCCTACTTGGGCCAACACAAATGAAATTTAAACTCTCTGTGAAGAGTAGATGAGAATTGAATAGCTCACTAACTGTTTACTTAAAGACAAAGATAATTTTCAGATTTTTCAGCTCAATCAATCAGTGAATCTTATATCTTTTGTTTATAAATATATTTAGAGGCTTATATATAAAGCCCTAAACTGATTTCACCTATTGGAGGTTATTGGAGATTCATTAAATGTGCGCCTAGTTTAATATAACGTTTAAAAATATAGTTGTTAGTCCTCAGGTGTCAACACTTGACTTCCATGTGTCGACACATCAAATCTGCATTATCTAGAAGTTGCTCACTGTTTCCATGTATCGACACGTCAAACCCATGTCTCGACACATCATCCAGAAAATGTCCTTCATGCTTTCCTTGATCAGTTTAGTTGTAAATAATTTGCGGATGTTCAAGGGATCTTCTTTTTGGAATATGATATTCTTCAAAAACACTTAATATCTTCAAGGATTCTTCTCTTTGGGGTATAATGATACTTCAAAGTCTTCAATCCAATGAGATTATTCAAGAATGTATTCAATTTAATTTGGATTGAATTCAATCTAGTTTCTTCTAAATCTTCTCTTGGATTCTTCAAGGAGTCTTTGCACACATGATAAATTTTCTTTTAAATTAATTTCAATCTCTTCAACTCAACTTTATTGAGTCTTTAGAAACTTGATAAAGTCTACTTTTGAGCACTCTTAATACACATCAACTTTATTGAATCTTTACAGCTTTGATGAAGTCTTCTTTTGAATTCTTTATAGAGACTTTGCAATCACGATGCATTCTCTTTTTGAATACTTTCAATCTTTTCGAATGCAAACCATTAGTTTGAAATTTGAATGGGTGCAATTGCTCTATTTTGGTGCATGGCTCAAACTTGGAATGTTGTGCATCTATTTTGATATGTATTAGACTTTAAGTCAAGCTCTAAGTCTAAACTATAATCCTTATTACTTTGTACACTAATTAAATGCATTATTAAACTAACACAATATTTAGTAATCATCAAAATCAAGGTGTAGAGTCAACATTTTCTACATTAAATCATATATTTTCAAAAAAATTTCTACACCAAATCATAGGTTTCCAAATTCAAGATTTCCAAAACTCAACATTTTCGATTTCATGTCAAATCAAATATTCTAATTTAGGAAACCAAATCAAACCATCCAATATTTGAAATAAAATCAAATTATCTATTTTTGAAAATAAAATTCAATCTTCTCCTTTAGGAAATAAGAGTCAAATACTTTTTAATTTCAAACCTTTCCAAATCCCGACTTTCTAAATTTCAAACTATCAAATATTTCCTAATTCTAATATTTCCTAATTTCAATCTTTCTTAAGTTCAAACTTTCAAACCTTTTCAAATCTCAACTTTTTAAATTCAACTTATCAAATCTTTTCAAACTTTCAAACCCTTCCTAACCTCAAACTTTCAATCTTATTTCGAAGTTTCAAATTTTTGTAAGTTTAAACCTTTCTTAAATCAAGACATTTCTTAAATGAAATTTTCTTAATTCAAAACTTCCATAAAATGGAACTTTTCTATTTTGAAACTTTCCTAATTCAATAATTTTTAAAATCTAATCTTTCATAAACCTTAACTTTCTAAATTTTTCAAACAAAATTCTTTCCAAATCTTTTCTAAATCCAACTTTCTTAATTCAAAACTTTCTAAAATCAAACCTCTCAAGTTCAAATTAGGTTTTTTTTAATTCAATTGCATGTTTCAATTCTTAGGTTACCTAAACCCTAGGATATCCAAACCCTAGTTCAACCCTAACCCTATAGTTAGGAAGCTTCAAATTCTTTTTAAACTCTTTTCTAAACTAAGATAGTTTTCAAACTTCAATCAAAGTCAATATGTTTTAAAATCTCAACTCAATCTTTCCAAATCAAATCCAAGTTCTTCTTCAAAATTTGATCTTTTCAAATCAAAATTAATTTCAAATCCTCAAGTTTTTCAAATCAAAGTTAATTCCAATTTCAATTTTAAATCCGATTTCGTTTTCAAATCAAAATTCAAGTTCAAATCTTTTATTCAAAGTTCAAGTCAAACCTTTGTCAAATCAAATCTTTTCAAGTCAAACTTTTCAAAAACCTTCAAAGTGTCTATTTTAATCTGACCCTGAGTCCGAACTACGACTTACCTGATTCCCAACAAAGGGATACGTAGGCACCCCTAATGGGTACGGTCACAACTTTTTTCAAGTCTCCAATTGTCACAACCTTTTTAAAATTTTTAATTTCACAATCTTTTTCAAATTTCCAATTCAACAACCTTTTTCAATTTTCCAATTCCACAATCTTTCTTTCAAGTTTTCAATTTCCACAATCTCTTTCAAACTTCAAATTCTGTTTTCAAATCTATTTTCTAAGTCGAATAATTTTTCTTGCACTTGCATGTCATGTATCATATCAAATTTCTTTCTAAAATTTTTTTCAAAGTGAATAGTATGGGACATTGAATAATCGAAGATTCTAATTGAGTGGACCTAGGGTGAGTAGATATGTAGGTACCGCAAGGACGGGATAGGATGATAGCCTAGTGTATCTTTCTTATACGAATCCAACCTTCGAACTTAGAATCACTGCTTTCAAAGACCAAAAACAAAGTTGTTTTAAAAAAGGGTTTAAATCTTTCTACAGGTTGCCAAACAACTTGTTTTCTTAAAACATTTTCTTGAGGAAGTTTTCAAAACCTTTTTTAAAAACCCTAAGTTTAATCTTCGGATTGCTCTTAGTTTTAGGTGACCTAATTCACCTTAATCAAGTTAGGTGGCGACTCCAAATCTTTTTCAAAAGCCCTTATTCAAATCAATTTCTAGTTCAAACCTAGTCGCACTCAGAAGGATGAGTTCTAATGAGAGAGTACTGTGTTTTTCTCACTTGTGTGTGTTTTCTCGAGTGCGAAAAATTGGAGAGCGACAAGTACAGATCACAATACCCAAAAAGAAAAAAAAATTAAATCTACTGAGATAGTAGCAAAATCGAAAGCTATTCTCTGTGCCACGTGAACTACTAAAATACACCCTCTCATGCCCTCATTTTTCTGACACCTTCTAAGCAATATAAGACACCATTTGCAAATAAAGGGGCATTTCGAATTCCTGATATTACCCATAAAGCTGCCTGCCTCTTTAGGTTATCTTCGATTTCGCACCAATTAATTGAACTCTTATTGAAAATCATGTCGTTTCTAGACTTCCATATGTGCCATATTGTTGACACAAATAAAGCTTCCCACAACCATTTCTCCACTGAACTGAATCTCATAGATATTCACCATCAAAAGAGATCCTTCAAACTGCTTGAACTTACCCACTATATATTCCACCATTTCAAAATGTTACACCACACACCCCAAGTCCTCCTACATATTAACAATAAATGATTGGAGTCTTAACATAAAACACATATCGTGTTTCCCCCATCTAGCATACATTTTCTTCTATGAAGTAGTACCTTTGATTTGATCTTCTGCTACAAAGCCAACCATTCAAAAACCTTGACTTTAATAGGGGCTTTAATCTTCCATAATCTGATGCTTGTCACTAATTTCTCTCCATGAGTCAATTAATAGTTTGCAATATGCTTTAATAGTGAACAAATCTTGATTTCCTGCCTCCCACACCATAGAGTCCTTTTTGTCATTTTGCAACTCCAAATTGGATAAACAAACTGTCATAGATACATGCTCATCTTCCTCCCAGCCTCTGAGACTTCTTTTGTATGATAATTGCCAACAACGTCTCCCACCTTTCATATTAGCGACTAACCAATTCTTCTGAGTGGATAGTGCAAATAGTCTAGGATATGCCTCACTTAAAGGTTTATCTCCAATCCACCAATCCTTCCAAAAGCTACAGTTTTTTTCATCCCCCACTCTAATCTTAAACTTGAAAGGTATACCATCATTCCCTTGATTCTAACTACTGCCCATCCTTAGAACATCATCCCAAATTCTTGAAGCTACATAATGATTCACTTACCTTGGCATCTAATCATTACACTCATAATTGTATTTATTGCTCGCCACCATCCTCCACAGAGCATTTTTTTTCCTTACCATACCCTCACTATTTGGTTAATAGAGCCTTGTTCATTGTTGCTATAGGTACAATTCCTAAACACCCCCCCCTCCCTTTCTCTATTCTATGTTAATTTGTTCCAATCTACCAAATGCATTCCCCCCCCCCCCCCCCCCCCCCCCCCCCAATATCCCAAATTCTTGAAGCTGCATAATAATTCACTTACCTTGGCATCTAATCATTACACTCATAATTGTATTTATTGCTCACCACCATCCTCCACGGAGCATTTTTTTTCCTCACCATACCTCCACCACTATTTGGTTAATAGAGGCTTATTCATTGTTGCTATAGGTATAATTCCTAAACACCCCCCCCCCCGCCCCCCCAAAAAAAAAAAAAAAAAAAACCTTCTTTGAATCATTTCCAAACTGTTGTATACTTTAATGGGAGCTTTGAAAAGAGATAAGAAAAAAAAAAATAGACATGCATATTAAATAAAGTTGCTTTGATTAGAGTTAGCCTACCTCCCATTGACAATTTGCCCAGTGACAATCCCATATATTTCATTGGTAACCTCTGAAGATCTAAGAAGCTTGATGGGTAAAAAAGTCATCCACCCCTATGCTACACACTGAGCTCTTATAATAGTTAATTCTTAGCCCTGATAATAACTCAAAACATCTTAAGATCCTCTTTACATTTCTCAATTGTACCAAATTAGCTTCACAAAACAATATAGTATCATCTCAAATTGCAGATGAGACACCACAGGACCCTTGTAAGCACCCCATTTTTGACCGCTCGGCAGTCTACACTCCGTCCAGACTTGTTTTCAAGTCATTTTGGGCATATTCCTATCGAATCCAATTATCTAGTTTCAAATTCCATCTTTCCATCGCTTCGTGGGCCTGTCAGGCCCAAATAGAGGCAAAATGATCAAAATGCCCTTAGGGGCATTGTCCTTTCTTATTCCAATTCCGATCCCTCTCTCGAGACAGTTTATTCCTCGAGACGGTCCGAGTAGTAAAGCACTCACAAAACCGTCAGAGTGGCGGAAACACTCAAAACCCAGGCACGTCTCTTTGGAGTCGGTAAGACCCCTTTCCAATCCCTCTCTCGAGACAGTTTATTCCTCGAGACGGTTCCAATCCAGGCACATCTCTTCGGAGACGATAAGACCCCTTTCCAATCCCTCTCTCGAGACAGTTTATTCCTCGAGACGGTCCGAGTAGCAAAACTACTCACACCACCGTTAGAGTAGCGGAAATACTCAACCGTTAGAGTAGCGGAAGTACTCACAGAGTCGTCCGAGTAGCGGAAATACTCATAGACCCGTTAGAGTAGCGAAAATACTCACAGAGCCGTCCGAGTAGCGGAAATACTCAACCGTTAGAGTAGCGGAAATACTCAACCGTTAGAGTAGCGGAAGTACTCACAGAGCCGTCCGAGTAGCGGAAATACTCATAGAACGTTAGAGTAGCGGAAGTACTCACAGAACCGTTAGAGTAGCGGAAGTACTCACAGAACCGTTAGAGTAGCGGAAATACTCCCAAATCATCAACCCCGTCCGAGTAGCGGAAGTACTCACAGAACCGTTAGAGTAGCGGAAATGCTCACAGAACCGTTAGAGTAGCGGAAGTACTCTCAAATCGTCAACCCCGTCCGAGTAGCGGAAATACTCAACACCTAGGCCAATACCCATGTTTTTTAGCTCACTTCGGTGAAAAATAACCAGACTACCCTTAGGGCCTTTTCCGAGACTTTTCGGTCAAGATGACCATTTTGCCCCTAAGCATCCGAATGCCCCGGGAACCACACCGACTCTGGGTATCAAACCGGTAATGCCCCGAGAACACTTTTTATAGTATTCTCGACCTTCCTTTACCTTTTCGGACCATTCCGAGTCAATTCCCGGCCAACCCGGTACAAAATGACCGTTTTGCCCCTGGAGGGCCGGTCTCCTTCTTCGACCACACCGGCTCTGGGTATTAAACCGGTAATGTCCCGAGAATACTTTTTATAGTGTTCTCGACCTTCCTTTACCTTTTCGGACCATTCCGAGTCAGTTCCGGCCAACCCGGTACAAAATGACCGTTTTGCCCCTAGAGGGCCGGTCTCCTTCTTCGACCACACCGGCTCTGGGTATCAAACCGGTAATGTCTCGAGAATACTTTTTATAGTGTTCTCGACCTTCCTTTACCTTTCCGGACCATTCCGAGTCAGTTCAGGCAAACCCGGTACAAAATGACCGTTTTGCCCCTGGTGGGCCGGTCTCCATTTTCGACCACGCCGGCCCTGGTAATCAAACCGGCAACCTCTGGGAACATTCTAAATAATGTTTCCAGATCCCAAGTCTTCTTCCGGGACAGTTTGAGTCTGTCCCGGCAGTTTTCCAGTCCGATTGACCATTTTGCCCCTAAAGGCTCGGTCAACCTTTCCGACACATCTAATCCTCACTTTTCAAGTCAAATACCTCCAGGACACTATTTTAAGTGTTCCTGCTCCTTTCCGGCCTTCCGGGTCACTCCCGGCTCCTTCAAATCATTCCCGGACTTTCCGGAGTCACTCCTAGTGAAGCCAGGCCAAAGTTTACATGGTAGTCACTAGTACAGGCATCCAAATCTAGTCAAAGATACGTTGCTTGCCGACCTTAATTGTTTCCTAAATGGCTGGCGCCACTACTAGTGGCGCCTGGCGCCACTGCAACAGGTGCCAGGCTTGTCTTAACCTAAAAACCCTATACTTCGATATACAGAGCTCGAGCACCTCCAAAACCCTAGCCTCCCTAGGTTTTCCAAACCCTAGCCACTATACACAAACCCTAGCCTCCTATACACTTATACATTCCCCTATACACTCATACCTTAACCTTCAACCATCCTTCGAAGACTTGAAGAGCTGCCATCTAAAGCTTGAAGACAACCCTTGAAGGTTGAAGAAGAAGATCAAGACCAAGACTGAAGATTGAAGACCGCACGGCGCGCAAATAAATAAGAAACAAAGTAGGCTTTCTCTTTAATTTTCTGCACTTCCCCCCTCTCTCTTCTCTCTCCAACCCACTTGGGTTTTCTCTATTTTAATCCCCCATCTCTTTCCCCCCCTTTCTTTGCATGCTTGAAACAAGGGGATTCCCGGTCCATGTGTAGGATTGGACTATGGGAGAGTCACCGTGTCGGGGGCTTTCTTCTAGTCTAACCAAAGATCACGTGGGTCCAGCCCCCTTGATTATGTGGTGAAGCCTTAACCTTGTATGTTCACGACCCCAAATTGCATTGTGCATATCATAGTCTTGCATTTTCCAAAATTCGTTTTCAAAAAGTTGTTTTCAAAAATCGTTTTCAAACTTGTTTTCAAAATTGCATCAAAATCTCTTTTTCAAAAACGCATTTTCAAAACTACAATCCTAGGGTGATTCTAGCCTTTCCATGGCTAGGGTTGCTTTAGGAAGGTGTTATATTAAAAGTGCCCTTTTGGTCTATATTTTCAAACCTTGTTTTCAAAACCACTTTCTTAAAGTGGTTCTAGCCCTCTTATGGCTAGAATCGCTTTAGGAAAGTGAGACGTTTTCATACTTTCCAAAAACTCGCTTTTCAAAAATCCCTTCCTAAAAATCTCTTTCTCAACATACTTTCCTAAAACGCTCCTCTTCAAAATGGTTCTCAAAAAACTCCCTTCCAAAATCTATTTTTCAAAACTCTTTTTTTCAACTCCTTTCCAAAATCTTTTCCTCAAAATTCACTTTTTAAAAATCACTCCCTAGATTCACTTTCTAAAAATTCTCTCCTAAAAAAATCTTTCCAAAAACTCTCTTTTCTAAAATCTCCCTTCTAGAAATTCCCCCCTAGGATCTTCCTTCCAAAATCTACGTTTCTAAAAACACACCTTCCAAAACTCCTTCTCTTTAAAATCTTTTCCAAAAACTCTCTTTCTAAATTCACTTTCCAAAAACTCCTCCCTAGGATTCCTTTCTAGAAAAACCTTCGTTTCTAAAAACACACTTTCCAAAAACTCTTTCCTTAGAGCCCCAAGTCAAGCCTTAGAGCCCACAATTAGGAAACCCTAATTTTCTTTCCAAAAACATGATTTTCAAACTTTGCCCCAAACCTAGGTTTCCAAAATCTTTTGTTTTCTACATCAAAACTATACATGTTTTCAAAACCTCTTTTCTACGTCAAAACAACAATTTTCCAAAACTAGGGTTTCTAGAATCTCCCTTTCCAAATCCTTGTCAAATCAAATCTTCCCTTTAAGAAACCAAATCCAATCTTTCCGTTCAGGAAACTAGATCCTATCCTCCGTTTTTAGAAATAAATCAAACCTTTTGCTTTTAAAAACCAAATCCAATCCCTTCCTAATCCAAACCTTCCTAATTTCCTACCTTCCTAAACCATAAGTTTCCTAAACCTAAACTTCAAATCTTTCCTTAAGTTTCAAAATCCAAATCTTTCCTAATTCAAATCCTTCCTAACCTTCCACTTTCCTACACCTTAAGTTTACAAAAACTTAAACATAAAAATCTTTCCTAATTCAACGCTTTCCTAATTCTACCCTTTTTTCAAATCTTAACTTCTTAAACCTAAGTTTTCAAACCTTTCCTAAACTTAAGCCTTTCCTAATTTTAAGACTTTCTAAAATTCAAACTCTAAAACTTTCTAAATCCTAAACTTTCTAAATTTCAAATCTTTCTAAAATTCTAAGCTTCCTAAATTCAAAACTTTCTTAAGTTAAATCTTTCTAAATTCTAAACTTTCCGAAACTTCAAAATCTTCTCAAATCTAAAACTTTTCTAAATTCAAAACTTTCTTAATTTAGGACTTTCTTAAGTTGAAACTTTCTTAATTCAAACATTTCCTAAACTAAAAACTTTCCTTTTTCAAGCCTTTCCCAAAACAAAATTTTCTTATTTTCAAAACTCCCTTGTTTTCAAAGCTTTCCAAATTCAAAACTTCCTTTTTTTCAAAACATTTCTAAATTCAAAACTTTCCGATTTTCAAAACTTTCCTAATTTGGGAACTTTCCTAATTTGAAAACCTTTCCTTTTTCGAAAACTTTCTAAACTCAAAACTTTCCAATTTCAAAACTTTCCTAAACTTAAAACTTTCCTAATTTCAAAACTTTCCAAAAATGAAACTTTTCTAATTCGAAACTTTCCTAAATCGAACATTTCCTAATTCAAACATTTCCTGAATCTAACCTTTCCTAATCTCCTAAACCTTCCAAGTCGAGTCAAGCTTTTCCTAAGTCTAGGTTTCCTAAACCTTCATCTTTCCTAAACCAAGTCTTTCCAAAATCTATCTTTTCAAATCAAAGTCCAATCTTTTCAATTTTAATTTCCAATCTCCTATTCTAATCTCAAATCAAATCCAATTTTCAATTCAACTTCTTTCTTCCAATCCAATCTCTCTCTTCAAATCAATCTATTTTCAATCGGACTCCGGTCCGAACTACGAATGACCTGATTCCCCCAAAGGGATACGTAGGCAACCTTCATAGGTGCGGTCACAATACTTTTCAAACTTTCAATTCCACCCTCATGGGTGTGGTTTTCAAAATCTTTTCAAATCTCAAATTTCAATTTCAAAATTTCTATTTTCAAGTTTTCAAGCTTTTCAATTTCAATTCTATTTCTTCAAATCTCTTTCAAATCAAATCCAACTTCTTTTCAAATCTATCTTTCCATTCTCTTATCTTGCACTTGCATATCATGCATCATAGTTTTCAAACATTGTTTTTCAAAGTGAATAGGGTTGTCCATTAGTTAATTAAAGGCTCTCATAGGTGAATCTAGGGTAGATTGACATGTAGGTACCGAAAGGGCGGGGTAGGGTGATAGCTTAGTGCGTCTTCCCTATACGTAACCAACCTCCGAACCTAGATCACTGTTTTCAAAGACCAAACGGAGTTATTTTTCAAAAAAGGGCTAAATGTTTTCCAAAGGTTGCCAAACAACCTGTTTTCTTAAAAACCCTCTCTCGAGGAGATATTTTCAAAACTGTTTTCTAAAAACCCTAAGCGTAGTCTTCGGATTATTCTTAGTTTTAGGTGACCTAACTCACCTTAATCAAGTTAAGTGGCGACTCCGAATCTTTTTCAAAAGCCCTTTATTCAAACATGTTTTCAATTCAAACCTAGTCGCACTCATTCTTCTAGGAGGGTGAGTTCTAACGAGAGAGTACAGCATTTTTCCTGCTTGGGTGAGTATTCCTCGAGTGCGAAAAATCTGGGCGCGACAACCCTGCCTCCCCAATTCGATTCCTTTTATAACCTTTAACTCCTTAGCCATATCTAATAAAACATTAAGGCCTTCCACTACCATGTTGAACAAAAAAGAAGAAAGAGCATCCCCTTGTCTTAAACCTCTCTTTGTATCCATTTCATTTGTAGTAGATCCACTAACTAACATAGATAACCTCACTGCGGATATACATTCCATAACCCATCTTGTCCGTTTTTGCCCAAAACCAAACATCTCCCTCATATTTTTCAAAAATGACCAATTGACTGAGTCATAGGCCTTTTGAAAATTCAATTTGAGCACTAACCCCTTTCTCTTGTTCCTTTTCCAATCATGGATTATCCCATTGGCAATGAGAACGCCATCCAAAATTTATCTTTCTTTGATAAAAACAGTTTGGTGTTCACTAATAATATCACTGATGATCCCTTTAACTTTATTAGCCAAAGTTTTTGATAAAATTTTGTGAACAGATGTAACCAAACTAATAGGTCTAAAACTCTCCAAATTGCCAGGTGAATCTTCCCTTGGAGTGTGAACCAAGAAGGAGGAATTGATTCCCTTAGCAAGCTTAGCATTGTTTTGAAAATCATTCATGAACCTAAGAACATCTGCCTTGATAATCCCCCAATATTTCGTAACAAAAGAGAAGTTAAAGCCCGATCCTAAAGCCTTATTACCTTTATAAGACCCAATATTTACCATTACCTCCATTTCTCCAAAATCTACTGATCGCTCCTAAATAGTAAAATTTATATCAGCCAGTGTACGGTTGCGATGCAGTAATAATATCTCAGTAAGTCCGAGGTCGAACCACAGGGAATATGGATGGAATATAGTAAAACTCACTTTCGAAAAGTAGAACTCTCAAGAAAAATAACTCTAGAATGTAAAGGGAAAATTTGTTTTGAGATTTGGTTTCAGAGATTATTTTGGGCAATGAAAATAAATTTATACTAAAAAAGCTTGATTAAATAACAATAAGCAAAATGTCTTGGCAGGACAGATCCAGTTAATAGGCGTACAAGTAGGTTCTCAAGATAGCTGTGATTAAAGAAACTTAAGATTCGATTACCCTCTTGAAATTGATATTCAATTATTTACTAGTATTCATACTAGGGTCTCATTCATACTTGTCCTAGTTTATAAACCTGTCCACAAAGTATTTTTGAAACTTAATCAAGAACAATAGATTTCTAAAGTACTCCTAATAGGAATATTTAAACAATTATAATCAATACTTTTATTAGAAATTCAAGGTATACATATCCCTGCTTGTAAATCAGTCTATACATACATGCTAGATATGATGAAGAATATTGTTTTCGAAGATATTCATGGACAAGAAAATAAATCTTGATCCAAGATCTTGAAATATTGAAAAATAAATAACTATCTTGAATTTCTACATGTAACCTACTAACCTTTTCAATCCATGCCAAGAAAAAAAATTTAGCAACTTAAAACCATAAGAAAGCATATGAAAATTAGATTGAAAGCTTGCAACAATTGAAAGAACATCAAATCATGAATATAAAGAAAAACTGAATGAATACGAAAATTAGAGTTCTTGAAAGGTGAAAAAATCAATAAAACTACTACTTCTAAAACTACTCTAACTCTAAAGTTTTCTAACTCTCCCTAAAATTTTTTAACTCTCCCTCACTCCAAAGAATTCCTATGGGCTTAAAAAGACCTTAATTCGAACCCTAACAGATTTTTGGCCCGCAGCGGGGCATCCAGACGGCTTGCGGACGGCCCTCCAGACTTAGTCAATTTTTTACAGTTTTACCAACACGGCCACTTCCCGTCCGGACGGCCCGTCCTGAAGGGTCTCCGAATGGCCAGTGTGCCTTCACAAAAGTTGTAGATCTTGAAAAGTTGTATAGAATCAACATATTATGGGCCCTGATATCCGTCTTGGTTTGAGAAATATGGCCTTCTAAAGTTTCAGCTTTGCTTTCTTCGACAGCTTATACCACAGTTTTAGTAACTTGTACTTTAGCAGCATTATCTTAAAACCTATGTCCAAAATGTATCCAAAATCCTCCCATTTAAGCTTAAAACCTATACAAAATATAATAAACTTAGTTAGTACTAAAACATAACTAAAAATACATATAAAATCATAAACTAATACTAACAAAGCACTAGTTAAGGCTTTATAATCGCACTTTTAAAGCACAATCAGCTATCTCCAAAGCATCTCTGCTTTCCTTGCTCAGAGTCTGTTTAAGCATCTGGTATTTTATATGTGGGCAATATTCTATATACAAAGAACGTATACATAACTTATCATTATAATGATTTGGGTGAAAAAGTGTCATTCACTTTAAAATTGAACATCTATCATGGTGGCTCTTAATTACAAAAATACCACTAGCATATCCTTTTAATAGGGGTGACCAAGGACCCAATGGCCTGCTAGCCCAAGTCACCTATCATTTATAGGGCATGAAATTTTTTTAAAGTTTGCTGGTTAACGCTCATTTTAGAGATGACATTAGAGAATGAAGTAAAGTTAGAATGCTCAGTAAGCAAGCAAAGGACCTACTATCCAATCTTTTATTTCAAAACAAAACATCAACCATAATAATTTAATTTACAAAATTGTCACTACCACTTCATTCTGGAGAAATTTATGTAGGAATAGCATTTTTCTTTATTATATAGTATTTCAAAAAGCATGTTAATTAGGAAAAGAACGACTGAAATATAGTATGCCGAACTCCATTTGGATTAATGTTTTGAAGCCGAAGCTAGACCCTAAAAGGCAGGAGGTTAAGGTCTATGTCCTTTGGAACGCTACGTTGAGGTGGGAATTTGGGGAGGAGGCTTGCTATGCGCCTGGCGGTCTCCAAATAAGACGCATACTTTCCGATGACCCCAACGTCTTCAGCATCAGCATTGTCATCCACTTTCAGTTCATGACAATTCACACCGGCCATTGGCAAATCACGGATATTACAATTGTGCACCTTTTCTTGTAGAGTATCCTTCAGTGCCCTTTTCTTGAAGGTCCAGGCCCCGGTTTTCCAACTCAGGCGGTACAGGAAAAGGAACCTCTGACCATAAGTAGCTATGAATTCCACCGCAGCTAAAATGAACTCAAATTCAGCATTGGACATGTAGTAGGGGAAGCTTATTCTTGTCCATCCAGGCTTCACTCCATTGTAACCCTATCAATAAAGTGGAAAATTACGGTCATATAATGACAACACAGTGATCTAAATGATTCACTAATGTTGTGTTTGAAATTTAAATTTATCAAGAAAAGTAAAAAAAGTGAGGGAAAAAAGAACAAAATTCTTCTTTAATTTTATTATATTTTTTCTCACATTTTTTTTTTCTTTTCTATCACCAAGTCCTTGATGCAAATATAGCCTAAGTGAAAAAATAGACAATTAATTTACCATTTGTATGGCGGATCTGAAGGCAAGCGAGTGAGGCTCATCAACGTTTAGCAAACTGTGGCCGTAAGGTCCTGCACAAGCACATCCGCCCCGAGCCTGGATGCCAAAGAGGTCATTGAGGAGCTTTGCCACAAAATGTCCATGGAGGGGCTTACCTCTTTTGTTACCTGTCTCTCTCCACATGCAGAGCCCTCTTACCTCATTCCCATTAAAATTAGAACTCATTTCCACTGATGAAGAATGGGTAGTGGAGTGAATGAGGAAAGACAGGATAGCTTGTCGCTCGGCGCTTGCGTTTCCCAAGATCCATATGTTCTGATTTGGTAGAAGCCTTTCTAGTGCTTTTTCTATGTATTCATGCTCTTGTTTCTTTATCACTTCGTAACCTATGTATTCCTTTACCCAGAAAGCCAATGCTGCTCTGATTTTCTGGACGATCGGCGGAGTTCCAGCATCTTCCCTTTCTTGTATGTTGTCTACATACAATGTGTCCTTGAATTTCATGTAAAGTACATGTATATTAGCAAAGTTTAATTGATAATATAGAGGAAAGATTGATCAACAATACCAAAGGTTCCTTAGTTACACTTTCACTTGTGCTATTGGGTCTATTCCCAGAGGCTATGAAACATTCACGTCTATTAGTCTTGAATA
This sequence comes from Euryodendron excelsum, assembly GCA_033060915.1. NCBI lineage: Eukaryota > Viridiplantae > Streptophyta > Magnoliopsida > Ericales > Pentaphylacaceae > Euryodendron > Euryodendron excelsum. Next base: position 40,044,580 of record CM065383.1, read on the forward strand.
AAGCACAGATCATTCAGGCAGATAGCCCCTAAGTTAACATTGCACAAGTGAAACAATTCTACTTTATGTTCCTTTTTAATTGAACAAATTCAAATAAAATTTTACATATTTTTCTAAAATTCAAATAAAATTTTACATATTTTCCTAAAAGTTCAAGAATTGAGCATTTTTTTACGATGATAAGTGTAGATTCCTTGACTTTTTAAAGTAAGTTGAAGAGTTTTGGCCAACTTAACTAGTTTAGTTAATTGTAATTTTTTACATCCTTAAAGGGTGTTTTGGAAAATAAAAACAATCCTAGGAATGGCCACAACTTTTATAGGCAGATCTTGTTAGGTCTACCAAAACACCCCCATGTGGGAAGTACAATTTCGCTTTTTGCACATTTGAAGCCGTTGGCCATAAGGTTGTTTGTTTCACACGTGGCCAGTCTCTTTTGATAGGCCTTTTCTTTTTAGTATAAATGTACAATACATTACACCAGGATCAGTCACATATAACACTCCAAGCTACTAGGACCAAGTTTAGCTAACCAGGGATATGTGAACATGGCCTAGCGTGGAATTTGCCATTTGACAAATACATACATGTATGTAAATATAATTCATATATAAAAATATATCTATGTGTTGTGTGCACGCATATATATATATATCTATTTTTTTATTGAATGGTCAGAAGAAATATGGTTTTCAGATGAGGTTTGCTGTTCAACAAAAGTCAAAAACACACCCTGAAATTCAAAATCGGCACCACTGAGAACCAAGTCATGACCCAATTATAATATAATAATGCTAAGAGGATTTACCTTGTCATTGAAGCCATTGACAAAATTCACAGTTCCACCTCCACAAGTAGATGGAGGAGAAGATCTCAGCATATAGAGTGCCTTTCTCATTAGAAGGACGCCCGGGGAACCGGGTCCCCCAAGAAACTTATGAGGGCTTAGGAAAACAGCGTCATAGCCGTCCATCTCCCCTGATCTCATGTCAATCTCCACATAAGGACCACTGTCCACAAAACAATATTTAAGACACTATCAAGTTTTATATACATACAAATATATATATATATATATATCACCGAAATTTACCTTGCCGCGAAATCAAAGCATGCGAATGCCCCAAATTGGCGAAGAAGACGGGCTAGAGCTCGTGTGTCCGTGTAAGTTCCTGTAACATTACTGCAACCTGAGAAAGAACCCAACAATGGCCGGTTGGTGCATTGATATGAACTAAGTTGAAGCTTTAGAGCTTCCATGTCTAATAAGCCCTTGTCGTCTAAACCGATCTCTATCACCTCAGCTAGGCTTTGCCGCCATGAGAGAATGTTCGAGTGGTGCTCATAAGGCCCAACAAAAACCACCCACCTTTCTTCACTGGTTAGGCACTTTAGAACCCTATCCCTCATACTTGATGGAATAGCAATACCCATTACTTCTTGAAGCCGTTTGATAGCCGCTGTTGTGCCCGAACCACAGAATATTAGCGCATCATCTTGTCCACCACCTAAGCATCTCTTGACATATTGAGTTGCTTCATGCACCGTTTTCGTTGTTCGCTGCCCCACGTAACTGTCACTGGTGTGACTATTGCCTATACATGAATGAGTTTTTGTTTATGTTGACTTCCTGTTGCTTGCATTACATAAAGAATGGACTTTGTTTATTTAATCCTTATTTCTTTGGGAGTTTATGAAGTTGTCAAATATTCAAAAGATCGAGCAAGATTTGGAAAAACGACTGGTTATGGCTTTCTTCACGTAATATTTTTAATGCGTACATAGCTGACATTTTAGATGAAAAGAACCAGTTGAACTATAACTTCAAGTTTTTTAAGGCCTTGGCAAAATGAAATCAATACTGATTAGAGAAACAATAGAATCTATATATCATAATGCATTACGAATTATTGATGTTTTATTGAGGAAAAGCTTCTATATATTAGCACAACTGTAGTGTTGACCAATGAATAGCTAAGAGAAAACTAAAGGGACGGAAAAAAAAAAAAAAATCCTAGACATATATAAGGGAACTAATATATATTATACTCTTTAACGGATGGGTTGAAAATGTCAAAATTTAGCTGAGCAAAATCTTCAAACATGAGAAACATACCATAGAAGGGAAGAACATTGTTGATGATATATTTTTCTATGTAGCGAAGACACCGGCCTGAGGCGGTGTGATCTGCATAGGTGAGCCTACGCTTTCCAAAAGGGGACTCAAATTCTACATTGCCACCAATAATTTGAGAACGTAGCCATGAGAGTTTCTTCTCCACGGAGTCACTCCTCAGAAAGGTACCCTTCTCTCGAATCGCAAATGAGTCCATTCGATGGCTCAGATCATCGGTGGCTTGTGAACTGCTTGATCTAAATGAGCTTATGCTGCTAGCACAATCTAGGCTATGGATTGAATGGTTTACCTTTTGCATCGGCTGCTCAAATTCCATGCTTAAAGGAAGAGAAACACTATATATGATTACGGATATCGAAGAAGAAGAAGAAGAAATTGAAGATAAAAACTGTTTGTGATTTCAATGGCGATCCAGAAGAAGAAGAAGATAATGCAACGCGAAGAAGTGAAACTCTGTATTTAAAGGGAAAAGAACAGATTTCCAGTGGTGTAAACTAGAGTAGGAAGTAATGGCCCAAATAAATAAATAAAAAAACTAGAGGAAGTGACACTTGGTATGTAATTGGAAGATTATGACAAAGTTTTTCAGTGGGTCAAAGAAAGGGCACCTTAAATCTACTGCAACTATAGAAAAATGATATTAACAGGTCATTCCACCTTGTAAAAGTGGCAATTTGTTTCTGTGTACAGTTTTTTTTTAATTATTATTATAGTTATGCTATTCAATTTCTATGGGTTAAAAGTTTTCTTATTAAGATGGGTCTGATCATAACAGTGATCAATGCTTGGGGCTAAGGAGATGGATGTTTTTTGGTTCATTAGAAGGAATTATAATGAGGGCTAAAGTCAAAAAGGGAAAGAAAAGAACGAGACCGGGGCTCGCCCCGGTTGGTGAGTAAGAGGGGCAAGTGCAGGGGAGGACCCAAGGGGTGGGGGCACAGCTCCCTAAAATTTTTAAAATTTACTAAAACTTCTATAAATTTTTAAGTACTTCAATAAAATAAAGGTATTGATCCCTTAAAAATTTTAAAAATTTTAAAAATTTTACCTTAATTCTTATAAAATTTAAAATTTTTAACTCAACACCCTCACCACAAATCCTCAGACCATCACTGAGGTGCCCGACCACGGGCCATTGCTCTTGCTCAAGTAGATGATTCTACTTTATCCAAATAATTAACTTTATAGCTCGTGGAGAAGCTACGGGTACACTAGCAGATGAATTATTGAAGATGAGTTATCATTCAATAACACCACGTCACCTCTTCCTCTTCCTTAAACTAAGATTTCGGTCACCACGTTGCCAGCCCTCCTCTTCCTTCCCTCATAAAGTATTGGTTAGCGTAGTTTAATAAATAATAAAATAATAAAAAGAGACAAAGAAAAAGTGTTGTGGAGCTGTCTTTCATTCCTAAGATTAAAACACCATTATGATATAGAAATTTTATTCTTTATTTGAGAGTTTTGTCTGTCGCTTTTTATTAATATTTTATTCTACCATATTATGATACTTATTTTAATATGGTGTCAGAATTCTTCCTAGCAATGTATGAGCATTATGTTCTTATTACATATACTCCCCCAATAGAGGCGTATAGCATTAGAAAGTTTACTTGGATAGGATGTAAACATTCACAATAAATATGTATATGAACATAGAAACATTAATTCATGTATTCAAGATTACGAAAACGTACTCATTTGTTTCATGATCTTGAATTCGAAGAGAAGCAATCAGTTTTGAAATCAAATAGTATATTGACTTTACGTCTTCTTCTCTGTCTCCAAATTCCTTACAACGGATCTCTATGGGTAGAATACTATCAGCTGTGGAAATCGAGGGGACTTAGCCTATATATATTGAACCCTAATAAGTTCTCCTATAAAGAGCTCCCAAATAGGTTCTCTTAAGCTCACACTATCCGTCTAACCATATCAAATAATCTATAGGTGCACACAAGTCCAGTCTATATGGATCACCTTTTTATTGGACCTATTCCGTATGTCTCAACTTAACTTGGGTTCAACCCGTTTTATTAAAACTAAAATCAATTAATGTGTACACTTAATTTAGAAAATTCTAACATTTTTCCACTTGAGCAAACTTTAATTGTAGTTATAATTTTGAAAATCTTTTTAAAAACGACTCTCGAGTTGAAAACACTAAAACCTATATGTGGCCACATTTTGAAAAACCAAGTAAAGTCAAGAGGCAACGCATGCCTAAAACAATCCAGTCCAACAAGACAATCAATATCGAATCAAGGCAGTCAATACACGATCAATCCATGTAAGATCACTCATGATCACAAATGCAAATCTCCTCATCGACATAGATCAAATGTGGTAGTGTGGTGGGAAATAACACTCCTTAAGTGATCTCATAAACGTGCTATTCCTCCATCAATCCTCAAATTCTCTTTGACTGTATGCCTATTCAATAAGCAAGAGAATTTCAAAAGTTTTCAATGAAACTAACATGTCTTGCATACATATATCGAGAAAACTTTACGGTGCAAATACAAGACATATCCCTGACTGCTCAAGTACATTAAACTTGAGACTTTTCTTTATATCTGAATTATGAACATATATCCATCCATATATGACATATGAAATATCAACAAAATATATATTCATGCATAAATGGCATCAAATGAAAATAATCAATAACTATCTATAATCTTTAATGACCAATGATAAACTGAAAAGGTCTTAACATGTAATAACTGTCACACAATGTAAGGAAAATGACTCCGACTAACCAAGTACATCAAAAGACCCAATAACACCCATGTTTGAAACATGACTACTAAAAATAACAAGTCTAAGTCCCTTGGTCAAAGAATCCGCCATCATCTGTTCTGTGTCAATGTGCTCAATAATGATGTCACATTTCCTTACCAAATCTTTAACTGATAGATACTTGATCTCAATGTGCTTAGACTCACTAGAAGATTTGTTATTCTTGGAGAAAAACACAATTGCACTATTATCACAAAAAAATCCTCAGTGGTCTAGCAATGGAACTAATCACCGTAAGTTCTGAAATAAAGTTTCATAACCAAACAGCCGAGTAGCAGCCCCAAAACAAGCTACGAACTCAGCATGCATAATCGAAGAAGCTGTAAGAGTCTGCTTGACACTCTTCCAAGAAATAACTCCTCCAGCAAGCATAAAAATGTATCTTAAAGTAAACTTCATGTCATCCACACATCCAGTAAACTCTGAATTTGAATAACCAACTATCTCAAGATCCTCAACTCTTCTATATAGAATCATGTAATCTTTCATCCTTTGCAAGTACCTCATCACTTTCTGCACAGCTACCCAATGGTCCATGCCAGGGTTCGAATGATACCTCCCAAGAACACCCACAACAAAAGTTATATCCGGTCTAGTACATACCTGTGCATACATGAGACTGCCAATTGCACTAGCATATAGTATGTTCTGCATGGATTTCACTTCTATGTCATTCTTAGGACTCTGACTTTTACTAAATCTATCACCCTTGGTAACAGGAATATCCTCAGATCTACAATCCTGCATATTAAACCTCTCAAGCATACGATTGATGTAGCCTTTCTGAAATAGCCCCAACACATCACGAGATTTATCATGAATGATCTCAATGCCTAGAACAAAAGAGGCTTCTCCAAGATCTTTCATGTCGAAGGTGTTGGATAACAGCATCTTAGTCTCATGTAAAAGAATCAAATCACTACTCGCAAGTAAGATATCATCAACATAAAGAATAAGGAAAATAAATCTACTCCCACTGACCTTGAGATATATGCACTGATCAACGTTGTTCTCCACAAAACCCAAGGAAGCGAAAATCTCATCAAATTTCAAGTACCATTGGCGCAATGCTTGCTTCAAGCCATGTATAGACTTCTGCAGTTTGCACACCATGTACTCCTTGCCCTCTACCATGAAGCCCTCAGCATGCCCCATATATATCTCCTCACAGTTACTGCTTAAATAAGCTCAGTATAAGGCTCAATAGGATCAGGAGCATTAGGTATGGCTACATCAATTTCCAACTGCTTATGATTAACAACCTCTACGGGTATAGGCACAACACTATGCTGAATAGTAGGCAAGGGAATAGACATCACCTCGCTAGGCCTATCAACATCAACATGCGGTGATATCTCCAAATCAGCAGTATTAAGCTTCAAGACCTTAGCTGTCTGGAATTCAACAATTCTGGCACCCGATGTAGAATAGTAAAACCTATATCCCTTAGAATGATCTGGATACCCAATGAAATAGCAACAAGTGGTTCTAAAGTCAGTTTTTCTCTTATAAGGATTATAAATCCTAACCTCTGCCGAACAATCCCAAACATGGAAATGATTAAGACTAGGCTTTTTACAAGTCCACAATTCAAAAGGGGTTTTAGGAACAGACTTGCTAGGATCCCTATTGAGAATATATAAGGCAGACTTAATGGCATCACCACAAAGATACAAAGACAAATTATTACGACTCATCATACTCCTCATCATATCCTTAAGGGTGCGATTACTCTTTTTGGCCACACCATTTTGTTCAAGACTACCAAGCGTGGTATATTGGGCAACAATACTACAATCTTGTAAGTACTTGGCAAACAGTCCCATATGTTGTCCAATAGCATTATATCTGCCAAATACTCACCAACACGGTCAGACCTAACAACCGTAATTCTTTTGATCAATTGGTTCTCTATCTCCATTTTAAAAAATTTTAAACTTTTCAAGTGCATCAAATTTCTCTTTAATTAGGTAAACATAACTATAACGAGAGAAAACATCAATAAAAGTCAAAAAATATTTATTTGCACAAAAAGTAGAGGAATAAGGTCCACTAATATTAGTGTGTATGACCTCTAAAAGGTCACCACTCCGTGTTGCACTTTTTTTTTTCTTAGTCTTGGTCAATTTTTCACGAACACAGTCAATACAAGTGTCTAAGTCTCCAAAATCAAGTGGTATAAGAATGTCATCTTTAATTAGCCTTTAAATTCTATCTTTAGAAATGTGACCTAGACGCTTATGTCATAACATGGAAGACTGGTCTTTAATTCTAGGTCTTTTAGACACACTATTTTCAATATGAAAGAAGGCATACTTATTATTCTGTTTCAATTTTAACCTGTATAATCCATCAGATAAAAACCCATGACCAACAATTTTGGAATTATGAAATAAATTAACCATGCCATTTTGAAATTGACAACTATATCCAAATTTGTCCAAAGAATAAATAGAAATCAAATTCCGTCTAAAAGACGGTACATAAGCAGTGTTTTCTAAAACAAGGTAAAAACCAGTCTCTAAAATTAAGACAACCTCTCCTATGCACTCAACCCTAACTATTGCATCATCTCCTACTTTAAGCTTTTCTTTAGTCTCACTTGGCTTTCGTTTGTTTTTGAACCTATGTAATGACATATCAACATGAATAGTTGCCCAACTGTCAAACCACTAAGAATTTGATGGGACATTAGCTAAATTGGATTCAAAACAAACTAAAGCAAGTGAGTTACCTCCTCCCTGCTTCTTTTTACCTAACCAAGACTTGTACTTAGTACAATTCCTCTTCATGTGGCCTTCTTTGTCACAGAAGTAACACTTGAACGCCTTTTTAATGATAGCATTAGGACCTAAAGCATTGTTGGTCTGACCACTTCCTTTACCTTACCCTTTGTTGTCTTGACCCTTACAAGAAGTGTGATGAGTCTTAGAGTTCTTGTGGTTGCTTCCTATTTCCCTTACCCTAACCAGGATGGGCCTTAGAATAGGAGACAAATAAAACAAACTCAGTCTTTTTCCTCTTAAGTTTCTCTTCCTCTAAGACACATTTGGCAATAAGGTCATTGATGGTCTAGGATTCATTATATGTTATAGGCAATCTTAATTTGGTTAAAGTCTGGCGGTAGGGTATTAAGAGCATGATGAACTACAAAGTTATCTGGAATGGTAACATTAAGACTCTTGAGTTTGGTTTGAATGAAAACAAGTTTAAGAATGTACTCCCTCACTCCCAATTGGCTATCATACCTTAGACTCGTGAGCTCATTCATTAGAGATCCAGCCTTAGCCTTACTAGATACATGGTATCTCTATCCTACGGCATTGAAAAGCTCTTTTGCATTGGTTGTCTCAGGCAAACCACTCAAGAGATGCTCAAAAATAGATCTTTTGATGGCTATGAGACTCAGCCTATTAGATTTGTCCCACTTTGCATGATACTCCTTCTCGGCTGTCACACTAGTGGCCATGAGAGCAATTAGAGCAGCTTCTCTCAAAGCCAAATCCACATCTACAATCCCCAAAGCTAACTTAATGTCCTACTTCCACTTCTTATAATTTGAGCCATTCAATAACACAATTGTCATATTATTATTGTTAACTGCAAAAGAAACTATACATAGAAACACAAGAGGTAACAAATTAGCTGAATAAGGGAAATAAAAAATCCTTATATGCTTTAAAGGTAATCAATCATAAAGAATAAGGTAGCCTGGTGCATCATTATTGTCTCCCATTTGGGCAGAGAGTACAACATGCTATGGGATCCCTTTCGGCTAACCACCAAATAAGAATATCTAAGTATCTAACAAGTTAGTCCCCTTTAAATAGATAAAACCTCTTAGAAACCAAACATTCTCTGGTTAGTCATCGAATATCATCCGTGTCATTAAAACAGATAATAACCTCCTTTGGGCAGGCGATTGCATACGATAATACAATAGATACAGTCATATAATGTATTAGATATCAATAGACGTACTACTTTGGGCAGTAGCATCCATATCAATCCATTCCTTCTTATTATGATATCCGTTTGTTGAATTTCCCATGTTATTTCTAGTATTCTTGATTAGGATATCCTCGCAATCACATCCTTATGGGCGTTTGTATAATCTAATATGTCCAGTGATCTCACAAATAACATATATGTTGTCCAAACCATGCATAATAATTTTCGTTACAGAAACTTACATAAAATGACGATTTTGGCTCTTGTAAGAGTGATTATGTGAGAGAGTATAATGTACAAAAGAGTACCCACGAAGATTACTCAACGCCATTAGGTTCATAAGGTTGAAAATAGGTTATCTATAGAAATCACCTAAGAATTATGCACAGCTTTCAAGAAAATGCAAAAAAAAAAACCTTAAAATAAGCCTTAAAACGACCTCCGAAAAGCAATTATTATTTTCTACATCAAAGCAAAGAGAGTATGATATGCCATGATGTTCAAAATGTCGAAAACATGTTACCTACAAAAAATATCCAAAACTTGGGCATGGTTTTTGAGAAACGCAAAAAAATACACTTTTTGGCCTTGAAAAATACCAAACAGTGCCCAAAAATTACAAAAAAAAAATAATATTTGGAATCCTCAATCCAAGGGGAATATTTTTGTTCTTTGGACCAACCACAAGAAGTGTCTCATGCACTTACACTCACTGTAGGTCGCGAGTGGGCTTTGCATGCGGCTGGTCTAGTTTATTTTCCTTACCCTGTTAGACTGGCCCGACCCGGTTCTCTACAAATTTAACCTGGTTCGCTAGGCAGCCCAATTTTGGCTCAAAAAATCACCTTTTTGCAACAATTTATGCAATAAAAATTGGTTTCTAGCCAAAACAAACATGAAGAAAATCGTTTTTAACAATTTGAAGCCCAAAATAAGAAGTTTTAACGGGTTTTTTAAATAACTTTATAATCATTAATGGCGGCTAGGGTTTGAAAAAATACCAAAACTTGCAATTTCTTGCACAATACACACTCAAACATATTCTAATACAACCAAGAATAATTAATATATGATATTATACAAGAATCATGCATCAAATCATGGATTTTTCAAACTTTTCACCAAAATTGTCGATTTAGGGTACAAAATTTTAAATTGATGGATCTCTCTCCACGATTTGAATTAGAACGTGTGCTATATATAAAAAATTTTCTTGTTCAAAGAGAAATAAAAGTCCCTTATTAGTTTTTATAAAAGAATCATCTATTTTTCGGATTAAATCATGCAAGATTTCGGATTTAAACTTAAAAAATCAATAACAAATACACAAAACGAAGGGTTTTGAGTTCCTAATTCATATACAATGGATTTGATACCACATGTAAACATTTACAATAAATATGTATATGAACATAGGAACATCAAATCATGTATGCAAGATTGCGAAAGTGTATCATTTGTTCCATGATCCTGAATCCGAAGAGAAACAATCAAATCTTGAAATCAAACAGTATATTGAATGCTGTCAATGGATCTCTATGGATAGAATACTATCAGTTGTGAAAAGAGAGAAGACTTAGCCTATATATATTGAACCCTAATGGGCCCTCCCATTAAGGGCTCCCAAATAGGTTCTCTTAAGCCCACACTATTTTTCTAACCACATCAAATAATCTATAGGTGCACACAAGTCCAGTCTATATGAATTACCTCTTTATTAGGCCTATTCCATATATCTCAACTTAACTTGGGTTCAATCCATTTTATTAAAACTAAAATCAATTAATGTGTACGTTCAATTCAAAAAATTCTAGCATAGGAAAGTTTTTAGTTTAATAACCTGGTAACTGCAAAAAACTTCAATGTGCTGCAAGCTTTTGATATACCTTTCAATCTGCTACAAGCTTTAGTCCCGTCGTAGATGCGGTGAGATCTTTTAATCTGCTACAAGTTTTGACCTGACGTAAGTGTGATGGGATCTCCCATAAGTAACTGTGTGGTATTTAGGTGCAATACTTTCTAACAGATATGTAGAACTGACTAGAAGTTCAGGGAAACATTAACCAGCCAACCAAATCTCTTGACGTGTAATCTAAAGACAAGCCCGCGATCTTGAACTGAAAGTGTTCCACATATCTTGCGTATAGTCTCTTGATCTACCCACGGTAGAGTGAAATCAAACTCTTGGCCAACTTCACCCTAACATTTCACAACTCAAGTATCTTTTCACATACATTCATGTTACAGGGAAAGAGTTTCTACATATAGAGAGAGAGAGAGAGAGAGAGAGAGAGAGAGAGAGAGAGAGAGAGAGAGAGAGAGAGAGAGAGAGAGAGAGAGAGAGAGAGAGGGTTGTATATCTATGTATATACAGATTAGGAGAGATGTAACTTTTTTCTCAATGTACCACTAAAGAGAAGTGGGTAGTTGTAATAACTACTTCCCCCGGGTCTTGGGTTGGGCATGGCCATAGGCCCCCAAATCAACTGAATACCAAACAAGATGTATGGAGTAATTTATTTTCATTTCTATTTTGTGTACCACAAAAAAGAAAAAAGAAAAAAGAAAGATTGTGTATAATACATATGTACTTAGTTGTATGCATGTGACAATTGTGCACCTTATATAAAACTATAGATGTGAAAATATATAAATTTACATATATTCACAAGACATATAATAATTAAAGGTTATGTAGTTTTGTCTATTTCCAATGCAAACTACAATTTTTTTAATTCTTGGGAATAGTTGAATCTATATATAAAATGACTACAATTATTGTCAAATCAGTTTCAGTCCACCGCGCGCACTAGTACGTATACAGTACAAAATGGTTTAAACGTCGCACCGGTTAACTTATTGGCTTGTACTTATCTATACTGAATTGTATTGGATTTATCGGATTGTATCGGCCCATACCGGTCTGTATCGGACAATTTAGTTTTTTACCCCATTTTTAATCAAACATTATATTGTATATCAATTATTTTGTTTTAGTGACTTTTAAACTTTAATATGACTAATTTCTATATTTATAATATACACACACACACACACAAAAATGGCTATGACCTTTTGGTAGTGATTTGTTATATCAAAATGCTTAGTTCTTTTGTTGGAATATAATACACAATGAGTATGTGTTTTAAGTCTCTTTCAAATACTTGAATTTATAATTTACTATTTTGAAATTTTTTTAAACTACTTATAACTTGTGTATATTTTTGCTATAATGAAATTTTATTTTATACATTTATAGTACATGCATATATATATATATTGTTATATAAATATATAATATTTATAGCAGCAAACCCGATAAGGTGTGCTGATATAGTCTAATACTAGTACGTACCGTCTAAATAACAAAAATAATGCAATGGCCAGGGTGCAAGATTGAGAACTATGGTTTCAATTGTGATAATTTTATCTGCCCTGGCAAGAGTGACCAGACAAAAACAAAAGGATTGGGTCGAAAATAACAACTCCTATTCATAAAATGCGGCCAGAGGCATTAAACAGCGTCCCTTGGTATTAAAATTTTTATGGAAGTTACGAAAATTAATTCAAAAGGGTGATTCCATAAGTTGTGCCCATATATGCATTGTTTAGCTGTGCATACTACAAAGTGTTGGATTTTTTTTTTTTTTTACAATTAACAATATTGTACAAACTATTCATGCATGCTTAGTTAATGTTTTAAAGTAACACATTTGTATTTGTCATTTAAAAAAGAGTCTGTTTAGAGCTCGTGTTAAATATGTTTTGACTGGTTGTATAGTTAGTTATGAACCCACATTTTTTTCACAATTTTTAAATTTTTGTACTAAATAAAGTATGTTTAACATGTACACGTACGGCACATTGTTAACATTTGTCTTAAAAAAATATTAAACTTATGCAGTGCGAACTACAATTAAATACAAATTGTGCCAAAAGGTTGCTGGACCAACTTATGCAGCGCGAAACTGTGCCAAAAGGTTTATGGACCAACGTATGCAACGCAAACTACAATTAAATGCAAATTGTGCCAAATGGTTTCTGGACCCATTAAAAATAAAGGAGAAAAGTTTGGATTGCAATTTCCCAAGAGAGAATTGGATACAATTAAGACCATGAATCCATTTGCTACAGATTTGGTTCTCTAGGAGCTAAGAAGCATGGCAGTGTTGTGTTCATGACCATTGTCCGACATCTTACTGGATATATCATACTTCATACACTGTCTCCACACGTGTTAGATGTGTCATATTATTTTTTAATATTTTTTAAAATTTTATGTTCTTTGGACACTTAGACATATATATATATATATATATATATAAAATTTTTACAAGTTTAAAGAACATAACTTAGATTCCAATGGTAAAATAATAGTATTGTGATTTTATATCTATCTTAACTTTTAAGTTATGAATTATTTAATTTTTAATTTTAATAAATATTATTTAATAATTTTTCATAATTTTTTAATAAAATATTTCTATACTAGCGTGTTCGTATCTCGTCTTCATAACCATGCTTATTCGATAAGAGTCTTGCTAACATATGCCCTAAGGACACATTTTAAGCATGGTTTGTTTGGTTGTACAAAATGTTAGAACTTGTGTTTTCACAATTTTCAACACTGAAAATACAATTACCAACACTACGTACAACCAGACAAAGCATGCTTAAAACGTGCCCTTAGAACACATGTTAGCATTTGCCATTAGATAATTAGGCTCCATGTTTTATTTGACGTAAAATATTCAACTCATTTTTTTTTTTTTGTTTGTTTGATTGAGCAAAAAGTAAGGAATATGGTTTCCAACAAAATTAATTTTCATCCAGAGCCCAAAAATGATTTACATTTTAAATTTTCACAAGTCATTATTTGGCTTACCGTACTTTAAACCTTCAACACTATTTTAATCATTTTGCAACCCACAACTGCCACCACCGCCACTACTTGCCCACTCTAGCCATTGCCGCCCACCGAAAACCACCAGCATGCACCACTGGTTGTGGCGCCACCCACCACCACCACCCTTCCCACCACAATACTTACCACCAATGCCCCCATTCAAAACCACAAATTGAGAATCGCAATATATAAAAAAAAAAATTCTAAAAAACAATTTTCCAATGTCTAGGAAATATGGAAAAATAACTTTACGAGTAAAACTTTTCACATCAAAAAAATATTTTTTGGTGTAAAATATAAAATATATACATATATACATGTATATATATTTTGTTGTACAACTCCTTGTAGTCTAGCACGCGTTGAAGAAGAATGATGCGTCCTCTTTGCAATTCTGCATCTCCAATTGATCCAAAAAAATGATCAGGATCCGTCTCTGAAGCATGTATCTGTAGTCTGTAGCGATGGGTGAGGAGGGTGACAAGCTCCCTTAGCGGTCATGGCCTCGAGAGTCTAATAAGCCTGATCAAGCACGTTCATAAGTTATAGGATTTGAAATTTTTTTTTTTAATTTGATTAATTTAATAGATGGGCTTAGGAATTGTCTTTAAAACTTGCCTGACTCGAAATATATACAAAATAATATATTTTTTATATTTTAATATTATATATTTGTGTATGTAATTAGATTTTATGCTATTCAATATTATTTATAGAGAAAAAATTATATATTAAATAAATTTTATATTAAATAGACAAGCTTAGACGGGCTTGAAAATGCTATTTTTTAATTAAACAGCTTGAAATTTAATTTTGAGCCCGATAAAAAAAAATTATGTAAGCCCAACTAGTTCAATGTCCATCCTACCCAACTGCTTTGAAGCCTATACATCTCATAGTAATTAAAATAAAAAGTTAAAGGGGAAAGAAAACACAATGTTTGGATAAAAAAAATTAAAAAAAACTGAGAAAAAAAAACAACATGAAGTTCTATTTTTCCTCACCTTTTTTATTTTCTTTGCATTTCCTTTTAGTTCCTAACATAGCATAAAGGACACAAAAGTTGAAGACCCAGCTAAAGAACATAGAAAAAAATGGAAAACGGAAAAATGATTGAGACATTTAATAGGTATCTTAGTACCAAAAAAAAAAAAAAACTCTTTGCAAAACATAAAGGAAACATTTTTAAGAAACTTAATGAAAACCTTTATATTGTGTTTGAAATCCAAATTTATCAAGAGAAAAGAAGAGGAAAAGGAAAATGTGAGAAAAAAAATAACAAAATGAGAGATAACTTTTATTCTCTTTTCTCTTATCTTTTCGTTCTCTTTTTATTTTTCTATCACCTAATGCTTAATCCAAACACAGTCTTAGGAAACTTTGTAGATACCTATATGAATACTTCATTATGTAATTTAGATGAAACTTATGGGACAAAGGTGAAAAAATTAATATTTTGAGTTTTCAAATAATTTTGGCTGAGTTTTCTACGAGCTTCCCTTAAGTTTTTTTATTTTATTTTTTAAGTTTTTGAATTATCTCAGAAAATCAAAAACAATTGCCATGAATTTGCGGACGTTTCTCTAAAATTTTAAAAAAGAGTTTTATGCTAGTTCTGGAAGTGCATTTCCTGAGTTTCCTCGCGACTATGATCCACACAGAGGAGCCCGAACATGCTGAAGAGGTTAAGGCTGTGCATGAAGCTGAATTTGTGGCTGCGGTTATTTCTGGGGCTGAACCTGCGGTTGAGGCTGAAGGTAGGGTAGAAAAATATATTAGGTAGATTTATTTTTCTAGGGTATGATTAACGTTTCACTATTAAAAATATTCTCAATGTTTTTGCTTCTATCAATTAATAAAATTCGTGCACCTAAAATTGTCAAAGCGAGATCTTGATCTTCCCCAATTTAAGTCTTCGTCTATTAGGTTGGATGGAGTGATTTTCATTGCTTGTGGGAGGAAATTCCTCTAAAATTTCATGCAAATATATAAAGTAAGCTTCGAGTCAGAAATTAGTTCTGATTCTATCTTATCTTTGTGTTTCCAATATTTTCTTTCTTAGTCTTTTATTATTATTATTTTTTTCATTTTGGTTGAAATTGGAGTTTAACTATTGAAACAAAGTACAAAATATATACTTACTCTTAATAATTGGGTCTCCCTTGACAAGTCTGGCAGGTAGAATAGTTTTATATAAATTATGATTTTACAAAATCTTTTACATAATATACTCCACCAAAATAATGTTACAGTGCCATTTTCTATATAACGGCCGAGGTAGTGTGTGCATGTTACGTTTTCATCAAACTAGAGACAAGCAAAAATCTAGTAATTGGATGTTTGGGACACGAAGCCAAGCCCAAGCAATCATATAAGAGACCGTCAAGATGGCAGTCCTCTATTTTCTCTTGAATAAACGACTATTATTATTATTATTATTAATAACAATTCACCAAGTTATAATTCAAGATGAAAAACCTTTGTCATTATTGCTTTGTTAAATGATACCTATTAAATTAATACTATGATAGTATGACTGTGGCTAGTACATTCACACGCGTGTCAAGTAAAATATAAAAAAAATAAACACACAAACAGCACACGAGATTTTTGTTGTAGAAACCCAAACTTAGAAAAAATCATGTGTCTATTTTGCCAGACAAAGATCATGCACTGAAACCACTATTAAAGGTTACAAGAATCCTTAAAATCAAATCCTCATCGACTCCTCAACTCTCTTAGTTGTCTTGTACTTGTTTGACTCCATGATCTGCCGTTACCGTACTTGATCACCGTACAATTCTCCTGAGTACGGATTTACTACATTAATCTCCATCAAGATTTCGATTCTTCAATGTTAAAGAAGAAGAAGTTGCTAAAAATCAATTGAGAGCTTATTAGATGTTAAGGGACTTTTAGGAACTTTTCTTGGTACTGTTCGCTTAGAAACTCTAGAAGGGCTTTCGATATATATAGGAAACTCAAAAACATGCCAAATCCGCTTGTTTCCTATTCTGCAAAAAATTCACATTTCAATGCAGCGAAGTTGATCGAGTCACTCAGCCAAACTGCACCTTCTTTGAATCTTCAATAGAATGCGAACGAATGTTATCGAGATCAATCGAAAACCTTTGATTCACTGCAGTCTCTAGATCTTCGATCGACAGATATCGAAACTCCCTAATTTTTACGATTTTTTGCATCTTCAATAAACAACTATCGAATAGTATTGAAGTTGAATATTTTTGGAAGTCTTCAACTTATTCTTCCTCTCAATCGTCTCTTAATTAATGCTTATGAATGAAGAACCTTTTAGAGCACAAATTCTTGCCTTCAATGCTTGTAATAGACACCCAACCTCATAAATAACAAAAAATATAAAAGATTACAAAATTTGCCAACTATATAGCTTTACACGAGAAAAAATAAAAGCTTTTACAGGATAACGCCAAGTGATATAAGGGACAATCCAATCGTCACCTCTAAAAAGGCCAACTTTGAAGGGGTGATATTGACAACTATATAATCTTTGTAATCCTATACTACTACCAACGTGGAACAAGCCTAAAATTTTCTCTCTTTTTTTCTCACTATATTAAAATACAAAAGAAAACGGGAAAGTCCACACGACACAACCAAAAATGATAAGGCAATGCCAAAGCAAGATAGAGTCCGATTCCATTAAAGATTAGAGGTATTAACTTGGGTTGGCATTAACCGAGCTTGAGGGGAAACAAGTAATATTCCTGTCTTGTTGTATCTGGTGAAGTTGATGTGTTTGGAAGTAAATCCAGGTGCAAATGAACGCACAATCACCACATGCACGCACACTGAATAGAAAAATAAACAGAAAATTTATGTGATTCGGTACAAATCTACCTACAGTTATAGGCGAGAGAGCAAAAAGTTTAACTACATCAATGGAAGAGTAGAATCCTACTCCCCCTCTCCACAAGCCACCCTCTCCCTATGAATCATATCTAGAATTCCCACATGTTTCCTATTTATAAGCAAACACTAAAAATCCTGGGTCACATATAATTAAGAAACTCTATACATATTGAATCTTCTAGTAGGTATTAGTTCCCACAACCCAAGCCAAATACATGTACAAATTCAATAATTATATGAGTCTCATAAAAAACACGACACACTCAACAAAAAGTCAAAAACCACCACCTACGTTGAATTTCAAGGCACGAGAGAGTGGAAGCCATCTAACCTGTACGCTGGTATTGCTTGATAAGCTTAATGTATCAAAGGTACATTTTGTTATTAGGAACTCCGTTAAACCCACTCATCCTTTGGCTAGTTGGGCAAAGCCTACCGAGGGATATGGGTGGTGGAGTAGAGATAATTCTCTGTTTGTAACTTACAAACATTCAACTGGTGTTTGTTTGGGTGTTAAAAGTCATTTAATTGACACCTAGACTGGGTACTTATAGATTGGCTTACATGGGCTTCTATATGAAAAGGCCTTAATAGAATGTCCATTCAAAGTTAGGAATATTTGAATGACAGTTTAAAAGTTACAAGGTATGAGTTATTTTTAAAAGTAATTTTTTAAAATAATATTTTATAAAATTATGTAAAGTCTATAAGTTGTTTTTTTTATAGTTTGGTAAGCTGCTTATCTAAGTGGCTTTTTTAAATTACTTTTTAAGGGTAAACCAAACATCAATAAATAAAAAAAAAGCTACAAGCTTAAAAGCTAAAAAATTAAGTTATGTCCAAATTCCTGCAAAAAGTCATGGATACCTTGGCAACCTGAAAGGTAAATAATAAAGAAACACGAGTTAAAATAGTGATGTAAAAATGGCCCAAGCCCAATATAGGCCGATCTCAGTCCAAGCCCAAAACCCTATTTTAAATAGCCTAAGCCTAAGTTTGTAAGCCGAGACGGGCTCAACAGAGCTCAGCGGCCCACCTCAAGCCCGACACCCTCTTAAGGCAGAAGGCTAGGACCTGGGCCCTCTAGGCTGGAGAGGCCATTTTATATCCGTGTAGTTAAGTTGGGGGTGAGATGGACAATGTGAATCAGCCTTTAAAATTGGGCTTGACTGAAAATTTGAAGCTAAGGTCAAAGTTTTTAGCTAAATTGGACTTTAAAGCCCGACTGAGGCCAGACCATGTCATCTGTAATACTGATGCCCCATGTTTAGCCATTCACCAAGTTGTCTGCTAAATATTAGACTGGCTCTTGTATCAAACGTGTACCAAAAAATGAAAAATGAAAAAAGTCTTGTACCAAATGACTCTTAATTAAATTCCTTTTTTTCTTGGAAGTTATCTTAATTAACTGAACTGCCTTAAGCCTTGCCATCTCAGTAATCAGTGAATTTCTGTTTAAATGATGTGGTGTAAGAAACCAAGGAGAATTGGGTCTTTTGCTTGTTCATAATTTAAATAAATGGTGGATTAATTGTGTAATTGGGCTTAATTTGAAGTTTGTTGTTCATCGATAAAGCTAACTTTTATTTACTATAGAATGTGCCAAGCATATGGGGGAAAGAAAATTAAAAGCAGAAGAATGATTAGCGTAACATAAGCTATTAACGAAAAAGACACCTTTAATTTTGTGTTGCTTTTTTTTTTTTTTTTTTTTTCAGCTAGAACATTCCATGTTAAGTTGTGATTTTAGTTATTCTTACGATAATTTTACTTTAGAAATTAATAATAAAAATTTAGGAATGTACAAGCAGAAAGTTTAGAATTTTTTTTTTATTTTTTAGAACATATATGTATTTATTTAATATTATTTTTAAATATATAAATATAAATATTACATCATGATTTAATTTCGATTAATCTGACGATGACCCAGTAACCGTTGATCTGGTAACTTTTTCGTTTGGCTCAGCGGTAATGCTGGCATCTACAATGTTTTGTTCGGTGGGTATGATACCAAGTTGAAATCCAACTTTACTTGACTGGGAAATTATTCTAATGAGTAGTGATATTCTATGCTCAAAATAAAAATATAAAAAATGGAGCGGTAGCTACATCCTGTGCCCTTTTATCATGATAATCTGGTCTTCATTGCTTCGATTAGGCCACATGGTACAATCTCCGACTCAGCATCGAATTATTCCTAACCCTTAAAGCTCACGTACCACATAGCATTAAAAATGGCAATACCACCCATCTTTGTTGGACTCGAAATCACCTGATTCTCGCTATTACAGAGTCAAAAGGCCTAATTCAGAGAAACCTGGAATTCGGAAACGAAAGGCGCCGGTGTCTGCGGCACTTTTTTCTCCGGAGACAAAACAGTGGAGGCAAATGGTTTTCTGCTCTCAGGTTGTTTCTCATCCATGTATATCTATATGTGCATATATATATATATATATGTTCACAAGTCGAAACATCTCTCCACATCGAAGAAGAACAGTATTCACAAAACGCTGGAGAGAAGAAGAGAAAGTTAAAAGATGGCAAGCACATCTGGTCAAGTCATACGCTGCAGAGTTGCTTATACTCATGGCTAATTTCCTTGACAGCGGGATAAAAATAACTTATTTTTCAACCAAGATGCTGATTCAATTTTATTCAGTAATTCAGGTTGAACGTCATATTAAAGGGCATTTTTATTAAAAATGTCTGTTCAATAGGCGTTTTTAGGTTGTATTCTAAATAAACGGAATATGGGGATTTTAAGTTGTATTCCAAATAAAGGGAAATACGGATAGAAAAATGGCAACTAAAAACACCATTAGAAATAGTTTTTTTTTTCTCAGAAAAAACTGTCATTTGAAATAGGAAATTTTTTTACCCCCTTCCTTATGAAACAGTTGAACTTAAACTTGTATAACTTTCAAATCGGGAAACTGATTGACGCGCCGTCAACTCTCACACGTCACTTGTGTCACATCGGTGCCTCCCGTAAAGTTTCACACTCCCCAGACCCTTCCTCCCCATTTCAGTATCCCAAAAACCGAGTTGGCCTACTTCCGATAACCTAAGTTTTGAAATTCAAAAAATTTATATAACTTTCAAACCAGGCAACCGATTGATGTGCCGTTAACTCCCACAAGTCACTCGTGTCATACCGGTACCTCTCATAAAGTTTCAACTCCCTGAACCCTTCCTCCCCATTTCGGTACCTCAACGGCTAAGTTGGCCTAATTCTGATAACCTAAGTTTCGAAATTCGAAAATTTTGCATAACTTTCAAACCGGGCAACCGATTGACGTGCCGTCAACTCTCACACGTCACTCGTGTCACACCGGTGCCTCTCGTAAAGTTTCACAGTCCCCGGACCCTTTCTCCCCATTTTGATACCCCAACGGCCGAGTTGGCCTACTTCCGATAACCTAAGTTTCAAAATTTGAAAATTTTGCAGAACTTTCAAACCGGGCAACCGATTGATGTGCCGTCAACTCTTACATGTCACTCGTGTCACATTGGTGCCTCTTGTAAAGTTTCACAATCCCCAAACCCTTCCTTCCCATTTCGGTACCCCAACAGCCGAGTTGGCCTACTTCCGATAACCTAAGTTTTGAAATTTGAAAATTTTGCATAACTTCTAAACCGGAAAACCAATTGACGTGCCGTCAACTCCCACACGTCACTCGTGTCACATCAGTGCTTCCCGTAAAGTTTCACAATCCCCGGACCCTTCCTCCACATTTCGGTACCCTAACGGCCAAGTTGGCCTACTTCCGATAACCTAAGTTTCGAAATTCGAAATCCTTGCATAACTTCCAAACTAGGAAATTGATTGATGTGTCATCAATTCCCACACATCACTCGTGTCATACTAGTGCCTCTCGTAAAGTTTTGCACTCCCCAGACCCTTCCTTCCCATTTTGGCACCCTAACGGCCGAGTTGGCCTACTTCCGATAGTTGAAGTTTTGAAATTCAAAAACTTTGCATAACTTCCAAATCGGGATACTGATTGACGTGTCGTTAACTCTCAAACGTTACTCGTGTCACACCGGTGCCTTCCGTAAAGTTTCACACTCTCCGGACCCTTCCTCCCCATTTCGGTATCCCAACGACCGAGTTGAATAACATGAAATAAAAAATTACAAATATGACGAAAACCAAACTCACACATATATTACATGAAAACATAATAGCTTATTTTACATTATACTAAACTAAAAAACAAAACAAGCTTTAGGGACCATGTTTATAACAACATAGTGGTTTGCCAGCAATGCTAAGGCTACTAGGTAGATAGTTAACAAAGTCATCGTGACCTTTTTTTTTTGAGAAGTCTGAAAGTTCTAGGTCAGAAACTAGCAATGGATCTTCAACAAATTCTATTAATCGTTGTGTTGGATCAACACATTCTTTCCTCACATGATATGTAAAATGATATCTATCCAACCTTCATTGCATTTGATAGATCTTGCGCTCGAGTGCTTTCCTGAGCTTGGTGTAAGATGACCCGCCGAACAACTTAGCTGAACAGGCCTTTGGGACACGCAAGCCATGCCATTGGTAATACATCTCTTGTTCACACCATTTATCGAACAAGTCCTCCCACCGCAACCTTATGCATTGGTCGTCGGTCACCCCGCGGGGTGGACGTAAGGATGCATCGCCGATAAAGACGTGGCTGACCGGACCCATCGTATTGTGCATTAGGATAGGTTTGTTAAGAAAGCAATGCTTTCGCCCCATACCATTTGTTACCGACTAGATCCATGTATATGCGCACCATATGGATGGTTGAGGATTGGTTTTCATCCATGTCGCCGCTTGGAACCGAACGACTAGACGATGCCTTAAATAATCCTTTTTGATTCGGCATATTTGGAAGTATGATTTAACAATTCTTCACATAATTACACGACGTATATATAAGCAATACAGTATAATGCATGAGTAAATAGTTCATGTGAATTTATTAGGTTGCAAGATAAGCCTTTTATGCAAGTTTCACGTGAAGACTCAAGGATAAGCTAGGCTTTACCATTAACATGACAACTAAGAAGAAAGGCTTACATACCAGATGAACCATACTTTATTTATGTTGCAATAATATATTTTTACAAAAATACGTACCCCAACTACTATACATGACCTCCCGTACCACATCGGGGTGGCCTCCTATCTCTCCTCGACCTACGACTCTCGTAGACACGTGTGATCTGACATAGTCTCTGTGGCTCTGGCTCTGGCTCTGGCTTTGCCTATGTGATCTACGAAGCCTCCTGAGATGGCCCCTCTGTGTATGATGGTGGATATGGAGGTGCATACTGGGATGACATTGGAGGTGAAACGTGACCCTTTGTATGCATGAAAGACATCTCTATATGCTGCCCTGATGCTAATAATGGGTCGACATATGTGTCAAAATCCTCATCATCACCTAGTGCCAAATACCCAGATCCTTGGTCATACACAATAGGGGAGGTAATATGGCGGGGGCCAGTTTGACACAGTCTCACCTCGAAACTAGTCGCACGTGATGAAGAGGGTACATCTCGTGACTCACTGTGATATGGGTACACTGGCATCGTCATAGTCACATGCGATGAGTATCGCCCGATAGCACCGAAAGACTATGGCATCTGATGTGACGATGATCCTAGGGGGTGTGGCCGCACGGAAAGGGGAATGGCTAGACCTGCTAACCATGTAATCCGTTCTTACTCTCGTAATACATGAAGTGCTGTGGTACACAGGTCCCGTGCCTTATATATATCCTGTAATGCCTTTGTCGAGCCATACGCAAAATGGCACGATCTATGAGATGATGTATGGATGTGATATGACGAGTCTGCAAGATGAAAGGATGTATTTATGACTATCTGATGTTAAGAATTCACGGTGAAATAAAATAAATTTTAAGGCTGTGTATTAACAGCAATCTCTACGGTGGAGCCCACCTCTAGGTATCTAGTAGCAGGGCGATGAGCTGGATTGCCCATGAGTGGGCGTATAATACTGCGGTACCACACCATCTATAGATCATCATATCACATGACTGCAGTCTCAAGAACCCAACTATCAGATGCTCAAGCCTCTGCTCCCATGGCTCTATGTACTCTCTGTGTCTGTCAATCCAATCAATCCAGCCTCTCCCTCACATGTCGATAGCATGTAACCTAATAGAGGTCAAACACTCCTTAAGTACATCTTGTCTGAACCCTAAATATCAGTAGACAACATAGTAAAGGGGACCGAGTCAATCAAACATCGCTCGCTGCCCGGCAATAAGCAAGGAGTGTAGGAATGATATCATCGTACGATCGTCAGATGAACTACATGCGTTTACATTAACATTACCAATTTTTTGAGCAATGATAGTACAATTAAGTAATATGAAATACTAATGAAAGATATTGTGTACATACCTTGTCAGGCCTCAATCGGTCTAGCTGATCTTAGTAAACGCGGACCACATGGGTGAAAGTAGTGTTTGTGCTATATTTACATCTCCACCTGACATAAATGTTAAACATAATATGAAAATTATTAGTAACGCGTATATATTTGAAGGTAAGAGTCATAAGTAAGTCGTTCATACCTGGCTCCCAATGGTCTAGTAGGGAACTGCACCCCTCCTCAAAGTAATGACTGCTGGCGATTAGTAATGTCATCCATGCGATGCGGGGCCATGCGTAGAAAGCGCTCACATGCCCATATCTGTACAAAATGGGTGACACTCGCATAATAAATAACTCGTAGTAAAAAATATAACTTGTAAAAAATATGCATTAATATAAAGCACTGTCAAGTATACCAAAATAAATACCTATAACAACACTAGCGCACCCGC
Source organism: Euryodendron excelsum (assembly GCA_033060915.1). Lineage (NCBI taxonomy): Eukaryota > Viridiplantae > Streptophyta > Magnoliopsida > Ericales > Pentaphylacaceae > Euryodendron > Euryodendron excelsum. Next base: position 40,069,115 of record CM065383.1, read on the forward strand.
AATTTACCTCGCGCCAGACTTCGCCGCCCAACACATGGCCCGATAAAGCATAGCTAGGACTGCACTGCCCGAACTATATTTTCCTGTTTGGGCAAAGTGGTCTAAAAATGTAAGATACGATACTCGGACGTGGGTCTGAGAGTAATCTGTAACTAGTATCGCCCCAAGCAGGCGCATAATGTAGGCACGTGCATGCCGCTGGACTGTAACCTCATCAACATCCTTTGGAAGTGCCTAAAATGTCTTACAGAGCCATGAAATCCTAAGGCGACCCTTATCCAAATGTTGTGCTACTGGGGCAAACTCTAATAACTGTGTACAAAGCTGCTAGCACTCCGAAACTGTAGTAGGCACGTGTTGCCATATGATGGGGTTCCCATTGATAGGTAGTCCCAATAGGTTGGCAACATCTTGTAACGTGATGGTGGCCTCCCCGATAGGTAGATGGAACGTGTGTGTCTCCTTCGGCAACGCTTAACTAAGGCAGTGATCAGGTGGTGGTCCAAACGGATAGAACCAAGTCTGTATACACAATAAAATCCTGCCTATAATACATAATGCAGGACACGGGGGTGTAACTCTACATCATATAGATGTGTACCACCATGTCTGTACTATAGAGCCTCCGTACCCTGTGTGAAAAATGTAGTGTATATCAAAGATCATATACATAAACAAAAAAATAAATGCATGCAAATAGAAAAAGTTAACTTATGCATACCCCATGCTCTCATATGTAAGTGGATCGATGATGGGCTTGTAACCTCAACACCGAGTCATCGGCGGGCCCTGGCAAAGCTATATCCATAGTCCCTGCATTGTGACACGTATTAGTGCATGTATATAATAATATGACTATCCATAATAATGATAAAGCAATAATACAAAACATTTGTAAATGTATGAGTATTCAAGCGTAGTCCATCTCTAAATAAAAGTCAGTGGGAAGACCATTCGTTCATGAAAATTTTAAACTTGATGAGACAATGGCAAACAGAGGACCCTACAGTTTAGCAAGTCACCAACACCCTCGCGTGTGGTTGTTGCCTCCATTTGGCGACCAATACTGGAGTGAAAAGTACTCGAGCCTTAAAGACTATTATGCTAGTCTACGGCACGAGTGGGTGGTTAGGGTTGAGGAACAAAGATGACTAGTCACAGATCTACTAAACTTGGGGGCCAATATCCCTCGACGCAGGTCTCAAACAATGCAGAGGCAGAACATGGAGGAGTATAAAGAAGTAGTAGAAAAGATAAAAAGAGAGAGCAACAAAATGTTTATGCGGCGATGCCAATACTTCATGCTCAAACTTGCCACTGAGATGGTAGAGACAAGCGGAAGACAACTCATAATCGAAGAACGCACCAAGGATCTAAACAATGAAAAGTACCTATCAGACTACAAGATGTTTGAAGAGGATTGAGAGTTTATTTAGCCTTTGCAACCTTATTGACCATGCCCTTATTCTCATTTTGTATGTTTAGTCAGTAAGTAATTTGTCTATCTACTATGACCATAGTAGTCGCACATGTAAGCTATTTTCATTTGTAACGATGAATTTAGTAATGAGAATTTGCTGGTCATAGTATTATCACTCATTGTATCAAACTACAATAGGAAGTACACGAATGCACTCGAAAATATAGACAATTCCTTACATGGTTACAAAGAAACTAACATTTACGAAGTACAACTACAAACATATCCATGTTTAAACATTCTCTTCGTTAGACATCTCGATGTCTGATTGATATTTCTCTTCATTACTAGCTTGCATATACATTTCCCATTCACACATAAATCTATCTTCCTTCTTCTCATTTGCAGACTGAATAAATGACCATCGTTAATGACGCTGTGTCATTCTATTCACTTCTTCACGAAAACGGTGCAACTCCATTTGTAACAACTGAGGAGCATTAATTGGCATATTCATGGCTCTACGACGAGGGATTGGAATATTCACACCTCGACAAACTTTTACCAACACTTTGGCCTCCTTAATACGATATTGGTACTCATCGTACATTATGTTGATAGTGTTACGTGAGTAGCGTTTATTAGGGTCCAAAGAATACTCCCACTCGTCATGCTCAACCCAATGTCAACCCGTTGCCTAACAAATATCACTCACTGTGTAATTCATGTTTGAATTGTATAATTGTGATCCACTCTTTATATAGGGGCGTGTGATATAATTGTTACATGTGAACCACGTTATCTCTTGAAAAATGAATTTGATTTGGACTTCGATTTTGATGCCAATTGGTGGTACCATTCACATGTGAAGCATTATGTTATTCACATGTGAAAGACTTCACCTTGGATGCCAATTGGTGGTACCATTCACATGTCAAGGTTGTGAAGGGTGTGACTACTGTATGCAAGGTGCAAGATTAAACCAAAGGTTGTGAAGACTGACAAAACGCTATGAACTATGCAGGATGTGACTAAAGGCTGTGAACAATGTCACTACTCTCTACAGGCCATGTGAAGGATGTTACTAAAGGTTGTGAAGTATGTGCATACTGATGAATAAAGGCTGTGAAAGGTGTGACTACCCTACACAAGGTACAAGCATTTGACCAAAGGGTGTAAAGGCTGACAAAAGTTTGTGAACTCTGCAGGCCATGTGAATGATGTGACTAAAAGCTGTGAAGTATGTGAAAGCTGATGAATAAAAGTTGTGAAGGGTGTGAGTATCCTACATAGGGTCTAGGCTTTTCACATAAACCTGTGAAGGCTGACGAAAGTTTGTGAAAGATGTAACGACTCTCTGCAAGCAATGTGCAGCATGTGACTACTCCATTAATGCGAAGAATGATATTATTACTCTCTGCAAAGATGTAATGACTGTTGATAAAAGATTGTAAAGGATGTTACTAATACGCTATTCTTCAATTCAGATAATACAGTGCATAAATAAGATTAAGGTCAAATACAAGTACAACCAAGTAATATCTTCAATACAGATAGAAATAAACCATCACACATGGCTAACTACCCTCCATTACACAACTTAGGTAGTCCGGTTTGGACATTTGCGCCTATCATGCCCTTGTTACTTACAAATACCGCAATTATTGGTTTGTCGTTTTGTAGAGACGTCCATCTCATTCTAAATTCGTTTTGTATTTGGGCACCTAGATGTGACTTCTCACTGACGGCTCAGATCAGGTATGACTTTAGGACTATCATATACTACCCAATAATGCTCGTGCTCCATCAGCTCAAAACTTGTTTCGTACACGCAAGCGAAAATGTTCATGCTATACTGGGGAGCAATTAAGTGCCATGGTTATCTCCACGATTTCGTGCACACTGCGAGCATGTGCGAACAAGGATAATGATAGATCATCCATTTTCTGCAATCACATGACAGAGGATTCAGAGACACCGAATGTTTGTTATTCCTTTTCATGCCTGCTAAATTTGTAACAACCTCAGCAGAACCTAGACCCTGTAATTGAATTATAATAACATGGTCATTGTATTATGCATTTAGAAGTATAAAATTCTAACAATAGGCGACACAACTATATACACTTTTCAAAATTTATAACATTACCAATTGAAGATAGTTACGCGATGACCTGCTGATCGAGCTTGATACTCTTCTATCTTGTCTTGCACTTCGCTTGTGCACCTTAACCCCTTATCTGAATCACACTCATTTTTCCTTCATTTGTTATTGAAAGTGTTAACCTGGTAGTAGAAGGTAACCTGAACACATGCAATTATGGGCAAGTCTCGTGCACCTCTTAATACATTGTTATAACATTCTGAATCGTTGGTGGTTGTAACTTCCTAATGATAACCTTCATCATGTGCCAATATCCACTTTGTAGGGTCCTCCCTGCACAACTCATTGTACACTGGCTCACATAATTTTTTAATTGCTTCCATTACCTCGTCGAACTTTCTCACATGATGGGCATTTCCAGCTTTTCATACAAGATCCTTAACTTTAGTGTTACCGAACTTTGTTTGGTAATTACTTCGAAAGTGCCTAAGGCAATATCTATGGAATCCAGGTGGTTGCTCTCATTGTGGTGTTTTCCATTCACGTTTGACGGCGCTCAATATGGCGGCATGTCGATCAGAAATCAAAGTGATCCCCTCCTACCTTGGCATAATAACATACCTGACATTGTAGATAAACTATGCTCAATCACGATAGTTTTCCGATTCAACTAAGGCGAAAGCTAAGGGAAAAATGTTTTTCCTTACAGTTCTAGTCATAGCAATCAGCATAACTATTGTGTATTTTTCATAAAGATGGGTACTTTCAATACCTATCACTAAAGAGCAGTACTTGAAGCCTTCAATGCATGGCTGAAATACCCAAAATATTCTGTCCAGAGCAACTTCTCCCATTTGTCCAATGTCACGTGTTTTTGAAATCACAACCGTGCCCGAGTTCCTGCACTCCAAGGTTCTCATGTACCTTGAAAGCTTTTTGTATGACTCATCTCAATTACCAAATGCCATTGCAATGGCCTTTGTTCTTCTAAGCCATGCTTTCTTATAGGATACTTTGAAACTAGGATTTTTTGTTTCATTCTTCACTATGGATGCTATCTTCCAACCAGGGTCTTCCTGTACACCACAAGATCCAAACGAATACTTAAACTTTACAAAGGAATGGCATGAATACATAAATTTCAGATTAAATTGAAAACTCATAGCAATTTACCGTAACTTAGGACATAATCATGCGTGCAATGAATGCCAAATTCAGATTGCAGTGATCCAAACTCTTCATCAATGTAAACAGGTATGTGGCCCAGCGTATTGTGTGATCTCAAAGAAAGTATGATTCTTTTTCAAACACGCACGCAGTTTCCAAGGGCAATCATGAGTGCACCTGGTACTCCATACTTTTTTGTTTGTTTCTACAATATAATAATGTTTATTTTTCTTCACATGATACCAGTTACATGTACTAATCACTGCATTTTTATCTTTGAAAACCATCCCTTTTGCAAAGTCCAAATTTGCATCTGACCATGTCGGACCGCGATCATATAAATTTTGACCAGTTATGCTATCGTTTGACCCATTCAGGTTTATAAGAAATGGCATGGGAGTGTCATTCAAGTCAACAATGTTCACTTGTTCGTGTCCATCGTCATCAGAGTCAATGTTTCCTTCATTTCTCATCAAAACATCAACATCCTCGTCTGACTCAACGGATTGAACATCGCCATTTTCATTTATCTGTCTCCCTATCCCATCTAGACCACTGAGCCATTCCACGGGATCCATACTTGCATGGGGACCTCCCACCTTTGCACACCCTTATTGGTCCGAAGCATATTCTGGGTGAGGTGTAGCTGGAATGTGAAAATCTTGAAATTGTTAAAAATTACTTCGGCCCTCAGAGTAATCCTCATTTAGGCTGAATAGGTTAGACATTCGTTGCCCCGACGCATCTATACCCTGTGCGCTTTGACTACTCTACCCAAGTGTAAGCATTCCAATAAATGTCCCCAACGTCAATACATTACCCCCCTCCCCCGCGTCAAGAGTTCACCGTAGGACTGGATATCTTTCCAATTCACATCTGCACGACTGACATTGGTGGTCATTGTGGTCCTCTCATTCATAACATATATTTCAACACAATGTAGGTCACTATATCTCATATGGAGATTCAAGACATTTTGCAATGTCATGTCATAATTGACCGGCAACTTCTTATATACCAAGACTTCTCCAATTTGTCGATAAGGGTATCTACATATAAACTTTATATTCACATGTTCTTCATACCCAGCCATCATAGGCATGATCATTTCCAGTAACCCAGCAAGTGAGATTTTTAGCTCTACATCTTAGCAGCCGCTAGCCTTTATATCGTAGGCTATGCCTTCTTGGTGATCTTTTACTATCTGCCCCCCCCCCCCCCCCCCAAAAAAAAAAATTAAATAAAGCATTACCATTGTCATTATTACTTAGCTATACCTACCATCATACACATATAATTTTAACCCACCTCATTAAACAAACTTTATTAAAAAAGTAAAAATTAAGAGAAAAATAATCAATTACATATCTACAAATTTCATGCCAAATAACATAGCTACAAAGCACGATATATAGATATATGGTACTAATGGTATCCATTAACTTTGGCTTTGGCTTTGGCTTTGTCTTTTATATTTCTTCTTTAGATTTATAATCTTTGCCAAGAACACGCGTAGCCCTTCCTATTAGCGTTAGTTATGGGTCCATTTCAAAGGATGAAAACTTTAGCTCAGTTGGTGGCTTCAATACTAGCGAGGTAATGTCTTTTGGTCTTTCACTAAAATTTTTCTTGATGCGGTGTTTTTTATCTTTAAAGATTTTAGAAGACTGTTTAGTGGACTCTTTAAGCATTTGTGACGTTCAAAGGTCATTGAGAAAGGTTTTGTTGATTAATCTTAATAAGTACATGTTATATTTACATGCCTAAGGACACATTGATGATTGTGGTTATTTAGGTGGTGGGTAAACATTTGGCCTCTTGAAAAAAAATTATATATATTGATGGAGTGGGCTATTGGGACAACTTTGGCCAATATTCTATTTCCTCCTAATATTCAAGCCTCTCCTGAAGAGGTGAATAAGATATACTGTTATTGAGAAGATTTCTTTCAACTAACCTACAAAGAAAAAAAAGAAAATAATTTTTCCTATTATTTCAGAGGATTTAATGACTGTTTGGTTGGTTTCATTGATATGTGTGTTACAATGTAGACTTCATCGATTTGTGTGTTACAATGTAGATTTCAAGTTAAAAACTGTGCCTGACAAATTTTTTAAGTTCTGTGGACATTCTAACATGCTGTTATGCTGGGGTATGTTAGAAATTTTTCATGGCTTAAATCCTATAGATTTGACCCCATTAGAATTAAAGAATTTTTCACTCCTTTTTTTAAGTTCTGTGTACTTATTACTGCTTCTATACAATATCAATAATTTTTGGAAAAACTGTATATTAAGCAATTGAAAGAGGATATGAATATCATCTTCATCTTCACAAACAAACATATATACATAGAGTTACATATATAAATATACACATATAGAGAGAGACTTACTGAATCACAAGCTTCTTCAATCTTCGATCACCCGTTGATTGTAGGCTTGAAAGAGTAGCTGAGAGAGGAAGGGAGAGTGTGAGAGAGACGACTGACAGAGCAACTAAGAGAAGGGAGAGTGAGAGACTGAGCATGTGTGAAAGAGAGAGGATTGAGGATTGAACGTGAGAGAGACAGAGAGGATTCAAGCTTTTAACAATCCTGACCGCGGTTTTAAAATTAGGGCATATAAACCCCATTTTGAATGGCGCTTTTTCGCAAGAAAAAAAGCCATTTCTAATGGCATTTTTAGTTGCCCATTTTCTATCCATATTTCACTTTATTTGGAAAACAACCTAAAATATCCGTATTCCCTTTATTTGGAATACAACCTAAAAGCGCCTTTTGAAAATGCGTTTTTAATAAAAACACCATTTGAAATGACGATCAATGTGGGTTGCCGAATTAACTTGAATCAGCACTTAAGTTGGGAAATAAGCTATTTTTTATCCTTTGTCAGGGAAATTAGCCTATATTCATCATTCCTTCCAACCAAATAATCATTCGCTACTGATTTCTCTGACATTCTTTCAATTTGGCTTTACTGTTTTCTACTACCCTAGCTCGTTGATTATTATTGACTTTCTGTGTTCTTCAGATGCTTTGTTTGATGGGTTTTAATATATTTCCACTTGTTTCCTCTCCAACTTCTCAATTTGATGATGCTTTCATTTGGAATTGTGGATTCCTTCACTGTTTTTTTTTTTTTTTGACTTTTTTTTTATGTTGAGAATGTGGCTAGTCCTGTTAGCAGTTTGGGACTCCAGAGCTTTTACCTTTTATCCCTTGATTGAACCCTACTGTACTCTCCATCAATGTTTCAAATTTTTAGCCAGAATTGAATTGGATAGCAGCAAACATAGCCTTGGGCAACTGGGTTCTCTTCGTAATTTGTTAATTAATGAATTTTTAATACATTTGCATCAAATGGATTATCAATCCATTAAACAAATTTGCATCAAATATGTTTAGGGTCTGAGTTAGCAAGGACCAAAGAAATTCAGACTTAACAAGAAATGGTTTCAAAAGAAAATATTTGGTCTATTCAATCTGTCAATAACAAACCAAGAAATGTCCCTTTGTGTTTCCTTATGCTTCTGTGTTTCTGGCCCTCAATTTGCAAAAAATTGTTGCCATTTTTCACTTATAGTGGTTTTATTTTATATTTCTTTACTAGATCTCTTTGTAATTTTTCCTAGACTGGGTATTTAATTTATTTGGATTACTATCGACTAATTGGTTGTGTGCACGCTGCAGCTGCACTGGCATGGGAAGCAGGGAAGCCACTGGTGATAGAAGAAGTGGAGGTTGCGCCTCCACAGGCAATGGAGGTTCGTCTGAAAATCCTTTTTACCTCCCTCTGCCATATTGATGTTTACTTTTGGGAAGCCAAGGTAATTAACTACATTTTGAAAATAAATATATCTGTAGTTGAACCAGTTCTATAAATTTTCTTGTTTAGATATTAAAATTTGGAAATTAATTTGCAGGGGCAAACACCATTGTTTCCTTGCATGTTTGGGCACGAAGATGGCGGGTATGAGATTTTAAATAAATCAAATCCAGTTCAACTTTAATTTGTAAAAATCGGGTAGATCTATAAGTTATATCTACCTCTAGCCAAATTTTTTCTTCCTGATTTGCTGCATGTTTAGGATTGTGGAGAGCTTTGGGGAAGGTGTGACGAACCTTAAACTAGGGGACCATGTCCTTCCTGTATTTACCGGGGAATGTAAAGAGTGTCGGCATTGCAAGTCAGAGGAGAGTAACTTGTGTGACCTCCTCAGAATAAACACTGACCGAGGGGTGATGCTCAACGATGGCCAGTCAAGGTTCTCAGTTAAGGGAAAACCAATTTATCATTTTGTTGGAACTTCAACCTTAAGCGAGTACACTGTGGTTCATGTTGGTCTTATTGCCAAGATCAACCCTGCTGCTCCACTCGAAAAAGTTTTGTGTTCTTAGCTGTGGAATTTCAACAGGTTGGCATAGAAACTTTATCCATTTCCTGAGATGCTTAACTTTTATTTCTCCTTGTGTTAATGAGATTTTTTTATTCTTTTTCTTTTGAAGGTCTTGGTGCCACATTGAATGTTGCAAGACCAAAAAAAAGGTTCCACAGTAGCCATTGATGGATTAGGAGCAGTTGGTCTTGCTGTGAGTTTCTTTTCTCTTATGAAATGAGGCTATATTTTCTTATTTGCTGCTGCTGTTGCTATGGAAATCGAATACTAAACCATCTTATTTTACATGACTAGGCTGCTGAAGGGGCTAGAATTGTAGGTGAGTTAAATACCTATAAGATGACAATAAACTTATAAAGAGCATTATGCAACTCCAAATTGTTAATAACACACAAAAAAGGGTCTTAAAGTCCTCCTTTATTTTCTGTTTTAGTACTCTCTGATGTTAAATTCATTGTTCTTGCTAACAGCAAAGAAATTTGGTGTGACGGAATTTGTGAACCCAAAAGAACATGAGAAGCCTGTTCAAGAGGTATTCTCATTACAGTTATCATCTTCCATTTTTAGGTGAACAAAACCTCTATAAAACCTTGAACCATATCGATGATCGTGGTTTCTTACTTCCTTGTTTGCAGGTGATTGCTGAGATGACTGGCGGGGGAGTCGACCAAAGTATCGAGTGTACTGGGAGTGTCAATGCCATGATCTTTGCATCTGAATGTGTTCATGATGTAATTTCTGGTGTACTCTTCTAGTTATTATGTAGAAAGCCTATATATATATATATATATATTCTCAATACTGACTCGAAAAATTGAAATGGCTAATTCCTCCTTGCAGGGATGGGGTGTTGCTGTACTCGTTGGTGTGCCAAACAAAGATGATGCTTTCAAAACTCATCCAATGAATTTCTTGAATGAGAAAACTCTCAAAGGAACCTTCTTTGGCAACTATTAACCATGCTCTGACCTCCCTGCTGTCGTGGAAAAGTACATGAACAAGGTAAATTGAATTAATAACTTGATGATACTGTTGTCCCACATCGGGTGAGAACGTAAGGGATTGGTAGCTTATAAGCGTTGGGTACATCTCTCCTCTTTGAGAGCCTTTTGGGAACAAAAACGTGAGGTGGAAGCCTATGGACACTAGGCCAACTACGGTCGCGCCATCACCAAAGAGGACAATACCTCGGGGGCAGAGCTCCGGTGTGCGAGAATGGATCATCATCAGTTGGCGCCGTCTGTGGGAAACGAGTCACGTACTCGCTATTAACCCCTTACTGGGGATACTGATGATACCGTTGTCCCACATCGGGTGAGAATGTAAGGGCTTGGTAGATTATAAGCGTCGGGTACCTCTCTCCCCTTCGAGGCGCTTTTTGGGGACAAAACCGTGAGGTGGAAGCCTATAGGCACTAGGTCGACTACAATCGCGCCATCGCCAAAACGGACAATAGCTCGAGGGCGGAGCTCCAGTGTGCAAGAATGGATCATCATCATAACTTATTTCACTAGATTTATTTTAGAAAATATAGATCATCTTGTGAACATTTCTTGAAATCTAGAAGCAGTTGTTTGGTTTGAAAGAATCCTGATATGTGGATAATGTGAGCAAGACCTTGAACTGGAGAAATTCATCAGCCATGAAATCCCTTTCTCAGATAGTCTTCGATGCATTATTCGGATGGATGCTTACAAAGATACTGAATTCAAGATTACTAGGTCCCTGAGTATGGAGAAAATATGAAAAAAAGTAAATAAATAAAATATAAAGGTTTGAGTCTCAATAAGCTTGCTGATGAAATCTATTTTCTTCTTTGTATATAGAAGAGCTATGGTGCCAATTTCTGGAATATAAATATTCGATTCTTGTCGATTGCAAAATGCTATTCAATGCATATTCTTTCACTTATCTCATGATAGTGCCTTCAGAATTTCATACGTAACTAAATTATTTATCAAATTAGAATTGCTCTTTCCTACAATCATCAGAAGCAACTCCCACAAGAAAAATAACTTCTCTTCAGAAAATATTAGCGTTTTTTAAAATTCGAACACAATCCTATCAATCCCTATAATCATATGCAAAATTTCTAATGACCACTTAATTTAATCAAGCCAATAATGAACCATTTGATGGCATAGTTCACAGTTTTGGATTAAATAGACAGGCTTGAGCATGCAATTTTTTTTTAGTAGGCTTGGAATTTAGTTTTAAGCCCGACAGGAATTAGTGGAGGCTCGGCCTGGCCTTAACACGGTCCACCCCTAGTCCTTTGTGATCCATGACCAGGGAAGGCAACTTGACCCCAAAAACTCGAAACCTGCTTTACTCCTATGAGTTATGTATAAGGAAGAAAATAAAATTGAAGTGAATTTGGGATAATATAGGGTTTAGGTCACCTTACCCTACCTCGTCTTGATTATATTATGAAAGTTCTAAATACTCATATTATACTTTAATAATACAAAATATACATGGTATAGCAAGTCAATGTTAAGGTTTTAAAGTTCCTTCTTATTCTCAGGATTTAGCCTCGTACTTTCTCAATTTTATGTTGTGTTAGTATTTGTATAATTTGCATTATTTTTATTTTGAGATTTTAAAAGGATTTAACCTATTCTAACCAAAACTCCGATTAACTTAAGTGGGATCGGGACGGGTTGAAGAAGTTCAACCTATCACGGGTTTGGACTAGGATGTGGGGTGGAGTTTTGTTATTAGAAGCAGTGTAGAGTTTAGCTTATTGACTTAAGGTTGATCCCCATGTTGATTTTGATGATAACTAAACCTTGTGTTATTTTCCTAATGCGTTTACGTAGTGTGCAAATTAATAAAAATTATAATTTAGACTTAGAAGTTTGACTTTAAGTCTAATATATATCAAAGTGAATGCACAACAAGCTAAGATCAAGCAATACACTCCAAGAGTCATGCAATATACCAAACTGAGTAATGACACCTATTCCAACTTCAAACAAATGATTTGCATTCGAAGAGATTGAAGGTATTCAAATGAAGATTTCATAAAGTATGCGTAGACTTAATAAAGATGACTTGAATTCGAAGAGATTGAAGGTGTCCAAATAAAGACTTCATCAAAGTGTGCAAAGATCAGTTGAAGATGATTTGATTGAGAAGAGATTGAAGATGTTTGAGAAGAAAATTTATCGCAATTGCATAATCTCGACAAAGAATCCAAGTGAAGACTTCATCTGGGATGTAAAGACTCAATGGAGATGATATGTACTCAGAAAAAATGAAGGTGTTAAAAAATAGACTTCATCAAGCTTATTGAAGTTTTATTGAAATGATCTTAACGAAGAAAGAAGATTCAGTAGCAAAGAGAAGAGATCAGCAATGAGGCATCTTAAAGCTCAACAATGAAAGAAATAGCTTGACAATGAAAGAGAAAGATCGGCAACAAAGAAAAAGAGCTCAACAATAATGGAATGAAATTCTGACAGTTTGGAAATCAAGAAAAGATGATTATCAAATGATGAATTCAATCTAAATTGAATAGAGAACATCCCTGGTGAATTGAAGATTTTGATTGATCATCATGCCCCAAAGAGAAGACTCCTTAAAAATCTTATAGTATTACTAAAGCTAAATTTGATCAATGAAAAGATGAAAGAAGATTTCTAGGCAATGTGTCGATACATGAAAATGAAGAGTCGACACATGAAGACAGAAGCCAAAAATTTGAATACAGAATGATCAAGTGTCGACACATGGAGTTGATGTGTCGACACATGGAGACAGTGGACAACATATGAAAAATGCAGACTAGATGTGTCGACACATGGAATCAAGTGTCGACACTTGGGGAATAACGGCTAGTTTTTCTAACGTTATAATGGACTGGACTTGCATTAAATGAGCCCCAACAACCTCCAACGGACGAAATCAATATAGAGGTTTATATACAAGCTTCCAACTGCATTTATAAACAAGAGATACAAAAAAACAAAAGTACCATTGACTGATCAAACTGAAAAATCTGAACATTTTTCTTGTCTTCATTTAGTGAGCTTTTATTTGTCTATCCACTCTTGATAGAGAGTTTGTATTTCATTTGTACATCTTTATACACTTGTAAGTGAGAGTTTGAGAGTTCTCTTATTGAAGAAAAATTCTTGTAAGTTTGAGTGGATCTTGGACAAAACCACTTGGTAGTTAGAAGAATTTGGGAAGAAGTTCTTGTGTGAAAGTGAGCTGAGCACTTAGTAATCAGCATCCATTTCGTAATTAGAGATTGCATAGTGGAGGAAGACTTCAAGGGGATCTTGAGGTG
>CM065383.1:40087500-40222500 GCA_033060915.1 Euryodendron excelsum
CATTGCATGATCATATCAAAACATAGTTTCCCTCCTGTATTAAAAAAATCATCTCCTGAATTCCTTATAATTCACATGCCCCAAGCTAGTTGCATGTGTCGACACACCATTTCCATGTGTCGACACATCACGAAAGTGGACTTAAAATTATTTTGTTGACACGCATATGTCAACACATGAGTCGGGCCTATATACTTTAACAAAGCCCACTTTACAAACATTCGAAATTTCCCTCTCTCTCTCTCTCTCTTACTGTCACTGTTTTTCTCTCCCGCTCCTCTGTTCGTACCAAAACCAATTGTCACCTTTGAAGCATCACAAATCTTCCTTCATTCATCTTATAAACCCTAATCAATCTCCTTCCAACCTCTCTCAACTATTCTTGATCATTCAATGGCTCCCAAGACCTCTAAATCGAAAAAGATTTCTAAAGCCCTAGTCCTAGCAACAACTCCTATTTCGAAAAAGCCAAAAAGGAAACCAAAAGGGGAGTCTAGCAAAGACAAAGGGAAATGAAAGAAGAGCAAGATTGGAGAAACCACATCCTCAACAATTCTGGAATGTAATGAACTATATTTCAGTGAGGGCAAAGCCCAGGAAAGGTATAATTCCAGTTTCTCTCTTAGAAAAGTGTTTAATGGAAGATGGGTAGATTACAAATTCTTTAATCATCACAAGTTTGAATTTAGTACAAAATTAGAGAACCTTGGTTGGAAATCTATGACAACGCTCAGGGATGATGTATACCCTGACTTGGTTGCTCATTTTTATGCTAATGCCGAAAGGGATCCTAGAGAGGTATCCATCAATAGTTATGTTAAGGGTGTTTCCTTCACTTTGGATAGAGAGGTGATCAGACATATTCTTGAAATTAGACTTGGTGGGGAAGTTTATAGAGATAATGTCTCTCGAAAAGATCAACTAAAAACTCTTTATGGAAGGGATGTAGATGAAAGTATATAACCTATTGCCACTGATTTACTTCTTGAACTGAGGCTCATTCATCACTTTACTTACACTATTTTTACTCTCAAAACTAGAAAGTATGAATATGTTTTGGGGAAGGAGTTATTTTTCTTATAGGCATACTTAACTGATTCAAGGATTGACTTGCCTCTGTTTATTCTGGATCATATATACAAGGCTACCATTTCTAGAATCAGCTTGCCTTATGGAATTTTTCGGACAAAAGTTTTCAAGCATTTCAAAATTGATTTGAAAAATGAGAAGAAAAATACAATGAGAAGACGCTCTAGAGAATATGATATATTCTACAGAATCACAAGTGGACTCCAAAGAAAACTGGAGGTGAAAGTACTTCAAAAGGAAAGGCTCCATCTAGAAGCAGCTCCAGGCGAAGAAGCACAAAAAGAAGTTTGAGTTCTGAATTTGATGAAAGTTCAGGGGATTTGAGTAGCTTTATGACTCTAGTCATGAAATCTCTGGACAAATTGCATAAAAATGCAGATATTGCATCTACAATGATGATGTTTATCGAACAAAAGATGAGAGAACTCAAAAACAAAGTACAAATATTGAGAAATGACAAAGGCAAAATTTTACAGGAAGAAGAAAAAGAAGATGAAAACAATGAGGATGGAGAACAGGAAGGGAAAAAAGCCAGAGAAGAGGAGGACTCTTCGGCCACCAAATCTGATGCTCACTAGACTCTCCTTTCCTCATCTTCTCTACCCCTACCTCCTCTACTTCCCTTCACCTCACCTTCCCTCTTGGCCCATCATTCTGCATTGACAGGACCATGTTATAACATTTTTTGTTTATTTTTATTTTTGTTGCATATCTTGTAGATATCAAATGTCAAACATTTTGTACTACTGTTTTAAATTAATGAAATACAATCTTGTTCTGGTGCCCAATTGATGCCTTAATGACTTGCTTACTTATTTGCTTTTCTGTTTCTACAATTTATTTTGTTATAATATTTTTTGCTATTGTACCTGTCCATAATTTTCATTTTCTTTCTCTCTTTTTGATGAATTGACAAAAAAGGGGAGAAGAATTGGACAAAAGTAAGTAAACAATGAGTGCTTGTGTTTGTTGGAGAAGAATTGCACAAGAATTAAAATTGAAAAAGAATTGGACAAGAAATGGAGAATAATTGATTAAAGTAAAATGACAATGAATTGTTTGATGAATTGGCATTGATTAATTAATTGCACGTGGCATTGAATGGAAATGAAATAAGTGATAAAATAGAGCATATTCTCAGGGGAGTAACATGAATCATTTCCCTCAATTTGTTTTGAATTAATTGATAAAAACTCCTTGAAAAGTGTTTTTGAAAAGTCTTTTGTCTCTTAAGCATCAGTTATTTAATTATGAAACAAAGGAGGAGTTCTCTACTAGTATGCAATCCAACTTTGTTCATTTCATTTCATTTAATCATATATCAATTTAATTTGCAAAGGTTTTGTCATTATCAAAAAGGGAGAGATTGTTGACTCAAGGTTGATCCCCGTGTTGATTTTGATGATAACTATACCTTGTGTTATTTTACTAATACATTTATTTAGTGTGCAGATTAATAAAGATTATAATTTAGATTTAGAAATTTGCCTTTAAGTCTAATATATGTCAAAGTAAATGCACAACAAGCTAAGATCAAGCAATGCACTCCAAGAGTCACACAATGTACCAAACTGAGCAATGACACATATTCCAACTTCAAATAAATGATTTGCATTCGAAGAGATTAAAGGTGTTCAAATAAAGATTTCATCAAGTATGCATAGACTCAATAAAGATGACTTGAATTCAAAGAGATTGAAGGTGTCCAAATAAAGACTTTATCAAATTGTGTAAAGATTAATTGAAGATGATTTGATTGAGAAGAGATTAAAGATGTTTGAGAAGAGAATTCATCACAATTGCATAATCTCTACAAAGAATCCAAGTGAAAACTTCATCTGGGATGTAAAGACTCAATGGAGATGATATGTACTAAGAGAAAATGAAGGTGTTAAAAAATAGACTTCATCAAGCAGATAGAAGTTTCATTGAAATAATCCTAACGAAGAAAGAAGTTTCAGTAGCAAAGAGAAGAGATCAGCAATAAGGCATCTTAAAGCTCAGCAATGAAAGAAATAGCTCAACAATGAAAGAGAAAGATCGGCAACAAAGAAAAAGAGCTTAACAATAATGGAATGAAATCCTAACAGTTTGGAAATAAAGAAAAGATGATTATCAAATGATGAATTCAATCCAAATTGAATAGAGAACAACCCTGGTGAATTGAAGACTTTGATTGATCATTATGCCCCAAAGAGAAGACTCCATGAAGATCTTATAATATTACTGAAGCTAAACTTGATCAATGGAAAGATGAAAGAAGATTTTTGGACAATGTATCGACACATAAAAATGAAGAGTCGACACATAAAAACAAAAGCTAAAAAATTTGAAGATAGATTGATTAAGTGTTGACACATGGAGACAGTGGACAACATCTAAAAAATGCAGACTAGATGTGTCGACACATGGAATCAAGTGTCGACACATGGGGAATAACAGCTAGTTTTTCTAATATTATAACGGACTGAACTTGTATTAAATGAGCCCCAACAACCTCCAACGGACGAAATCAATATAAGGGTTTATATACAAGCTTCCAACTGCATTTATAAATAAGAGATACAAAAAACAAAAGTACCATTGACTGATCAAACTGAAAAATCTGAACATTCTTCTTGTCTTCATTTAGTGAGCTTTTATTTGTCTATCCACTCTTGATAAAGAGTTTGTATTTCCTTTGTACATCTTTATACACCTGTAAATGAGAGTTTGAAAGTTCTCTTGTTGAAAAAAAACTCTTGTAAGTTTGAGTGGATCTTGGACAAAACCACTTGGTAGCTGGAAGAACTTGGGAAGAAGTTCTTGTGTAAAAGTGAGCTAAACACTTGGTAATCAACATCCATTTTGTAATTGGAGATTGCATAGTGGATGTCGCACCCAGATTTTTCGCACTCGAGGAATACACACACAAGCGGGGAAAATACTGTACTCTCGTTAGAACTCATCCTCCTAGAAGAATAAGTGCGACTAGGTTTGAATTAGAAATTGATTTGAATAAAGGGCTTTTGAAAAATAATTTGGAGTCACCACCTAACTTGATTAAGGTGAGTTAGGTCATCTAAAAACTAAGCACAATCCGAAAATTACACTTAGGATTTTTGAAAAAGATTTTTTGAAAATACTTCCTCATGAGAGGGTTTTTAAGAAAAGAGGTTGTTTAGCAACCTTTGAAAAAATGTGAGCCCTTTTTGAAAATAACTTCATTTGGTCTTTGAAAATAGTGATCTCGATTCGGAGGTTGGTTACGTGTAGGGAAGACGCACTAAGCAATCACCCTACCCCGCCTTTATGGTACCTTCATGTCTATTCACCCTAGATTCACCCATTAGAGTCTTCAATTAATATATATCCAAAACTATCCACTTTAGAAAAGAATTTTTAAAAGAATGATGCATGACATGCGAGTGCAAGAAAAGAGTGTAACTTTGAAAATAGATTTGAAAAGAACTTGATTTGATTTTGGAAGTAAATTTGAGAAAAGAGATAGAATTGATTTGAAAGAAAGTTTTAGAAATAGAGATTTGAAAAGAGTTATGACCGCACCCATGAGGGTTGCCTACGTATCCTTTTTGAGGAATTAGGTCAGTCGTAGTTAAGACAAGAGTCTGATTGAAAATAGAAGATTTTGATTGAAAAAAGAAATTGAGTTGGAATTCGAATTGGAAGATTAAGAAATCAGGATTGAACTTAGACCTAGAATTGAACTTGAAAGAGGATTTGATCCTTGAAACAGAACTTGGACTAGATTTGGAAAGATAGAGTTTTGGGAAACCTAGACTTAGGAAAGATGGGATTTAGGAAATGTTCGAATTAGGGAAGTTTCGATTTAGGAAAGTTTTAAATTAAGAAAGTTTCAAAATTGGAAAGTTTTAACTTAAGAAAATTTTGAATTTAGAAGGTTTTGACTTTAGAAAGTTTTGAATTAGGAAAGTTTTGAAATTTAGAAAGTTTAGAATTTTAGAAAGATTCGAAGTTAAGTTTTAGAAATACTTGAAATTAGGAAAGGTTTGAGTTTAAGAAAGATTTAAAGATTTAGATTTGGAAAGTTGAAAGTTGGAAAGGTATGAAATTAAGAAAGGTTAGAATTAGGAAAGATTAAGAAGCTTAAAGTTAAGGAAATATTTGAAAGTTCAAGTTTTGAAAACTTAAGGTTTAGGAAAGTATGAGATTGGGAAGCAGTGGATTAGGAAAGGTTTAGATTAGGAAGGATTGAGATTCCTATTTCCTAAAACGAAATATTGGATTTTGTTTTTAAGAAGTGGTGTTTTGATTTTGTTTCCAAAAACGGAGGATTGGATCTAGTTTCCTAAATAGGGAGATTGGATTTGGTTTTCTAAAGGGAAGATGAAGTTTTGGAAATCCTAGATTTTGGGATAGAAAATAGGTTTTGGAAATATATGGTTTTGACGTAAAAAATGGGATTTGGAAACCTAAAGTTTGAGGTAAGATTAAAAATCATGTTTTAGGAAAGAAAATTAGGGTTTCCTAATCATTGGCTCTAGGGTTTAACTTGGACTCCAAAAAAGAGATTTTGGAAAGTGAGTTTTTGGAAAGGAAAATTTTTGGAAGAAAATCTTAGAAAGGAGTTTTTAGAAAATGAATTTGAAAAGCGATTTTTTGGAAAGAGATTTGTGGAAAGAGTTTTTGGGAAGGAGATTTTAAGAAAGAAACCTATGAAGTGTTTTTAGAAAGTGAATTTTGAAAGAAAACTTTTTGGGAAGGAGTTTAAAAAAGAAGTTTTTAGGAAAGTATGTTTCATGAAGGAAATTTTTAAAAAACAATTTTGGAAAGGAGATTAGAGAGAGATTTTAGAAAGTAAATGTAAAAAGAGATTTTGAAGAGGATTTCAAAAGAGGTTTTGGAAAGTAAGTTTAGAATGAGATTTTCGAAAAGGATTTGAATATGGATTTTTGCAAGTCTCTAAAAATATCATATTTCCTAAAACGATTCTAACCATAAGAAGATTAGAACCATTCTAGGATTGTGGTTTTGAAAACAACAATGATTTGAAAATATGGACTATATTGGTCACTTTAAATATAACACTTTCCTAAAGCAACCCTAACCATGGAAAGGCTAAAATCACCTTAGGATTGTAATTTTGAAAATAAGTTTTGAAGAAGAAAATTTTAATACAAGTTTTGAAAACAGTTTTGATGTAAGTTTTGAAACCAAGTTTAAAAACGAATTTTGGAGATATGCATGATCATGATATACACAATGCAAGTTGGGGTCGTGAACATACAAGGTTAAAAGCTTCACCATATAATCAAGGGGGCCAAATCCACGTAGTCTCCGGTTAGACTGAGAGAAAGCCCCTGACACGATGACTTTTAATAGCCTAATCCTACACATGAACCAGGGAGTCCCTTGTTTCAAGCATGCCAGAAAGTGGGGGAAGAAGATAGGGGATTAAAATAGAAGAAATCTCAAGTGGGTTCGGAGAGAGAAGAGAGAGGGGGGAATTGCGTAAATATAAATAGGAAGCCTACCTTGTGTCTTCTTTTATTTGCTTGGTTTTATTCGCTTCATTCTTCTTACTTCGCTTCAGTCTTCACCTTGATCTTCAAGAGATTGCTTGGATCTTCGGAACTTTAGAGTTGCAGCACTTCAAGTCTTCAATGGAGGCTTTGGAGACTAGTGTAGAAGTGTATAGGGTGTATGTGAGTATATGAGAGCTAGGGTTTTTGTATGGAGGCTAGGGTTTTGGAAAACCTAAAGAAGACTAGGGTTTAGGGAGGTTACGAGCTCTATATATCAAAGAGGAGAGTTTTTAGACTGAGTTTGTGGACCCCATTCACGTTGGAGGAGGCTCTGTATTTATAGAGAGATGATTGACCTTGCGCCTGTTACAGTGACACTAGGCAAAAATTCCTTTTAGCACCACTCCAAGACAAAATTTGGCTTGGTGCCACTACTAGTGGTGCCAGCCACTTAGGAAAGTTTTACGGTTGGCAAGCAACATATCTTCAGAAGATTTGGGCACCTATACCAGTGACTACAATGCAATTTTTAGCCTGACTTCACTAGAGTGACTCCGGAAGGTCCAGGAATGATTTGAAGGGCCGGGAATCGTCTAGAAGGCCAGAAAGGGACAAGAACTTCTAGAATAGTGTATCAGATGTAGTAGACTTGAAAAATGATGATATAATGTGTTGGAAGGGTTGATCAGGCCATTAGGGGCAAAATGGTCAATTTGGTCGGAAAGCTGCCGAGATGGAGTCAGAATATCCTGGAAGAAGATTGGAAGCTCAGAAACATTAACTAGAATGTTCCAGGAGCTTACCGATTTGATACCCAGAGCCAATGTGGTTGGAAAAGGCGACCGACCCACTAGGGGCAAAACGGTCATTTTCGTCAAGTTTGCCAGAATTGACTCGGAATGACTTAGAAATGTAAAGGAAGGTCGGGGATACTATCAGAAGCATCCCTGGGAGGTTACCAGTTTGATACCCAAAGCCGGTATGGTTCTCGGGGCGCTCGGATGCCTAGGGGCAAAATGGTCATCTTGACCAGAAATGTCTCGGAATTGGCATGAAACTTACTAGAAGGCACCTAATCATGTCGGATTGTCTTTAAGACAATCTTGGAAAGGTGGACTTACAGTTCTGAGGACTTAGGTATTAGGTACTTCCTTAAGAAACGTACCGAAAATGGCCATAGGGGCAGTTTGGTCATTTTTCATCGGAATGGGCTAGCAGGCACTGGTGTTGACTTGGGTTTTGAGTGTTTTCGTCACTCTGACGGTGGTCTCGTGACATAGGGGTTTGTCGGTAATTCCCCATATCGACCTGTTTGCGAGTGTTTCTGCCACTCTAATGGTTGTGATATTTACGAGTATTTCCGTTACTTTAACGGGTTGCGATCATTCCAAAGACTACCTGATCTTAGAAAGCTGCTAGGTGGACTTAGCGCTTAAGGAATCAACTTTCTCAGAAGGCGTGCCAAAACGGACATTTCTTCATTAGCGGGCTAGCAGGCGTCAAAAGTGGACCGTTCTACCATCTAGGGGACTTGGGGTCTTGTCTCGGTCGACAGGTTTGAAGGGACTTACCGTTCCGAAGAGTTCTCTCAGAAACATGCCGGACAAGATGGACTTACCTCCTTGAGAAATCAACTATCTCAAAAGGTGTGCCAAAGTGGATTTGGAATTGGAATTGGAACTGGAATTGGATTGGAATTGGATTGAAAAGGGGACTTACCGTCTTCGAGAAAACGTGCCCACTGGAATTGGACCAAACACTGCCCCAAGGGCACTCTGGTCATTTTGCCTCTATTTGAGCCCAATGGGCGAAGTGATTGATTGACGGGATTAGACTTGGAAAGCTGATTTAAATTGGACTATGTCCATATTGACTTGAATATAAGTCTAGACGGACTGGAGACTGCCGAGTGGGAAAAAATGGGGTGCTTCCAGTGGAGGAAGACTTCAAAGGGATTTTGGGGTGAGGACGTAGACCACGAATTGTGGTTGAACCTCGGTAATTCTTGGTGTGCTTTCTACTACTCTGTTTTTCATTTCTCTTTTGATTACATTGCATCATATATATATTAATCATTATTTTGTTGATTAAATTAATTTTAGTTAATCTTAATTGCTATTAATTTTTTAAAAACCTAATTCACCCCCCCCTCTCTTGGGTTACCTTTTAGGCCAACATAGCTTAACCCGTATAGAACCTGCCTCGTTGTCAGCCTTATCCGTGACCTCATTTCTAAGCCTGGCTACCAAACAAGCCCTTACATCAAACAACAAAAACAACTCATTTAGTGCAATTATATAGTGACTAGAGCAGAGAGGGGATGACCCAAGTGGTAGTGGTGCCCCCACACATGATTGAGGTCATAGGTTCGACTCATCTTTCTTCTTCTCCAGGGCTTTAGCCCTCTAATATACTAAAAATAAAAAAAAAAAAAAACTTAGTGACGAGCAATATAAGTTAAAAAAAAAAAAAAACCATAGGTTCTCAAAAAGGTTGGGTGTGTCAGTGAGTATTTAATAATTCTAAAGTATCCATAAAAGTTAGATCCTTTTGTGAGTTACTCTTAAGTTGCTATGAACCAAAAAAAAACTATATAAGGACCATAAAAGGAAAGGTCTATCTCTAAGACTCTCAGCTATTACTTCTAGTCTTCACAGCCTTTGTAGAATGCCTCTCTTTCTCCCGCTCTTCTCTATCTCTCTCTCTCTCTAAGCAATTTACTTAAGCAATATAATGGGTTCTTCTTTTTTCTTCTCTCCGTTGCATTCCTTCACTTCCGCCAACCAATTATTAATGTGAATAAATACATTAATTGGATCCAAAAGACTTGCAACAGTCCCAAATACTATGAACTATATATGTGTATCATCTGTTGATAATGCAGTAAACTTGTAAGGTTAGTCTCCAGGCCGGCAGTGAACTGCTCCAGTAAACTGAGAAAGGATGAAAGGGTAAGGGACACCGATGTGGTGCCTGTTAAGGACCCTCTGATAGCAAAGTTAATTTTCTAGAGATATTTCAATAGAAGTTGGGCTAAGGTTTATGTTTACGTACTTTATTAGAGAAGATGGGCTTTTCCTTTTATATGGGTAGGCGTCGTGGTAGCCCTAAGAGGGCTTTATATGCATGGAAATAGTGGGAGATATTTGTCTCTCCATGTGGCAGCATGGCATTGGAGGGCCAGGCTAGTGGCAGGATAATGGGGGGAGTGATTGTCCAACCCCACACGTGGCGCTCCCTTAAGAGTGTGTTAAAGCGGGCAAGGTGACTACCTCCTGCTACACCCGAAGTCCTGGAGTTGGGAGCACGTTATCATGATTGGGTTGTCAGTGATGGCCCCCACTATCATGACAGGTGGGGGAAATGATCGGCACAATCCCACAATGTCTGCTTATGCATGGTTTGCTCGGTCGTGTTGGGCATGGTCTGCTCGGTTGTGCTCGAGTTAGCTAGAGCTCTTAGGGTTGATCTCCATTTTCTTCTTGCTTAACATGTACCCTGGGTGGCATGTCCTCGATACAAGTGCCAATCAGCCCATTCCTGAGAGTCCTAATCAGTCCCCATTAGTTGCCCCTAATTCCTCTAAGTACCCCAAGCGTGGTCAGGGAAATTCTTTATCAATCCCCATTAGTTGCCCCCAATTCTTTTGAGTACCCCAAGTGTGGTCAGTGGAATTTCTAGAACAACGAGTGTCTCTTCGTGAAGGTGGAATGCATTTATGGCGCTGTAAGCACATTTATGACAAAGGCTGGCGATGAATAAATGTGTTGATTGACGATTCACCACATGGAGTGCACTCATTGGTTTCCAAAATATGACGTGACTTGTGGACTGCCAGTCATCGGATCTACGGGTCGATGAGTTAATCTGGGCTGTTGATTTCGAAAAGGAGGCTTTTAGCCTAGGCAATCATACCCTTTGGCTTTCACTTTGCATTTGTCATACTTGGAGAATTCCATACAACTCTCCAGATTTTTTACTTCATTGCTTTCTACCATGTCGATTCGCAACTGCCCCGAATGATTTCCTGCGTTGCTTGGTAAGTTTCTTTGCTGTAGCTTTTAGCTTTTACGCGATCCTTCCTAAGTCAGTATTTTTAAGCACTCGTTGAAGGGTTTGTGAGCGATCTTTAAGTCGCTTAGGTGGGTTTGAGAACTAGCTGGGGTAGAAGTCAAGCCTAGGAGGAAAGGATATCTGATAGGAACTATGGATGAGAGAGAGGTGCAATCATTAGATTATGAGAACACCTCTTCGCAGGATCTGGTTAGGGTTAGGCCCGGGGCCCCTAATAGTTTATCAGTGGGTCCTTCTGGGTCTTTTGGAGGGAGAGTGGCCCCTGAAGCCAGGACGATGGTGGTGCTGGGAGTGAGGGAGTTCAACTTTGCAGCGAAGAGGGTGTCCTCTGTGATGACGGAGAAAAGGATGAAAAGGATTTGGAAGGAGTACTAGATGCCCCATTCGCTGCACTATAGGATTCTAAAGTGGGGGGAGTGGGCCTACTCTGCCCGTCCAGGGAAAATTTGTGTGTATGAGGCTGCTCTGGCCAATGGCCTTAGATTCCCCATCCCTTCTCTTATCATGGAGATCATGGGTGCTCTGGGGTTGGCTCTAAATCAGCTTATTCCCAATGCTTGGAGGATTTTGGTGGCGTACGTCGTGCTGTGGCAGGTGAGCAGTGGTGGCAAGGACAGCCTTACTATTGACAAATTTTTGCACTACTACAAGATGTCAAAGCCTGAAAAGGGGTGGTGGTACTTCTCTGCTAGGAGCAAGGGCATCGTTTTGGTAAAGGGGCTTCCCTCTTCCCACAAAAAGTGAAAAGACAAGTTTTTCTTCATCTATAGTGATAGCTGGGAGAGCCAGCCTTGGGTGCCAGTGGATGAGATGTTTGTTCGGATTCCTCGAGGGTGGAGAAGGTCTTCTAGGATGGGTACACTCGTCAACCCTAGTATTTTTCTCTTTTGTCCTTAGATTCTTAGGCTTGTAGAGTACTGACTTAGGTTGCTTGCTTTTAGCCCGTGCTACCCCCACTATGAGCGAAATGCTGAAGAAAAGGGTGGAGCAAGCTATCAAACATGGTGTTACCGACACTTGTGCCTTGGTGAATGTCAAAAATCTGGGTATGTTCCTGTTGGGCCCTGAGTCTACAAATTACACTCTAAGGGTAGAACGCACAAGGAGTGAGTACTTTGTATTTTTTGTTTAATTGTAACATGTCGTGTTTTAACGTCCATGCCTCATGCTTTTTGCAGATCAAGGGGTTGAATTTCCTAAGGATAAGGAGGAGGAGATGGCACAGAACGGAAGTTTTTTGAAGAAGACCAAGCTAATCACAGAAGTCGACCTTCTTCCTCTGGCCAAGCGGTTCAAGTTGGCATCTGGTCATAAGGTCCCTGCCCAGGCACCTGCAAAGGGGAGTAAGGGGGAAACGATAGTCCTTGAGGATGATACTCTTCAGTTGGTTGACATTCCTCCTCTTGCTGAGAAGACTCTACCTCCACCTCCCCTAGCGTCCACCACAGTCACTGCTAAGGTACCCCCAACAGCTGCTCAGCCTCTGGGGGATGTGCCAGTCTTTACCCCCTCAATTTTTTAGAATGCCAGCGAGGCGACAAGAAAGTTAAAAAGCATCATTTCCTCTCCGGACAATGACAAGTTGTCCGCCTTAGCCTCACCGATACTAGGGAAGGAAATCTGCCAGGACCTACTAAAGGTATGGAAGTGTTTATTTGTGCTTGGCGTTTTGACCTTCTTTGGTCATGTCGCTTCCTTTTAAAGCTATTAACCTTTTCTGATCGTGTCGTTTCCTTTTCAGGCTGCTACCAGAGTAATGGTCCTTAGCGGCAGATCAGTGGACTTTAAAAAGGCCTTCGTGGAGGAGAAGAGGACTTCTGACCAACTCCAGGCTGAGCTGAACACAGCCCTAGCGAAGGTGAAGGAAGCTGAGGGCAGAGTGCAGTCCTTTCAGAGTGATCAGGCGAAGCTGAGGGCCGACTTCGAGAAGGAGAAAGCCCAAAAGAAAGCCTGCTAGAAAAAACTGGCAATTGAGAAGGTTGCACTGAAGGTTGCCCATGATCAGATTGCAACATTCCCTGCTTGGCTGGAGGCTGCCAAGAAGATGGCTGAGTAGGAGTACATGAATGAGGCAGTGTGCCAAACTGCTTTTGCCCGAATCGATATGGATGGCTTTGAAGAAGCCAAAAGTCTGGTTGCTAAGGCTCATCCCAATCTGAACCTATCCGCAATTGAGCTAGTGGTTGAAGATGATGCCATCTCTCAGGCACCATTGAAGAGCAAGGCGCAAGACAAGGAGGGGGCAAAGAAAGATGACGCCCAATCTAAGACTACTGCTCAGTCAAAGGCTCCTATGGCCAAGTAGATCCCCTTTTGTAGGTTTTTGCAGTAGTCTTCTTCTTTTACCTTTGCAGTGACTTTCACAATGTAATACTACTTTGGCTTTTGTGATCTAACTTTTAGAAATGAAAAAGCCCTTTTTCCCTCCGTTGCTATAGTTTTTGCTTTAATCTATAGATTTTGTTGCCTTTTAAGAATAAACGAACTCTTATTAGTGAATAAACCAATAGATTAACAAACTCTTATCTGGTATGTTTTGAAATTTGGCAAATGTAAGTAGTCAGCAAAAATACTAGTGTAGATAATAAGCGTGGATACTCTAGTCGGTAAGTTATCATGGTCAGGACTTTGTATTGCGTGAGTTTGTAGATTGGGCATACAGCCTCTGCCTGCTCAACCTAGGCTTGAGCAGGACTTTTGTTGCTTTAGTTTGTAGATTGGGCATAAAGCCTCTGCCTACTCGACCTGAGCCTGAGCAGGACTTTGTCGCTTTCACATGTTGTCTGCCTGCTCAGCCTTGGCCTGAATATGGCTTTGTTACTTTAACTTGTAGATTGGGCATAAAGCCTCTACCTGCTCGGCCTAGGCCTGAGCAGGACTTTATCACCTTCACATGTCGAGTATGCCTGGTTGGGCTAGGCCTGAGCAGGACTTTTATTGCTTTAACTTGTAGATTGGGCATAAAGCCTTTGCCTGCTCAGCCTGAGCATAAGCAAGACTTTGTCGCTTTCACATGTCATCTGCCTACTCGGCCTGGGCCTGAGTAGGGCTTTGTTGCTTTAACTTGTAGATTGGGCATAAAGCCTCTGCTTGCTCGACTTGAGCCTGAGCAGGACTTTTTCTCTTTCACATGTCAAGTCTACCTACTCCGCCTAGACCTGAGCAGGACTTTTGTTGCTTTGGTTATTATTTTAGTTTATGCCCTTGTAAGGAAGACGTTAGAGAGTTTGCAAACAAAGAGAATTATAGGCAAACTCAAAAAGTTGTAGATAAACTCGCGATTGTATAAACAAGTTAGGATAAATGTAGACAAACTTCTTTATGATATCAGCTGCTCACTTTTTACAGTAACTGTACGTTCCAGAAAAAGAAATCACTTACACATAATACTTCCTTAGGTGCTCAGCATACCATAGGTGGGGCAGTTCTTTGCCGTTCAAGCCCTTTAGTCTGTAGGTTCCCTTTCTGGTGAAGCATGTCACCTAGTAAGGTCCTTCCTAATTTGGGCCAAACTTTTCGTCTTGCGCAATTCTTGTAGACTGGTTGACTTTCTTTAACACCAACTGTCTTGGCTTGAAATCCCTCAAGCTTACTAGGCTGCTGTGGTACTGGCACATCTATTACTGGTATGGGGCCACTCTGATTGCTGCTTGGAGCCTATTTTCCTCCAGTAAGTCCATGTCGACTACCAAGACCTCGTCATTTGTCTCTAGGTTGTAGTTTTGAGTCCTAGGCCTAAGGAGGCCAATTTCTACTAGTATGACTGCTTCAGCCCCGAAGGTGAGGGAAAATGGGTTTGGCCGGTAGAAACCCCCTCGATAGTTCTGTAGGCACATAAGACACTGGGGAGGTCCTCCACCCATAACCCTTCTGCTTTTTCCAGCTTGGTCTTGATAATCTTTAGAAGAGACCTATTAGTAACTTTCACTTGTCTGTTTGCCTGAGGATGTTCCCACGAGGAGAAATGGTGGCTGATCTACAGGTTCGAGCACAACCTACTGAACTGCTTTCCTTCAAATTGCTTATCATTGATGGTGATGACCACTTTGGATATTCCGAAGCGGCACACGATGTTCTTTTAGAGAAAGTTGGTCATTTTCTACCATGTGATTCTGGTGAGGGCCTTTGCTTCGACCCACTTAGTGAAATAGTTGATGGATATCACAGCGAACTTGTTTTGCCCCTACCCAGGGATAATGGGCCCACAATATTGATCCCCTACTGAGCAAAGGGCCACATACTTTGGATGGGAGTTACCTCCTGCGCGGGCTGTCTTAGAATGTTGGCAAACCGCTGGCACTTGTCATACTTTTTCACAAACTCCTGGGAGTCTTTATTCATGGTTGGCCAGTAATACGCTGTTCTAAGGATTTTGCTAGCCAAGGACTGTCCTCCAGAATGGTTGCCACAACTATCTTCGTAGACTTCCCTCATGATATAGGTGGCTTCTTCTTTGGTAGCACATCTGAGAAGGGGGGTGGTGTGCCCTCGTTTGTATAGGACGTCGTCAAATATCACATAGTGGCTGGCCCCCGAATTTAATTCTCCTTACCTTCAACTTGTCTTCTGGGAGGGTGTTGTGTGCTAGGTAGTCTATGATTGGTTTATCCCATGAGGCTTTTGTGTCCAGCACATTGACTTCTGGGGTTTGAATGCTCGGCGAATTAAGAGTTTCCAAGGGTACTTCGGGATCAAGTTGCTCTGAGGATGCTATTTTTGCCAACCTATATGCTTCCTCGTTCTCCAACCAGGGGACCCGTTGCAGTACTACTTTTGAAAACTTTCAAACCAAGTCTCTGGCCATCTGGCAGTACTTCTCCCCTGGCTTCATATTCCTTTTAGACCTGCTCAATTACTGACTACGAATCTCCCCTGACAATTACCTGCTCTGCCCCCATACAACAAGCAATTCGAACCCCAGCGATTAGCGTCTTGTACTCTGCCTCGTTGTTGGTGGTAGAGAATCAAAACCAGAGAGCATACTTCACTTTCTAGGCATTGAGGGTTGCAAGAACAACGCTTGTCCCACTTTACTATTTGATGGAGGATCCATCAACATTCAACACCCAGCTATTCTCTACATCCTCCATGTCAAGTTGGGTGCCTGGGTGGGTAGCAAATTTTACAATGAAATCTGCTGCTGCCTGCCCCTTAACAGATGTTCTTAGTCTATACTAAATGTCGAATTGACTGAGCTCCACAGACCATTTCATGAGTCGACCAGAGGTTTTAGGCTTATACAGCACTTCCCTGATGGGCTGATCCGTCAGAACCATGATTATATGAGCTTGGAAGTACTATCTGAGCCTCTACGCTAAGTTCACCAGATCGAAGGTCAGTAACTTCATCTTCGGGTATCTTTCCTCGGCCCCTCTGAGTGCTCTACTTATGTAGTACACTAGCTTTTGGACTCTTGCATCTTCTCGCAAGAGGGCTGAGCTCACTGATGTTATCGAAACAGCCAAGTAGAGATAGAGCTCCTCCCCTATGACCGTTTAGCTGAGCAGGGGGATGGAGCCCAAGTATTGCTTTAGCTATTGGAAGGTTTCTTCACACTCGCCCTTCCATTGGAATGCTTTCCTTAGAGTCTTGAAGAAGAGGAGGCATTTGTCGATTGATCTGGAGATGAACCTGTTCAAGACTGCCACTCTGCCTGCTAGCCTCTGAACATTCTTTATCGTCTTCAGGGCCTACATGTCCAATATAGCCGTGGCCTTCTCTAGGTTTGCTTCAATGCCCCTCTGTGATACCATAAACCCTAGGAACTTCCCCGAGGCTACACCAAATGCACATTTAGCTGGGTTTAGCTTCATGTTGTAACGTTTGAGGGTTTGGAAGCTTTCTTTCAAATCCCCCAAGTGGCCAGCAGCTCGTTTGCTCTTCACTAGCATGTCGTCTACATACACTTCCACATTCCGTCCTATCTGGGACTTGAACATTCTGTTGACCAATCGCTGGTAAGTTGCCCTAACGTTCTTCAGGCCGAAGGGCATCACTTTGTAGCAATACAATCCTCTGTCGGTGATGAAGGTAGTATGTTCTTGATCTCGTTCTACCATTCTAATCTGGTTGTACCCCAAGAAAGCATCCATGAAGGAGACCATCTCGTACCCGGCAATAGAGTCAACAAGAAGGTCAATGGTAGGCAAGGGAAAGCTTTCTTTGGGGCAGGCCTTGTTAAGATTGGTGAAATCCATGCACATCCGTCATTTTTCATTCGCCTTCTTCCCCATCATCACATTTGAGAGTCAGGAGAAGTACTGTGCTTCTTTTATAAACTTGGCTTGGACGAGCTTCTCCACTTCGCCTGCTATGGCTTCGTTACGCTCAGGTGAAAAGCTCCTCCTTTTCTGCTTGATTGGCCTGGCCTTAGGTGAAATGTTGAGATAATGGGCAGTGATCTTGGGGTCGATACCTGGCATATCTTCATGGGTCCAGGCGAAAGTATTAGCATTGTCCCTTAGGAAATCTCGTAGCTCTTGCTTGAGCTATTCAGGAGCGGTGGACCAGATCATTACAACCTTTGGTGAGTGTGGGTTGTCCACTTAGGCTATATTATGGATGGAGACTTGTTCCAGCTCCTCCATGAGTTCCCCTTGCCTTACTTATTCCTCATCTCTAACTTCTAATTCTTCTATCATGAGGGCCTCTTTGTTGGCGTCTCCTTTGAGGGATGCCAAGTAGCATTCTGTTGTTGTCAGTTGGTCGCCCTTTACCGTTCTTACTCCATGCTCTATAGGAAATTTCAATCACAGATGGTATGTGGACGTGACCATCTTAAACTGATTCAGGATTGTACGCCTTAAGATCACATTGTAGGCCGAGGGGCAATCCACGACCAAGAAATTGACTAGCTTCGTAGCTTGTTAGGGGTCATCCCCCAGGGTGACAGGTAACTCAATGGACCCCACGGGGGTGACCCTATCTCTAGTGAATCTCACCAGGGGAGAGGTCATGGGTTTCAGTGCCTCCCTCTACATCTACAGCTATTCAAAGGCTCCCTAGAAGAGAATGTCAGTCGAGCTACCACTGTCGATTAGGATTCTCTTAGTTCTAAAATTAGAAATAATGGCACTGACCACCAGGGCGTCATCATGCGGGTGACTCAGCTCTGCCGTTTTGTCCTCGGTGAACACTATGTTTGGAACGTCAGATCGAGCTTTCTTGCTCAGTCTGTCTACAGCGAATACCTCTGCATGTTTGGTTCTCCTAGCATGGTTTTTTCTGGCTGACGAAAACTTGCCGCTGCCTCCAAATCCCCCAACAATGACCCTTATCTCTCCGATCGGGCGTTGGTGTGTTAGGGCCTTGTTCGGGTGTAAGGACCCCATTTTTTACCACACGATAGTCTACGGTCTGTCCAAACTTGTACTCAAGTCAGTATGGATGTATTCCAATCGAAATCAACCCTTTAAATCTAATCCCGTTTATCCATCGCTTCGCAGGCCCAAGTAGAGGCAAAATGACCGAAATACCCTTAGGGGCATTGTTCGGTCCAATTCCATATCAGGCGCGTCTTTCCGAAGACGGTAAGTCCCCTTTCCAATTTCAAATCAGGCGCGTCTTTCCAAAGATGGTAAGTCCCCTTTCCAATTCCAACAGGCACGTCTTTTCGAAGATGTTAAGACCCCTTTCCAATTCCCACAGGCACGTCTTTTCGAAGACAGTAAGACCCAATTCCAATCCCTTTTTTCAATTCTAATTCTAATCCCTCTCTCGAGAAAGCCGATTCCTTGAGACGGTAAGTCTATCCACTCGAACACGTTTTTCGAAGAAAGTCTCTTCGAAACGGTAAGTCCTTTAAACCTGTCGACCGGAACGAGAACCCAAGTCTCCTAGATGGTAGAACGGTCCACATTTAGCGCCTACTAGCCCGCCAATGCAGAAATGTCCGTTTCGACACGCTTTCTGAGAAAGTTGACTTCTTAGGCGCTAAGTCCCTTTAACAGTTTCCCGAGTTCAGGCAGTCTCGAGAATGATCGCGAACCGTCAGAGTAGCGGAAGTACTCGTAAACATCACAACCGTTAGAGTAGCGGAAATACTCGCAAGCAGGTCGTTATAGGGAATTTCCAACAAACCCCTGTATCACGAGACCACCGTCAGAGTGGCAGAAACATTCAAAACCCAGGTCAACACCAGTGTCTACTAGTCCACTTCAGTAAAAAATAACCAAACTGCCCCTAGGGCTATTTTCGGCACGTTTCTCGAGAATACACCTAAGTCCTCAGAATGGTAGGTCCACCCTTTCAAGATTGTCCTAAAAGCAATCCGGCATTATTAGGTGCCTTCTACTCAGTTTCAAGCCAGTTCCGAGACTTTTCGGTCAAGATGATTATTTTGCCCCTAAGCATCCGAATGCCCCGGGGACCACACCGGCTCTGGGTATCAAACCAGTAACCTCCCGAGAATCCTTCTTATAGTGTTCTCAATCTTCTATTATTTTTCCAGATTATTTTGAGTCAGTTCCGGTAAACCCAGTGTAAAATGATCATTTTGCCCCTAGTGGGTCGGTCACTTTTTTCTGACCACATCGACCCTGGGTATCAAACCGGTAATCTCCCGAGAATGCTTCATAAAATATTCCCGACCTTCCTTTATCTTTTCGGATCATTCCGAGTTAGTTCCGGTAAACCTAGTGCAAAATGACCGTTTTGCCCCTGTTGGGTCGGTCGCCTTTTTCTAGCCACACCGGCTCTGGGTATCAAATCGGTAGCCTTTGGAAACATTCTAAATAATATTTCTAAATCTCGAGTCTTCTTCCAGGATATTCTGAGTCTATCCCAGTAGCTTTCAGATCCAGTTGACCGTTTTGCCCCTAATGGCCCAATCAACCCTTCCGACAAATCTTGTCATTCTTTTTCAAGTTCATTACCTCTGGGACTCTATTCTAAGCGTTCCTGCTCTTTTCTAGCCTTCCGGGCCCTTCCCGGTCCCTTAAGTCCTTCCCGAGCCTTCCGGAGTCACTCATAGTGAAGCCAGGCTAAAAATTGCATGATAGTCACTTGTACAGGTACCCAAATCTTCTCAAGATACGTTGCTTGCCGAACGCAAAACTTTCCTAACTAGCTGGCGCCACTAGTACTGGCCCCAGTTCATTCCTTTGTCTAGAAATACAAAGCCTCCTCTAGCGTGAAAGAAGTCCGCCAACTCAGTCTAAAAACCCTATTATTCGACATATAGAGCTCGTAGCCTCTCTCAACCCTAGTCTTCTTAGGTTTTTCAAACCCTAGCCTCCTATACACTCACATACACTTCTATGCACTCATACACTAGTCTCTAAAGCCTCCTTTGAAGACTTGAAGTGCTGCAATCTGAAGCTTTGAAGATTGAAGACAAGTTCTTGAAGACTGAAGTGAAGACTGAAGCAAGACAAGTAAAGCAAAGCGTGCAAAGTTAAGCAAAATAAAGAAGACACAAGGTAAGCTTCTTATTTGCGTTTACGCATCTTCCCCCCTCTCTTCTCTCTCCTAACCCACTTGGGTTTTCTTCTATTTTAATCCCCCATCTTCTTCCCCCCTTTTTGCATGCTTAAAACAAGGGAATTCCCGGTCCATGTGTAGGATTAGGTTATTGGAGAGTCACCGTGTCGGGGGCTTTCTTTTAGTCTACCTGGAGACCACGTGGGTTCGGCGCCCTTGATTATGTGATGAAGCATTTAACCTTGTATGTTCATGACCCTCTTTGCATTGTGCATATCATGATCTTGCATTCTTCCAATGTTCGTTTTCAAACTCGTCTTCAAAGCTTGCATTAGCATTGCTTTCAAAATTGCATCAAAATCTTCTTTTTTAAAACTTGTTTTTAAAATCACAATCCTAGGGTGATTCTAGCCTTTTAATGGCTAGGATTGCTTTAAGAAAGTGTTACATTTAAAGTGACCAATACGGTCCATATTTTCAAAACATTGTTGTTTTCAAAACCACTATCTTAAAGTGGTTCTAACCTTCTTATGGTTAGAATCGCTTTAGCAAAGTGAAATATTTTTATAAGCTTTCTAAAAACTCTCTTTTCAAATCCCTCCTTCTAAAAATCTCTTTTTCAACATACTTCCCAAAACCTCTCTTCAATCTCCTTCTTCAAATCCCTTTCCAAAATTGTTTTCCAAAACCTCCAAAAATTCTATTTTCAAAGCTTCCTTTTCAACTCCTTTCCAAAACACCCTCTTCAAAATTCCTTTCCTAAAAACACTCTCTAGGTTTCCTTCTTAGAAAACTCTTTCCAATCTCCTTTCCAAAATTGTTTTTCAAAAGTTCCTTTCCAACAATCTCTTTCCAAAAATATCTTTTCTAAAAACTCCTTTCCAAAAACGCTTTCCTCAAAATTCACTCTCCAAATACGCTCCTTACGTTTCCTTCCTAAACAACTCTTCCCAAAAATCTCTTTCTAAAAACTCCTCACTAGGATTTCTTTTCAAAAACTCTCTTTTTAAAATTCACTTTCTAGAAACTCCTCTCTAGGATTTCCTTCAAAAAATTTCTCTTTCCAAAAAACTCACTTTCCAAAAACTCTTTCCTTAGAGTCCAAGTCAAACCCTAGAACCCACAATTAGGAAACCCTAATTTTCCTTCCCAAAAGCATGATTTTCAATCCCTTACTTTGGCCTCAAAATCTAAGTTTCCAAAACCTCTTGTTTTCTACATCAAAATTATATATATTTCCAAAACCGCTTTTTTACGTCAAAACTATAGTCTTCCCAAAGCTAGAATTTTCAAAACTCCATCTTTCCAAATCCATGCCAAATCCAATCTTCCCTTTAGGAAACCAAACCCAATCTCCCTTTTAGGAAACTAGATCCTATCCTCCATTTTTGGAAACAAAATCAAAACATCTCTTTTTAGAAACCAAATCTAATCCCTTGCTTTAGGAAATAAGAATCTCAATCCTTCCAAACCCAAATCTTTCCTAATTCAACTCCTTCCTAATCTAGTACTTTCCTAAACCTTAAGTTTCCTAAACTTAAACTTTTAAATCTTTCCTTAAACTTTAAGCTTTCAAACCTTACTTAATTACATCCCTTTCTAAATCTTAACTTTCCAAATCTAAATTTTTAAACCCTTCTTAAACTCAAAACCTTTCCTAATTTCAAGAATTTCTAAAACTCAAACTTTGAACCTTTCTAAAATTCTAAACTTCCCTAAACTTTAAATCTTTCCAAATCTAAAACTTTCCAAATCTAAACTTCCTAAATTCTAAACTTTCTAACTTCCCTATTTCAAAACATTCCAAATTCAAAACTTTCTAATTTCGAAATTTTCTTAAAACAAAAATCTTTCTAATTTCAAAACTTTCTTAAAACGAAATGTTTCCTATTTCAAAACTTTCCTAAAATAACACTTTCCTAAATTGAAACTTTCCCAAAACCAAACTTTCCAAAAATATCACTTTCCTATTTTGAAACTTTCCTAAATCGGACATTTCCTAATTCGAACCCTTCCTAAATCCAATCTTTCTTCGATCTTCCAAGTCCAACATTCGAGTCAAGTCTTTCTTAATCTCGAGTCCTTTCTAAATCCTACATTCCTAGGTCTAGGGTCTTTATTCTTCTATTTCAAATTCCAATCTTCTATTCTAAATTCAAATCAAATCTAAATTCCAATTCAATCTCTTTTTCGAATCCAACCTTCTATTTTCTATCAGACTCTTTGTCCAAACTACGACTGACCTGATTCCTCAAAAAGGATACGTAGGTAACCCTCATGAGTGTGGTCACAACCTTTTTCAAATCTCAAATTCCACAACCTTTTTCAAGCTTCTATTTCCACAACTTCTTTCAAATCTCCAATTCCATAATCTATTTCAAACTTCCAAGCTTCTATTTCCTTTCCAATTTCTAAGACTTTCCAATTTTAATTCTATTTTTTTAAATCTCTTTTAAATCAAATCAATTTCTTTTCAAATCTATTTCTAATTTTCTTTTCTTGCACTTGCATATCATGCATCATGTCTTTTTAAACATTCTTTTTTCAAAGTGGATAGGATTGGACATTTGTTAGTTAAAGTCTTTCATAGATGAATTTAGGGCAAATAGACAAGTAGGTATCGCAAGGGCGGGGTAGGGTGATGGCTTAGTGCGTCTTCTCTACATGTAACTAACCTCCGAACCTAGAATCACTGCTTTCAAAGACCAAAATGGAGTTTATTTTCAAAAATGGCTTAAATGTTTTCTGAAGGTTACCAAACAACATGTTTGCTTAAAAACCCTCTCTTGAGGTAGTATTTTCAAAATCATTTTCAAAAACCCTAAGTGTAATCTTTGGATTGCATTTAGTTCTTAGGTGACCTAACTCACCTTAATCAAGTTAGGAGGCGACTCCAAACTTTTTCCAAAAGCCTTTTATTCAAACCAATTTTCAATTCAAACATAGTCGCACTCATTCTTCTAGGAGGGTGAGTTCTAACGAGAGAGTACAGTATTTTTTCCGCTTGTGTGTGTATTCCTCGAGTGCAAAAAATCTGGGCGCGACAGCTGGCGACTCTACTGGGAACACTTAGAGGGTTAGGCCGTAGTCATGTCTCTTTACCCTTCACCCGTGTAGAGTCTTCAATTAACTTGTTCAATCCTATTCACTTTAAATTTTCAAAACCAAAATTTTAAAATTGTTTTCAAACAAAAAACATGCATTCATATTATCTTGTATTAAATTTGTCATCCACATACTAACTCTTGCATCTTTATTTTGTAGGTGTGCTTTTTGTTTAATTTTTATGCATGAATGTGATGAACAGGATGGATGGGAGTTGTTGGGCTCTTTCCTCCGCTTTAAAAATTCATACACACACTCTGCACATGCACCTGTATTCTGCATACTTGCATTTTACCCTAATATATCCTTTTTAGTTAGAAAGGGGGAATAGTATATTGGTTGTGGGCAAGATGTTGTGTCAGTTTCTTCGCCTACGGCCTCTTGATGGTTCCCCCGCTCGGATCACCAACTGATCATGGCATCACCTCGGGGATGTCGCGCTCAGATTTTTCGCACTCGAGGAATACAAACACAAGCGAAAAAAATATTGTACTCTCTCGTTAGAACTCACCCTCCTACAAGAATGAGTGCGACTAGGTTTGAATTGAAAATTGGTTTGAATAAAGGCCTTTTGGAAAACATTTGGAGTCTCCACCTAACTTGATTAAGGTGAGTTAGGTCACCTAAAAACTAAGTATAATCCAAGAACTACACTTAAGGTTTTTGGAAAATAATTTTGGAAAACATCCTTAAGAGAGAGTTTTTAAGAAAACGGGTTGTTTAACAACCTTTGGAAAATATTTAAGCCCTTTTTGAAAATAAACTCCATTTTAATCTTTGAAAACAGTGATTCTAGG
This sequence comes from Euryodendron excelsum, assembly GCA_033060915.1. Taxonomy (NCBI): domain Eukaryota; kingdom Viridiplantae; phylum Streptophyta; class Magnoliopsida; order Ericales; family Pentaphylacaceae; genus Euryodendron; species Euryodendron excelsum. The sequence goes on from CM065383.1 coordinate 40,111,472, forward strand.
TTCGAAGGTTAGTTACGTGTAAGGAAGACGCACTAAGCCATCACTCTACCCCGCCCTTGCGATACCTACATGTCTATTTACCCTAGATTCACCTATGAGAGTCTTCAACTAACAAATATTCAATCCTATTTACTTTAGAAAAAGAATGTTTTAAAAAGACATGATGCATGATATGCAAGAAAAGAAAAGAAAGTTGGAAAATAGATTTAGAAAAGAAGAATTAAAGTTTGAAATTGGAAAGAAAATTTAGATATTGAAATTGAGGATTCAAAATAGATTTTTAGAGTTGGAAGTTGGAAATAGAACATAGAATTGGAAATTGGAAAGCAGTTATGGAATTGGAGATTTGAAAGAAGTTGTGGAAATAGAAATTTGAAAAATGTTGTGACCGCACCCATGAGGGTTGCCTACGTATCCTTTTTGAGGAATCAAGTCAGTCGTAGTGGGGACAAGAGTCCGATAGAAAATAGAAGGTATGATTGAAAAAAGAAATTGAATTGGAATTTGGATCGGAAGATTGAGAGATTGAACCTTGATTGAAAGATTTGAAAAGATTGATTTTAGGAAACCTAGACTTAGGAAAGAGAGGATTTAGAAAGATTGAACTTGAATGTTGGACTTGGAAGATTGGAGAAAAATTAGAATTAGGAAATGTTTGAATTAGGAAAGTTTCAATTTAAGAAAGTTTTAATTTAGAAAAGTGTCATTTTTGGAAAGTTTCATTTTAGAAAAGTTTTAATTTAGAAAAGTGTCATTTTTGGAAAGTTTCATTCTAGAAAAGTTTTCAAATTAGGAAAGTTTTCGAATGAAGAAAGTGTTGGATAAAGAAAGTTTTGAAATAGGAAACATTTCATTTTAAGAAAGTTTTGAAATTGGAAAGTTTTGAATTCGGAATGTTTTGAAATAGGGAAGTTTTGAAAGTTGGAAAGTTTAGAATTTAGAAAGTTTTAAATTTAGAAAGTTTTAGATTTGAAAAGATTGGAAGTTTAGGGAAGTTTAGAATTTTAGAAAGATTTAAAGTTTGAGTTTTATAAAATCTTGAAATTAGGAAAGGTTTCAGTTTAGAAAAGGTTTAAAAACTTAGATTTGGAAAGTTAAGATTTGGAAATGGATGGAATTAGGAATGAGTTGAATTAGGAAATATTTGAGAGTTTAAAGTTTAGGGAAATATTTAAAAGTTTAGGTTTAGGAAAGTACTAAATTAGCAAAGAGTGGACTAGGAAAGATTTAGACTAGGAAGGGTCAAGATTCCTATTTTCTAAAACAAAGAATTGGATTTTGTTTCTAAAAAGAGATGTTTTGATTTTGTTTCTAAAAATGGAGGATAGGATCTAGTTTCCTAAAGGGGAGATTAGTTTTAGTTCCTAGAGGGGAGATTGGATTTGGCATGAATTTGGAAAGGGAAGTTTTGGAAACCCTAGATTCGAAAAGCTATGGTTTTGATGTAGAGAATAGATTTTGGAAACCTAGGATTTTGCTATAGAAAACAAGAGGTTTTAAGGCCAAAACAAGGGATTAGAAATCATGTTTTTGGAAAGGAAAATTAGGGTTTCCTAAATGTGGGTTCTATGATTTAACTTAGACTCTAAGAAAAAAGTTTTTGGACAGTGAGTTTTTTGGAAAGAGGGATCTTTGGAAGGAAATTCTAGAGAGGAGTTTTTAGAAAGTAAATTTTGAAAAGAGAGAGTTTTTGAAAAAGAAATCCTAGAAAGGAGTTTCTAGAAAGAGATTTTTGGAAAGAGTTGTTTAGAAAGGAAATGTAAGGAGCGTTTTTGGATAGTGAACTTTGAGGAAAGTGTTTTTGGAAAGGAGCGTTTAGGAGAGATGTTTTCGGAAAGAGATTGTTGGAAAGGAGTTTTTCTAGGAAGGAGACCTAGGGAGCGCTTTTAAAAAGTGAATTTTGAGGAGAGTGTTTTGGCAAAAAATTGAAAAGGAAGTTTTGAAAATAGATTTTTGGAGGGAGTTTTTGAAAACAATTTTGGAAAGAAGATTGGAGAGCGTTTTTAGAAAGTATGTTGAAAGAGAGGTTTTTAGAAGGAGGGATTTGAAAAAAAAAAGAGTTTTTGGAAAGTATAAAAACATCTCACTTTCCTAAAGCGATTTTAACCATAAGAAGGCTAGAACCACTTTAAAAAAGTGGTTTTGAAATTATGGACCATATTGGCCACTTTAAATGTAACACTTTCCTAAAGCAACCCTAGCCTTGGAAAGGCTAGAATCATCCTAAGATTGTGATTTTGAAAACAAGTTTTGAAAAAGAAGATTTTGTAGCAAGCTTTTTGAAAACAAATTTTGGAAGAATGCAAGATCATGATATGCACAATGCAAAGAGGGTCGTGAGCATACAAGGTTAAAGGCTTCACCACATAATCAAGAGAGACCGAACCCACATGGTCTCCGATTAAACTAAAAGAAAGCCCCCGACATGGTGACTCTCCAATAGCCTAATCCTACACATGGATCGGGAACTCCCTTATTTCAAGCATACAAGAAGGGGGGGAAGAAGATGGGGAAAGAAGATGGGGATTAAAATAGAAGAAAACCCAAGTGGGTTAGGAGAGAGAAGAGAGGGGGAAGATGCGTAAACTTAAAGAAAAAGCCTACCTTGTGTCTTCTTTATTTTACTTAGCTTTGCGCGCTTTTTTTTACTTGTCTTGCTTAGGTCTTCGTCTAGAACTTCGTCGTCAATCTTCAAAAGCTTGTCTTCAATCTTCAAAACTTCAGATTACAACACTCCAAGTCTTCAAAGAAAGGTTGGAGGCTAGTGTATGAGTGTATAAAAGTGTATGTGAGTATATAAGAAGCTAAGGTTTGGAGAACCTAAGGAGACTAGGGTTTAGAGAGGCTACGAGCTCTGTATATCGAAAAGTAGGGTTTTTAGACTGAGTTTGCAGACCTCTTTTATGCTGAAGGAGGCTCTGTATTTATAGACAAAGGAATGACCTGGCGCCTGTTGCAGTGGCACTAGGCCAAAAATGCTCTTAGCGCCACTAGGAGTGGTGCCAGGCCATTTCTTGGCTTGGCGCCACTATTAGTGGCGCCAGCCAGTTAGGAAAGTTTTAAGGTTGGCAAGCAACATATCTTAAGAAGATTTGGGCGCCTGTACTAATGACTACCATGTAATTTTTAGCATGGCTTCACTAAGAGTGACTCTGGAAGGCCCGGGAAGGATTTAAGGGACCGAGAATGGCCCGGAAGGCTAGAAAGGGACAGGAACTCTTGGAATAGGGTCCTGGAGGTAATGGACTTGAAAAAGGATGATAAGAATTGTCGGAAGGGTTGACCGAACCATTAGGGGCAAAACGGTCAACGGGATCGGGAAGCTGCGAGGAAAGGCTCAGAATGTCCCGGAAGAAGACTCAAAATTTGGAAACATTATTTAGAATGTTCCCAGGAGGCTACCGGTTTGATATCCAAAACCGGTGTGGTCGGAAAAGGCGACCGGCCCACCAGAGGCAAAACGGTCATTTTGCATCGAGTTTACTGGAACTGACTCGAAATGATCCGAAAAGATAAAGGAAGGTCAGAAATACTATAAAAAACATTCTTGGGAGATTACCGGTTTGATACCCAGAGCCGGTGTGGCTAGAAAAGGCGACTGGCCTACCAAGGGCAAAACGGTCATTTTGCAACAGGTTTGCCGGAACTGACTCGGAATGATCCGAAAAGATAATAGAAGGTTAAGAACACTATAAGAAGCATTCTCAAGAGGTTATCGGTTCGATACCTGTCGGCATGATCCCCGGGGCAAAATGGTCATCTTGACCGGAAAGTCTCGGAACTGGCCCAAAACTGACTAGAAGGCACCTAATCATACCGGATTGCTTTTAAGACAATCTTGGAAGAGTGGACTTACCATTCTGAGGACTTAATTGTGTTCTTGAGAAACATGCCAGAAAATGGCCCTAGGGGCAGTTTGGTCATTTTTCACCGAAGTGGGCTAGCAAGTACTGGTGTTGACCTGGGTTTTAAGTGTTTCCGCCACTCTGACAGCGGTCTCGTAATACAAGGGTTTGTTGGCAATTCCCTATATCAACCTGTTTGTGAGTATTTCTGCTACTCTGACGGTTGCAATGTTTGCGAGTATTTCCGCTACTTTGACGGTTCGCGATCATTCTCGAGACTACCTGATCTCGAGAAGCTACTAAAGGGACTTCGCGCCTGAGAAGTCAAATTTCTCAGAAGGCGTGCCAGAAACGGACATTTTTGCATTGGCAGGCTAGCAGGCGCCAAAGGTGGACCGTTCTACCATCTAGGGGACTTGGGGTCTCGTCCCGGTCAACAAGTTAAAAGGGGATTTACCGTCTTCAGAAAGACGCACCTAATGGAGTTGGAAAGGGGACTTACCATCTTCGAAAAAACACGCCTGATGGAATTGGAAAGGGGACTTACCATCTTCGGAAAGACGTGCCTGATTTGGAATTAGAAAGGGGACTTACCGTCTTCAGAAAAACGTGCCTAATGGAATTGGAAAGGAGACTTACCGTCTTCGAAAAGACACGCCTGATTTGGAATTAGAAAAGGGACTTACCGTCTTCAAAAAGACTTGCCTGATTTGGAATTGGACCGAACAATGCCCCTGAGGGTATTTTGGTCATTTGGCCTCTATTTGGGCCTGATGGACCCGCGAAGCGATGGATAGACGAGATTAGACTTGGAAAGTTGATTTCGCTCAGGATATGTCCATATTGACTTGAGTACAAGTCTAGACGGACAGTAGACTGCCGAGTTGTCAAAAATAGGGTGCTTACAGGGGAGTGGGCCTAGGTTTGAAAATTCGGGGATCGAGCCTTTTTAGGACCCATTAGTTAACCCTCAACCTCATACTCATATAGACACCATGCATAGCCGAACCTCTGCCGAATTTAAGACATGCGCACTATTTTCCAAAACCATGAAGGAAAGGGCGACTGCTCTTACTTTCATTTATACCTGCTTATTCCTATTGTTATAATGAATGTATTCTTACTGTTATAATGACTGTCTAACTGCTCATGTATGCACGTTTACCTTGCTATTGCATTCTCTTTCCTTATACTCTTTGCATATCCATGTTCATGCATTCAATATCGAACGTCAAGATAAGAGTTCCAAGTAACTCAAGTCACTGCATTCTCATGCATATGATCAACCCATTACGATTAACACTAAGGTCACTCTCCCTTGCATTAAACCTACCTAAACCCTAAGGGTTCCCACGTTAACCCTAAGGAATCATGGCATGCATTTTTAAGTCATCTCATAAGAGGGGCCCTAATCCCTCTATGCTCACGGAGATAGGATTGTTATAAAGACAAGGGACAATCGATCAACAAGGTTTCTCAGCGACCTCCTCGACATCAAATCCAATAAAGGCGAATCCGAAGACTCAAAAGTAGTTTAGGGTTTCCTTTGTAAAATTAGATAGGTGGAATCCCCAAAGAAACATGTTCCCTCTCCCCTTGTTTAAAATGTATTTCAATTCTTTTGTATGTTAAACCCAAAGTTGAATGTATTTCTTTATTTTCCGTGAATGAGTGAGTAAATAAATGCATAAACGAAGGAAAGGTTCCCAGCTGACGGTAAGGCATCTGCATACATGGGCAAATCCCCTATCTCCAAAAGTGAGCCAATTCACAATGTTCAGTTTTCCTACTAAAAAGGGGCACCCTAGGACATGCATCGCATAAAGCTCTCTAAAAACCAGAAACTAACTTACGATTTGTGTTTTTGTCTTTTTCTTTCTTCCTTTTTATTTCTATTTACAGAGGTCACCCTGCACTGAGTCAATATTGCTCCCAAGAAGGGACAATATCTACCTAGGGATCCCATTATCACCCAGCAAAGAGCATCATTAATGGCTGCTAATCCTGAAGAATCATCTCAAGTCTCTCAGGAAGAGGTCAACGAAATGAGGACCAAGATGGATAAGATGTTCAAACTTATTCAAACTATGGCTATGAAGGATACTGCTGCAGTCCCATCATCATCCATAACTTCATCAAAGGACCCCGAACCTGCTAATCTAAGGATTGTGCTTCAGTTTGACAATGCGGGGAGGAGTAAGGAAGATGCCAAAGGGATCAGCGCTGAAGAGGACGAGACCATATTACTTTCACCTGTCATAAAAAAGGCCCCCTAAACCCTCTCAGTCTGAAAATACAAGGGCTAGAGGATTCACTGCGAAGTCTCCATGGCCACGACACTTACGAGTTCACTGCCTATGACGTGTTATGTTTCTTTCATGACCACCCGAGACCCGCTAGGTTCAAAATGCCTGACTTTCAGAAGTATGACGGCACTGGTAACCCCATCGCTCATCTTCGTCTCTATGCTGGAGCGCTAAGTGCTCACGGCAACGATCCGAAGCTCCTCATGCAGTTGTTCCAACGCAGCCTCATGGGGTCTGCTCTACAATGGTTTGCTCGTCTAGACCTAAGGAAGATCACAACCTGGATCGAGCTGGTAAATGCATTTAAAGCCGAATATCGTTACAATATTGATCTCACCTCTGACCGATGGTCCCTGATAACTATGAGCAAGGGTGAAAAGGAAAGCTTCAAGAAGTATGCCTTGAGATGGAGAGAAGTTGCCCCACAAGTCAATCCCCCATTGGAAGACAAGGAGTACGTACAACTATTTGGCACACTTTTCAAGGTATATACTATGAGAAGCTCTGCACAAATGTAGGGAAAAGTTTCTCTAAGCTCATCATGCAGGGGAGATGATAGAAAACGGTCTTAAGACAGAGAGGATTACGAACCCTTACGCCAAGACTGGAGAAAGTATCGACAACATAGCCAAGAGAGTGGCTACTACCGTCCACCACTACAATCACATCCTGTCCTACCCTTACCCACCTTAACAATGCCTGTTCCAATCTCTAACTATGGCCCCGCTGGGGCACGACCCAACTTTAATAGACCTGCTCGATGCATCCGTACCTTCGACACCTTAGTCTGCACCCAAACTGAAGCCTGCCATAACTTGCTGGAGAACAATATCCTGAAGCTCATACATGCTCGCCCATTGCCAAGCCCTTCACCCCCAACCTTTAATGTCGCCCTTACATGTGAATACCATTCGGGTGGTCAAGGGTACGACACCGAATGCTGCTTCGCTCTTAGGCACAAAATCCAAGACTTGATCGACAACAAGACCATTGATCTGCAGCTGGTAAAACCTGGTCCGACCCCCAATGTGACCACTAACCCTCTGCCGGATCACACCGTCAACATGATATTAGTAGAAATGGAAGGCGAGGAAGAGTTCGATGAGCTCGATGCCGAAGGTTATGACGACGATTGGGAGACCAATAAAGAAGATGACTGGGAGGAGGATCTCCCATTATACCCGATTTATCTCTATAACCCTGATGATGTGCCTGACGCTTCTGACTAGCCCATTGAGGAGCCAATGTTCGCGAAGGAAGAACATATAGAAAGCATAACTGCCGATGAATGGGGTGGTGAGTTTCTACACCCGAAATATGCAGCAGCAGAAAGTCACTTGCTAGAAAACCCTTGGCCCGCAATTGAGTACAACTATGAAGACATGGGCTAGGGGCTAGGAGAGCCAAAAGAGCAGACAAAGCTGTTCGAGTTAGAAGAAGGTGAACTAGCCACCCTATTTACAGAAGGACCTGTTGCAAAGAACGAGAAAGAGATCAATGAAGCTACTGATTGCACCATCACTACTAACATGTCCAGAGCTCTAGCAGAAGCCTTCGCCTATCTTATCCTGGCTAAGGACTTGAATCACAAATGGAGTATCGAAGATGTGGGCATTGTCCCAAGACCTTACTAAAACAGGAATCCCTTCAAAAAGCATACAAGAGAGGGGTGTTTTCACCCACTTTCTTTCTATCCCTTTTACTTCCTATCTTTAAATTAATGTTTACATTTTCTTATTGCTTAAGAATTCTATGCTTTCCATAAGAAATGATAATAATAATCAAATAATAGTCTTTTATTCTATCACTGTTGTCTTATCTCCTCTTGTGAATGGTAACTACTTTCTATGCAAAGGGGCACGGTCTATCTCATGGAATGATTTGACTTGAAGAGATAATAGCATAAGTTAACCACTTGCCAAATGATCAGCTGTTTGAAGAGAGAGAAGATAAGGGTGAGTGAGAAAACTACCCAAAGGTAACACTTGCAAGACACTAAAGCTAAGCGATGCAAGGCCAGATTATCAAAATGAAGAGGAGCCACCTTTCATTTCCCTATGTCAAAGAACAAGTGTTTTTTTTTCCCTTTGTTTAACCCTTAGAGCCTTGCAACAAATGAAAATTTTCTTGTCAACCCTGATCCAAGACTGTCCTCCCCGCACTGGGGCAGACAATAGTTGAGAACTCTAGGAATGGTATCCACCTCTATCATGCTAGGATAGTATCAAAAGCTCTATAGATTAAGCAATCTAATTCAAAGTGAAGAGAGGCCCTCATTTCATTCCCTATACAGTCAAAAGCAACCCCTTGCCAAACCCGTTGAGCCATTTATCTTCTTTGAGAAAATCCTAACCTAGGGATCAGCGCCCACATTGGGTTAGATTGAACCATTAAGGAAAAGGTCTAAAGAAAAAGGGATGGTAGAATTACTCATTCCATAAAAAGATAAAAAGGACAAAGCAAAGGAAAAGAGTTGCCAAGGGGCAAGAGACCCAAAAAAAAAAAAAGAAAAAAATATAAGCAAAGGCTTGAAGAAAATCATGATTGAGCATTCTTCAAAAGCATGATAAGAAGATCGAAAGAGAAGAGGGTCATGTTTATCTCAAGAAGCATATAAAAAGGGGGAAAGAAAATAGTCTTTTCACCCTGAGAAGTGTATTTTAAAAGTGATCCTAGGTTACAAAGAAACCCAATAGAAACAATAGGTTCTAGCTTTTATCCTTTCTTGCAAAACCCCAAAACCATAGGCTATATTACAACCCTACTAAAGTCCACTCTGATTGAAAATGGATTGCTTGATCTAAATGAGCTAGATACGTTGCTAAAGCTAAGGAGGGATGCTAGCCCTACTGAAAAAAAAGTCAAGGATGGTACAGATCTAAACCCTGTTGAAAAAAACATTGAATTTGAGCCTACATATCCCATCGTTTTGAAAACCCCATAACCTAGCCTACATTACGGTCCTAAACAAAGTCTCCTCGGATTGAAAGGACTGGCCGCTTATCGCTCTGCTGAAGGTCGAGAAAGCTATTGCTAAAACCCCAAAAGTCGAGAGTTTCAGCCCAACAATCATATACACTAACCTCGAGGCAGAGAGTCAGAGGCAATCAAAAGGTTGAGAAAGGTACGAAGTGCTATCATCCAATCAAGGTAAGGTTGAGCCAGTGGAAGGCCAGGCCCCTCCAAAAAGGAAGGAGTTACCATTCCAAAGATATCGAGTTCGACAGCACCCCTTGCCATTCTATTAGTTAATTTCTAACATGTGCATAAAATAAATAAATAAAAAATTGCATGAGCTTTGCATAAGACATAACTCTATATAAAAACAAAAGTCACCAATATCAACTCATGTAATAGATACATAACATCATCATCCATCACATGTATCTGATCATATGCCTAGCTGAAAAGATCATAAATCTAAATACCATAAATATCCATCTTTATGCAAAAATTACAAAATAAAGCTGTCTAACATAAATACATCTCAAGAATAGGGGAAAAAGAAGATCAGAGTCTCCACAAGGGGCATCTATCAAAGGTTAAAGTCAATGTCATCTGGATCGAAATCCCCAAAACCCGACATCGGAAGAGGCGGATAACTACTCGAAGCACCAGCATCCTGTAGAGAAAATAGAACCGAAATCAACCACATGAAAGAAGAACTAAACAACAGCAGAGCGAGAATAAGGAGAGAAAAGACGACATACCCCGCCACCTCCCATCTGGGGTATCCGAGCCTTCAAGGAAGCCACCTCTACCTGATACTGATCTCGCTCCGTCTGATATCGATCCCTCTGATCCCTCGCAGTAGCAAAATCAACCTGGGGCACATATCCTCAGGCTTGGCGCTATAAGTCAACCACCTCCTAGCCCACAGCGTACCCACCGACTTCTACCTCAAACCAGGTGAAGGCACCAACAGAATGAGCCCCGAAGTGTGCATCATAGTCCATGTTTGGAGGAAGCAAGAACTCGGCACCCAGCTGCTGCTCCTGATAGGGGATAGGCACTCCCATCACCAAGGCCCCAAACATGTACTCTGGTGGAGCTCCTGCTGACTGGAACTCCTTATGAAACTATCGCCAGTGTCGCTCTCCTAGATAGGACTCCCAGGTATCATCGTTGAGAAAAGCAGCCCACGAGAGGGACAATGGGACCAAGTACCGTACAATCTCATAATGAACTGATCCAATGAAGGGCCGCCAAGTCACATCTCTCGCCTAAATCAACTCCAGGTTCACCCGTAGTGTCACAAAGTCAATAATCTCCGATCGCTGGGCCACCCGGTCATAAGCCCACCTCAAAGCACGTGGATAAAGGTCACCCTTAACAACTGCAAGGTGACACACAGGCAAGTACTCATAGCTCCACCAGACAAGAAAGGGCCAGAAACTAGTCGTGCTACCCTAATGGGAAGAAGTCCGGACCCGCATCGATCGAAGGAAGCAGCCAAAAGGAGAAGGACCCCCAATCTAACTCCGATAAAGCCCCAAGATCAATTACTATGCTCACCAAATGAAAAGGCACAAACGACTTGTTGTTGTTGCAAAAGCTGCTAAAGATGATGTACAAACCAAGTCGCCGTCTCATAATGTCCCGCCGGGCAGGTGATGGCTCAGCGGCGAAGGTACGGTCATCCTAACTGAGCCAAGAGACTGGGAAGGTAGAACGCTCAAGAGGAGGAAAGTCCAGCAGAATGCATGCTTCGTCTCTACTGACTGACTGTAGAGTGATCTGCTGGCCAACGAAGGAAAGCCCTCTGATGATCGCCCAATCCAAGGGAGTGGGACCTAACTCGAAGCCGACAAAATGGAAGGTCCCAGTCTCTCCAAACTACCACTCAACCAGCGCCAATACTAAATGCCGGTTCAGGCAGTTAGCCTATAATCCCATAAAGGCTTCGAATCCGATCTCACCCAAGAAGGCACGATATGATGGGGCAGCCCTGCATAGTCACGAAGACCTGATGAACAGTCCCTCTAAAAGCTGTGTGAACTCGAGGAGGGGGTAAATGCTATCTGGAATATACGCTGTGGTGATAAGCAAGGTCCCCGAGCGGTGGGATGTCCGGTACCTCCAAGTCTCCCGAGTCAGCATCCGTCTACCTATGTCTAGAGGAGGCTCTCCCATAACCGGTCACCTGATCTCCAAGGCCCGGTACCTCCTCTTTAGCACCAATCTCCTCTACAAAGGCCTGCTCAACTGGAGGAAAAGGGTCGACAGGTGGCCTACTCCCCTGTCCGCTCTAACTAGAGGTGGCCCGTCCGGTAGATCATCGGCTACCTTTAGATCGACTAGAACCGCCGGTAGAATCTGTCCAAGCCGTCTTCCCCGAGCAACGTCTCCTTTCAGAACCATCATCACCCACATTTGTCATCCTAAAAAGGTAAGCCAAAGTAAGAGGTGTTAATATACCATAAATGCAATTAAAATAATATAAAATAAAATAAACAATAAACAATAAAAATAATAAAAAAGATTTCAAATGATAAGTCAAAACGAAATTCCTACACATTTTAATTTTCCAACTTCAAATCAAATCTCAAGGGTTTTCTATCTTTTTCCTTCAAAAAGATTTTTTTTCTAAACCTTTCCAACTCTTTCCCTAATTTCTAAAAATTTTGACAAAGTTTTGTTTTAAAATGATCCCTACAACACCCACAGCATCAAAACAAAGCACAAACTGTGCATTTCACAACGTTACAATCGCATGACATCAGCACTCGCACACTTTTTAATTTTTCAAAATTTTCAAAACACATGTTTTATTTTTCCAATAAATCAATGGTTTTCAAAGTTATTCTAAAATTTCTCAAAATCATTTCAAATGTTTTCTAAAATATTCCTACATTTTTTAAAATTTTAAACTCTAAAAATTCCATCAATTTCTTAAGTTTTTCAATTCTCTTAATTTTCTAAGTATTTTTCCTATTTTTCAAAAAATCAAAAATTCACCAAGTTTTCAAAAAATCACGAAACTTCACACGGTTGTTAAACACATTTTTCTAAGGCACATTGCGTAACAATTTATCCAGAAAACCCAATGCCCATGCCTGTAGGAACAAACTCTCAATTCCTGCAGAAAACCCTCTTCACATAATCATGTAAAATCACTTAAATTCAATCAAACAAGCACTATAATGCAAAAATAACATCACCATAATGTTCAAAACATATCAAAACATCAATTTCTACTATTTACATGATTCAAACGAAATTCTACACATCACAATCAACAAAAATTTGAAAACTCATTTTTTCAAGTTCTCCGACGAAATTTTCTCTTCCGGCGACTTTTCCGGCAACATGGTCTCCTTCCTACAGTCACTCGTGGTCTCCAAGAAGTGCTCCTTCAAAGTTCAAGTCAGTTTCCCCACAAACACTCTCAACTTTTCGAAAAACTCTTCAAATGCCACAAGTATTAAAAACCAGAATGTTTGTAGTTTTATTTCTAAGCCTAGCGCCACTAGCAGAGGACTGGTGCCAGTTTCCAAATTTTGGGCAGTTTTGCCCTTTTTATCGCCAAAACTCATTTTTAAAGTCCTTTTGGGCCCAATATCCATTTTCGAACCCCCGTTGTCAAAAAATTTCCAAAGTTCGTCCCTTTAACCGCCTCACGGTCAACATAGGACTCTTACTTTATCGTTTTCTGTCTTCGACAAGCACAGACAAAAAAAGAGGGGTAGCTGTAAGTATCCCATTTTTGACCGCTCGGCAGTCTACGGTCCATCCAGACTTATACTCAAGTCAATATGGACATATTCCAATCGAAATCAACTCTCTAAGTCTAATCCCGTCTATCCATCGCTTCGCAGGCCCACCAGGCCCAAGTAGACGCAAAATAACCGAAATGCCCTTAGGGGCATTGTTCGGTCCAATTCCAAATCAGGGGCGTCTTTTCGAAGACGGTAAGTCCCCTTTCCAACTCCAAATCAGGTGTGTCTTTCCGAAGACGGTAAGTCTCCTTTCCAATTCCAACAGGCATGTCTTTTCGAAGACGGTAAGACCCCTTTCCAATTCCAACAGGCACGTCTTTCCGAAGACGGTAAGACCCCTTTCCAATCCCTTTTTCCAATTCCAATTCCAATTCCAATTCCAATCCCTCTCTCGAGAAAGCTGATTCCTCAAGACGGTAAGTCTATCCACTCCGGCATGGTTTTTAAAGAAAGTCTCTTCAAAACGGTGAGTCCCTTTAAACCTGTCGACCGAGGCGAGACCCTAAGTCCCCTAAATGGTAGGACGGTCCACCTTTGGCGCTTGCTAGCCCGCTAATGCAGAAATGTCCGTTTCGGCACGCCTTCCGAGAAAGTTAACTTCTCAGGCTCTAAGTCCCTTTAGCAGCTTCCTGAAATCAAGCAGTCTCGAGAATGATCGTGAACTATCAGAGTAGCGAAAGTACTAGTAATATTGCAACCGTCAGAGTAGCGAAAATACTCGCAAGCAGGTTGATATAGGGAATTGCCAACAAACCCCTGTATCACGAGACCGCCTTCAAAGTGGCAGAAACACTCAAAACCCAAGTCAAAATCAGTGTCTGCTAGTCCACTTCGGTAAAAAATGACCAAACTACCCCTAGGGTTATTTTCAACGCGTTTCCTCAAGAACACACCTAAGTCTTCAGAATGGTAAGTCCACCATTCCAAGATTGTCTTAAAAGCAATCCGGCATGATTAGGTGCCTTCTAGTCAGTTTCAGGCTAGTTCCGAGACTTTCCGGTCAAGATGACTATTTTGCTCCTAGGCATCCAAACGCCCTAGGGACCACACCAGCTCTGGGAATCAAACCGGTAACCTCCCGAGAATGCTTCTTATAGTGTTCTCAACCTTCTATTATCTTTCCGCATCATTTCGAGTCAGTTCCGATAAACCCGATGCAAAATGACCGTTTTGCCCCTGGTGGGTTGGTCGCCTTTTTCTGACCACATTGGCTCTGGGTATCAAACCGATAATCTCTCGAGAATGCTTCTTATAGTATTCCTGACCTTCCTTTATCTTTCTGGATCATTCCAAGTAAGTTCTGGTAAACCCGGTGCAAAATGACCATTTTACCCCTGTTGGGTCAGTTGCCTTTTTCTAGCCACACCGGCTCTGGGTATCAAACTGGTAGCCTTTGGAAACATTCTAAATAATTTTTCTAAATCTCGAGTCTTCCCAGCAGCTTCCGATCCAGTTGACCGTTTTGCCCCAAATGGCCCGGTCAACCCTTCCGATAAATCTTGTTATCCTTTTTCAAGTCCATTAGCTCCGGGACTCTATTCTAAGGGTTCTTGCTCTTTTTCGGCCTTCTGGACCCTTCCTGGTCCCTTAAGTCCTTCCCGGGCCTTTCGGAGTCACTCCTAGTAGAGCTAAGCTAAAAATTGCATGGTAGTCACTAGTACAGGCGCCCAAATCTTCTCAAGATACGTTGCTTGCTGACCTTAAAACTTTCCTAACTAGCTAGTGCCACTAGTAAGCCAATATTAGGCCTAGCGCCACTCCTAGTGTCGCCAGAAGCATTTTTGGCCTGGCGCCACTACAACAGGCGCCAGGTCATTCCTTTGTCTATAAATACAGAGCCTCCTCCAACATGAAAGAGGTCTACCAACTCAGTCTTAAAACCCTATTATTCGACATACAAAGCTCGTAGCCTCTCTAAACCCTAGTCTCCTTAGGTTTTCCAAACCCTAGCCTCCATACATAAACCTTAGCCTCCTATACACTCACACACACTTCTATACACTCATACACTAGCCTCTAAAGCCTCCTTTGAAGACTTGAAGTGCTGCAATCTAAAGCTTTGAAGATTGAAGACAAGCTCTTGAAGACTGAAGTGAAGACTGAAGCAAGACAAGTAAAGCAAAGCGCGCAAAGCTAAGCAAAATAAAGAAAACACAAGGTAGGCTTCTTATTTACGTTTACGCGTCTTCCTCCCTCTTTTCTCTCTCCTAACCCACTTGGGTTTTCTTCTATTTTAATCCCCCATCTTCTTCCCCTCTTCTTGCATGCTTGAAACAAGGGAATTCCCAGTCCATGTGTACGATTAGGCTATTAGAGAGTCATCGTGTCAGGGGCTTTCTTTTAGTCTAACCGGAGACCACGTGGGTTCGGTGCCCTTGATTATGTGGTGAAGCCTTTAACCTTTTATGTTCACGACCCTCTTTGCATTGTGCATATCATGATCTTGCATTCTTCCAAAGTTCGTTTTCAAACTCGTCTTCAAAGCTTGCATTAGCATTATTTTCAAAATTACATCAAAATCTTCTCTTTTAAAACTTGTTTTTAAAATCATAATCCTAGGGTGATTCTAGCCTTTTCATGGCTAGGATTACTTTAGAAAAGTGTTACATTTGAAGTGACCAATACGGTCCATATTTGCAAAACATTGTTGTTTTCAAAACCACTATCTTAAAGTGATTCTAACCTTCTTATGGTTAGAATCGCTTTAGGAAAGTGAGATATTTTTATAAGCTTTCTAAAAACTCTCTTTTCAAATCCCTTCTTTTAAAAACCTCTTTTTCAACATACTTTCCAAAACCTCTCTTCAATCTCCTTCTTCAAATCCCTTTCCAAAATTGTTTTTCAAAAACTCCCTCCAAAAATCTATTTTCAAAGCTTCCTTTTCAACTCCTTTCCAAAACACCCTCTTCAAAATTCCTTTCCTAAAAACACTCCTTAGGTTTCCTTCTTAGAAAACTCTCTCCAATCTCCTTTCCAAAATTGTTTTTCAAAAATTTCTTTCCAACAATCTCTTTTCAAAAACATTTTTCCTAAAAGCTCCTTTCCAAAAATGCTTTCCTCAAAGTTCACTCTCCAAAGACGCTCCTTACGTTTCCTTCCTAAACAACTCTTCCCAAAAATCTCTTTCTAAAAACTCCTCACTAGGATTTCTTTCCAAAAACTCTCTCTTTTCAAAATTCACTTTCTAGAAACTCCTCTCTAGTATTTTCTTCCAAAAATCCTTCTTTCCAAAAAACCCACTTTCCAAAATCTCTTTCCTTAGAGTCCAAGTCAAACCCTAGAACCCACAATTAGGAAACCCTAATTTTCTTTCCTAAAAGCATGATTTCTAATCCCTTACTTCGGCCTCAAAACCTAGGTTTCCAAAAACTCTTGTTTTCTACATCAAAATTATATATATTTCCAAAACCGCTTTTTTATGTCAAAACTATAGTCTTCCCAAAACTAGAATTTCCAAAACTCCATCTTTCCAAATCCATGCCAAATCCAATCTTCCCTTTAGGAAACCAAACCCAATCTCCCCTTTAAAAAACTAGATCCTATCCTCCATTTTTGGAAACAAAATCAAAACATCTCTTTTTAGAAACCAAATCCAATCCCTTGCTTTAGGAAAATAGGAATCTCAATCCTTCCAAACCCAAATCTTTCCTAATTCAACTCCTTCCTAATCTAGTACTTTCCTAAACCTTAAGTTTCCTAAACTTAAACTTTTAAATCTTTCTTTAAACTTTAAGCTTTCAAACCTTTCTTATTTCCATCCTTTTCCAAATCTTAACTTTCCAAATCTAAGTTTTCAAACCCCTCTTAAACTCAAAACCTTTCCTAATTTCAAGAATTTCTAAAACTCAAACTTTGAACCTTTCTAAAATTCTAAACTTCCCTAAACTTCAAATCTTTCCAAATCTAAAACTTTCCAAATCTAAACTTCCTAAATGCTAAACTTTCTAACTTCCCTATTTCAAAACATTCCAAATTCAAAACTTTCCAATTTCAAAACTTTCTTAAAATAAAAATCTTTCCAATTTCAAAACTTTCTTAAAATGAAATGTTTCCTATTTCAAAACTTTCCTAAAATAACACTTTCCTAAATTGAAATTTTCCTAAAACGAAACTTTCCAAAAATGACACTTTCCTGTTTTGAAACTTTCCTGAATCGGACCTTTCCTAATTCGAACCCTTCCTAAATCCAATCTTTCTTCGATCTTCCAAGTCCAACATTCGAGTCAAGTCGTTCTTAATCTCGAGTCATTTCTAAATCCTACATTCCTAGGTCTAAGGTCTCTATTCTTCTATTTCAAATTCCAATCTTCTATTCTAAATTCAAATCAAATCTAAATTCCAATTCAATCTCTTTTTCGAATTCAACCTTCTATTTCCTATCGGACTCTTGTCCGAACTACGACTGACCTGATTCCTCAAAAAGGATACGTAGGCAACCCTCATGGGTGCGGTCACAACCTTTTCAAATCTCAAATTCCACAACATTTTTCAAGCTTCTATTTCCACAACTTCTTTCAAATCTCCAATTCCATAATCTATTTCAAACTTCCAAGCTTCTATTTCCTTTCTAATTTCTAAGACTTTCCAATTTTAATTTTATCTTTTTAAATCTCTTTTAAATCAAATCAATTTCTTTTCAAATCTATTTCCAAATCTATTTCTAATTTTCTTTTCTTGGAGTTGCATATCATGCATCATGTCTTTTTAAACATTCTTTTTCCAAAGTGGATAGGATTGGACATTTATTAGTTGAAGTCTTTCGTAGGTGAATTTAGGGTAAATAGACATGTAGGTACTGCAAGGGTGAGGTAGGGTGATTGCTTAGTGAGTCTTCCCTACACGTAACCAACCTTTGAACCTAGAATCACTGTTTTCAAAGATCAAAATGGAGTTTATTTTCAAAAAAGGCTTAAATGTTTTCTAAAGGTTGCCAAACAACCTATTTTCTTAAAAACCCTCTCTTGAGTTAGTATTTTCAAAATCATTTTCAAAAACCCTAAGTGTAATATTTGGATTGTGCTTAGTTTTTAGGTGACCTAACTCACCTTAATCAAGTTAGGTGGCGACTCCAAACTTTTTCCAAAAGCCCTTTATTCAAATCAATTTTCAATTCAAACATAGTCAATTCTTCTAGGAGGGTGAGTTCTAACGAGACAGTACAGTATTTTTCCTGCTTATGTGTGTATTCCTCGAGTGCGAAAAATATGGGCACGACACCGGGCTCTTCCTCTCTACTGCTCGTGCTCGATATTGTTTGTGGCCAGCAACATACCTCCCCAAATGCCCCTCCTTGATCAGGTTCTCTATCTACTGCTTGAGGTCAAAGCAATCATCTCTATTGTGGTTGTGGTCCCTGTAGAATCGGCAATACCTCTTCCAGTTCCGCTCTTCTGGGGGGGGGGGGGGGGGGGGGGGGGGGGGGGGGCACTTAACTTCCTAGGCCATTTCAAGTCTAGGTCATTTTTAATTTCATTCAGGACGTGCTCTAGTGTCATGGTTAGGGGGGTGAAGTTATGTTCCAAGTTCGCAAAATGATTTCTTGGCTGCTCACCCCCAGTTGATCGGTCGCCCTTTGACGCCTTCTTGTCTCTGTCATCCTTACTATAAGATGATTTCTTCTTCTTCTCCTATCAGGAGCTGGTGCCCTTATCACGCTCCCTTCGTGCATGTATCGTATCTTCTACATTTATATGCTTCTGGGCTCTGATCATCAGGTTTGTCATAGTCTTCAGGGGCTCCTTAGCTAACAAGAACATGAACTTGTGAGTCCTAACCTCGCTCATAAAAGCGATGACGGCGACCTTGTCATCAACATCATGCACTTTAAGGGTTTCCAAGTTGAACCTGGTGACAAACTCTAGAAGGGTTTCGTCCTTCTTCAGCAGACTTGTTGTTGGTTTTCTCTGCCTCTGGGCTCTAATGTAATGTCCAACAAATAGTTTGCTAAGCTAAACGAAGGAGTTAACAGTGGTGGGTTGGATCAGGTTGAACCACACTTTAGCTGCTCCTTTGAGAGTGATTGGAAAGGCTCTACATATGATCTAATCTGGGATGGCTTGTAACTGCATCAAGGCCTTGTAGGTTTCTAGACGATTCAACGAGTCCTTAGTCCCATCAAACATCTCTATAGTTGGCATCTTGAACTTAGGTGGTACTTGGGTGGTAGGGGAACTTGCATGACCACCTCAATGAATGGGGAGTCAGTTCTGTTCACCAACTCTTTGACGGTGTTGGGAGTCCTAGTCTTCACTGCCTCCATGACTCCAGTCATCTGGGCCTGGAGGGCTCTAAAACGCTTATCCCAGGCCAATGGATTATCTACTCTTTCTCCTTCAACCTCGGTATGTTGGGGGTGATGCTGCAGGTGTGAACCAGGGGCCAGATTGTGTGCTTCCTCTGGTTGGGCTTCGCGGTTTCGGGGCAGTAAAACTCCATCAGGGGGTAACGCATCACCACCTGGAAAAACGGGGTCTTCATTCACAAACCTACTGGCGTGGCTTCTTCCTCCATTTTTTGGTTGAACTCGAGGGGGTTGGCCTCCTCCTGAGACAACAGGGAGTCGTTGAAACAACTCCTGATTCTGGGTGATCAGCCTTTGTACATTGTCTATCACATCAGTCATTTGGGTTTTGAGAGCTGTAACTCTGTTGGTATTTTGGTCATCCATTGGTTGGGGTACACGTGAAATGTCAGACCTAGTGACGACCATGAAGATGGAAACAATCGTTCCCACAAATGGCACCAACTGATAATTTAGTAAACTTGTAAGGTCAGTCTTTAGATTAGCGGTGAACTGCTCCGGTGAACTAAGAAGGGATGAAAGGGTAAAGGACACTGATGTGGTGCCTACTAAGGACCCTTCGATGGCAAAGTTAGTTTTCTAGAGATATTTCAATAAAGTTTTGGCTAGGGTTTATGTTTGTGTGCCTTATTGGAGAAGATTGGCTTTTCATTTTATATGGGTAGGCATCGTGGTAGCCCTAGGAGGGCTTTGCATGCATGGAGATTGTAAGCATTCCATTTTTGCCCACTCAGCGAGCTCTGGCCAGACTGGGTTTGATTTCCAACATCACAACACATGCAAGCTCAAGATGAGTCTTTCAACCTCCAATCCAACCAACTGGTCGCTTCTTGGGTCCACAAGGATCCGCTGGAGCCTTAAGCACCATTATTCCAAGCAGTTTTTCGGACCAGGCGGTCCAGGAAACCAACACCATCCAGGTAGCTTCCCGGGATCAGGCGATCTCGGGGACCAACACTTCATCAAAAATTCCAAACAGTTCACTTCTGGCACCTGCTAGCCCGCCAATGTAGAATATCCGTCATTTGGTAGCTCTCCGAGACCGGGCGTTCTCAAAGACCAACACCACCCTTCCAGGTAGCTTTCTAGGATTAGGCGTTCTCAGGAACCAACACCACCCTTACAGGTAGCTCTCTAAGAAGGGGTGTTCTTGGAGACAAACACTACACAGGTAGTTTTCCGAGACCGGGCGGTCTTGGAAACCAACACCTGGGTCAACACCGACGCCTGCTAGCCCGACTCGGTGAAAAATGACCAAACTTGCCCCTTGGGCCTCCAGGCACGTTTTGGGAAAGTTCAAAATCCCTTAAAATGATAAGTCCATCCTTCCACAATGTAAACCATCAGGTGTCCCCCGCACGCCATTTGGTCCAAATCCGATCCTATTCTGGTTCACTATAGTCAAAATGACCATTTTGCCCCTGAACGCCTCAGCACGGCACAAACCCCGCTGAACGGTAAAAGACTCTCAAAACCGTCCATGAACAGGCCTACACGCTTAACACAATATACCAGACCATCCCTGACCATTTCCAGCCAACTCCGGTCAAAATGACCGTTTTGCTCCTGGAAGCCCAAAAATGCCTTGAAACAGCACCGGCCTTGGGATTTCGAACAAAGGGTTTCACCACACGCCTTTCTTTAACCCAAGGAACACCTTACAACACTAAGCTCACACGATGCGATAAAATTTCCCTGGAGCGTCTCGCATACGCTCCGCCTGAATTGTCTTTTCCCCCAGTTCCCTAGTTATAACGCACGTCAACCGACTTAAGAAATGCGTAAATCAGGGAATTCTTGAAAGCTCGTTCATAGATCTTTCCATTGATACGGTTTGATCGAATAGATCGCCCCCCGAAGCCCTCCATCGTACGGTGTGCAAACCATGACTTTTAGCAACCCCTAGAGCGTCTCATAAACGCTACGCCAAGGTTGACTTTTTCTTCGATTCCCTAATCAAAACGTACTATCAAACGACTTGAGAAATGCGTAAAATTGAGAATTCCAAAAAGTATTCCCAGAGTACTTTCCATCAGTATGGTCAAATCGAGTAGATCGCTTCTCGAAGGCCTCGATCACACAAAATGAAAACAGCCACTTTCGAACACCCACGGAGCGTATCACAGGCGCTTCGCAAAAGTGTCCTTTTTGGCACACTTCCCAAGACAATATCACTCACCTCTAAACATAATTCAAACTTTTCGAGAACATGAAAGTTCATCAGAAGCACTAGGAGAACATCCCGAGTGTGACCGATTCCCCCTGAACCTTCCCGGTTGACCCAATTATCGAGGCAAAGTTTGGATGAACTTTCCCGGTGATAGAGCGTATGCTACATACGCTCAAATTTTGATCAGATCGACTAACTTTCGATCAACGGTCGAGATTTAACCAGTACACAGGGTGCCACGTGTTGTTCTGGCAATGGAACAGTACCTGCACATGTCCTACATGCGCAAGGCCAAAATTTGGCCATGCGCATATAGCACATGCTTAAGGCTTGTTCCAGATTGCCTATAAATAGAGGCCTCCCCCCTTGCATATTCCAGGTCCGAAATTGATATGAAACTCTACTGAAATCACTCCCAAAACTCGAATCTCTACATTTATTCCTCCCCCCCAACACTTAGGCTAGATTCTATTCCTCCTAAGCCTATACACTCTATATACAAGGCCTCATACATACTTATACACTCCACTCTAGCCTCTCAAGCCTTCTTGAAGTCAGTCAAGCTCCAATCAAGACATCCATTGAAGACTACAAATGTGTTGAAGGCAAAAGGTGGTATCCTTTTAACATTTATGCTCTCCCCCACTCTTCTCTTCTCCCTCCTAGCCTACTTAGGCTATTCTCTATTTTAATCCCCATCTTTAACCCCCCCCTTTCTTGCATGCTTGAGCCAAGAGGGCTCTTAGATCATACCTAGAGGAAAGCAAGTGAGAGCCACCGTGTAGGGGGACCTCTCACTAGCCTACTTTAAGATGGTATGGCCTAGGAGCCCCTTGTTTATGTGGTGTAGCCTAAAAGCCTTGTATGTAAATCATGACCCCTTGCATATTCCTATTTTGATCATGTCTTGTGTGCTTGGCTTCATCTTATGCTTATTGTCATGCTCCACAATGCTTACATTGTTCTTAATTTTATGCCATTTCCAAGCTCTACATTTATTTCAAAAATTATTCCAAGAGTTGGCCCCTTGAAGTCTAGGATGAGACCTTAGGAGTCATGCCTTAGAAAATTCCTCTCCACCCCCTAATTCACACTTTTGCATCATTGCATTTCAACTTGCACAAAAGTTGCTTTCAAACTCCCTAATTTTCAAGGTTTCCATTCTCTCAAATTTAGTGACTAAAATGGCCCCACGGAACCCTCTCTTGAGTGGTCTCCCTTTATATTGGCCATAGGAGCCCTAAATTATTAGAATGGCTCCCTTTTCTCTTTATGCTTGCCTAAGAATGATGTTCAAACTCTTTGAATTCTATGGTTTCTATTCTCTCAAGTTTAGTGGTTGGAATGGGCCCATGGAACCCTCTTTTGAGTGGTCTCTCTTTTGTTAGCCATATGAACCCTCTCTTGATGGAATGTTCCCCTTGAAAAATGATTTTCAAAATCCTTCTCAAAAGATGATTTTCAAAAATGCATTCTCTCCATCTTTGCATCAAAAATGATTTTTAAAAAATTGCTATTATTATGTTGATTTCTGAAACCCCCACTCTTGCCAAGATAAAGGTTATGATGTTCATAAGGAAACCTTCCTTGGAATGGTCTTCAATCACCAACCATGTAAACCATGCTCTTGGCTAGAGTCAAAATTTTCATGGAAATGATCTTCAAAAGGGTTGTCTACCAAAGTCCCTTGCATAGCAAGTTTTGTCCTTCAAAATTCTCTCCAAAAATGCATTAGACCAATTTTCAAAACCAACTTCCAATCCAATCATAGGTTAACTTGACGCTAGTTGTCCAATCCTAGGTTAACTTGACCCTAGTTGACTAACCCTAGGTTAACTAGACCCTAGTTATCCAACCCTAGGTTAACTTAATCCTAGTTCACTCATCTTAAGTTAACCTAACCCTAAGTCATCCTAACCTTAGGTTAACCCAACCTTAGTTAGTTAACCATGGGTCATCTTAACCCTAGGTTAACCTAACCCAAGTTAGTTAACCATAGGTCACCTCTAACCCAACCTGGGTTAATATGCTTCAAGGTTCCAACTCTTGAACCCTTCTCTAAATGATTACCCAATTTTAAACCATTCTCATAACTCATTTTTCCAAAATCCCCCACTCGCACGATTCCAAAAAAAACAACTCCATAAAATTTTTAAATGTTTCTACACTCCATCTTCAAGGCGTTTCTAAAAATGTTTTCAAAAGGTCACAAACCTAAGGTGTCTCTAGCCCTCTCATGGTTAGGGATTCCAAGGACAAGGTGACATATCAAGAACAACCTCTAAGGTTGTCCATATTAGGACTCCAAACCCTTAGCCATATCCAAAAACCACTTTCAAAAACTAATTCATCAAAACATTCTAAAGTCGTGCTTCCAAGGTTTTCAAAACAAGACTCCAAAAACACTTTCAACTTCTCTTGAGTCTTGCCAAAGCTTTTTTCCAAAACTCCCTTATGTTGATCCAAAAATATTTTCAAAACACTCCACCATCCAATTTCAAGTCAAAACTTCCAAGACCATAAAGAGTCTTCAACTTCCAAAGATCTCAAAGTGTCTTAAACTTTTCCAAAGACCTTAAAGTGTCTTAAACTTTTTTAAAGACCCCAAAGTGTCTTCAAACCTTCCAAAGGCCCTAATGTGCCTATTTTCTAACGGGCTCTTGCCCGAACTACGATTGACCTGATTCTCGCCAAATGAGATACGTAGGCAACCTAAAACGGTGCGGTCATAACTTTTATTTCAACTCCAACCCCTTTTTCAAAAATTCCAATCAATTCAAAGTTTCTATTCCAAACTCTTTCCAAACACCCATTACTTTCAAACTTCTTCCAAAACTTGCATCATGCATCATTCATCCAAAAAGTGATGACTAAATCCCTTTTCTCAAAGTTCTAAAGTGGATATTAAGTGGACAATGGTAACCGGTTATTCTAGTGAGTGAACCAAGGGTGATTAGACATGTAAGTAGCGAAAGGGCGGGGTAGGGTGATGATCTTAGGATATCTTCCCTACACGTAACCAACCCCCGAACCTTAGATTTCTATTTTCGATAGACCAAAATGGAGTCATTTTCAAAAAGGGCTTAAACATTTCAAAAGGTTGCCAAACAACCTATTTTCCTAAAAACCCTCTCTTGAGGGAGTTTTCAAAAACCTTTTTTCAAAACTCTAAGTTTAATCTTCGGATTAACGCTTAGTTTTAGGTGCCCTAACTCACCTTTGTCTAGTTAGGTGGCGACTCCCATTTTTCTAAAAAGCCTTTAGTCAAATCAATTTTCAAACATAGTCGCACTTGTCCTTCTAGGAGGACGAGTTCTAGTGACAGAGTTCCGTGCTTTAGGGTCTCTGAGCGGAAAGTACCTTGGACACCCTAAAAAACGGGGCGCGACAGCTGGCGACTCCACTAGGGACACTTAGAGGGTTAAGCCATCAACATGTCTATTCACCCTTCACTCACCTAGAATCTCCAATTACTTTGTCCAGTTTTATCCACCCTTCAAATTTTTCAAGTTTCCAAAACAAATCCTTATTTTTCAAAATGATTTTTAAAATAAGTATCATCACTTGCATTCATCACCTACAATCATGCTTTTGCATTTACCATCTATTTTATCTTGCATTAAGTTTGTCGAAAAGTTACTAACTCTTTGCATTTTTCTTTTGTAGGTGGACCTTGGTTCACATTTTTATTTCATATCTTATTTATTGCCATGTATGTGAATGAAGGGACAGGATGTGGTGTGTGTTGCTGGGTCCTTTCCTCCATTTTCGAAAATTTCACACACACTTGGAGCGTTCACTTGCATTTACATCTTACATGTATTACCTAGTTACTACCCTTCTAGATAGAAGAAGGAACAGTATATTGACTGTGGGAGGATGCTATGTCAGTTTCTTAGCCTACGGTCTCTTGATAGTTCCCCCGCTCGAACCACCAACCAAAGATAGTGTTCACCCTTTCGGGGGTGGACACCGGAGGTTTGAAGGTTCGAGGACCAAGCTTTTTAGGAAGCATTAGCAAACCCCCAACCTCATGCTCATGTAGCACCCCATGCATAGTTGAACCTCTGCCGGATTTAGGACACACGAGTCAATTTCAAAATCGAGGAAAGGGCGACCGCTTTATTTTTCCTTATAAATTTTGCTTAATCCTTGCTATTATGCTTTCTAATTCTTGCTGCTTCCATGTACATGCATCATAACTGCTCATGCATTGGAATACACTTCAAAGACAAGAGTTCTCAAAGTAACTCAAGTCATTGCATCTTCATGCATCCAATCATCCCCTGGAGAAAGGCTCAAAGACCTTCTCGCCTAATTCAAGCCAACCCAAAACTCCTAAGGGTACCACGAGACCCTAAGAATTCATGGCATGCATCAAAGTCATCTCATAAAAGAGGCCCTAATCCCTCTTCGCTCATGGAGATAGGGCTGCCAAGAAGACAAGGGGCAATCCGGAAGTAAAGTCTTTCATCGACCTCCATCCAAGAAGGCGAATCCAAAGACTCAAGAGTAGTTTAGGATTTCAACTGTAGAAATAGAATAGGTGAAAGCCCTAAGGAAAATGTTCCCCTCACCTTTGTCTAGTTAGGTGGCGACTCCCATTTTTCTAAAAAGCCCTTAGTCAAATCAATTTTCAAACATAGTCGCACTTGTCCTTCTAGGAGGACGAGTTCTAGTGGCAGAGTTCCATGCTTTAGGGTCTCCGAGCCGAAATGACCTTGGACACCCCAAAAAACGGGGCACGACAGAGATAGTGGGAGATGGTTTTCTCTCCACGTGGCAGTGTGGTATTGGAGGGCTAGGCTAGTGGCAGGATAGTGGGGGAAGTGGT
The DNA here is from genome assembly GCA_033060915.1 of Euryodendron excelsum. Classification (NCBI taxonomy): domain Eukaryota; kingdom Viridiplantae; phylum Streptophyta; class Magnoliopsida; order Ericales; family Pentaphylacaceae; genus Euryodendron; species Euryodendron excelsum. Next base: position 40,137,647 of record CM065383.1, read on the forward strand.
TGTCCAACCCCACACGTGGCGCTCTCTTATGAGTGTGTCAGAGTGGGGAAGGTGACTACCTCCTACTACACGCGAAGTCCTGGAGTTGGGAGCACGTTATCATGATTGGGTTGTCAGTGATGGCCCCCACTGTCATGGCAGGTGGGGGAAATGATCGGCACCATCCCAAAAGGACTACTTGAGCAAGGTCTGCTCGGTTGTGCTCGAGTCAGCTGGAGCTCTCAAGGTTGATCTCTATTGTCTTCTTGCTCGACATGTACCCTGGGCCCCATGTCCTCGATACAAGCGCCGGTCAACCCATTATCGAGAGTTTTGAACGATCCCCATCATCTCTTAAATCCCATGACCCCAAAATGGACAGAAAGTGATTGGCAACTGCCACTAACTCTGACTTGTCCTCTGCTCTGTACATGACACCTTAATGAGGAAAGTTTTAAAGGAGTGTGTTCAAACTTCAAATGCTAGTGTTTCTCTCCAAGCTTCACTGCAATGTTATGGCAACCGTAGATTACCCCAATGCTAGTTATAATGCTTCTAAGCCGTATTCGGGGCTGATTATCCACCAAAGCTTGCATTTAGAGAGGATGGTTTGAGGCATATTTATGGGTATCATTGATCTTCTTAGTTGGTGATTTTATCTCCATTGTCACTCGAGCTTTGCAATATGACACTTGCAGTCTTTTCTTGTCTTCTTTTTTAGTCTTTAATATAAAAGTTTATTAACAATAACACTCCTTAAATTATGTTTTAGTATTACTTAATCCTATAAATTTTAAAATGTGACACATTGACTGCTTAAATTTCTAATTGTATTAATCAACACCTTCTAATAGCAGTCTGTTAAAAAATTGAATGGAAATTTATCATATCAGGTGCACATATTCACAAAAGTATAGTTTTAGACCTTAATTGGTCTTCTTTTAATATAATTATTGTCCAATAACTGAAATACTCTTGCAATGACATGTAAATATAGGTACAATCCAATATGCATTTTACTCATTAGTCAATTATCAGAAGAATAAAATGATAATGTAGGTATAAAACTGTACTTTTGTGAACATATATCACGTTTTTAAGTTTATGGAGTTTTAGTGATACTGAGTCATAATTTAAAAGGTGCTTTTGTAATTAGCATTTAATATAGCTATTGTTTTAATTACAGAAGAAAAATATTGACAACTAGACAAATTTGTTTCCAATTCTATGTAAGTTACCCATTGCTTTAGGTAACTAGTTTCTTTCAGAAATCTAAAAGCATTTATTAGGTTAGAAAGAATCCTAATCTGTGGGTGTTGTGGGCAGGAGCTTGAACTCTAGAAATTCATCACTCATGAAATCCCTTTCTCAAAGATCAACAAGGGTTTTGAGTACATGTTGAAAGCATATAGTCTTCCATGCATTATATGGATGGATCCTTAGAGAGATACTGAATTCAAGATTATTAGGTCTCTGAGTATGGAGAAAAGATGAAAAATAAATAAATAAATAAAGTATAAAAGGTTTAAGTTTCAATGAGCTTGCTGATAAAATCTATTTTCTTCATTGTAAATAGAAGAGCTATGATGCCAATTTCTGGAATATGAATATTCGATTCTTGTTGATTGCAAAATGCTATTTAATGCATCTTCTTTCACTAATCTCATGATAGTGCCTTAAGAACTTCATACATAACTAAATTATTTATTAAATTGGAATTGCTCTTACCTACAATCATCAGAAGCAACTCCCACATGAAAAATAACTTCTCTTCAGAAAAAATTAGCATTTTTTTACAATCTGAACACAATCCTATCAATCCCTATAATCATGTGCAAAATTCCTAATGATCACTTAATTTAATCGAGCCAATAATGAACCATTTGATGGCATAGTTCACAGCTTTAGATAACATAGACGGGCATGAGCATGTAATTTTTTTTAGTGGGCTTGGAATTTAGTTTTAGGCCCGATAGAAAGTATTTTTAGGGGAGGCTCGGCATGGCTCGAACATTGTCCACCCCTAGTCCTTTGTGATTCATGACTAGGGACGGTAATTTGATCTAAAAAACCCGAAACCCCCTTTACCCGTGCCATAATTGTAAGGGTTTGGGGTATGAATAAAGGTTTATGAGCAACGCATGAGGAAGAAAATAAAATCTGAAGCGAATTTCGGATAGTGTAGGGTTTAGATCACCTTGCCCTGCACCCACCCTAATTATATTATGAAAGTTCTAAATACTCATATTATACTTTAATAATACAAAATGTACATGGTATAGCAAATCAATGTTAAGGTTTTAAAGTTCCTTCTTATTTTTAAGATTTAGCCTCTTATTTTTCTTAATTTTATATTGTGTTAGTATTTGTATAATTTACATTATTTTTATTTTGAGATTTTAAAATAATGTAACACGTTCTAACCAAAACTCCGATTAGCTTAAGTGGGACCAGGATGGGATGGAGAAGTTCAACTTGTCATGGGTTTGGGCTAGGGTATGGGGTGAAATTTTCTTATTAAGAGCGGTGTAGTGTTTAGGCTAACCCATACAGAACCCACCCCATTGTCATCCTTGTCTGTGACCTCATTTCTAAGCCTGGCTGCCAAACAAGCCCTTACATTCAATAAACAGAAAACTACAAAAACAACTCATTTAGTACAATTATATAGTGACTAGAGCTGGGGGGAATAATCCAAGTGGTAGTAGTGTCATCACCCATGATTGAGGTCATAGGTTCAACTCATCCTCTACCTTTCCTAAAACTTTAGCCCTCCAATATACCAGCAAAAAAAAAATAGTGACGAGCAATATAAGTCAAAAAAAGGGTGAATTACACAAACCTCCCCTCAACGTTTGCAAAAATACAGAGACTTCCCCCAACCATTACGAATTTACACTAACCTCCCTTACTTTATTAATTTTGCTAACAAATTTATCCTTCCGTTAAACAACAGGAAACAGTGTTAACATAATGTTTAAAAAGACTATAATAATCTTGGTATTCAAAAATAAAATAATTAAAATAATCTATTCTTTTTTAGACTAAACAAAATAAAATATTTTTAAAGAAAATGAATAGATATTTTTTGAGTGAGAGAAAACCTAGAGAGAGAGAGAGAGCAAACAGACATGGAGTCTTAGACCTCCCTTCTTCCACAACTTTAGTGTTTAGCTCGTAAACCTCGAGTTGGGCTCCCCTCCAGACCTTAATATCCAGAATCTTCTAGACTCCTTACTGTACTACGCCATGTGTCAGTCACCCAGATATTATCTTATTTAAATTTACGATTTTACTTAAGGTTAAAAAAATACTAACAAAATGAGAACATGGAATTGAATAGGATAATAACATTATCCATTGGATTTTATTTATCAACACATGGAGTAGTAAGATAAGGAGTCTAGAGAATTCTAGTTATTAAGGTCTAGAGGGGAGCTAATCCCCTAAACCCCACCCCAGTCAACCCCCTCCAGTTATCTCTAACGTCGTCGTCGCCTCCCAACTCCATTCCATCACTACCCTTCTTGCAACTATCGCTGTCATTGTCGCCGCCTACCATCTCCCTGCCGTCAATGCCCTTCTTGCATTCGTGGCCGTGTGTTGGCCCAAATATGTAACCCAAGAGGGGGGTGAATTGGGTTTCTAAAAAATAATGGCTAATAATGCACTTAAAAATGATTAAGCAATGGAACAGGAACCAAGCAAAGAATAAACAATGCAAGCAACCAATAAGATGCAAAGAAGAAAAACATAGCACAAAACAGATACCAAGATTTACCTAGATTCAGCCACAACTTGTGACCTACGTCTCACCCCTAACATCCCCTTGAAAGCCTTCCACTGTGCAAAAAATTATTTACACATCAGGTACTAGTTACCCAAGTGCTCAGCTCACTTTTTACAAGAGTTCTTCATACAACTCTTAAAGTCCCCAAGCAATTTTATCCAAACTTCACTCAAACTTACAAGTATTTTTATCAACTCAAACTCATAGGTTTACAAACCCACCAAAGTGAAATAAATGAGATTTATATAATGGGTAACTCTCAACAAAAGTATATAAGTAGGTGTAGCTTAATGAATAACCTTAATCACTCAATGGATATAGCAGTTAGGGCTCAGATTTTCTCAGCTTTAATCTTTTATTCAGCACTTATAATATTGAATTTTTTTGTATAAATGATGTGGGGATCTTGTATATATAACCTTGTATTGATTCTAGTCGTTTGTGGTGGTTTAGAGTGCATTAAATGCAAGATTATGCATGCAAAACGTTTAAAAAACTAGCTGTTGCAGTCAATGTGTCAACCTTTTTTTCTGAAGAAATCGACCATTTTTGTTCTGGTGCCAATGTCCTCAACTTTCTGTCCAAATGTGTCAACCCTTAAGAAATACGACTCGACCCTTTTTTTATTTTCACCAAACTTCAATAAGGCTCTGTCCAAATGTGTTAGAAATTAGAAGATTGAAGACCTTTTTTTTGAAGCATGTGATTTCTGATGAGGGAATTTGTGTTGATCCAAAGAAGATTAAAGCTATAATGAACTGAAAACAACCAAAGAATGTGCCAAAAATTAGAAATTTCTTAGGATTGGCTAAATATTACAAGAGATTTATTCAGGGATTCTCATCCATTATTGTTCTATTAACTAGATTGACACATAAGAATGTGAAGTTTGAATAGACTGATGATTGTGAATATAGTTTCCAATAATTGACGACAAAGTTGACTACAGCTCTAATGTTAACCATTCTTTCAGGGAAGGGATATTTTATGATATACAATGATGTTTCACATTAGGGTCTTGGTTGTGTGTTAATGTAAAGAGGCAAAGTTGTTACCTATACTTCGAGACAGTTGAAGACTCATAAAAGAAACTATCATATCCATGATTTGGAGTTAAGTGTAGTAGTGTTTGCTTTGAAGTTATGAAGACATTATTTATATGGTGAGTCGTGTGAGATATTCACAGATTATCAGAGCTTAAAATATTTGTTTACTCAAAGGGATTTGAATGCAAGACAGCGGCGATGGACGAAATTGATTAAAGATTATGAGTGTGTTACCTATTATCATCCAGGAAAAGCCAATGTTGTGGCTAATGCTTTGAGCAAGAAGTCTTCGGTTAGATTGGCATGTATGCAATGTCATCAAGTAGAATTATTTGCTGAACTGACTTCCTTGAGAGTAGAGTTTGAAATAAAGGGAGTTAATGCTTTGATAGCACAGTTCTGAGTGAGACCATTATTGCTTGATCAAATCTAGGAATTTCAATTATAAGATTCACAACTAGAGGAAATCAGGAAATAAGTGACGAAAGGGGTAACAACTGACTTTTCTATTCATGATAATGGTACCTTGATGTTTGAAACTCGTTTTTGTATACCAGACAATCAAGCTTTGAAAAATGAGATTCTAGAAAAGGTGCATCAATCTTTATATGCTATGCACCCAGGGAGTACCAAGATGTATCAAGATTTTCGAGAAGTTTATTAATGGTCTGGTATGAATAAAGAGATGTGAATTTTGTGGCAAAATGCTTAACTTGTCAACAGATGAAGGCAGAGCATTAGAAATTGACAAGTTTGTTGCAACCTCTTCTTATTCCACAGTGAAAGTGGGAGCACATTATTATGGATTTATGATGGGATTACCAAGAACCCAAAGTGGATCTGATTCTATTTGGGTGATTATTGACTGGTTGACTAAACCAATTCATTTTATACCGGTTAAGACTACCTATACTCTTGACAAGTATGCTAAATTGTATTAGATGAGATTATCATATTACATTGGGCACCAGTATCTATAGTTACAGATAGGGATCCAAGATTTACTTCTAGATTTTGGCCCACTTTACAGCAGGCTATGGGTACAACTTTGAAGTTTAGTATAGTATTTCATCCTCAAACTGATGAGCAATTAGGGAGGACTATTTAGACTTTAGATGATATGTTGAGGGCTTGCATGTTTGACTTTAAGGGGAGTTAGAATGACCATTTAGCTTTAATGGAATTTGCATATAACAATAGTTATCAATCTAGCATTGGAATGACTCCATTTGAAGCTTTGTATGAACAGCGATGTAGAACTGCAGTGTGTTGGAGTGATGTAGGAGAAAGACAATTGTTGGGTCCTGAGATAATTTAAGATACAACTAAGAAGATTAAAATTGTACAAGAGCACTTGAGAGTGGCACAAAGCAGGTAGAAAATCTATGCAGATAATAGAAAAAGAAAGTTAAAATTTGATGTTGGTGACCAGTGTTTTTGAAAGTTTCTCCATGAAAGAGTATCTAGAGATTTGGGAAGAAAGGGAAGTTGAGTCCAAGGTACATTGGACCATACATTATTGTTGAAAGAGTTGATGCTATGGTTTACCGACTGGATTTGCCTCCAAAAATGTCTAAGTTGCATGATGTCTTCCATGTTTACATGTTACGTAAATATATGTCAAATCCTTCTCATGTATTGACTCAGCAACCGATAGAATTGGAGGATGATTTGAGTTATGTAGAAGAATATGTTCAAATTCTAGATCGTAGAAAACAAGTTCTACGTAATAAAGTGATATATCTAGTGAAAGTGTTGTGAAAGAGTTGTTCAGTAGAGAAGGCCACATGGGAGAGTGAGGAAACAATGAAAAATTAGTATCCATATCTGTTTTAGTTTGGTAAGTGAATTTCGGGACGAAATTATTAAAGGAGAGAAGAATTGTAAAACCCTATCTTGCTTAGCATCACATTTAGCTTAATAGCATGCTTATGAGTGCATGATTTCCTTAATCAAGGAACTTGATTAGCATGTTTTAATGAGTGCATGTCGTGGGGGATTATGTTATTTTTAGCATGATTAATTAGCTTAATTCATGATTAATTAGCTTAATTAATCTTTATGCTTAGTGTGAGACCCTAATCTTATAATTTCAAAAGTAGTTAATTAAATTTATTGCATCGTTAATTGATATGTAAAATTATGTGGGTGCATATGTGTGTGACATGTGGCAATTGGTGAGTTAGATAGTGAGTTGAGTGGTGAGTCATTAGTGAGTGTGTGCATAGGATACTTAAGGGTGTGAGATACACTCTTGTATCTATTTTGGTTTGTTAATCACAAGAGAAGTTCAAGAGAGAAAAGAGGATTTTAGTGGAGAGAAAGAGAGAGAAGACAATAGAGGGATAAGGCTAGTGGGGAGACAAAGAAAAAGAAAGGCTAAGTGTGGGTTGCCTAGCATCATGAGAGAGAGAGAAAAAAAAAAAAAAAAAAAAGAGAGGAAGTCAAGAGTTCTTGGTTACCATTATAGAGATAGAGAGAGGGAGAGAAAGAGAGAAGAGGAAAGAAGAGAATTCGAAGGGAATTCAAGACAAAAACTTGTGTCCAACTTATATTCATCAATTGAGGTAAGATTCATCATGTTCTTGCTTGATCTATTGCATTTCTATGGTTTAGTACATGCTAGTATGTTTGATTCTATTAGAGGAGGTGGAGGAAGATGATAGAATAGAGGGGTGGTTGGGGGTTTCCACGGTGGAAGCCCAAAGTCTTCATGTTTTGCATGAAGGAGTTATATTTGCTAGTTTATGACGAATTGGTTTAGCTAAAAATATTATTTCTAAATGAATCTTTGAACACTCAAATTTAGAGTTATAATAATAATTTTAGCTTTGGTCTCACTCGAAAATATTGTATTTTTAAATTATAGTGAATTTTAGAAGTTGGACTATTACTGCTGAAATCTATTATCTTGATTTGCGACTCATACCTTGACAACAACATTCGACCAAATTAGAGTAGTCAAAACATTGTGAAATTTTTCGGTATCTATTATAAATTTGGATGAGAGTATACACCAAATTTCAAGTAATTTTGATGTCCTTTGTCTATGTTAAAAACTGCTCAAAGAGGACCATCTGCAACTGACTTCTGTAGCACTACCCTGTATTATAAAATACCAAATAAATACTTAGGTTTGTTCAAAAACTGTGAAATTTGATCTGGATACTCTATGAGATGTTTATTTTGTATTTTCCAAGTTTTGAAATATTTTGGTATAATCTTACAAAGTTATGTCTATGTTATGAGGTCTATGTCAATTTTGGCAGATTAGAGAACTTAGTGGATCTTGGCACATTGGGCAATATATCATCTTGTTTTAATACCTCATTGACATTACATATCTTATGTTAGAGGAGTGTGGATCATGATTGTGTATTGTTAAAAAATTGTGAATTATATTTCCCTAATCTAACATGGTTTTGGGTGTTAGGTGCTAAAGGAGGTCAAAAGCCATCAACGTCAACTAAGGAGTAACTTCATCCTGTGTGTGTGCAATGACAGGTGGGAATATAAGATAGCCTTATTCATATTAAATGGATTGTTCATTTTCTATATGTATAGTGGCACTGAATTCATATAAGGTGTTAATGGTGTTCATATATGAGGTGAAATTGGTGTTTATACATATGAGGAGTTATGTGGAGACATTGCATACCATCCATATTGTATGCCTAGCATTACACTAGAGAGAGTTAGTCATAGTGGGCTAACCAAAGGCTTAGTCGCGGTAGACTAGCACAGGGGTGCCACGGTGGGCATTCCTTGATTACGAGTCGTCAATATATTGGGCCAACGTTATCTAAATCGCGTGCACATTCGGGTGTTTCATGTATTGCATCACAAAAGATATTACATTTCATGAAGCTTATTATATTGTTGGTGGTGATGAGAGGATGATTACATATCGTTGTTGTTGGTATTTTTTAGATGATTTTGTATTATTATTTGCTGGATTATCTATTGATAGCTGATTATGTGATTATGTATATTTCATTCTTTATGAGTTGGATTATCTATCGTGAGCATGTTGACAATTAGCTCACATCCACACAGACTGTTTTGACAAGTAACGAGGAGATGACAATTTGGTTCACTATAGTCTTGGTCTGCCATGGTGGCATTCATGTCGGTGTCAATATGTCGTTTCTCAGGGCTTGGAAAAACTCTTGTTGCTTTGCTTTTAGTTTCTCATCATATTTGTATAAGACGTTGAGATTCGAGTTATATTTGTATTTTGCCTCATGTAGCTTGAGATATGAGAGTTTGTTATGTACATGGGTTTGTAATAATGTAAGTAGTTTATGGTTTACTTTTGATGTCCATTATGGTATGTGAGGACGGTTCTTGTTTATATATATCATTGGTGTATATTTCACTGTGTTCTTTTTCGAATGTGTGTTAAGGTGTCGTTCGCAGCTATAATGACATATGCGTTCACGCCTCACCTAATGTGACATTAATGATGTCTAAATTGGGATGGGGGTGTGACACTTAGCTTAAGGTTAATGATGATTAATCAGCATAAAAGTGATTGATTATGCTAATCATGTGGATTCGGGAAGTAATGAGGAGTTAGGTGTGTGCTTCACCCTAAGTAAGGTGTGTGCTTGTTTTAGCATGTGTGTGTGTGTGTGTGTGTGTGTGTGTGTGTGTGTGTGACATCTGTAGCTATAATACAAAGTTGTATCTATAGATGGCTTGAAGCTAAGGGAGGAGAAAAGAGAGGGGAGCTAGTTAGTATTTTGTGATTGTCAAGAAAGAAAGTGAGAGAAAAGAGTAGAGAAAGAGAAAAGGGAAGAAAAGGAAGAAGGAATTCTAGGGGGAGCTTGTGAATTCATTGTTGAAGGTAAGTAATCTCATGTTCATGTTGGTTTCATTGCATATTTGTTGATTGTTACATGATAGACTATCAATTCACTCCATGGAGGTGAGAATTGAAGAGAAAAGGAGAAGAATGATTAGGGTTTCCAAGGGAAGACCTTGAATCCTTCATGTTGCTCATGGTTTTGGTGTTTGGAGTCTTGTTAAGGCTTTAGAATTTCATTTTGAATTTTTAGAGCACTTGTTGTTGTGTTGGGGCTGTATAGGAGGCTTGGAAACCATGTTTGAGAAATTGTGTTTTCAGACCAAGTAGGAGACAGGAGAATCTGATCATCAGGACAGTTCATGTGTCATCCTAACGATAGGTTAAAAGGGTAGAATTTGAGCTCTGGTTGTCAAGACGGTAGGTATGTCTGTCTTGACAAGGGAAAGTGTAAGCCTCGGGTCATCAAGACGAAGCTGTGTACCGTCCTGACGATAGGCCAATTCGGGGTGTTCTTCTTCTCTGGTGGTCAGGACGGTGATGGTGGTCCGTCATAACTATAAGTCAACATAGGCCATTTCTTGTCTTTGATCATCCTAACAGTGAAGGGGTCCGCCCTGACAATTCGAGTTGTGACACTATTGTTCTTTTCATACTTTGCACTGCACCGAGAAGGGTTTAACATAACTTATTAAGTTTTTAATACATCATTGATGTTCTATCTTGTATGGTTATATATTGTAAGCCACGAACATGCATTGTTTAAGATAATTGTTCATGTTTCACAAGTTTGTTGTATTGGGGTGTGTTAGGTAGGGCCGGCCATTGGGGGGGCCGGGCCAAGTTTAGGCCAGGCTTGACCTACATAATAACACTTTGGATAATGGCCTGAGCCCAGCTCAGCCCGATGTCGGGTAAGAGTCTATTTTCAATCAGACCTTGGATCCGAACTACGACTGACCTGATTCCCAACAAACGGATACGTAGGCAACCCTCATAGGTGTAGTCACAACCTTTTTCAACATTCTAATTTCCTTTTTCAAAATCTCTCTCCAAATTTAAATTCTGTTTATATAGTTGCATATCATGCATATCATCATCCCTAAGGTGATGACATAAACGTCCTTTTAAAATTCTCGAAGTGGATATAATTAGACATTGGATTACCAAAGATTCTAAATGAGTGAACTTAGGGTGAAAGACATGTAGGTGCTGCAAGGGCGGGATAAGGTGATAGCCTAGGGCATCTTCCCTATGCATAACCAACCTTTGAATCTAGAATCACTGTTTTTGAAATATCAAAACGGAGTTATTTTTAAAAAGGGCTTAAATCTTTCCAAAGGTTGTCAAACAACCTGTTTTCTTAAAAAAAAAAAAAAAAAACCCCTCTCAAGAGGAAGATTTTCCAAAACCTTTTCAAAAATCTTAAGTTTAATCTTCGAAATGCACTTAGTTTTAAGTGACCTAACTCATCTTAACAAAGTTAGGTAGCGACTCCAAACCTTTTTCCAAAAGCTTTTATTCAAATCAATTTCTAATTCAAATCTAATGACACTCGTCCTTCTAGGAGGATGAGTTCTAATGAGAGAGTAGCATGTGTTTCCCACATATTTTTCAAGTGCAAAAAACTAAGAAGGGACAAGTATATATATATATAATTTTTTTTTAACTAAATAAAAATATTTGGGCCGGGCCAGGCTTTCAAATGTAAATGTAAGTGAGTATATATATAGGGTTTGTATATATGTAAATGAGTATATATATATTTATTTATTTTTTAAACTAAATGAAAATATTCGGGTCAGACCGGGCTAGGCTGAGCTTTGAAATATAATCCCAAGCTCGGCCCAAAAATTAATTGGGCCTAAAAAATCAACCCAACCCAATCCCACAGGCCTAATTCTAATCCCTTAAAAAATCGGGCTGGGCTGGGCGGGCCTGTTGGGCCAGCGGGCTGATGTGTTAGGTTCAGAAGCAGCTCAAGATACTACAGTTCAACCTAAAGAGTGACCCAATTGTGATTGTAAAGTGGTATAAGGTGGAGAGATTTAAGACATTCTTACTTTTATTGAGTTGAACGTCTTATATTCAATATAGATGTTGGTGTTGGATCATGAGGTGGCATTGCATACAGCATACATTGTGTGCATATCTTATATTCACGGAGGAGGTTTAGTCAATGTGGGACTAACTTAAGGTTTAAGTAATGTGGGACTAACCTAAAGAGTGTCACGTGGGACATTCTTAGATAACAAGTCATCGATATATTGGGCCATTTTATCAAAATAGTGCGCACATTTGCGGCGTATCATACATTGCATCACAAGAGACATTATATTTCGGTGGTGGTGATTTATCTATTGATAGATTATACAATGTTTATCTATCATTCATTCAGTATGAGTTTGATTATCTTTGTGAGCACGTTGATATATAGTTCACACCCACACAAATTGTCTCGTAAGTGAAATGGAGAGGAGGTCTAGTTCACTGCTATTGGTATCGAGTCGGAGAGAGCTTTGAGAAGCTCAGTTTGTCGAGTCATTGGCCTTGTATATATTGTTTAGTGGATAAGAGTTTATTTACATTTCGGTTTGTAATTATTATGAACTTGATTCAGTAGTCTTCTTTATGTATGTCGTTAGATTGTGAGACAGTATTATTTATATAATGATGGAGGTTCTGGGAAGGTTTTCTATTTAATGATGTTGTTTATCCTTCAACGATGTTATCTTTGGGATTAAGTGGAGACTTCGCTTACAGGTTGGTAACCTGTACAATCACACTCACCCTAAAATGGTGTTAATGATACCTAATTAGGAGTGAGCGTGACAAGTAACTTATTTTATCAGTTTACAAATGTATACATATATGAACATCTATGCATTGTATCTATATATATATTCTCCTCCAGTTAGTCATCCACTTAAGTAAGAACCCTGTTTCATAATAATAAGGCCTAAGCCACCCACTTCTCTTCATTGGATTTGAATGTAAACCAATCTAAATACATATATACTTTCTACGTAACAAGAAAATGAATTTTCGTTTTCAAAGAATCTTAGAGCTGAGCCACACTTAAGAAGCAGTTCATATACATGTCCTATATCCACCAAAAAAAACTGGGCATTAAGCATCGAAGTAACAAATTATATGTTTCCCAAATGTACTAATCTCAAGTTTGTAGCATATGCAGCACACAAGAAAATTTAGACCACTGCAACCAACAGAGCAAAATCAACACATTATTCACATTTTTTTAATTCAAATTACCATCTTTCCATGTACATTTTCTTTTTATCTCCTGCAAAAATTTTAGACCAATTTGCATCTTTACTTTGCATGGCTCCATCTAAAGATACTATCTGAGATTCATTTTTAAAGGCCCCTGCATATCAAGGCAAGATAAAGAACACTTGAAAGGAAAAGGTTCCTTTATAGAAACAAAAATTCAATGCTTCAGTATGATCAATAAAGCACTAAAACTAGTATAAAAGCAATAAAAAAAATTAACAATTCAGAGTTAAAAATTTGATTGTCCAAGACACATTTAGCATTTCAAAGCAGTAAAAGCACTAAACTAAAACCCAAACAAACACACAGAGGTACACATGCAAGGAATCAGTTCACAAACAAAGATGTGTATGCAAGGAATCAATTCATTAAAAAAAATAGGACATCAACAACTAGTTTCAGCAAGAGGTGAGAGGAGGAGGAAAAAGGGGTTTTGATAGTGGGTAGGAGGAGAGTGTGAGAAAGGGGAGTGGAGGGGAAGAAAGGGAGCTTTTCGGTAGTGGTTGAAGAATGAGTGAGAGCCTCATACCTTGATGGGATCTGTACCCTAATTTTGCAAATGAAATGCTCTGTTGCTTGCTTTAGATCATATCTATGCCCTAGTTTTGCAAGATGAAATGCCCAAGTTCTACCAAGGAGATGCTGAATGAAGGAAGGAAAATGCCACATGGAATTTACCGTTGTATATAGCGAGCTAGATTTGCTCGCTACATTTGGCGAGTGAAAATTGAGTTTGCTAAAATTGCAAGCACACTAGCGAGCCCATTAGAGTAAAAAAATGAGCCTTGGCTCTGTATTATTGCTAACATGATAAGTTTACTGAGCCAGTTGGAGTTTCTCTAAGGCTCTTCTACTTCTAGGCTTCACTGCTTTTGTAGAATGCCTCTCTCTCTCTCTCTCTCTCTCTCTCTGAGCAAGTTACTTAATCACTATAATAGGTTCTTCTTAGGGAAAATTACAGTAATGACTCCTGTAGAGCAAGTTACTTAATCACTATAATGGGTTCGTCTTGGGAAAAATTACAGTAATGACTCCTGTAGTTTCACCCTGGTTTTATTTTGGTCCTTGTTGTTTCAATTGCAACAAATTGGCCCTTCAATTTTAAAAAAAAAAAAAAAAAAACCTGCACAATCAGTCCAAATTGGGACGGCTGTTTTAGAAACAAACGTAAAAAGTGAACATGCATTCCATGTGATTTTTTTTAAGGAAAAAATGGTAAAACTACCATCTCTATCTCATATTATATATCAAATTACAGTAATAGTCCATGTAGTTTCACCTTGGTTTTATTTACTCTCTGTTGTTTCAATTGTAACAAATTTGCCATTCAATTTAAAAAAAACTTGCACAATTGGTCCAATTCGTCTCTAAAACAGATAAAAAGAGTGTACGTGTAATCCTTGTGATGTTTTTTCAGAAAAAAAATGATAAAGCTACCCCCTTCATGCCCTAACCTAGTCTACTCCACTCGTATAACACTATGACGGCACACAAATTATGGCAAGAAAATTGAAAGTCTTGTACAGGCAGCCATTGATGACCACTGTGAGGCATCAGCAGTATCTAGATTATGTTCCAGATGTAGTTCAATTACTTTGCTCACATTAATTCATCCCCTCATATCCATTACATTCCTTTCAGTAACCAATTGCCTCGCAGTGATTTTCAATGACTGCCTTTACAAAAACTCCTAATTTTCTTGCCCTAATTTATGTTCTGTTACAGTGTTATGTGAGTAGAGTAGACTGGGCTAGGGCGGAAAGTGAATAGTTTTATTATTTTGCCTTGAAAAAACATCATACGAATTGCATGTACAGTCTTTCCATTTGTTTTTTAGACGGTCGTCCCAAATTAGACTAATTGCACAGGTTTTTTTTTTTTAAATTGAAGGGCTAATTTGTTGCAATTAAAACAACAAAGACAAAAATGAAACCAAGATGAAATTACAAGGACTATTAGTGTAATTTGATATCTAATACAAGATAGGGATAGTAGTTTTACCATTTTGCCCTTAAAAAAAACATCACATGGAATACACGTGCACTTTTTTCATCTGTTTATGAGATGACTGTCCCAAATTGGACCGATTGCTGAGGATTTTTTAAATTGAAGGTAAATTTGTTGCAATTAAAACAACAGGGAGTAAAATAAAACTAAGGTGAAACTACAATGACCATTATTGTAACTTGCCCTTCTTATTTCTTCTTTACATTTCTTTCCTTCACTTCCACCAAATTAATGTGAATGGGGACATTAATTGGATCCAATGAAAGACTTGCAAGAGTCCCAAATACTATGAACTATGTGTATCATCTCTCATATCCAATCCCATGAGACCCGAAACGGACACAATGGGATTGGTAACTGCCACTACCTCTTACTTATCCTCTCAAGTTCTAAGCAATGAGCACTATAAATGACACCTTGATGAGGAAAGTCCTGAAGGAGCATGTTTAAACTTCAAATGCTAGTGTTTCTCTCCAAGCTTCGCTTCAAGATTTGCCTGTAGATACATATAATTGGATGGAAATTCGTTATATGAGTTGCTCATGTTCACAAAAGTACAGTTTTAAACCTTAATTAGTTTTCTCTTATTATAATTATTGTCTAATTATTGAAATACCCCTTGAAATGACATGTAAATATAGATACAATCCAACATGCATTTTAGTCATTAAATAATTATTACAAAAATAAAACGATAATGTAGGTATAAAACCATACTTTTGTGGGCAACTCACATAATAATTTTTTATTCATTTTTCTAACAAAATTGTAGGTTAGGGAATCAATGTATTACGTTTTTAAGTTTGTGAGATTTTAATAATACTGAGTCATAGTTTAAGAGGTACTTTTGTAATTAGCACTTAAAATAGTTATTGCTTTAATTACCAAAGAAAAATATTAACAATTAGAAAATAAATTCATGTCCAATTCTATGTAAGTTTAGCTCTCACTGAACACAAGTTCTAGATCCACCCTTTGTTTACAACTAATTCACCTCCTATAGTTTTCCATTGGAATGGATATAGATAGATGGTTCCACGGTGTTGATATTCCCTTATATTGTAACTTGGCCCATATAACAGACAGGGTTAATCTTGTGACAATGGCATTCTTACTCATTGTATAATTTTTTCTCCCTGAGTTTTTAATGTTTCGGCTCTCCAATGTACCAAAAAAAAAAAAAAAATCTTAGTTGGGCATTTGACGTTTATCTTTGCCCAAGCCCAACATAATTAGTCATTTGACTTGTAGTCGAATCACACTATGATGTTGATGTAGCCCAGTTCACGTTATGGACGCAGGAGAGTAGATTGAGATGGGCTAGGGAAAGGCATGATGTTCAAAAGTTCTAAATCTACATCTACCACAAGTGTGCTGACCTAATCCTATAGAAAGTAGGCGTCATTCTACTCACTTCATGTAGAAAGTCTTTAGCCTAATTTCTACTCTCATGGGTGGTTTGTCTATAAAAGTTCAGCTGCATTCAGTTCTCCTTGGAGAAGTCGTCGCAAATAGGTTGTCACAAAAAAGTTAAAGATGTCATCACAAGTTAATCATATTTGCGACAACCGTATTTCCATCACAAAAATTATCTTTTGCAACAATAAATGGACCGTCACAAGTCAACCCTCACAAATAGCAGTATTTACGATCATATTTGCGACCACCATATTCCCATCACGAAAACCATCTTTTGCAATGGCCAATGGACCGCCGTAAATATTCTTGTCTAAAAAATTGTTGTTTTTAGTAAGGTAATACGACTACCTTATACATCATAAGCTACATAAAATTTTGGATTCAACTAACACTAATAAGTTATTTATAGTTCAATTTACTTTTGTTATTTTAACAGGTTAACAAAGACTCTTGATCGAATCCTACCTTCATTCAGGTTGGGGGTTACGGATAGCAAGAGGACTAGCTACCCCTAGTGTAGCCCTTCACCATGGACCAAAATAAGTAATATAAGAGAAAAACTATTTCATTATGAAATCATGCATCATCAAAGTGATACCTTTATAAATAAATAAAAAAGAGCAGTTGATTACAATGTAATGTTGATTTGCAAAATAAATGATTTCACAATAGTAAAAGGTTTATATACTACACGAGATGCATGTACCTTGGTGCAGCTAGCAATAAAATGTCAAATGTTCCCTCCAATATTTTAAGAGATTTGGAAAATTTTCTTTTATTCTAATTTCTTCATCATGAAATTACTTTAGATTGGAGTAAACATTTGACATTTTAATTGTCTAGTATATTTCCTGAGGATATTTATCAATGGTGGTTCGTATTCTTCAACCACTTAGCTAATGTTTGGACTTAAAACTTTACATGGCCTCGTTTGTATTGGCTTCAAAGTAAGTAGGGTAATTACACTTTACTTCCACGTAGTTTGAGTCAAAATCAGATGATTTTTTGTGATTTAAAAATGAACACACGACTTCCTGTAGTTTGAACTTATCTACAAAATGCATAGAAACTGTTAAATTTACCAAAAATTCTGTCATAGAGTTATTTTTGTCATTTTATATCTCCAAATTTAAACATCGTAAAGACGATTTGGTGAAATAACTAAAAAAAATTCTCAAAAGATAACCCTTTATTTTTTGCATAACAAGGGCTAAATTGTCTTTTGATATTCTAATTTAAAGAGATAAAATGACAAAAAAACCTCTAGGACAAAATTTTTTGATAAATCTAACGGTTTCATCCATTTTGCAAAAAAGTTCAAACCACAAGGAGGTCATGTATTCATTTTAAAATCACAAAAAAGTCATTTAATTTTGACTCAAATCACAAAGAGATAAAATATAATCATCCAAGTATGTATTATAAATTGCAGATCACTACATTGAATTTGTATACGGATCATTTACACAAAACTTTGACTTCTAACTTGTGGCTAACGGTAATTCTCATGTATTAATAGAGTTTAGTCTTAGTTCATACCATAATTATTAATACCATACGGTACAAGCCTGTACCGGGTGATATGTTACTAACAAGGAAGCAATACTGATTAATATTGACCAATTGTATCGAGCAGTACCGTTTAATATTGAATTTATCAGATAATAAAAGATTTCATGCAATTTGTTTTAAATTAATTTTATTTTTATTGCATTTTGATGATAAATGTTTATTAAATCTTCTGTTGAACATATATTAGACAATTAATGTCTTTTAAATATTTTTTTAAGTATATATTTAGGTTGAATAACACTTTTACGTTATGTTAAAATAGTTTAATTTTCAATAATATTAGATATAAATAATGTCAAATTTTATAAATAAATATATATTTTATAAAAATATAATATTTATAATAATAAATTTTGACCCGAATACACCAGTATCAATACGCACTACATTTAAAAACAAAAACAGTACGCCAATCGTTACTTTATTAATAACTATAATTCATACATAAATCATTAAGCCAAACGTCAAATTTTCGTTTGGCCGATCTTGGCGAATCAATCGTACCACCTACATGTATATATACACAATGTGCCTATATCTATTTGGAATTGGGTACGGCTAATTAATTTCATGGTCATATTTATTTACCAATTGACCATTTTCCGTTAACTACATAAATATAAAAGACAAAGACTATGAATTTCTCAAGTTGAATTAGTCATGTTCTTGACTGTGAAATTGTTGAAAACAATAACCAAAAACGATTGTTTTGTTAGTCATTCCATCAAAACTAGTTTTTGATGCGATCTACAAATTTAAAGTGGGCGTTTAAAGTGGGCGCGAGTACCAAAAATCACAATGTGGAGCCACTTTAATTATAAAATATTATTTTGTCAAAAGCAACAATGCAAAAAAAATAATTATTCATGGGCCGTTCTTTATTCTTGGTCACGTTTGGCACAAAGACATGCCCCTAGCCAAAGTTTTTTCATAATTGGTCGGCTTATCACCAATAAAAATTAAAATTAATAAATTAACCCATTCTTATATTAATTATTGAAATAAAAAAATAAAATTATTTATTTACTACTTTAATTAAACTATTTGTTAATAATATATTTTAAAATTTGGATACATCTGAGACAAAAATACTACCTACTAATTTATATAAGAATAAATTGCTCATAAGTGTTACTGTATTTTTTATCCTAACTTTTTGACATTGTTCGTATGATGCTCGAATAATTATATATTCATATTTTTAAAGTTCTTATATTTTTATACTGAATTTTGTTACCGTATTTTTTTATTAAAAAAAATTATATTAAACCCGTACCCTTTTTTTGTCGTCCCATATTTTACTAACTATGCTCTTTTGCACAAGTAGTTTTTATAAAACTTGCCCCTATCAACTATAAAAGGTGGTGAAATTTATTGTCAGAAATGGTCAACAATGTTTGGGTTTAAAATCATACCCTAGCTAACGGGGATATGAAAGTTCATGAATAAAATTTATCAACCTCCGAAGATATTCACCTAAAACTCAAGACTATTAAAAAAAAACTCAAAGTAAATAGAGATTCACAGATTGATAAAATGGAATATACCACAGATTATGATAAATAATCTCGAAGTAAATAAAAGTTTCAAGAACTAATTAAGTGAACTCTACTAATCTCGGAAAATATTTGTAAAGAGTGTGGAAACTAAGTTACACTAGTCCTAGATTGAGATATTTTTTACTTCTAATATAGATTAAGTTATGAGGTCTTGATGATGAACTTGTTAGGATTACAAGTGGTGGATGTCCACCCACGTGAACCCATGTGAAAATGTCTGTCATCATTATACTGCGTGAAATTATTTTACGCAGTACACTCCTCTGTATAAATAGACTAGCTTGGCTATAGGCAAAATACATGAGAAGAAGAGGAGAGAAAGAATAGAGAATAGAGAAGAAAGTAAAGGGTGTAGGTAAAATATTTAAGTTTAAGTTGTATTTTGTCCTATGATAGAATTAAAGTCTTGAGTGATCAAGAAAATCTATCTCTAATAGTTCCAGAATAATTATCTAATTATTATTTGACAGTTCTAAAAGAACTAATTTTATTATATATTATATTTGGCTATTTTGCTTACTTTATATTCCTTTAGTTTTATAACACGTTATCAGCACGATACTCTAAGTGCTCGTGAAAAATATAATTGTACTCTTTATTACATCAGGAAGGTACTTCATTGTATATGTGAAGGTACTTCAATTTTATGTATAATTAATACTTCAGTTAATTTATCTTTATTTTGGATTCTTTACTGTTCACTCTTTAATTCATCGCATAATCTATATTTCTGTTGAAGATTAAATAGTTGATTAATAGTATAAACATTGGTTGCATAATTGAGATGAATGGTCGTTTATTTCAAAATTTTGTTGGTTTATTTCTCCGATATCTTAAATTTTTGACCTATAATATTTATAGATCTAAAATTTTTCCATAACTTTCTATAGACATGTGCATTTACTATATTTTGATATCTAGGTTGAAAATTATAAACAATTTAAATTCGAACAAAAACGACAATTGAAGTGATATTATATATCGAATGAATGAATACTATTTATCAATAGTACTCTAACTATTTATAATTGATAAATATAATTGATAACTACTATTTATAAATAGTGATTTTACAATTGATAAATAATAATTATATATAATTATACAAATGAGTAAAATATTAGCTAGAGAGATGATATTAGCAAAAGAAATTTATCTTTTGGCTACAGATTTGGATGAGTGGGATTTGTATCATATATTTGACCAAAATTCTACAGTATATCTTCTTTATATTATTTTTATGTTATCATGATTCTAAAACTTTATTATCTTATAGGTGTAGCATTCTGAAAATGTCAAATCTCACAAAGGTAGAATTTACCGCTCTTGATATTTCGGACAAGAACTATTTATCATGAGTAGTTGATACTGAGATCTATTTGTGTGCAAAGGACTTTGAAAATACTATAAAAGAATAAAATAAAAAATTCCAGTAAGATCGTGCAAAAGTAATGATTTTTCTTTACCATCATATTCATGAAGAATTAAAAACTAAATATCTTGTGATAAAAAACTCACTGACACTATGGTAAAATTTAAAAGAGAGATATGAGCACTAGAAGACCATATTTCTCTCCAGAGCTATGAATGGATACACCTGAGATTGCAAGATTTTAAAACTGTTAGTGTGTACAATTCTGTATTATTTAAAATCAACTCATAATTGAAATTATATGAGAAAAATATTATTGATAAAGATACGTTAGAAAAAATATACTCCACATTTCATGTCTCGAATGTGTTCTTGTAGCAGCAATATCGAGAGCAGGGTTTTAAAAAATATTCAAAATTGATATCATGTCTACTTCTAACTGAACAACATAATGAGCTTCTGATGAAAAATTACTAGTCTCGTCCGATCAGCTCTATAACATTCCCTGAAGTGAATACGGTCTCATTTTATGGATGTGGGCGCAGATGTGGGCGTAGCAGCAATAATTTTCGTGATCATTAGGGTTACCGTGGAGGTAACAGTTATAATTATATAAGTTCTCGAATTAAGAATACCACACTATACCACCAGCAGTGGAACCAATCTAAAACAAAAGAAGAAAAGAAAAAAGGTTTACAGAATAAACCTCCTAAAAATTATAAAGATATTTGTTACAAGTGTGGTATAAAAGGATATTGGTCACGTACTTATCGTACGCCCAAACCATTAGTAGATCTTTACCGAACATCAACAAAAGATAACGAGAAAAGGGGATAAATAAATTTTACATACTTTGATGGCTCAGTAGATGTCACTTACCTTGATGTTTCAGATTTTTTTGCAGATCCTAATGGAAAAATCGATCACTTAATTGGTGATTGAAATGTCCGTACCAACTAGTTTTATTTTCTTGTTCCTTATAGTTTGTTATATTTCTCGTGTTATATTTTCTAGTATGTTTCCTTTTAATGAAGTAATGTTTTTATAGTATATTTCCTTTTAAAGCAGTAATATTTTTCTAGTATGTTTCATTTTTTTAAGCAATTTTTATATTTTGTTTATAGAAGCATGGAACGTACCAATACATTAATTAGTTCCAAGATGAATGATGGAAATATATGTTTAATAGACAGTGCAACAATTTATATAATTTTTCAAGAGAAAAAATATTTCATAAACTTAACATTAGCTGAAGATAATTTTAAGACAATATCTGGCACTAAAAAATTAATTGAAGGTGCCAAAAGAACCAATATATTATTGTCAAAAAGAACAAAACTCTATATTAATAATGTTATGTATTCAACTATAATTACAAGGAATTTGCTCAGTTTTAAAGATATACGTAGTATTGGATATCATATAAAGACAACAAATGAAGATAATAAAGAATATATTTACATTACTTCTATTTTTTAATACCAGAAGCATATATTAGAAAAACTTGCTACGTATTCAATTAGAGTTACAAGAAATTTGTTCAATTTTAAAAATATATGTAGTAATGGGTATCATATAGAGACAATAAATGAAGATAATAAAGAATATATTTACATTACTTCTATTGTTTCATGCCAGAAGTATATATTAGAAAAACTTGTTACTTTTTCTTCTGTATTATATTATACAATTATAAGAATTATGGGATCACCTGAAGTGATGCACCAGAAGTGTTTTGACCCAAAGAGTTTATAATTTAGAATGATCGTTTTGATCATCTAGGATCAACAATGATGCGTCGAATAATTGAAAACTCACATGGACATCTGCCAATAAATCAGAAGATTCTTTTGAAAAATAATTATACTTGTATCCTATGTTCCCAAGAAAAATTAATTGCTAGACCATCCCTTTTGAAAGTGGTATTTGAATCCTCAACCTTTTTACAAAGAATTCAAGGGGATATATGTGGGTCGATATACTCACCATGTGGACCATTTCGTTATTTTATGATTTTAATAAATGCATCCACATGATGGTCACATGTTTGTTTACTTTCTACTCATAACGTTATATTTGCTAGGCTTCTTGCTCAAATCATTAAATTACGAGCACAGTTTTCAGATTACTTAATTAAGTCAATACGATTGGATAATGCTGGTGAGTTTACATCTCAAACTTTTAATGATTATTGCATGTCTGTAGGGATTGATATTGAATATCCTATTGTGCACACACACACACACACACACACACACACACAAAATGGTCTTGCTGAATCTTTTATCAAACGCCTTCAACTAATAGCTCAACCTTTGCTTATAAGAACAAAATTATCTATCTCTTCTTGGAGACATGCCATATTACATGCTGTATTATTGGTCCGTGTTCGACCTACTGCTTATCATGAATATTTACCATTACAGCTTATTTTTTGTCAATAATCAAATATTTCTCATTTAAGGATTTTTTATTATGTTGCATATGTACGAATTACGCCACCACAACGTACTAAGATGGGTCCCCAACGTCGACTTAGAATTTATATTGGTTTTGATTCTCCATCTATCTTTAAATACCTTGAACCTTTAATCGGAGATGTATTCACAGCACATTTTGTGGATTGTCATTTTGACAAGACACTTTTCCTACTATTAGGGGGTGATAAGACGTAATTAGAAAAACAGTATGAGATCACTTGGAATGCTTCCATGGTATCTTATTTTGATCCTTAAACAAATCAATGTGAATCAAAAGTTCACATAATTATATATTTACATATAATTGCAAATCAATTACCTGATGTGTTTACCAACATAAAGAAGATAATCAAATCATATATACCAGCTGCTAATACCCTAACACGTATTGATGTCCCTATAGGATAATCTAATAATATATCAATAAATGAGTCTATAGCAGGTTTGAAACATGGAAAACCTGTCGATGCAAGAGACACAATTCCTAGAAGGAGGAAGGCATAAGTACACAAGCAAGTTAGTATTCCTGAAGAAATCAAAATATCTAAACCTCTTAAAAAAGAACTCCTATAAAAGAATTCTCAGAAGAGAAGCCTCCTAAAGAGATATCCCTACAGAATAAATAGTACCTGAAAATAATGATATCTCAATAAGCTATGTGGATACAGGAGAAAGATGGAATAGAAATAAAATTACTGTCTATAACATATTTTAATTTTAAGTAGCTCTTGAAATTACAAGAAGTAATGAGGAGATTGAACCACAGATAGTTGACGAATGTCAACATAGAAATGATTGGCCAAATGGAAAGAAGCTCTTAAGACAGAATTAAATCCATTAGCACAACATAAAGTATTTGGACCTGTAGTCCAAGCGCCAAATGATGTAAAACCGATTGGATATAAATGGGTATTTGTGCGGAAACACAATGAGAAAAATGAAATCGTACAATATAAAGCACGATTAGTAGCACAAGGTTTATCGTAGAGACTTGATATTGATTATGACGAGGCATACTTTCCTGTAATGGATGAAATTACGTTTAAATTTTTGATTAGTTTCTAAATGACTGAATATGCGTTTGATGGACGTAGTGACAACATACTTATATGGTGAATTAGATAATGATATATATATGAAAATTCTCGAAGGATTTAAAATGCCTGAAACAAATATTTCAAAAACTCGAAACTTATATTCTATCAAGCTTCAAGATCTTTATATAGTTAAAACAATCTGGACATGTAAGTGGGATTTTCCAAGAAGGCTGGGCCGAACTCTCAAGCCCACGTGGACAAGTCCAAACTCTCTGCAAGGAAAGGAGGTTAGAATGGGTCGACCCTTGTTGGGCCGATCACACTCTGATGATTAAGTTAGTAAGCTTAATCAAGGTTAGAATGAATAAAAGATGTGTATACTTTGAGTCAGTTGTCCATACCTGGCTCTTGAGGGTTTGGGTATTTATAGTGTGATCGATGGAGTGTTTCGCTTATTGCCTATTAGCAGATCATCATGGTCTGCTGGGTAGGCATCATTGCATACCGCCGACTGACCGCGTGCAAGGCCTGCCGTACCGCCGCTGAGGAATTCGACTGACCGGACGTACACGTCGACGTCGCGTGGGAAGCCGCTTGCGCATTTAATGTAGGTCAACTCCGCATTTAATGCTAAAAAACTGCTAGCGGTTTAGGCTTGCCTTTCGCGGTTTGGGCCAAGGTTGGCATGAGGTCGGCGGCTTGGGCTGGACCGTCCCTTAGTTCTGAGTGTGGGCCGCCAAACAGCCCAATTATAAGTCGTGTAGATTGGGCCTCACCAATCGGGTTGGGCCGTGTGCTATTCCCCCATAATTGCCCCCTTGCCTTTGTGTCGTTTTGACTTCCCAAACGGCCAAGGGCTGTAATGGATAATTGTGGCATCTTCTCAAGTGTGAGACCATTTTTACCTGGCCATGCGGACGGCGGGGATTTTAAAAGATCCATTGATGGGGTGTCATCAAATCGACGACCGATGTGACGTTTCGGCAGAGCGTCATTATTGTTGTCGTTTTCCTACGCACAAACCAACGACTTCGATGTATATAAAAGGGTGATACCTTGTCCGGTGAAAGGCACTTGGTTTTTCTTCATCTTTCTGTCTAGCGTGTGCGTCGCCAGTTTCAACTTCCACCACTGTAAGTCTTCCTTAGCCCACATTTCCTTCGCTTTTCTCTTTGTTTTCCTTCTTGTCTTTGACGATTATCCCCTGATGGCATCCCGTCTTAGGAGGATGTTAGAGGGTTCGGCGGCTATGGCTGCTTTTAGGGCTAGGTTCGAGATCCCGGACGAGATCGACTTAGAACTAGTCGATCCCAAAGATCACCGTATGGAGGAAACTGAAAAGGGGGTACCATTCCCGCTCATTGCCATTGTAGAAGGAGGCCTTAGGTTTCCCCTTCATCCTTTACTCCAGAAGTTTATAGTAAAGAAGAAGGTGTTGCCCTCCCAGTCGTCGTCGAATATTTATAGAATCATCTTCAGTATGCTCAAAATCAATCGGCGCCTAGGTGTGAACCTGGGGCTCGCCGAACTAGATTATTGTTATATGCTTTGTAAAGTCGGGAAGAGCTCCAAAATGTATCTGCGGGTCATAGATGCGTCAAAAGAGCTAGTAAAGTGTCTACCCTCCTCGAGGAAGGGCATTGATGATGCTAGGGTTTGGGTAACCAGGCCTTGGGAGTTCGATGATATTCTTGAGGGAGAAAGACCGACTTTCTGATGCTCTAGAGTTCCCCTCAGAATAGGTTTGCTATCGACCATTTATTTTATACGTCTGATTTATTTCCAACGTGTTTCTGAAGTTGTTTGTGATATTTTGTAGAGACGAGGAAGCGTTCGACAGTACAATACTGGCTCGTCAATCACGCTGATTTAAAGAAGGTTCTGGACTTTTGGGGTGAAGGCAAACTGAAGCACGTTGCTCGGGCCGCCCATATATTGCTCAACTACCCTCTCCGCTACTCGACTTTTACAGCTGACACAGGGATACCACAAAGTGTCCTTGCGAGTTTGGCTAAAGAAGGAGCCGAGGGGGACTTTGAAGAAATCCCGGTTGGCGTTACAGTTGAAAGGGTCCGTGCCCCTAGTGGAGTGACGGTTGCAGTTGCTCCTCCCACAGAGCCCATTGTCGACGAACTGCGCAAGGCCCGCTCAAAGTCGAATAGTTTGGCATCGAGTTCTTCACCACTTACGGGCCCCGACCGCCGAGTTAGAGTTCTGATCATAACATAAGAGTCCACCCTGTCCCCCGACGAGGAAGATGCCATGAGTTTAAGGGAGAGGATGTTAGCTGCTGCTGGCAAGCCACTTAAAACGGCTGCCATAACTTCTGCTGAACCTCCATTTGCCGAACTAGATGTTGGGGACTGCGGAATTTCCCACGACTTGGCTATAGTGTATACGCATACTACCAAAAAATATGATCTAATTAGCATAGCCTAATCTACGTGATTGGAATCGTACCTTCGAGATCTCTCTAGTTTAATCCCGAAAACAAGAATCAGCACCAACAGGGACCATAGCAGCTCTTAGAGCGCGTATATATATAGGCTACAACAGGGACCATAGGATTAGTATAATTAGGGCTTCCTACGCAAATAAGAACTCCTAATCCAACCAGGATTAGTCTTTATTTACGTAAATTATAATTCATACCACTAAGGAATTATAATTGCACTCCCTGTTATACTAGAAATTATATTTCGAGCTCCATATTATTAAATGCTTATTTATCTCCCCACGTTAAGATTACAGATACCCGTCTATTAAATTAAATTACTGACAATTAAATTTAATAGACTTATTTAATTCCTTGAGACCTTCCACTTAACTTTTTTGATATGTCGGATTCATAATCCACCTGCAGGGTTTGACATAATCAAAACTTATAAGCATCCTCAAGGGGGTATCATCAATCCCTATACGGGGACGTAGATTCCATCAATAATAAATATTCACCATACACGTAATGTCATTGTCCAACTCACTGAGTTTATTGACCCTTAAAGAATCTCACTCTTCTATGAATCAAAACAATAAATACTACATGCACGTGTCTATTTATTACATTAGGATTAAGAGCATAAGCACTCATAATAATCATGAGGTAATAATTGTTTTATATAGTCAGTATAAAAACAATTACCCCAACACGGTCCTGTTCAATACACACAAAGTGTACTAGTGCAAGGAGTTGGAACTATACCATTCCCCACAGTCAAGACAGACCTATTAAAACCTTGTACTACAGTCCTACTGATGGTGTGTCCATTTCCATCTAAGACTGCGAACGATTAACTTATATTCCATAAGAACCGATGATCTGATCTTCCGTGTGTAAGTCGTACTCTACACACCAAATCATCTACTATATAGAATAAGAGACACACATGCATAATCATTAAATAAATAACACAATGCAAACATTTCTCACGCAGATTCTCATTAAAATGGAATAACTAATTTATTAATAAATACTAAAGTCACTTCACAAAGCATGTCTTTTAGTATAAATTCCCAACACTAGAGACTACCCCTGTGGTGGAAGCTGCTCCTATTCAAAAAAGGCCGAAAACTCGGCAGCAAAAGAAAAGGGCGCCTGAAGTTGCGGCATCGCCCCTAGCAACTAAGAAACCAAGGGGAAAAGGGGCGGTGGAGGAAGTCAACGAGGTCATTACTGTCACGTCGGATATTTTGGGGTGCCCTATGATGACGGCCGACTCAATGATCGACCAAGCCGAAGTTGCTTTCAGCGTCATAAAGAGTGTTTTTTTAAAGAAGGATGTTGCCAAGATGGGAGCGGTGAGCAACATAGGCATCTTCATGGGGGCATTCCATGACGCCCTGCTTGTAAGTCAGCACTGCTTTTTAAATTTTTTTGGAGACTCCGCCCATACAAACTTTTGCTTTTTGGTGTAGGGTTGCTTGAATTCTCTGGAGGCGATAACCTGCTACCAAAAACTTGTTGAGGAGCACCACCAACTCATAGAGAAACACGGCCGTTTGACGGTGGAGTGGATCGATGCCAACAAAGAACGAATCACTTTCCAGAAACAAGCCGAACAAGCATCCGCTGAACTGAAGATGGTGCAGGCGGATTATAAGAAGAGAGACAAGAAGGTGACCGACCTTCAAAAGAAATTTGATGTACAGTCTGTGGATTTGTACAAGGCAAGATTGGAGGTCGAGGCACTCCAAGCCGAAGTGGCCAAGTTGAAGGTAGATGAAGAGGAGATAATGCTGAGGGGTGAAGAAAGGGGGGCCAATCGTCTGGCCATTGAGATGACGGATCTGAGCCGCGTCATCTTTTTGTAAGGCTGGAACGGCGCCCTTCATGTTGCTAAAGTGGACAAGTCCGCCGATATTTGGCGTTTGTGCCTAGATTACTTTGATACTACTGAAGACGGCATTGTAGACCCAAAGAAGGTGATGGCCAATGTCAAGTATCAAAGAGAACTCGCTCTGGAGGCTGCTGCCGAAAGGGAGAAGGCTGAGAAGGAGAAAGCTATTGTCGAACAGTCCAAGGTTGCAGAAGAGACCGTAGATTGCTCGGTGGAGAAATCTGTGCAGTCAGGGGAGAAGTCGGCACAGTAATTGTAGCTTTTCCTTCTTTTAAACATATTTTTGTAACCAACATTGCTACTTTTAATGAAAAGCTTATTTTGTCTCTTATCTTGATACTACTCACTCCTAACTTTGCTTGATTGTTTGAAATTCATTTCTTATTATGTTGTAAGATTTTCTTCATTTGGCCAGCCTGCCCAACCCAGACAGGGACGAGTTTTTACACTTAGTTTTTGTGGCCTTCTTTGGCCGACCTGTCCAACTTGGACAGGATCAAGTTTTTACACTTGGTTTTTGCAACCTTCTTTGGCTGACCTGTCCAACTTGGACAAGACTAAGCTTTTACACTTGGTTTTTGTGACCTTCTTTGGCCGACCTGTCCAATTTGGACAGGACCAAGTTTTACACTTGGTTTTTGTGACCTTCTTTGGCCGACTTGTCCAACTTGGATAGGACCAAATTTTTACACTTAGTTTTTGTGACCTTCTTTGGCCGACCTGTCCAATTTGGACAGGACCAAGTTTTTACATATGGTTTTTTTGACCTTTTTTGGCCGACCTGTCCAACTTGGACAAGACCAAGTTTTTACACTTGGTTTTTGTGACCTTCTTTGGCTGACCTGTCCAACTTGGACAGGACCAAGTTTTTATACTTCGTTTTTGTGACCTTCTTTGGCAGACCTATCCAACTTGGACAAGACCAAGTTTTTACACTTGGTTTTTGTGACATTCTTTGGCCGACCTGTCCAACTTGGACAGAACCAAGTTTTTACACTTGATTTTTGTGAAGTCCTGGAGTGCTCAGAGTAGATTTGTTTGAACAACTTCATTTTTCATTGATCTCGTAAAAACTTTACACATTTGTTGAGTTATTACATCATATGGGAATCTGCACTACTGGTAGAATTTCTTTAAGTTGTTCGCATTCCAAGGTCGAGGCAACTGTCTTCCCTCTTTAACAGTTTCCAACCGATATGCGCTAAGGCCGACCTGGGATGTCACTCTGTAGGGGCCCTCCCAGTTAGGGCCGAGTTTGCCATCCGCTGCGTTCTTAGTTGCCCCCAGTACTTTTCGTAAGACTAAGTCACCTGGAGCGAAGTTTCTCGGACAAACCCGTTTGTTGTAGGAGCGTCTTAACTATCGTTGATATTCAATTAGTCTGATCAAGGCAGCTTCCTTTTTTTCTTCAGCAAGATCCAGATCCTTCGCCAAAGTCTGGTCGTTGAGCCTTGTGTTAAAGGCTGCCGATCTGATAGTTAGTAGCCTTACCTCCAAAGGTATGACTGCTTCCACCCCGTATGCCAGAGAGAATGGGGTTTGGCCGGTAGACCTCCTTGGGGTTGTTCTATAGGACCACAGAACGCTGGGTAGCTCCTCCGTCCATTTCCCTTTGGCCCTTTCTAGCTGCTTTTTAATTCCGTTAAGCATAGTTTTGTTTGATATCTCAACCTGCCCATTGCATTGAGGATAGGCTGGTGTTGAATAATAGTTTCTGATCCCAAGCCTTTCACAAAATGATCTGAACATGTTACTGTCAAACTAGGTGTCTTTATTTGAAACAATGGCACGAAGGACCCCGAACCTTATCATTATGCTTTTCCATGCGAACCTTTTAGCGTCAACCTCTCTGATGGTTGACAAAGGCTCTGCCTCGACCCATTTAGTGAAGTAGTCAATCGCCACGATGAGGAACCTTTTATTACCCGAAGCTCGGGGCAAAGGCCCGACTATGTCCAGTCCCCACTGAGCGAAAAGCTACGGACTGGTAATGGTTGCGAGATCTTCTACTGGCTGATGGATAATGGGAGAGTACGTCTGACATTTGTCACACTTTAGGACGTACTGGGCTACATTTTTTTGCAGTTAGGGCCACCAATATCCTTGTGAGATAGCTTGGTGCGCTACTGATCTTCCGCCGACATGGCTTCCACATATTCCTTTATGGATTTCGAATAGGATGCCTTGCACTTTATCTGGATGGATGTAGTGCAAGTATGGACCCGTGAAGAAACGTTTGTAAAGCTCATTGCTTGGTGACAGCCAATACCTAAGAGCTGCGTGTTTGATTCGCCGAGCTTCGTTCTTGTCCTTTGGCAGCTCGTCTTTATCGAAGTAGGAGATAATTGGGTCCATCCAGGATGGTCCCAACTGTTCTGTAGCCAGGGCTTGTTCTTCTTCCTGAAAGATGCTTGGCCTGGCCAGAGTTTCCACATTGATTGTCCATTTTAACCTGACTTCAAGGCTGTTTCTAACGTCACCAGAGCATCCGCATGAGAGTTATTGTCCCGGCTGATCTGTTGAAGCTTATAACTGTTGAATTTGTTGTAGCTAGGTACTACGTCATTTTGTCATTCTTTGCTACGTATTCTCCTGTAATCTGGTTGACAACAAGTAGGGAGTCCGAATAAATTACGATCTCAGGAATTTTGAGTTCAATGGCTCGGCGTAGTCCAGCAAGCAAGGCCTCGTATTCAGATTCGTTGTTGGAGGCAGCGAACTCAAGCTTGATAGCTTGTTCGATGGTCAGACCGTTTGGTGTAATGAGTACTATGCCTGATCCTGCCCCCCAGTCATTGAAAGCTCCATTGACGTAGAGTTACTAATGATCAGTTTTTTCCTAAAGATCCAGAGGGAGGTCATCATGCAGTTGGGCAGGCGCCGATGCTTGGTCGGCATCTGGTGGCAATTCAACGAAGAATTAGGCAACGAAATCTGTAAGGACCTACCATTTCACTGTCGATCTTGGTTGGAACTTGATATCAAACTCCCCTAGTTCTACAGCCCATTTTGCCAATGGTCAGCCCTTTTGAGAAGAGGTTTGAATTGGTGGTCCGTGAGGACGTTGATGGTACGAGCTCTGAAGTAGTGCTCTAACTTGCGGGATGCTACTACCAGTACGAGTGCCAATTTTTCGAGGGGTAAGTATCTACTCTCTGCCTCGAGAAATGTCTTGCTGACATAGTAGATAGGCAACTGTTGTCGATCTTGTTGCCTGAGTAGTATGGCGCTGATGGCATGCTTTGACACCGCGAGGTAAAGGAAGAGTTTCTCATGCTGGAGTGGGGTGGAAAGCAAGGATGGTTGGGTTAAGTATTTCTTCAGATCACTGAGGGCTAAGTCACATTTTGGAGTCCATTTGAATTGTTCTCATTTTTTGAGAAGTTGGAAAAATGGTCGGCACCTGTCTAATGATCGGCTGATGAATCTGTTGAGTGCTGCGGCCATTCCAGTTAGCTTTTGTACCTCCTTGGCATTCTTTGGGACCTGAACGCTCTGGATTACATTAATCTGTCGCGGATCCACCTCAATGCCCCGATGCGTGACCAAGAAGCCCAGAAATTTGCCCGAGCTGACTCCGAAGACGCACTTCGAAGCATTCAACCTCATTTTGTACTCCTTTATGATCCAGAGTACCTCTTTTAGATCCTCTAGATGAGAGTTGTTGAGTTTGCTTTTTACCACCATATCGTCGATGTAGACCTCCACGGTACTGCCAAGCTGCTTTGTGAACATCTTGGTGACCAACTGCTGGTACATGGCCCCGACGTTCTTTAGAACAAAGGGCATAACCTTGTAGCAAAAGATACCTCTTGGAGTGACGAAAGTCGTCTTCTCTTGATCGTCAGGGTGGAAGGGAATCTGGTGGTACCCCCAATAAGCATCCAAGAAACTCATCCTCCCGAAGCCAACTATTACATCCACGAGCTGGTCAATTTTGGGGAGGGGGAATGGGTCCTTGGGGCATGCTTTGTTAAAATCAGTGAAGTCCACGCAGACCCTCCACTTGCCATCCTTCTTTTTTACCACCACTGTGTTCGAAAGCCAGCTCGGGTAGTTGATTTCCCAAATTGCCTCAGCTTCCAAAAGCTTCTCTGTTTCTTCAATAATAGCGTCCACATGCTGGGTGGCCGCCCTTCTCCCTTTTTAGACCACAGGTCGGCATTTTAGGTCAACATTTAGCCGATAGCAGGCAACATTGGCATCAATCCCTGGCATATCATAAAGGGTCCAGGCGAACACTTCCAAGTAACTTGTCAATAACTCGATCAAAGAATGTTCCTCCATTTTGGACAAAGAGGTGCTGATGACGAAGTACTTGTCATCCTGTCGATCAATGTATATATTCTTTAGGTCTTTCACGGCTTTGTTCTTAGGCGTTTGTCCCACATCTTCAATGGTGGGGGTGTCTTTGTGCAGTTCCATCATCTGCACATTTTTAGCCTTTGTCTTGGTTGTGCATGCTGTTAGGAAACACTAGTTGGCAACCACTTGGTCTCCCCTTATCTCCCCCACTCCACCGGGGGTGGAAAATCTGATCAATTGATGGTAGGACGAAGGAATGGCCTTCTTGAGGTGTAACTAGGTTCGTCCCACGATGGCATTGTAGGGGGAGGGCACGTTGACTACCAGGAATTCTGTTTGGAATGTAATTTCTCCAGCAATCACTGGAGCCGTTATCTTCCCCATGGGCCAAACTGGATTTGAGCTGAATCCAACCAGTAGGTTGAATGATGGCTGGGGGTCGGACTCTTTGAGTTCCAGTTTCTCGAACAAGCTGTAGTACATGACTTTGGATGAACTTCCTTTATCAATGAGCAATCTCTTTACGTCACAGTCCGCCATTCTCAGTGTTACAACCAAGGCATCATTGTGTGGGGTTTGTACCCCCACGAGATCTTCATTGGTGAAGGTAATGGATGTAGGGCATTCGTCGACCTTAACTTTCTTGCTCGATGGTTATATCTGCATTACTTCCCTTAAGTGTGCAGCCTTCTGTATCTCAGCCCGGTATCTATGTGGGTCGACGGTTCCTAATTCTGCCGAACTGTGCATCACATTGATTACTCGGACCGGTCTCGCTTCTATCTCCTTCTAGGCTGTGTCTTTCACCTGCGGTTGCTCGACTTCATTTTTCGTCTTGCCCCGATCAATGAATTAGTCGAGATGGCTACCCTTGGCCAAATCTTCTAAATGGGTTTTGAGATGCTGACATTGTTCCGTTTTGTGCCCTTTCTCACGGTGGTAGGAACAGAACCTCTTCTGATCTCGGGTCGCTAAGTCCCCTCCTAACTTTGGGCCATTTGAAAAATGGCTTGTCACGGATCTAGGGCAAGATTTTATAGATGGGGTCCTTAAAGACTGTGTAGACCCCCTCATTCACCTTTTTTTCCCTAGTTGTTGTCTTCTGGTCGGGGTTTCTTGGCATCTTTCTTGTTTGTTTTGTCAGCAACAGTGTCGACCCTTGCCGAACTTGGCTAGGGCATATCTTCATCTAATCGTGCATAGCGCTCGATTCTCAGCATCAACTTCTGTATGGTGAGGGCTGGTTTCTTTATCAAAGATTGCCGCAAACGGTGCTCTGTGGGAAGGCGGATTTTGAACTAAGTCACAGCCAGTTGCTCGCTACACTCGTCAATTTCATTGTAAGCCTCCCAGTAGTGTCATGCGTATGCCTACAATCCTTCCCCTTCTTCTTTCTGCAAGGTCAGTAAGAAATCAACCTCCTTTAGTTGCAGGCTATTTGCTATGAATCGAGCGGTGAACAGCTCAGCAAGTTACCTCCAGTTTGACACGGATTTAGATGGCAACTTGTCAAACTATCGTAAGGCCACACTTCCCAGACTAGAGGGGAAGATTCAGCACATCAACATTTGGTCACCGCACCATACCACCATTAGCTGCTTGTAATGCCGAACATGGTTAACTGGGTCGGCTTTCCCATCGTATAGAGTGAACTTTGGCGGGGTGAATTTTTGAGGAATTGGGTGGGACTCAATCTCCTCTGTGAATGGCGAGGATGTGATTTGGTCTAAGGCCTTCTTGACCAGGTTGTGGGCCGTGCGTTCCTTAGTTTGTTGCTTCCTATCTTCCAGTTTTTTGTTATACCATTTATCCTAGTCTTTTCTCTGCCGATCAGCCTCTGCATGCTCATCATTTGGCGGAGTCTCACTCCTTCCCCTCCGTCGATCTTTTCGCCCGTTGTCACAACGTCCCGTACTAGAGGTGTAGCTCCTTCTTACTCGCGGCACTGGATCGCCCCTATTTCCAGCAATTCGTTCGTGGTTGGGGGAACTTTTTCTCCCACGCCCATCTCTTCCAAAGATTACCTCCCTCATGACTTGAACTTGGGAGGTGAGGTAAGCAATCTTTTCACCGCGCCACCGAATTTCTTTTTCTGTCGCACGAAGTGTGTCTTCACTTGGGACTCGCCCACTGGAAGGCGATGGGGCAAGATCCTGGTGATGGTTTCTGCGGAAGTTTCTGTCCCTGACATAGTCTATATTCCTCCGCAGTTTGTCCAGTACTTCCTGGTGGCTTTCAGTAGGGGTTCGTATTTTCAACCTTAGTGTTCTTCCTCAATGCCGATCTACTGGTATAGATTGGCAGTGTACCGAGTTAGTCTGATCTTTGTTGGAGGAGGCTCTACTACCCCTCCCATCGTGGTTCTCTCTTCTTCCTTTTCGGTCATTCAGACTCATGGTTTTTCTAAGCCTTCCCACAGACGGCGCCAATTGTAGGTGGGATTTTTTGGGAAGGCTAGGCTAAACTCTCAAGCCCACGTGGATGAGTCCAAACTCTCTGCAAGGAAAGGAGGTTAGAATGGGTCGACCCTTGTTAGGCCGATCACACTTCGATGATTAAGTTAGCAAGCTTAATCATGGTTAGAATGAATAAAAGATGTGTATACTTGGAGTTAGTTGTCCATACCTGGCTCTTGAGGGTTTGGGTATTTATAGTGTGATCGATGGAGTGTTTCGCTCCTTGCCTATTAGCAAATCATCATGGCCTACTGGGTAGGCATCATTGCATACTGCCGACTGACCGCGTGCAAGGCCTGCCGTACCACCGCTGAGGAATCCGGCTGACCGGACGTGCACATCGACATCGCGTGGGAACCCGCTCGCGCATTTAATGCAGGTCAACTCCGCATTTAATGCTCAAAGACCATTAGTGGTTTGGGCTTGCTTTTTGTGGTTGGGCCAAGGTTGGCATGCGGTCGGCGGCTTGGGCCGGACCATCCCTTAGTTCTGAGTTTAGGCCGCCAAGCAGCCCAACTATAATTCGTGTAGATTGGGCCTCACCAACTAGGTTGGGCCGTGTGCTATTCCCCCACAGGACACATGTGGTACAATCGTCTCAGTAAATATTTATTGAAAAAAGGATATGTGAATAATATAATTTGTTCATGCATTTTTATTAAAAAATCAGAATCTGAATTTGCTATTATTGCAATCTATGTTAATGATTTGAATCTTATTGGAACTCCCGAAGAGCTTACAACAACTGCTAATTATTTAAAGAAGGAGTTTGACATGAAAGATCTTGAGAAAATAAAATTTTATCTTCGATTACAAATTGAGCACTTAGCAAATGAAATTCTTATTCATCAATCCACCTATACAGAAAAGGTTCTAAATCATTTTATATGGACAAACTCATCCATTGAGTTCTCCCATGATTATTCGATCACTAAATATACAAAAAGATCTTTTTTGCCCTCAAGAAGATTGTGAAGAAATCCTTGATCTTGAAGTAATATATCTCAGTGCTATTGGGGTTTTTATATATCTTGCAAATTGCACAAGATCTTATATTGCATTTTTAGTAAATTTACTGGCAAAATATAGTTTTACACCAACTCAGAGGCATTGGAAAGGGGTCAAGCACATATTTTGTTATTTTCGAGGAATAACAAATCTGGGTTTGCTCTATTCAAAAGGACCAGAATCAAAGTTAGTTAGTTATGCAAATGTTGGTTACCTCTCTGATCCACATAAAGCACAGTTACAAACTGGGTATGTATTTCCCTACAGTAACACTGCTATATCTTAGCGATCTGTGAAGTAGACACTAACTGTAACTTTTTCAAATCATTCTGAGATCATCGCAATTCATGAAGCAAGTTGAGAGCGTATTTGGTTAAGATCTATGATCCAATATATTCAAGACAGTTACTAACTATTCTCGATCAAAGATACATAAATGATATTATATGAAGATAACACAGCATGTATTGCACAAATTAAGAGAGGTTACATCAAAGATGACAAAACTAAACATATATTGTCAAAGTTCTTTTGTGCACATGAACTCCAGAAAAACGATGATATTAATGTCCTGCAAATACGTTTAAGTGACAACTTGGCAAACTTATTTACTAAAGTATTTTCAAATACAACATTTGAAAAATTGGTATATAACATTGGCATGCGTCGTTTTAAAGATCTTTCATATTGAACAAGGGTATGTTCATGAGGAGGAGTTGCATATTGTACTCTTTTTCCTACGTCAAAGGTTTTTCTCCCACAAGGTTTTCCTTGACAAGGTTTTAATAAGGCAGTATTCCATCCAACTTTATTTTTCGAGGCACAAGAATATTATACTATTTTTCCTTCACTAAAGTTGCTTTGTCACTGGGTTTTTCCTAACAAAGTTTTAATAAGGCATATCTTGTGTGGTGGTCATCCAAAGGGGAGTGTTAGGATTATAAGTGGTAGATGTCTATCCACGTGAACCCATGTGAAAATGTCTGCCATCATTACACTACGTGAAATCATTTCACGCAATGCACTTCTCTCTATAAATAGAGAAGCTTGACTATGGGCAAAATACACAAGAAAAAGAGGAGAGAAAGAATAGAGAAGAGAGAATAAAGTAAAGGGTGTAGGTAAAATATTTAAGTTTAAGTTGTATTTTATCCTATGATCGAAATAAAGTCTTAGGTGATGAAGAAGATCTATCTCTAATAGTTTCAGAAGAACTATTTAATTATTATTTGACAGTTCCAAAAGAACTAATTTTATTATATACTGTGTTGGTTATTTTACTTGCTTTATTTTCCTTTAGTTTTATAACAGAACCGAGTTTATTGAATTTTTTTTTTTTTTTGCACAAGGCAAGATTACCTAAGCAAAATAACTATTGATAACTATCATCGCCATTAATAATTTCTAGAGTAAATTAGATTTTGCACCATTATACTTTACACTAAATCTCACTTCAGGACTTATACTTTCAATTGTAAAAATTAAGCCATTGTGCTTGCAATTCATTACAATGTCACCCTTCCATGAGCTTCCGTTTGTGCAATTAATTGCCAAAATTCCTGTGTGTCTCACATGACTTTTTTGAAGGGCAAAAGTGTATTTTTCTCATATTTTGGCTGTCAAATCTCAACCTTCCCTTACGTGAGATAGTTGGAGAGTATTTTGTAACCTTAGTTTCGTTTTATACATAGAATAACTTGATTTTTAGAGGCTTTGAGAGAAGTTGGTAAGAGATTAGGGCGTTTGGAAGGCCAAAATAGTGCAAAAGTATATATTTTCTCTTGAAAAGAGGCTGTGTGAGACGTTCAAGATTTTAAACTGTCAATTGAATAGATGAAAACTTAAGAGAGGATGACATTGCAATGAAATAAAAGTATAAGAATTTAGGTATTATAATTAAAAGTATATGCCTTAAAGTGAGATTTAGTATAAAGTATAATAATGTTAAATACAATTTACCATAATTTCTATTAGTACTATCAATTTCTGATAGCTTCTACCATTAATAATAACTCCTTTTTATAATGCGAAAACCACCATGTTCCTGTAATTCCAAGTATTCTAGAAGTAATTTCTAATGATTATTATTCTTAGTACTTTCTTGAAATGTCGAGTGTCCTTAATTAATTCCTATTAACCCTTAATTAATTCCTATTAACCACATATTCATATTCTCTTGAGATGGCACTTTAATTATCCGAAGTCTTCGAAATCAGTTGCCCACGTCGAAGATTTGATCAATGCGATCTTTTCAAGTCTGTAATACTCCGTTTGGATGGAGGGGTGAAGAAATGAAGAAAGTTTTAATTATGACCCATAAGAGGAAGGGAAGGAGAGATGTTCTAAGGCGAGGAGGCGGGTTTGAGTCGCCCGGGGGGGGGGGGGGGGGGGGGGGGGGGGGGGGGGGGGGGGGGGGGGGGGGGGGGGGGGGGGGGAGGGATGGGGTAAGAGCTCCCGCCATGGTGACCCTTCTTTCGTACCCTAATTGTCCCCCTTGTTTAACCTCTCTCGACACTTGTCCCGTCACGTCTCACATCTTTAATGTTAATAATTTTTTCAAACACATCATAAGTAAAGCAAGAGACAAAATCACAAAATAAGAAAAAAAATCGCAGTATTTATATTTTAAAATAAGATGTATATAAAAAGTAAACATGTATATATATATATATATGAGGCGGGTTCGGGTGAGATATGTTATTGCACTTTATCTTCAAACTCAACTCTACTCAATTAATATCACTTCATATCCGTTCCGATTGGGGCCAGGGGAAGGACCAGGGATTATTTTGCCATCCCTAAGTATTTATTTCCTTTTATTTCGTTAACGAAGAGGAAGTGAGAGTGATCTTTCCTTTGTTTGTTTTGAAAATAATTAAGAAAAAGAAAGGAAGGCATATGATACCCTTTTAATATTGTATACATTCTATATATATAGAATCTTACTTTTTTGCCCATAAATTAATGGGTATAGTTGTAGTTTAAAATAAAAGACTACTAAGCACTTTACTTTTTCTCAAAATTTTCCCAATTTCAAATGAGAAAGAAAGTGCTTAAAATGTGAGTTTTTTTTGTCGTAACCCTTTATCTCCTTCTCTCTTTTATAATTATTCAAGCACAATATTAATTAATTTTTTTAAAAAAATTCTTCAGTTCCTTCTCCAAACCCCTCAATTCAAACAGAGAATAGTAGCGGAGAATTTATTTTTGGTGCATAGCTCTTAATACTATTTTTTTAAATTTACATAAATTATTTAATTAATTACAAGCACACCTCTTGAACTATGACTTAGTATCACTATATTTCCTAAACTTTAAAACATTAGAAATTGTCCCTTTGAAATATCAATTTGTATCAATCAATCCCTCTTATTAGTAATCTATTAGGAAAATTGATGAAGAATTGTTATTCGACTAGTACATATTTACAAAAGTATAATTTATATCCAAATTAATATTTTATTGTTATAATAATTGCCTAGTAACTAAAATGTCCCTTGAAATGACATGTAAATATAGAAATAATATAAATGGTATTTTAATTATTAGATAATTATAACAAACAAATAATGTAATTTAAGTATAAAATTAACTTTTGTGAACATATGCAAG
This sequence comes from Euryodendron excelsum, assembly GCA_033060915.1. NCBI lineage: Eukaryota > Viridiplantae > Streptophyta > Magnoliopsida > Ericales > Pentaphylacaceae > Euryodendron > Euryodendron excelsum. Next base: position 40,177,727 of record CM065383.1, read on the forward strand.
TTATATGATAATTTTTCGTCTATTTTTTTAACTAATTACTAATATATTGTTAATAGAAGGGGTTAATTGATATAAATTGATAGTTCAGAGGGTCAACTTGTTATACTTTAGAGTTTAAGAGGCATAGTAATATTAAGTCATAGCTCAGGATGTGTTTTTGTAATTAATTCAAAAAAAAAAAAATAAGTAGCGATAGTAAGACAAAAATAGTGATAAAATCATAAGAAAATATAGCAATTTTGGGAGAAATAAAACTATAGTTTATGTGGTGGGGCTTAATTTAATATTTAGGTAATTTAAAAAATTCATCTGCGCGTGGGGCGGGACTATCGCTAGTGCATCCTAACAACCTCCACCCTCTCGCTCTCCCCCTCATATCACTCCCTTTACTCTCACTCTCGGTCTATCAGGTACTCTTCGCTCTGTCTCTCTCGCTCTCGCGGAGTTAATTTCAGAAACCCTAACCTTATTCGTATCCCTAAAAACCCTAATCATAATCAATCGTTTTGATTGTTGCAGCTCGTTTGACAATCTCTTCTCCAATAATCTAACCATCTTTACCGCCACGAGAATCGTTCTTGTTTGTAAAATATGTTGCTTTCGCTGTTGCTTTATCACTAGCGATTTCATTGTAATTGCTCAGGTAATGTTGGTTTACGTCTATTTAGGTGTGTTTGGTGTTGTACTTCTTCGGTACCTGCCTACTAACAATGTTGACTATTGTTCTAGCTATGTTCTTGGTTTGCCAATTGTTGCTATGTATCTCATCCTTGTTCGTTTATGTTGTTTCTCCCTAATCCATTGTCTTATGTTTTAATTACTTGTCAATTTTAATGGCAATCACACCTGCTTTTGTTAGGTCGTAGTATTTTATGTGGTTTGTACTCGTCTAACATAGACAGAAGTAGGGTTTGTGCTGTTATCTGTTATTTTCGATTTAAAGGTTCACTAATAAAATCAAACAGGAGTTGATTTTAATGGAGTACTTCCGCTTTGCAGCCCAAATGTTTGAGGAAATTCCTCATACTTATGCTTAACTCTACACTCGTGTCTATGCATGTTATATTTGTGGACAGACAGAAAATGGTTCAGTGCTTGCTTTGCAGATTTAGTTTGTGATTGCAGCACACATTTGTTTCTTTAAGTGTTAGTCTTGTTTGTATTTATCAGTAAGTGGTATAGTTCCTGAGATTATAATTCTTAAGTTTGTAGCTAGATAATCTTCACAATCATGCATCCTTTAGTTGGATTTCGTAATTGGTTGATTTGGGTTGTTTGGCCTTTGCAGTGCATAGTAAGTTGTTCACTTGGATGGATTTGACAGACTGTTGCATTGTCAATCATGATTTTTCAATTATAAATGGGCAATTGCTGTGATATTTAGCAAATAGCTGAAAAATGTGAGAACCAAAATATTTAGGCCATAACATTGGGAGTAAGCCACTTTCTGACTGGTGGGGCCCTTGCAATTTGTACCCAGAATCCCAATAGTACAATTTCCTTGCATCCTCCCCTTGCTCAACCTATCGTCTGGTGAGAAGACTGCTTCACCATGGACAGCATTAGATGTAAAACGAAACTGTGTATTTACACAGTTATAAGTGTGTGATCTCGTATGGTCTTTACAATAATAACCAAAAAGCCAAAAATCTATAAAAAAAAAAGTGGGTTATGGTTTCTCCTAAAACGAGTTGAATAATAAACCTAGATGGCATTCTGCTTTTGAAAATGATTTCTGGAGCTTTCCATTTTGCAGATTCTCTTTAATTCCCTCAACCTTTCCATAGAGTTACTTTTTGTTCATATATGGTCTTTTTGTTGCCTTTTTTGTACGTGTTATACTACTCTCTTTGTAGAATTGAACACATGATGGCCTCTTTAAAGATTGCAAATAACCATTAGATTGGCACAACTTCATTAAAATGTCTGAATCACTGGAAGCCTATCAAAATACAATCTTATAGTGTGGCATGCACATTTCTCGATTAAACTGAGACTAGGATGTCAACAATTGAGGTTATATATGCCCCAGGATTCTCTATCTCACGGGAACCCAAGATGCTTGCTAGTTCAGTTTGCACCAAGGTGACTCGAACAACAAAACTTTATAGTTGTATGGTGAACACAAAGGTGTTCAGCAAAATTCTCTGATTTATGTAGAGCTATGGGGTTTTATTTAAAATGGATGCCATAGATTTGGTCAGATTTGAAAATGTATATATTACTAATAATGCTCAATAAAATTTATTCACTTTCTAAGTTGCTTCTAAGGCACACATTCTCCTGTATTGAACTATTTCTGCTACATTCTATCTTGTAAATACCTGAAATATAGGTAACAAGAGAACACCATTTCTCTTGTTTTTATGTTGTGTCAAGTTTTTCTTTTAACAAAAAACCCAGGTTTTTAAAGTGAACATACTGTATGCTCCATTTTGCTCTTTAGTTGTGTATTAGGAATTTCATTCTTATGAATTGTTTGCATTTAATGCTTTGTGTGTACAGGGTTGTACCCCTGTTTAGTTGGCATCTTTAATGTACTTAACAAAAAAAAAAAAAAATTGGTTGATTTTTATGTGGTTGACATTGTGTGAGAGTTGAAAGAATAATATAATAATTTGATAAGGGAGAGAATGGAAAGACATTTTTTTTTTTAAAGTAAACGGAAATTTACAGAATGGAAAGAAATGTATATGAGAGGAAGCAATTAATTTGGGGGAGAGAGTGACTTCCTAAGCACACCGTAATTTAAAAAAAGGTAGTGATAGAGTGAGGCAAGGACAAGAATTGTAAGCGTTGTGCTTGATGTACGCGTAGTACACAATGATGTCTATAGCACATAGCTGATTTACTAGTGACATACGTGGTCTAGGAAGCACGGACACTCTGCCAAAGCCCCCGTATACACCAACGCTCCGCCGACGCCTCCAGGACATGGACATGCGTTGGACGTGTGTCCGACGTGTCCAATTTTTTTTTTTATCTTCAGACACTCCGTGGATACAGCTTGGATATGCGTGCCTGATTTTGGACACTTCGTGGACACAACTTGGACATGCGTGTTTGATTTTGGACACTTCGTGGACTTGACGAGGGCTCTACTACAAATTTTAAAAATAAAAGATAGGGTATATTTTATAATTTCAAAAACTTGAAACTGAAAAATAAAAAAAGACAAAAAGGTTGTATAATTTATAACTCTTTTACGCTTTTATATTGGTTCTGAGTTTATAATTTATAATTCTTTTATGTATAAAATTTTTTATTTTATTTCTGCATAAAAATTTTGCTATATTTTTTATTTTTGGAATCTCTTTGTACAAAATTTCTGAATTACTTATTTTTTTTTAGTATGACATATATATGAACATTTTTATTTCTGATAATGCTTTCAAGTTTCATTTTATCTTGGTTCAATATTTTGCTGAATAATATCGTGGTTTACTTTATGAATTATGATCTTTATCATTTTTTATGGAATGAGAAGTTGATAAGTAAGTTATGGAAGACATGGCTTTTTAATTTTAATTAGTGTTAACTTCTTTTTTTTTATTAGCTTTGAATAATATATTTATAGATATATGGCGTATAAAAAATTTATAAAATCATACATTTTGCCATGTCCCTGCCATATTGTGTCTTGTATTTTTTGAAAATTGTCATGTCGGCCTATCTGTGTCGTGTCGTGTCGTGTCGTGTCCCTGTCCGTGTCCCGTGTCCATGTCCGTGTCAGTGCTTCTTAGCACGTGGTGTATTGGTGCTCTTCTGGTGTATGTAATCTTCACCTCATAAATCCCCAAATAAGCAAGTTCTCATGATCTTAGTAAGAGTTAAAATACATGCTGTTATAATTTCAGTGTGGATATTATCTAATACTGGGAGTTCATTTTTATAAATGTGCATCCAATGTTCAAAGAAGAAACTGTTTTATTTAAAATTATATTATCCTAATAAATATTAGGATGGATTTGGAGGTATTGCTTACTTTTCATAGCTTGTTGGCTATAAAGACAAAAGCTATCGTGTACAATTGTGTTTTCTTGAAACTCTTTCGTTAGGTTATCTTTATTATTAGAAGAGGCAATTTGTGTTGGTTCTGTATATGATGTTTGGCAGCATAGAAGATTTTATTAATCCTCATAAATGAAAAGGCCAAAAAGCATGGAAATGTGTTTTATTGTTTTTATGTTGGCAAACCTGCAACTAGACGTTTTGTTTAATTTTTCAGATGAGCTTTGATCATCATATCATTCTAGAATAATATAGTTTTACAAGTGCCCGAATTGAGGTTGGGCTTTTGATGCTACTTTTTTGGCTTTCAAAACCTAGACTATGATGGTACACTGTTTTGCATTAGAGAAATGAACCCAAAGTGATATTTTAGGTGAGTATATGTAGAAGTGGAGTGGTTGACAGAACTTAGGTAAGCTATCCGTGAGATATCCTGCCGTAATTTCTTGGTGGAGAGGATATGAAGCAAGCTTGTTCATGGAAAAAATATTAGTACAAGTGAGGTTCTTTGGTGCACTATGGGATTGACAAGGTGAGTAATTAGGTATACTTTTTTTTTTTTTTTCAATTTTCCTTCTTTCTAATGTTGGATTAAATCCAATCATCTGTCAAATATTCATATTTCTTTTGATAAGTAAATAAATTTTATAAAGAAGAGTATCAAGTGGATGCTACCCTAATCAATTGAAGGCCCACAAAAAGCTATAGAAGCATTAGCCTTCAAAGTTCTCAACAAACTCCATAAACTCCTCTGTAGTAGGTTTAACTACCCCATGGACCTAGTTGTATAAAAGCTTTACAAAACAAGATTTTAAAACAAAAGGGGGTCTTCCAACCCCCTTTCCTCTCACCCCAAATGGTACACATTAAAGCACAAAGGGGCCATCCTCCATGCATTCCTCTGCCGCTTTGCTATCTTCCCACTCTTCCAACAAAGCATGAGTTCAATCACCGTCCTAGGGAACACCCACAGGTCCCAAAATGCCTAACATAAGAGTTCACAGCTTAGTTGCCCTTTTACAATGGATGAGAAGGTGATCCACGGACTTTGCATCTTCCTTACACATGCAACACAAGCTTACGATAATATGCCTTCTCAAAGTCAAATTTTCCACGGTAAGTATTTTATCAATGGCTGTTGTCTAGACAAAAATTGCGACTTTGGGAGGGGCTTTAGTTTTCCATATGTCCTACCAAGGAAACCTAGCTTCTGAAACTCCTATTAAGGTAAGATAGAAGGAATAACCGTCAAAACTCCTTGCTCTGGATCTATCCAACCTCAGCTTATCATTGCCTCTCATCCACATGTTAGAATGACAACAAAAAGAGAGCCTCAAGATCCTCAAGCTCCCAATCATAAAGAGCATGCCTGAAAGTCGCAATCCAAAAAACCTCGTCTCCCACCAAGCGTAAAGAATCTGCCACCATGGCCACCTTATCCCTTGGAATGACTAATAGGATTGGGAAAGTTGCCTCTAAAGTATCCCCTCCACTCCACCGATGTCTCCAAAACTTCAATGTTTCCCCACATCCTGCCGCCATACTAGTGTACGAACTAAACTCATCCCACTCCTTACGGATACTTTTCCACATACCCCTTTGACGAAGATACCTCCAGAGATGTCGATCCTACCTAGGATACACCGTATTTTGAAGAAGTCAATTTCGTCCACTGATCAAAGAATATAAAGGCTTTTTCTATTAAATTCCATCTATTAGGCATAGTGAAATGGAGACCTGGTTTTCTGCTGTTTGGCACTTTGACATCTTGCCAGTATAGGTATGCTGTCTCATCTAAAGTTCCTTTCTGCCAAACACTTGCAACTTTAGCTTTTTCTTTTTTGTTGTTTAACTTCAAAGGCTTTACTTCTCTCCAGACGCTCCTGGTACCATGTATGCCTTCTTATATAAGTCGAGTCGTCTCATTTTCTCTCCTTCTCCATCGCTGGCTTTTGCTCTTCTAAGTTTTTTCTTCTGTCTGTTTATCTCAAAGTCAGCCTAGCAAAATGCTAAATCTTCCTACTATAAAATAGAATGGAATTCTTTATTGAGTTTGGGCTGGTATTTTTATTTTAGTTTTTATTCTCTTTGTATTCTACTACATGTTACTGTCAAATTGAGTTTGGTTGTATGAAATCTTTAATATCTTTGTGGTATTTATTTCTTCTCTTTACTCACTATATTTAATTTGTTTTCATGGTTTCTATCTTACGTTTGTTTTGTGCAGTTTATTTCATTTATATTATGTTTTCTGTTTCTTTCTTTCAGAAGAATGCTAAACAATAGTCTGCAAAATGGGAATCTGAATCCTTAAAGATGTGACAGCAGTTTGACTATGTTAACGTAAGTACTGTTCTTATGAAATCTTATTAATTTTGACTTCAACCAAGCCATTAGTTTATTTAGAGGATTACAGTTTTTTTTCCCTCTACACTACTTTTGGTAAGTAAATATAATTTCATTGAAAGAAAATGCAGAGTTTACAAAACGGTGAAGGGGGCATACCCACTTACGCAAAAGCATAACTGACCTAGAAGGTGAGAAAAGAAATCCAAAGGGAATACCCGTAAACTCCACTGATCAGGAAACCACAATTCAAGAGCAAAGTGGGAATTGTCAAACTTGAACTGACCATGACAGCCAACCTAGCCAGCAGCCCACCAGATGACATTATCAAACATTCTAATTCACAGCCCTAGAAGACCATGGAACACACAATCTCCATACCGGCAAGCAAGAAAAATCAAATTGGGACTTTAACATGACAGCACCGTCAACAATAAAAGAACAAACCAGCACAGCAACCACAAATGCATATCTAGGCATTAATGTCAGTTCTGTAGTACAAGTAGCAATAGATTTGCATATGACATTCTCATCAGTCACCAAACAACCCAAACAGAGCCCAAAACCAGCCACCAAACAATCAACAATCCATCAACCAGAAGAGTATCCACCATGAACTGTATCCATGAGGCTCCTTATTGAACGGTAGTATGGAATTCCACTAGAAACAGTTGATAATGAATAGAATCCTCAATTGCAGGAATTCTCCCTTAGTTTTTCTATCAGCAACAAAAAGTGTGGCAGGTTATGAAAACTTTCCTAACCAACAGAATTTATTTGGCCTGTTTGGTGTTTCAAGATGGCAGTAGTTATGTTCTACCTGAGACAGGTTATCCAGTTGAACTAACTGTTTTCTACCTTCCTCCAAGTAGAGAATCTGGTTCTCCCGTACCTCTCAATTGCTTGACTGACGACAGAAGTTCTCCTCCTTTGGTTGAAGATCCTTTTGTTTCTTTTTGCCCATAGCTGATAAACAGAGATTGCTAGGGACAGTTTTAATATGATATTGCTGAAAGTCTTTCTTTTACAGTACTGCAGAGCCCATGTAGTGCCCACTCCCAATTCTGAGAAGCTCTATGAATTTCATTCCTATTCAGCATTTCTTTTCAAACAATGGCAGTGTAAGTACATGAGAAAAAGATGTGCTGATGAGATTCTACAACTTGATTGCAGAAGGGGCATATAGCATCTATATTTAATCCTAGTCCAGTAATTTATCTTTTGTAGGCAATTTTTCATGGCATAGCAGCCACAAAATTACTTTAAAGTATATTTTGTTTAAACCACGCCTGAGTGTGCCAACTGCCTAGGTACTTGGGCCTGAACCTTTCGGACAGCATTCCATGCAGATTGGGTTGTAGCCAATTTTTCATGGCATAGCAGCCACAAAATATAAGGACATTAAAGAATATTTTGTTTAAACCACACCTGACTGTGCCAAGGTACTTGAGCATGAACCTTTTGGACAGCGTTCCATGCAGATTGGGTTGTGTCGCTACCTGAGATTTAACCATATTATAGACTATATTATCACCATACCTTTTGAGTAGAGGGCCTAGTGGATGCCAATTTTCAATCCACAAGAAGACAGATCATCCATCACCCAGCAGGGCAATTACATAGAATAAGAGGCTATACTATTTCTCTCAACTTCAAGATTTTCTTGACCGTCCATGAAGAATCAGAGGGGTTTGCACACCCAATGTCTTGTTTTATAATACATTAATGAAATTTAGATAATTTGTTTTAATCTTATCTTTTTATATGTATTTTCTTCACAGATTTTGTTTGTTTGCCCCATCTTTTGGGGAAAAAACATTTGTGGTGTCCTCCAGGTCCCTCCTAATGTTCACACTGTATAGATTGTAAAAGAACTCTGGTTTCCATCCTCAAATGTTTTAGAAAATCATGAATTTCTACATATCACCTCTTTTGGCCAATATAACTGGCCTGCCTTCTTTGTTTTGTTCTCCACACACTGCTACTAAGTTTTGGAAAGGAATTGTGTTGCAATTTACTCTCTTGCCAAGATGCTAAATGGCAGATTCCTGTTATTCTCCCTTAGAAAAACCTTTCTATTTTTCTCATTGTTCTACAAAATTCTAAAAAATCCCAATACTCCACTCTTGTTAAAAAGTCAACATTGGATGCTTGAATTTCCAAATCATGGTACCTATCCCCAAAGTATGTCTTTGACTGTCATATCCATAGCTTTCCTTGCAATGCTTTTGTATTTTTTTGATTATGTGATATAAATGGTCATGGTAATATGGAGCATTTTCAATGTAGGTCATATTTCGATTTCTGTCCAGCAGTTCAGTAGCTTCTAAAATGAGACCAAGAACCAATAGGGTGCCTAGAGTTCAGGGTTCAAAAAGTTTCCAGGGGGAAGGGCCAAATTGGATACTTATTGCTGGTGGTGCCTTGTTAAGTACTTTATCAATTCGCCTGGGTTACAAGCTGAAACAGGCTCTTGATCCAAAGCAACCAGAGAATACGTGCAATGGTTTGAAAGGTCTTCAAATAGTAAAGCATTCTAAAGTTGTCTTCTTAACTTTGTACTTGCTCTTACATGCCTTTCACAGTTGACAATTCAGGGAATGGAAAATCTACAGACGGAAAAAAGTCACGGAGTTGGCAGATGCATTCAAATGGGTATTGCTTTCCCCAAGATGCGGATGGCTGCTTCAATTACATTTCAGGTGTGAACCTTCTTAGTTCCTGTGCTTTAAAAGGTTGGAGATAGCTAAGCTTTGAGTTCTGGATTTAACTTGCGGTTGCTTTTGACTGCCTCTCTGACTGATTGCATTTGTGTTAATAAAATAAAACTGAGTAAAGGAGAAAATGAGAAACAATTAATCCTTCTTTGTAGCTTTGCACCAAACTTTGTTTGTAACTACTGGCAAGATGAATAACCTTCACTGCTATGGGTTCTTGTTAGCTATGGGTGCTTTTTAACATGCAATAATGTTTAATATAATGCTTGTGGTCCACTTGCAAATTATAATAGTAAATAAAATAATAACAAAATGCAGGAAAAGTGAAAAACAAAAAGACCTATTAACATGGGATGTGCAATGTCTCCAGATTATGTTCCTGTGTGCTTGTGTTGAAGTTAGAGCTGGAAATGTCATAAGGTGACTGGATGCAATTATAATTTTGTTACTTCTTATCTTAATCATGTTTTCCTATGAGTTATTCTCCATTGAACCAAGTTATAACCCCCGGAAAAAAAAAAAAAAAAAAAAAACAGAAAAGGAATACCTACCTGCACAGAAAGGACAAGGGGAAGGGGGAAAAAATAGAGAGCAGCGGGAGAAAAAATATGTGAAGTTTTGCACCTCTTGGTTTTGAGCAGACTGCGCGTAAAAACTGCTCTCTATTTCATATATGCGTTGCGTGCATCAGTCTACTGGAGTTTTCTCCTACAAAACCCAATATTCTAGCCTATGATCTCTGGGCAAGTTTGCATGACAGACCTGGTATTGTTTAGAGTGTCGAGTTCAGTTTCCTTTCTTTGATTCTACGTTTGTTTAAGAGAGTAATTTACAGTTTACGCCAAGGTGTACTTGTATTGATTTTAATTGTTATGGCATGCCATCCTTTTTAGCACCATCACAATCTTGAAAGGGTTCCTTGATTTGTTTCATGAATTAATCAATTCTTTTTATATTGATGCCCTCAAATCAATGAATTGTGAATAATTTTTCTTTTTGGAAGTTATTTTTCTTGGGTTTTTGAAACAGGAACTCCTGGTGTGGTGGAGATTAAGCAGCAACCCAATGGCCAACTGTTGACAGAACCTGACATGGCACTCCCTGTGGTGACAGTTCCCGCTACGGAATATAACAAAGAGAATGGTGTAATCTGGGCAACTTCTCCTGATCGCCTTGAGCTGCCCCAGAAGCCGTTTAATCTCTCAAACAGCTCTGACTCTCCATGTGTCTCGGAATCTGGTTCTGACATCTTCAGCAAGCGAGAAGTTATTCAAAAACTGAGGCAGCAGCTGAAGAGAAGGGATGATATGACACTGGAGATGCAGGATCAGATTGTGGAATTGCAGAATTCACTCAGCACTCAGTTATCTCATTCTTCCCATCTGCAATCGCTGCTGGATGCTGCAAATATGGACCTGCTTGACTCAGAGAGAGAAATCCAGAGGCTGAGGAAAGCAATTGCTGATCATTGCGTGGGACAAGGTCCTAACGAAAAGCCCTCAACAGTCATGTGGCCATCCGAAGGGAGAAATGGCCATGCAAATGGGTGTCTTGACGTTGAGAGCAATTTGGCGTCTCCAGAAAAGGGGAGAGGAGATGCGGAGAGGATTGAGATTCTGAAGAGGGAAGTAGTTGAGTTGAAGGAATTGATAGAAGGAAAGGAATATCTGCTGCAGAGCTACAAGGAGCAGAAGGTAGAGCTCTCTGTGAGAGTCAAGGAGTTACAGCAGAGATTGGATTCTCAGCTCCCAAATATTTTGTAGATGGCGGCACTTTTGTGTATTCTTTGCTTGGATTTCTTCTTGTTTTCCCTCTTTTCCCCTTTGATCTGAGGTTCCAAAATTTGGAGAAGCTTCATTCTTATTTCATCCGTTGCTGTTGTTACAATGTTTCATTGCGTCTCTGTGCATTTGTGAATATGAGTGAGAGAGAGAGAGAGAGAGAGAGAGAGAGAGAGAGTCCATATAGATGCCTAACTAGTGATGGGGATGCAAATGCTCAGTTCAGAAATTTAAGGGTGGTAAAGCATGGAATCTACAGTCAATAACATAGCGCACAGTAGGAACAGTTGGGGGGATATGTAAACAATGCACAAAGTATGATATTCCTACTAGGCGCGTACATGAACATCAATGAACAGAGATGATATTACAAAAATCACAGAATATACCAATTCTGAGTATATTTTGATTTTAATGTGTTGATTTAGCTTAGTTTATACCTTAATTGTATAGGCCTGATCTCCTTGTTTGCTTCTCATGTTTTGCTTATAGAAAGAGTTTGTTATATACCCAAATAATGTTTCTTTCCCCGGACCAAAAAAGGAAAAACTCAGAATGATATTCCTATGGTTGGGTCCGCTAGCTCTAGTCAAAAGAGATAATAATAATAAGAGAGATAGATGGATAACCCTAGATGCATGAGATAGGGATATAAAGTTTCTTTTTTTTTTTTTTTTTTTTTTCTTTTTTGTTTAACCCCAATGGTCATTCTCGTGTCTCAAAGCAAATAATTTGTAGAAACAGGGCAATTACAAGGATCGAAATCCACAAAACCAGAAGAAACAAAAAAAAAAAAAAGCCCCCGGTAGCAGGCATCATATATTGATCTGATTCCCAGTTATGGTATCTATAAAGCACCCAAAAACAAAAATAAAAAGGAAAACACACAGAGCCAGTGAAGTCTAACAGGTTGGTTTCAACTTAACTAACTACATTGAGTGGACAGTTTTCACTTCATACAAATGTACAGAGGTGAAAAGAATTATTTTCTCAATCAATGGCCATTGGAGTAATGCGCCTCTTGGCAGGCTTATTCTGCATGGGCGTAATCACCAGACTTGATGATGTTTGTTTTCCTTCATTTTCTAATACTTCTGCTTCTGTTTTTCCACTATTGGCACTTACCATGCCATTGTTCATAGTATGTTTGATCCCTGTGTCCTCTGGTTTCTGAATAGGGCTCTTACTGTCATCACCCACGACATAAACGCAATCATAACTTATAGATGGTTTAGAAATATTACATCAAGGCAGTAAAGCCAGTGAATGTCTCATAATATTATAGTCCAGAATAAAACTAACTCAAGAATTTAAAAGTAAGAGGATAGCAAAGGGACTTGATCTTGTATGCTCACTCCCTTGGAAATCTGTCTGATGCCTCTATTCTTGAAAATATCCCATAAAATAGGTATGAGCTGTGAAGCCTAGTAAGAGGTCTAAGATTTCTATAAGGCACAGGATAAAAAGTAATGCAATAAGGGAATGACATGGCATGCATATGACTCTTGTAATTTCTTTTTCTTTTTCATCAATACTAGTATCCATGCAGTTATGTCCTGCCCGAGCCAATTCAAGCCAATGGGGCCCACCCATGATTCATCATCCGTCATCAAATCCAGTGAGGCCCATCCATGATCATCTAGCCCGATATTAAGCCAGTGATACTGACCTCTAATAGCCCCGAATATCAAGCCAGTCAGGTACACCCATGATATAAACCCGGGGTCTTTTCTTTTCTGGTTGTTCCACCCTTATACCTCCTCAGTGATGCAATTATGCAAGCAATACTTCTATATTTTGAGGTTAATCATACAAAGACATTTAGATCAGTAAGATAATTGACAGGGAAGTATAAAGCATAACAATACACAGATTATTCCATAGGAAGAGATGTTAGAATGCATCTTAAGGAAATGCATAGATTCCTACCCTTAGAATTTGTCTGGATCAAGATTGTTCCTTACTTACGTATTTTTGTAAAAGAAAAGAATACTCTGCCTTAGCCTTTTGTCAACTTTGTCTACAAAAAGGACTCCTTTAAAGCATGGTTAGGTGGGGAGGGGGTAAGTTGGTTAGTGAACACTTAGGTTATACAAGGTGGAAGGTTCAACCTCTCCCTTTGGGGTGATACTCATCGCCAAGCTAGGAACAAAATTTGCCTGTGGCTTAAAACAGAGATATTCTGGAAGTTTCCATTCGGGTGGCTATTAAGGCCACTCTCCTATTTTTGGGTTCCCTAAATATTTAGGGGTAGCCCGATAATTTTTCTGCTTATACATTATTTTCTGTGAATTTCTATCCATGCAATAGTAAATAATTCATGAAAATTCACAGAAGTATCCGATTGCTCTGAAATTTTCAAGGTAACCTCTTGCCGTAGTAGGGAAGCTGCCATAAAAATTTCGTGGTGATCGGAGGTGCCATGCGCCTGCACACGCCACCAGTCGCGCGTGGGGGGAGGAAGGCTCGGCCTTCTTCTTCCTCCAGCGCAACTGGCAGGGCTTCCAGTTCGTTTTTCGACCATTCTCCGCACTCCCTGGCCACGCATGTGTGACCTAGAGATTGGTAAGGACTTGGATCACACACTCATGGTCAGAGCTTGGCTGGAGATGGTTGGAGGTGGCCTGTATGGCCAAAAACATCGGCTGCACTGTAGAACCTTGGGGTTACCGACCTGCAACTGCATTTTTTGCTAGCTTCCCGTGGTATTTCGGCAATGGTCCCTTCTTAACTTTTGTTCCTTGCCCAGAGATGAATCGTCCCCAAGTGGTCCGGTCGGCAAAGCTCACCGTTGGCCAGAGTTAGGGTCCGTAGAAGCATTTCCGGTGAGATCGACCTCTCAGGGAGTTTTCAGTGCATGCACAGAGGCCTTAGGCCTCCCTAGGACACCCAGAGGGGTCCTTGAGAAGCCCAGAGCTCTTGTGGCAGCCCTCAGTCCCTGGTTTGGCCGTTGTGGGTTGGGTGGTGCATTTTTCTATCTCTCTCTCTCTCTAGGTTCACGGCTGCTATGGTAGATCATTGGGGGTGACTTTGCTGGGTTTAGGGAGTTTATGGGGTGGTGAAGAGAGTCCCCTTACCTTGTTTTCAAATAGTTCAGCCCCAACCTTCTTCCTCCCCACTCATTCTCTTCTTTTCTCTCTCGGGTTCTCCCTCGCAAGTTTCCTTCGCACAACTCGGATGAGGGTGGGGGTATGAGAGTATTTATAGGAGATGGGTGTGTGTAACAGGGTGAACGAACTCTCTCTCTCTTTACAACTCTACTCTCTCCTCGTCTTTCTCTTTCTCTACAATTTTACTCTCTCAACGTCTCTCTCTCTCTCTCTCTCTCTCTACAACTCTCTGAATATACAGCCCATTCCCATGCATTGCCTAGCTTGTGGGGTTCCCTCGGGTCACCGACTTGGGGTGTCTTGGCGACATTCCCCTCAGGTCACCCTTCTCCCCTTTTTCCTAGTTCTCGGTTCCCCCCTCTACCTTTTATCCTTAATTCTCATTGGTTGTATAGGAAGCCTTGCCCCGCAGGTGAATGGCAGGAGGGTCTAAATAATTCGATGCTATTGTGATGCGTGTGTGAGTGCACTTTAAAAATAATCCTTAGCTGCCTTATGTCTATTAGGATAGATATATATATTTATACGCAGGCATGCATGTATCTATATATATATATATTTATATTCATATACATATATGTTGCACATGCCCTAAATAAAGAGTCGGCATGCAAGTTGGTGGGGTGGGGAGTAATTTCGTAAAATGGAAAAGAGTTTCCTAGTTTGAAACGACTAAGTCCAAGGCTCCAACTCTTCGTCAAAAGCGCAATCCAATATCATAAGTAGAAGGCTCTTAAAAAATTAATCAGTTTAGGCTTGAATTTCATATAATTTTGACACCGGGTGAGAGAAAAACCTCAAATCGAAGTTATGGTGAATTCGGGTGCAAATTTCCAAGTGCGGCGGCTTTCGAGGACTTTTCGGGGAACCGGCACTCTACGGAATGGAGTTCCGAGACTACGAGGGGGTCGGGCTTGAAAATGTGATAATTTTAGACATCTAGTTCGTCAAAATCCGTCGAAAAACAAGAGAAAATGCTCCGATTAAAGTTAGGGCGCCAGTTGGGGCAAATTGTCGAGTAACAAGCTTCGAAACCTTTTCCGGGGAATCAAGTTTCTATATACGGACAGGGTTGGGCTCGAAAAGGCCTTACTTTTGACTTATGGCCCTAAGGTTGTGTCTTATTCAGTCCCGTCAGGGGTTATGTAGTCAAGGAAAATTACGGGTATTAGAGCCTTACCTCCTTTAGGAAATTTCGTCCTCAAAATCAACCTCGAATAAGTGCAGGTACTTTGATCTCATATCTGTTTTTGCTTTCCACGTTGCTTCCTCCTCCCCGTGATGTTGCCATACCACCTTGACCAAAAGAATTTCCTTGTTCCTTAATACTTTTACTTGACGATCCACTATCTTGCTTGGTCCCCCGTCATAAGAGTGGTCAGGTTGCACTATCACGGCTTCCCATTGAATTATATGGGTAGGGTCGGGGTGATATTGTCTTAACATCAATACATGGACTACATTGTGTATCCGATCTAATTTGGGAGGTAATTCCAGTTGGTACGCCCCCTATCCAATTCTTTCTAAAATGCAAAAAGGTCCAATGTATTGGGGTGCAAGCTTCCCTTTTTTGCCAAAACGCATCACACCTTTGTGAGGCTTTACCTTTAGAAACACTTGGTCACCTACTTGGAATTCCAAGGGCCGCTTACGCTGGTCTGCATAGCTCTTTTATCAGCTTTAAGCAGTCTTGAGCCGTTCTTGTATGAGCTTAATCTTTTTCGTGGTCTCCCGAATAATCTCAGGTCCATATAAGAATCCGTCACCAGTCTCTAACCAACAGTTAGGTGCTCGGCAAGGTTGCCTATACAATGCTTCGTACGGGGCCATTTCTATGCTCTTTTGGTAACTATTGTTATAGGCGAACTCAACCAAGGGTATACGATCACTCCAACTTCCTTGAAAATGTAATACACATGTGCGAAGCATATCTTCTAAGATTTGGATAACTCATTGGGATTGGCCATCCATCTGTGGGTGGTAAGCGGTGCTCATGCACACTTGGGTTTCTAATACCTTCTGTAGGCTTTGCCAGAATCGTGATGCTAACCTTAGGTCGCGATCCGACACGATGGTTTTAGGCACTCCATGCAATCATAGTACCTCTTTCAAATACAACCAACTCAAAGTACTAAGACTATCAATAGATTTGACGGGTAAGAAGTGTGCAATTTTTGTCAAACGATCTACGATTACCCAAATCTTGTCGCACCCTTGTCTGTTCCTCGATAGTCCAATGACAAAATCCATGGTGATATGTTCCCACTTCCATTCTGCTATGGGAAAGGGTTGTAGTAGTCCACCTGGTCGTTGGTGTTCTACCTTTACTTATTGACAGGTGAGACAATGTGCTACAAACTTTGCAACGTCCTTCTTCATTCCTTTCCAATAATACTGCCTTTTAAGATCTTAATACATTTTGGTGTTTCCGAAATGTATTGTAAACTTGGAACGATGTGCCTCAGATAGAATGCTTCGTTTCAACTCTTCCTTATCCACCACTAAATACCTACCTTTGTATTAGAGCTCACCTTCAGCATTAATGGTCCATCCTGACTCAATTATCCCTTTCTCCATTTTTTTCCTTTATTTCTTACACTTCTGGGTTTCCCTGTTGGGCCTGCCGAACTTTCTCTGGGGTCTGGGATTGTATCTAAAGACTAAATAGTACTCTTTCCCTCCTTTCTAACCCTCTATAGGATTCTAACAATTGTACCGCCTTCCATTTTTCCAATACAATGCTACTAATAAGCCCTTGATTTTTCCTACTTAAGGCATCTGCCACGACATTTACCTTACCAGGGTAGTATTGTGAGGTGAAGTCGTAGTCTTCCATGTATTCTACCCACCTTCTTTGTCTTGGGTTCAAGTCCTTTTGGGTGATGATGTATTTAAAACTCTTATGGTTCATAAATAACCCAAACTTTTCTCCATACAAATAACATCTCCAAATCTTGAGGGCAAAGATTACCGCAGCAATCTCTAGGTCGTGAGTAGGATAATTTTGCTCATGTTTCTTGTGTTGCCGCGACCCATAAGCGACCACCTTTCCTTCTTGCATCAAAATACACCCTAACCCCTGATGAGAGGCATCAGTGTAGACTACATAAGGCTTCCCACTTATAGGAAGTGTGAGAATGGGTGCGGTAGCGAGTTTTTCCTTTAACAGTTGAAATGTTTCCTTATACTTGTCTGTCCAGACATACTTCACTCCTTTCCCGGTTAACTGGGTTAGAGGGCCTGCTATTTTAGAGAATCCTTCCACAAATCTTCGGTAGTACCCAGCTAAGCCTAGGAAAATTCGAACTTCGGACACAGTAGAGGGCCTCCTCCAATCCATTACTGCTTCTATCTTGGCAGGATCTACTGCTATCCCTACTTTTGACACCACATGCTCTAAAAACTTTACTTCCTTCATCCAAAAGTCGCATTTACTCTTCTTAGTATAAAGTTGGTGTTTTCTCAAGATCTGGAGAGTGATTCTTAGGTGTTCCTTGTGGGTTTTCTCGTCAGACGAGTAAATAAGGATATCATCTATGAAGACAATCACAAAATGATCTAACTGAGCTCGAAACACTCTATTCATCATATCTATGAAGACAACAAGTGCATTAGTTAGTTCGAAAGGCATCACTACAAATTTCAAAATGATCGTAGCGAGTTCTAAAGGCGGTTTTGGGTATATCAGCTTCACTTACTTTCAATTAATAATACCCTGACCTCAAGTCTATCTTAAAAAAGTATTTTACCCCTCTAAGTTGATCAAACAGATCATCAATCCTCGGGAGTGGATACTTGTTCTTAATGGTAACTTTGTTCAGCTGCTGATAATCTACACATAACCTGAGGGTTCTATCTTTCTTTTTCACAAACAACACTGGCGATCCCCAAGGCAATGCACTATGGCGAATATACCCTTTCTCCAAGAATTCATCTAGTTGAGACATTAGTTCCTTGAGTTCTACCGGGGCCATTCTATAGGGTGTAATGGATATAGATGCTACCCCCGGATGTAACTCGATCGTGAATTTGATTTCCCAATCTAGAGGTATTCCGAGTAGATCTTCAGGAAACACATTGGGAAACTCGTCCACTACACGTAATGGCTTTGTGTTGACCAAGTTCTCATTTTCCTTCGATAGGGTGCTAAGGAAACAAAAACACCCATTTGATCTCTTTTGCCGCTCCATAAGAGCCGCAAGGGGTTTTGCCCAGTTAGTGTCCATCTCATTGGGGAAATGCACCATACATTCACTATGATGCCATAAGGTTTAGGTTTTCTGACTGCAATCCATGACTACCTTATTCTTGGCTAACCAATCCATCTCTAGGATTACATCAAATCCCTTCATATCTATCTAGACCAAATTAACCTTAAATTCAAAGGTACCTATTCGAATAAAGTTGAATGAACATCCTACTCGTACTATAAATGTTCCACTAGTAGGTGTCTGAATGCTATGGGGTGTAGTTAACAACTCAGTAGTTAATCCTAGATCAGCTACACATTTCTTAAAGATGAAAGAATGCGTAGCTTCGAAATCAAATAACACTGAGACCCAGGAGTTGTAAAGTAGGATCGTACCTTCGATCACGGCATTAGGGTTCTTGCTACTTTCCCCAGCAATAGGAAGAGTTTACATCCGAGGTGGACCGACATGGTGGACTTGTTTTCCTTTGTCCACTGTTCCCGAGTTCACCCGGTTGGAGTTATAGGCGGTAGTTGCAAGCAGGCATTGATGTGGATGTTACTGGGAAATTTCGTGCTTGCAGTACTTGCGAAGGAATCCGGTTGCCATTTCCATTCCACTTCGCATGACCTGAGGGTAGTTCCGCTTTAGATGCCCTCTCCGTTGGCAATTAAAGCAAATGGGCCTGTTATCCGATACTCCCATAGAATTCGAAGGGTAGGGTTGGTACTTCGAGTTCGGGCATCTAGGGTTATTAAAGTTGGAAGAATTTCTCACATTTCTACTAGGTACTCTCGGGTTCAGCATTTGTTGTTGTCCTTACAACTCTTGTTCTATCAACATTGCCCGATCAATGACTTCTGTAAACTTTTGCCCCATGAATGCGACTACCCGAGATCGGATTGCCGGTTTCAATCCCTTAAGAAACCCTCGAGTCTTTCTTTCTTCAGTAGCCACAAAATCTGGGGCAAATCTTGATAACTCCAAAAATGTGGCCACATACTGACTCACTGTCAAAATTATTTTGTTGGAACTGTACAAATTCCTCCATCTTAGCATCCTTAACTATTTCTCGAAAGTAATGATTATGGAAGAGGACTACAAATTCCTCCCAAGTCAGGATTTTCACATCCCTCATGCGTTTCACTGAATCCCACCAAAAATCTGCCTCTCCCTCAAGTCGGTAAGTCGCAAACTCCACCTGATACTCAACCAGTGTTCCGACGATATCTAGTACCTTCTGAATTTGTTTGAGCCATCGCTCCGCAACTAAAGGGTCGTGTTCTCCTACAAATCTTGGGGGGTTTTGCTTTTGGAATTCTCGAAGTAGCTTCGTTTTTCTCTCTTTAGGATTCAAATGGGGCATCAGGTTGGGTGCTTCGGGGGCTAGTCGAGGCTATTGAGGAAAAAAGTGGTGTTTGATGATTTTGTTGTTGTTGTTGCAGCAGATTTGTCATGGCCTACAGGCTTTGTAAAATTTGGTCCAATTGGGTGTTGGGTGGGTTTTCGTTGTTCCCATTAGTTCCAGCTCCGGTCCTAGTCCTTGCCATCTAGAAAGGTTATTAAATTAAGTTAGATTTCTATTTCGTTAAGCCAGAAATCAAGACATCATTATAAGGTCTACCAAGTCGATAATAGTCATTAAAGAAAAGATAAGTACATACGGTGTTAGATAAGTACAACAAAATAATCTAACACTCCCCGGTTTGCTCCTCTCATACACAACCATCCCAAAAATGTGGAGGACCATAGGTACTATTAAGGATGTTAGGGAAGACATATTAAGGATGTTAGGGAAGACATACAATCACATATCTATGTCTTCCTCGGGCTCCTCCTCACTGTTCGAGACCTCTATCACAGGAGTGGCTGAGATCATAGGTATGATGGGGCTAATCGTCAGGGTGGGGTCATCCACGAACATCTCCAGGGTTAAAGGGTGGTACTCAGGGGAGGGTGGTGCGGTAGGTGGAGTAGCCTGCTGCCCTTGGGCAGCTAGGGGTGGTGGAGGCGGCTCGGTAGGGACATGGGTCCCGGGTAGCGGTAACTCTCCAACTAACTGCATTCGAGTATCAACTGTTGATACTAAGCTCGGTGTTTCACTATCTCAGACATTTCCTAGACTATCCCTATCAAGGAAGTCACCCTATTTCGGATGATGGCATCCTATTGGCCCCTAGAGAGACATCCCCATCACTATGCTACCCCTGAAATCTCGACTCTCAGGAGGGTCTTGGCTTGGCCACTAGTCACGGTTCTACGGTTGTTTCTCATATCTCTCTCTACCTCGAGCTGGTGTAGCAGCAAGTCATCCCAGATTGCTAGATTCAGACAGATTTCCAAAGGAGTGAGTAGACGAGATCAAGTCCCTTTGTTATCCTATTACTTTTAAACCCTTGAGTTAGTTTTATTTTGGACTATAATATTATAAGAATTCACTGGCTTTACTACCTTGATATAATATTTCTGGACCATCTAAGTTATGATCGCGTTTATGTTATTATATTAAAATTATAAACCCCAGCCCCCAACGGTAAACCCAACCTTAAAACCTTCACTGTCGCGACCTAGTGAGGGCGAAGTCAAGTTGTGACAGAAATTCGTATCACAGCACGGTTTTAGGTCATTAGGGAAGTGAACCACTTGCATGTAGCATGCACTCCTTATGCTACTTCCTGTCATTGGTCTCAATGGTATATTAATGCTAAATCTCATGAGCAGATGAATCTAGCAATCTAGGATGACTTGCTACTACACCAGCTCGAGGTAGAGAGAGATATGAGAAACAACCGTAGAACCGTAACTAGTGCCCAAGCCAAGACCCTCCTAAGAGTCGAGATTTCAGGAGTAGCACAGCGATGGGGATGTCTCTCTAAAGGCCAGTAGGATGCCATCATCCGAAATAGGGTGACTTCCTTGATAGGGATAGTCCAGGAAATGTCTGAGATAGTGAGACACCGAGCTGAGTATCAGCAGTTGATACTCGAGATATAGTTAGTTGGAGAGTTACTGCTACCTAGGACCCATGTCCCTACTGAGCCACCTCCACCACCCCCAGCTGCTCAAGGGCAGCAAGCTACTCCACCTACCGCACCACCCCCAGTTGACCAGCCACCCTCCCCTGAGTACCACCCTTTTGTTGACTCAATGCTTTGATTTTGATGATAACAAAACTTGGTTTAATGATCTAATAATTCTACTTAAGTGTGCAGATTAATTATTAGATTTCTATCATGACTTCAAGCTTATCACAATGGAGAACTTGCTATGCAAATATTAGAATGAAGGTTGATAAACATGATGAGAAAACATATTCAGCAAAGCTAATCTTATAAGGGAAAGAAGAAATTTCAAGATGATGAAAATCTTGAGTTGGAGATTGATAAGCATGAAGGAATGGCATATTCATTAATAGTGATCTTATAAAGAATGAAAAAATTTCAAGATGATGGATGTCAAGGAAGAAGATTGAAAATGATCAAAGCCTTGATTGAAAAAAAGAAGCCATATCTGTTGAAGAGATCTCAAAAAACAGTTAAAATGAGTTTTGGAAGCTCTCTTGAAAATCTTGAAAAAAACTTGAATCAATTAATGAAGTAATTGTGATTGAAGAGTTCTACAAGTAATCAAAATAGAGTTGATTTCATATTAAAAGATTGAAGATGTTCTTGAAGTCATCAAACCTTGAAGAAGTATTTTCAAGTCTTAAAAAGCTTAGTTGGATGATCCTTAAAGAGCTTGAAGATATTGAAGAAGATTGAAAAAATATTACAAAAGTTAAGGATTTTCCTAAAAAAAGTCGACTCTTCCAGAAAAAGAGTCGATTCATTCAAACAGAGACTGAAAATTTTGTTGCAAATCAAAAGAGTCGACTCCTCACTCTAAAAGAGTTGATTCATTCAAACAAAGAGTTGATTTTGTAGTGTCAAACAAAAAGAGTCGACCCCTAGCACAAAAGAGTCAACTTATTTGGGCAGAGCTTTGAAAAATCTGCTGAAACATAAAAAGAGTCGACCCCTGAAGCAAAAAAGTAGACTCATTTACAGTAACGGCTCTATTTTTGAACGTTATACTCCGCCGTTCTTGCATCAAATGGTCTTCCATCGACTACCAACGGCTAGAATCAATCTATGGCTATAAATACAAGATCCCTACAGCTTCTAAACACAAGAATGAGTGATTATACTTGCTGAATCAACATCTTGAAGCTGAAATTTGCTGTGCTCCAACTGCTACATCTTTTAGCTGAGTATTTAAGGTTATATATTGAGTTATTCTTGTTCATCTACTTATAGGAGAGTTATTCTTTGTATAACCTTTATTCATTTCACTTGGATGGGTTTGTAAACTTGTGAGTTTAAGTGTTCTTGGGTAAAAACACTTGTAAGTTTGAGTGAAGCTTGGACAAAATTACTTATAAGTTTGAGAGAAGTTTGGACAAAGTCACTTACAAGTTTGAGAGAAGCTTGAACAAAATCTCTTGGGTTGTGAGAGCTTGGGGAAGAGCTCTTGTAAGAGTGAGTTGGGCACTTGTAGCAAAACTAACAGCTGTGTAAGGGTCTTTACATAGTGGAATGTCATCGAAAGGATTGAAGAAGAAAGGACGTAGGCAAAGTTGGCTGAACCTCTATAAATCTGGTGCTCTTCTTTTCTTGCTCTGTTTTGCTTATTTGCTTACTATACTTGTTTGCATTGTGTTCCATTATTTGCTTGATTGATTTATACTTAGATTAATTATTATCGAAATACATAAATTGTTTTCAGTTATATTATTTGATATAAATTCTATAAAACCCAATTCACTCCTTCTTGGGTTGCCTTCTTGGGCCAACACCTTTGACCCCAGAGATGTCCGTGGATGACCCCACCCCGACGATTAGCCCCATCGTACCTATGACCTCAGCCACTCCTGTGATAGAGGTCTCGGACAATAAGGAGGAGCCCGAGAAAGACATAGATATGTGATTGTATATGTCTTTCCTAACATCCTTGATCGTACTTATGATCCTCCACATTTTGGGATAGTTATGTATGAGAGGAGCAAATCGGAGAGTGTTAGATTATTTTGTTTTACTTATCTAACACCGTATGTACTTATCTTTTCTTTAATGACTATTATCGGCTTGGTAGACCTTATAATGATGTCTTGATTTCTGGCTTAATGAAATAGAAATCTAACTTAATTTAATAACCCTTCTAGCTGACAAGGACTAGGATCGAAGCTAGAACTACTGGGAACAACGAAAATCCACCCAACACCCAATTGGACCAAATTTTACAAAGCCTGCAGGCCATGACAAATCTGCTGTAACAACAATAACAAAATCATCAAACACCACCTGTTCCTCAATAGCCTCCACTAGCCCCCAAACCTCCCAGAGTAGCACCCAACCCGATGCCTCATCCGAATCCTGAAGAGAGAAAAACGAAGCTACTTCGAGAATTCCAAAAGCAAAACCCCCCAAGATTTGTAGGAGAACACGACCCTTTAGTTGCGGAGCGATGGCTCAAACAAATCCCAAAGGTACTAGATATCGTCGGAACACCGGCTGAGTATCAGGTGAAGTTCGAGACTTACCGACTTTAAGGAGAGGCAGATTTTTGGTGGGATTTAGTGAAACGCACGAGGGATGTGAAAATCCTGACTTGGGAGAAATTTGTAGTCTTCTTCCATAATCATTACTTTCGGAAAATAGTTAAGGATGCTAAGATGGAGGAATTTGTACAGTTCCAACAAAATAATTTGACAGTGAGTCAATATGTGGCCACATTCTTGGAGTTATCAAGATTTGCCCCAGATTTTGTGGCTACTGAAGAAAGAAAGACTCGAGGGTTTCTTAAGGGATTGAAACCCGCAATCCAATCTCCGGTAGTCGCATTCATGGGGCAAAAGTTCATGGAAGTAATTAATCGGGCAATGTTGATAGAACAAGAGTTGGAAGGACAACAACAAATGTTGAACCCGAGAGTACCTAGCAGAAATGTGAGAAATTCCTCCAACTTTAATAACCCTAGACGCCCGAACTCGAGGTACCAACCCTACCCTCCGAATTCTATGGGAGCATCGAATAACAGGCCCATTTGCTTTAATTGCCAACGGAGAGGGCATCTAAAGCGGAACTGCCCTCAGGTCATGCGAAGTGGGAACGGAAATGGCAACCGAATTCCTTCGCAAGTACCTCCAGCACGAAATTTCCCAGCAACATCCACATCAATGCCCCGACAAACCAGGACCGGAAGGCCTGCAGCTACCGCCTACAACTCCAACCGGGTAAACCTGGGAACAACGGATAAAGGAAAACAAGTCAACCATGCCGGTCCACCTCGGATGTACACTCTTCCTACTGCCGGGGAAAGTAGCAAGAACCCTAATGCGTGATCGAAGGTACGATCCTACTCTGCAACTCGTGAGTCTCAGTGTTATTTGATTCCGAAGCTACGCATTCCTTCATCTTTGAGAAATGTGTACCTGATCTAGGATTAACTACTGAGTTGTTAACTACACCCCTTAGCATTCAGACACCTACTAGTGGAACAGTTATAGTACGAGTAGGATGTCCATCTAGCTTTATTCGAATAGGTAACTTTGAATTTATGGTTGATTTGGTCCAGATAGATATGAAGGGATCTGATGTGATCCTAGGGATGGATTGGTTAGCCAAGAATAAGAGAGTCATGGACTGCAGTCAGAAAACCTTAACCTTATGGTATCATAGTGGATGTATGGTGCATTTCCCTAATGAGATGGACACCAACTAGGGCAAAACCCCTTACGACTCTTAAGGAGTGGCAGAAGAGATCAGAAGGGTGTTTTTGTTTCCTTAGTACCTTGTCAGAGGAAAATGAAAACTTGGTCGACACAAAGCCACTACCTGTAGTGGATGAGTTTCCCGACGTGTTTCCTGAAGATCTACCCGGAATACCTCCAGATCGAGAAATCGAATTCACAATCGAGTTACATCCGAGGGTAACACCTATATCCATTACACCCTATAGAATGGCCCCGGTAGAACTCAAGGAACTAAAGTCTCAACTAGATTAATTCTTGGAGAAAGGATATATTCGCCCTAGTGCATCGCCTTGGGGAGCACTAGTGTTGTTTGTGAAAAAGAAAGATAGAACCCTCAGGTTATGTGTAGATTATCGGTAACTGAATAAAGTTACCATTAAGAACAAGTATCCACTCTCGAGGATTGATGATCTGTTTGACCAACTTAGAGGGGTAACATACTTTTCTAAGATAGACTTGAGGTCAGGGTATCATTAATTGAAAGTAAGTGAAGCTGATATACCTAAAACCGCCTTTAGAACTCACTACGGTCATTTTGAAATTTGTAGTGATGCCTTTCGGACTAACTAATGCACTTGCTGCCTTCATAGATATGATGAATAGAGTGTTTCGAGCTTAGCTAGATCATTTTGTGATTGTCTTCATAGATGATATCCTTATCTACTCGTCTGATGAGGAAACCCACAAGGAACACCTAAGAATCACCCTCTAAATCTTGAGAAAACACCAACTTTATGCTAAGAAGAGTAAATGCAACTTTTGGATGAAGTAAAGTTTTTAGAGCACGTGGTGTCAAAAGTAGGGATAACAGTAGATCATGCCAAGGTAAAAGCAGTAATGGATTAGAGGAAGCCTTCTACTGCGTCCGAAGTTCAAAGTTTCCTAAGCTTAGCTGGGCACTATCAAAGATTTGTGAAAGGATTCTCTAAAATAGCAAGCCCCCTAACCCAGTTAACCGCGAAAGGAGTGAAAGATGTCTGGATAGACAAGTGTGAGAAAGCATTTCAACTGTTAAAGAAAAAACTCACTACTGCACCCATTCTCACCCTTCCTATGAGTGGGAAGCCCTATGTAGTCTACACTGATGTCTCTCATCGGGGGTTAGGGTGTGTTTTGATGCAAGAAGGAAAGGTGGTCACTTATGTGTCGCGGCAACTCAAGAAACATAAGCAAAATTACCCTACTCACGACCTAGAGATGGCCGCGATAATCTTTGCCCTCAAGATTTGAAGATGTTATTTGTATGGAGAAAAGTTTGAGTTATTTACGGACCACAAGAGTCTTAAATACATCACTACCCAAAAGGACTTGAACCTAAGACAAAGAAGGTGGGTAGAATACATGGAAGACTACGACTTCACCTTACAATACCACCCCGGTAAAGCAAATGTCATAGTAGATGCCTTAAGTAGGAAAATCCAAGGACTTATGAGTAGCATTGTATTGGAAAAATGGAAGGTGGTATAATTGTTAGAATCCTATGGAGGGTTTAAAGGGAGGGAAGGAGTACTATCTAGTCTTCAAATACAATCCCAGACCCTATAGGAAGTTCGGCAGGCCCAACAAGGAAACCCAGAAGTGCAAGAAAAAAAGGACAAAATGGAGAAAGGGATAATTGAGCCAGGATGGACCATTAATGCTGAAGGAGAGCTCCAATATAAGGGTAGGTATTTAGTGGTGGATAAGGAAGAGTTGAAACGAAGCGTTCTATCTAAGGCACATCGTTCTAAGTTTACAATACATTTCGGAAACACCAAAATGTATCAAGATCTTAAAAGGCAATATTATTAGAAAGGAATGAAGGACATTGCGAAGTACAAGGACATTACGAAGTTTGTAGCACATTATCTCACTTGTCAACAAGTAAAGGCAGAACACCAACGACCAGGTGGACTACTACAACCCTTGCCCATAGCAGAATGGAAGTGGGAACATATCACCGTGGATTTTGTCACTGGACTACCGAGGAATAGACAAGGGTGTGACATGATTTGGATAATCATAGATCGTTTGACAAAAATTGCACACTTCTTAGCCATCAAATCTACCGATAGTCTTAGTACCTTAAGTCGGCTGTATTTGAAAGAAGTACTACAATTACATGGAATGCCTAAAACCATCGTGTCTGATCGTGACCCAAGGTTCGCGTCACGATTCTGGCAAAACCTACAGAAAGCATTAGGAACCTAAGTGTGCATGAGCACCGCTTACCACCCACAGACGGATGGCCAATCCGAATGAGTTATCCAAATCCTAGAAGATATGTTTCGTGCATGTGTATTAGATTTTCAAGGAACTTGGAGTGAACATTTACCCTTGGCCAAGTTCGCCTATAACAATAGTTACCAAGCGAGCATAGAAATGGCCCCTTACGAAGCATTGTATGGGCGACCTTGCCGAGCACCTAACTGTTGGTTAGAGATTGGCGATGGATTCTTATATAGACCAGAGATCATTCAGGGGACCACGGAAAATATTAAGCTCATACAAGAACGGCTCAAGATTGCTCAAAGCCAATAAAAGAGCTATGTGGACCAGCGTAGGTGGCCCTTGGAATTCCAAGTAGGTGACCAAGTGTTTCTAAAGGTAAAGCCCCACAAAGGTATGATGCATTTTGGCAAGAAAGGGAAGCTTGCAACCCGATACATTGGACCTTTCCGCATTTTAGAAAGAATTGGACAAGTGGCATACCGACTGGAATTACCTCCCAAATTAGATCGGATACACAATGTATTCAATGTATCGATGTTAAGACAATACCACCCCGATCCTACCCATATAATTCAATGGAAAACCATGACAGTGCAACCTGACCACTCCTATGACGAGGGACTAAGTAAGATAGTGGATCATCAAATAAAAGTATTAAAGAACAAGGAAATTCCCTTGGTCAAGGTGGTATGGCAACATCACGGGGAGGAGAAAGCAACGTGGGAAGCAGAAACAAATATAAGATCAAAGTACCCGTACCTATTTGAGGCTGATTTTGAGGACAAAATTTCCTAAAGGAGGTAAGGCTCTAATACCCGTAATTTTTCTTGACTACATTACCCCTAACGGGACTGAATAAGACACAACCTTAGGGCCATAAGTCAAAAGCAAGGCCTTTCTGAGCCCGACCCTGTCTGTATATAGAAACTCGATTCCTCAGAAAAGGTTTCGAAGCTTGTTACTTGACAATTCGCCCCAACTGGCACCCTAACTTTAATCGAAGCATTCTCTATTGTTTTTCGACAGATTTTGACGAACTAGATGTCTAAAATTATCACATTTTCGAGCCCGACCCCCTCATAGTCCCGGAACTCCATTCCATAGAGTGCCGATTCCCGAAAAAGTCCCCGAAAGTCGTTGCACCTGGAAATTTGCATCCGAATTCCCTGTAACTTTGATTTGAGTTTTCTCTCTCACCCGGTGTCAAAATTGTACGAAATTCAAGCCTAAACCAATTAATTTTTCAAGAGCCTTCTACTTATGATATTGAATCGCGTTTTTAACGAAAAGTTGGAGCCTTGGACTTAGTCGCTTTGAACTAGGAAACTCCTTTCTATTTTACAAAATTACCCCCCACCCCACCAACTTGTATGCGGGCTCTTTATTAAGGGCATGTGCAACACATATGTATATGAATATATATATATATATAGATACATGCATGCCTGCGTATATATATATATATACATCTATCCTAACAGACATAAGGCAGCTAAGGATTATTTTTAAGCGCACTCACACATGCATCACAATAGCATGGAATTATTTAGACCCTCCTGCCATTCACCTGCGGGGCAAGGCTTCCTATACAACCAATGAGAATTAAGGATAGAAGGTAAAGGGGGGAACCGAGAACTAGGAAAAAGGAGAGGAGGATGACCCAAGGGGAATGTCGCCAAGACACCCTAGGCCGGAATCTTCCATGCACCCCACAAGCTGGGCAATGCATGGGAAGGGGCTATATATTCAGAGAGTTGTAGAGAGAGAGAGAGAGAGAGAGAGAGAGAGAGAGAGAGGAGAGGGAAGAGAATTGTAGAGAAAGAGAGAGACAGGGAGAGAGTAGAGTGTAGAGAGAGAGAGAATTCGTCCATTTCAACTTCACCCCTGTAACGCACACCCGCCTCTATAAATACTCACACACTATCCTCCCTCATGCCGGTTGTACAAAAGGAGCTTGAAAGGAAGAGTTACAGAGAGAGAGAGAGGGAAACCGAGAGAGAAAAGAAGAGAAAGAGTGGGGAGGAAGAAGGTTGGGGCTGAACCATTCGAAAACAAGGTAAGGGGACTTTCTTCACCACCCCATAAATTCCCTAAACCCAGCAAAGTCAACCCCGATGATCCACCATAGCAGCCGTGAACCTAGAGAAAGAGAAAGATTGAAAAATGCACCACCCAACTCACAGCGGCCACACCAGGGACTGAGAGCTGCCACAGGAGCTCTGGGCTTCTCAGGGACCCCTCTCAGTGTCCTAGGGAGGCCCAAGGCCTCTGTGCATGCACCGAAAACTCCCTGAGAGGCCGATCTCATCGGAAACGCTTCTACAGACCCTAACTCTGGCCACTGGCGAGCTTTGCCAACCGGACCACTTGGGGACGATTTGTCTCTAGGCAAGGAACAAAAGTCAAGAAGGGACCATTGCCAAAATACCACGGGAAACCGGCCAAAAACACAGTTGCAGATCGGTAACCCTAGGGTTCCGTCATGCAGCCAACGTTTTTGGCCATACAGGCCACCTCCGACCATCTCCGGCCAAGCTCTGACCATGAGTGTGTGACCCAGGTCCTTACCAATCTCTAGGTCGCATATGCATGGCCAGGAGGGGCAAAGAATGGCTGAAAAACAAACTGGAAGCCCTGCCAGTCGCGCTACAAGAAGAAGAAGGCCTAGCCTTCCTCCCCCACGCGCCACTGGAGGCGTGTGCAGGCGCGTGGCACCTCCGGTGACCACGAAATTTTTATGGCAGCTTCGCTACTATGGCAAAAGGTTACCCTAAAAATTTCAGAGCAATCAGATACTTTTGTGAATTTCCATGAATTATTTACTATTGCGCGGATGGAAATTCACAAAAAATAATTTATAAGTAAAAAATTTCTGAAAAATTATCGGGATACCCCTAAATATTCAGGGAACCCAAAAATAGGAGTGGCCTTAATAGCCACCCGAATGGAAACTTCTAGAATATCTGTACTTTAAGCCATAGACAAATTTTGTTCCTAGCCTGGCGATGAGTATCACCCCAAAGGGAGAGGCCGAACCTTCCACCTTGTATAACCTAAGTGTTCACTGACCAACTTACCCCCTCCCCACCTAACCATGCTTTAAAGGAGTCCTTTTTGTAGACAAAGCTGACAAAAGGCTAAGGCAGAGTATTCTTTTCTTTTACAGAAATACGTGAGTAAGGAACAATCTTAATCCAGACAAATCCTAAAGGTAAGAATCTATGCATTTCCTTAAGATGCATGCTAAAATCTCTTCCTATGAAATAATCTGTGTATTGCTATGCTTTATACTTCCCTGTCAATTATCTTACTGATCTGAATGTCTTTGTATGATTAACCTTAAAATATACAAGTATTGCTTGCATGATTGCATCACTGAGGAGGTATAAAGGTGGAACAACAAAAAAAAAAAGACTTCGGGTTTATATCATGGATGTACCTAACTAGCTTGATATTTAGGACTATCATGGGTCATTATCACTGCCTTGATATCGGGCTAGATTATCATGGATGAACCCACTGGACTTGATAACGGAGAATGAATCATGGATGGGTCCCATTGACTTGAATTGGCCCGAGCAGGACATAACTGCATGGATACTGGTATTGATGAAAAAAAAAGAAAAAATTACAAAGGTCATATGCATGCCATGTCATTTCCTTACTGCATTATCTTTTATCATGTACCTTATAAAAATCTTAGACCTTTTACTGAACTTCACAACTCATACCTATTTTATGAGACATTTTCAGGAATAGAAACATCAGACAAATTTCCAAGGGAGTGAGTATACGAAATCAAGCCCCTTTGCTATCCAATTACTTTTAAACTCTTTGAGTTAGTTTTATTCTCGATTGTAATATTATGAGACATTCACTAGCTTTACTATCTTGATGCAATATTTCTGGACCATCTAAGTTATGATCGCATTTATGTCATTATGTTAAAATTATAAACCCCAGCCCCCAACGGTAAACCCAACCTTAAACCCTTCACTGTCGCGACCTTGTCGCAACCTAGTGAGGGCGAAGTCGGGTCGTGACAATTGGCACTTACCATGCCATTGTTCATAGTATGTTTGATCCTCGTGTCCTCTGGTTTCTGAATAGGGCTCTTACTGTCATCACCCACGACTTTCTTTCCTTCTGATCAGATTTGGGGCACAAAATTTTCAAGAACTCGCATAGTTAAAAGACAAAATAAAAAAATTTTAAAGATAGGCAAACAGATTGATACAAGTCATCAGAATAAAACGTTTACCCGATAAGGAGATAGGTGACCCTAGTTCATCATTTTCAAATTCTACAAGAGTACAGTAACCATCTCGAGACGACAATGGTAAATATCTTCCTAAAGATAACCTTTAAAAACAAAATATTATAACCTATCAAAAACTCCGGAGAAAATTTATGTTCCAAATCAGAATACATGACAGAAACGGGAAACATATTAAATAAAATATCCAAAATATACCATGCAATGTCCGTTATGGCTGCATAGTGAAGTCCAGCCAATATTGCTACTGGTTGACTGCTTTCTGTGTCATAGGTGTATAGAGTTCAAAGTGGCCACTGCAAAAACAAGGCGATAAGGGAGCTCGAAGAAAGCAGCTGCACAAGCTACAAAAGACAATTCAGATTATCCTCATAATACAACCAAGTCATTATATATGCCCCTTGTAAATATTCTAGTTGGCTTCTAAGTACCTGAGTTCGAATCCCTCAGCCTAAAAGCCATAGGACAGAAGCGAACTGCAACAACAGGTTTGCGGGCACAAGGGAGCAGTAAAGCAGGCCTGCATGTTGCAAAGAATGTGTATAGGAATGGGAGACAGAACAGAAACACAGTAACCTCTTCCTTACTTTGAATCATCAAGCAACGAATCAGAATATGCTGAAAAGAATAGAACATAAATACTTTGGCTGATCTTATATTGTAAAAAAAATCAGGGTTCGATCCTAAAAGATTATTCACCAGTATATGGAACTGGTAATGGTGACTCTGGTGCCAGACAAAAGAAAATATTGAAGCAAATGTCTTACCTTGTAAGATCTTTTCTAGAGAAAATATAACTGGTGTTAACTGGTTCAGATGCAGGTGACAATCTGTAAGAACCTGAAATTGGAAATTTGTTTACATCAATAATGTTTTTATAAGAATTAACATAATTGCCTAAACAACCAGCTTGTAATGGGACACAGGAAATTAAAGTGCCCAGAAAGATGTGATAAGAGTACAGATTACTTGAATAAACAAATAGTACAAAAAAAAAAAAGGTCACAATGAGAAATAATAACTTCATCAACTAGCTGAGACAGCTGAAAATCAGCCTATCTGACTTGGAATAGCCAATAGACTAGGCTCCATAATGAAATGGCTCCTGCATATGACACCAAGAAGGTAAGAAATCAAAATTTTGAACATGTGAAATTGACATGTTTGCACATCTCCTCAGTACACAAGCAAGCAGTGAAGGAAACTATGATAGTGCATGTCTTGACTGCTTCCCCTCTCACAGCTTAGTTCTCGATGTAGGAAATGAAGTGCATCAAAACCACAAGAAGAGCAAGATATTTGCATCTTTATGATCATGAAAAACACATTTTTATATCACATTCTACATGTATCATATTGAATAAACAATAAAATAACTCTCAAGTACTGATCCTTTAATTCATAGGTTCACCACTCCACTATTTCCAAAGAGTATATCTCACAGCATCAGTATAGTATCTTGGGGTAATGATTCAACATACGGAAGAACATTGATGTAATTTTTGTGACTCAGATTGCGAATCTACCCAACGTAGACCCTCACATACATCTATTCCAGACCACTTTAACACTAAACATTAAGAGTCTAAGACCTTTGCCAAATTATTTGAAAGGTAAAAAAAAAGAAGAAAATAAAAGAAGCTGGATAAGTAGGACTTGAAAGGATTCCAACTGTCTACAAAGACATCATGTCATAGCTGAGATTATACATTTATGAGCACATGCAATGCCAGAAAACAATAATCAGAGGCAAAACATGCAATAAGACCATGGCATAACGCAACAAGAAAACTCCATCAGATTATCAAAATTTCAGGGAATACAACGTATGGAAAGAAAGTATTAGACTGCACAGTACGCTAAATAAGCCAGACATCTATATACGTCCATACCTGCAGGCACAAGTAAAAATGATCCATCAGGTGACCAGGCTAATCTTCAGAAGAACGATGGCAATGTCTCGTCATGAAGAGATGGTTTTTAACTGACTGCATTACATCCATTTCTGAATGTTGTTATTATGTCTATGAAATCTATCTCCTAATGATGGTATATATATATGGACCAATTTTCTAACCTTAGTCTCATCCAACATTTGAGGTTCCAACTTTGCAATGACATGCTGGCAAACAGAATTCATTTTCTCATTTCCTTCTGTTTTACTTTGAGGCTTGTTTACATAAATCCGGAAAGTTCTATCTGAACTAAGTGACGAAATGTACTTGGCCAATGGGTCCCATGCCACACCTTGCACATAATGGAGATGAGCATCTAAGATCTGATGGACAGAAGCTGAAGAAAAGAAATGCAGAGCATTACAGTACGCCTTAACATTAAAATATGATTAATATATGCCAGTGATAAATTGCCCTACCTTTGTTAACATCCCATACAATGCAAGAATTATCAACTGATCCAGAAATAAGAAATGCACCATCGGTAGACCACTGCAGGTCCAACACATCCTTACGGTGAAACCTGTCCAGCAAGTTCACTATTAACAGTAGGATTCATAGCAGCTATTATTACTATGTTGTCGTTGTTCATAACATTTGCCACAATGCAAGAATTACCAATGAATCCAGGAGCAAGAAATGCACTCAATAGACCATTGCAGGTCCAACATATCCTCTTGATTGAATCTGAGCCATAAAGCCTACTAACAAGTACAGGAGTAGAGAATATACTTGCCAACATGTCACCATGTGTGTCAGTGTGTAATGTCTGACACTGTCACAGCTCTCCTTAACCAGCCCCTACAATTATGCTAGAAAGAAACCAGACAAAAATTTGGATGGGGTTTGATTTAGGCAAAAACAACATGAAACCAACTCCACTGCTTCTTCCTTATCCTTATGAAACATATTGTTAGTTTCTTTTGGAGATTTCTAGCACATTAGTCAGCATGTGGATTAATCAGTTTTACCTCCTATAAATGGACAGGATTTAAATAGAACTGCCAAGCTTTACAAACATAATTAGCCAGTTGGCTTCAAGGTTGGCCACTTTCTGGCGTAACTTGGACTCAATGCAGCCTGAAGCTGCACATACTCAACAACTGCCAACTCCACAAAAACTGATTTGAAACCCAAACGAAAGCTAATTTGAATGAAAGGCCTTACGATAATGTCTTGAGAACTTTCCATGCTTGACCTGCATCACTAAAGTGTAATTTCCATATGACCAGCTCACCTCCCGCATTCAGAAGAAATCAATGCAAGCACATGTCACATAACATAAGCATTGAAAAAGTTTCAATCATTTTGTCATAAAGAAATAGGCAGATTTCAGTGAATGAATTCATACCATCAGCACCAGAGGCAAGGTACTCCCCTGCAAAAGTAAAGAGAAAATTATTTCAATCTTCAAATGATTGTGTGATTGTACTCTAAAAGTACCATCTACATGCTTTAATTAGTTATTTATTAGCCTTATAATATGTTTAATTGTGTTATTTTTAATCCTAATTCATTACTAACTTAGTTTTATGTTTGTTTGTAGGAATCCTAGCTTAAAAAAGACAAATTCATGCTAAACTGGATTCAGCGTTCAAAGTGCGTTCGAACAGTCCCAAGGGCGTTCGAACAGTGCGTCAAATAGTATCACGCCAAAATCAGGTCCAAAGACCGTTCGATGGATTCAAAGAGCATAAAATCCATTCAAAGAGCGTTCGAATGGTCAATTAGGCGTTCAAATGGTGGGCCAGGCCGTTCGAACGGTTTTGAGCTTAAATGCAATGATTTCGGATGCAATCTAATCATAGGTTTCAAGAGGTTACTGTTAAGGTACAAGCTGCTGAAGCACGCAGAGCTAAAACTTTGGAAGCCCATATCTCTCAAACCAGAAAGGCTATTCAGGCCCATAATATGTCGATTTCATATAACTTTTCGATACCTACCACTTTCGTGAAGTGACCCAGCCCATCGAAGCACTCGGTGAGAATCGTCCGTACGACTGACAACAGGATTTGTAGATTAACTCAATTTTTAGTTGTAGATAGATTAGTAAGTAGTAGAATAGATTTAGGAGTTTTATGTTTTTGAAAGAATTGCTAGAGTTGACGTTTTTTTAGGGTTTTAGGAGTAGATTAGAGTAGTTTATTCATAGTTTTCATTCAGTTTTTAATTCCTGTAATTAGATTTCTCAGTCTTTTAATATATTTTTAATACAATTTTCCGTATTTAAGTTTATAATGAGTAGCTAGTTTTTATCTTGGGATCAATTGTGAAGATCGATTGAAGACTTTGGATGAACGAAGGAGTTATGTTCTTGGTTTTAAAGTTAAATTTTCTAGTTTTCTTTTTTCTTCTTCTTCATTCTAAAAACCTTCGAAAACCTGGATGTTTGATTATGTTCGGTAATGCTTATGCGTGAATACCACACTCAGCATATAGGCTACCTTGTAATGTTTATCCGTGAGTTGGGTTCAGTATATACGCTGCATGAATCGATAGTAATTGTCCTTAATTGTAACAATCCAATTTATTTTAGAAGTTGAAGTTTTGAAGAACCCTTGTTTTTATAGCTAAATCTTCTGAATCCGAGACTC
Organism: Euryodendron excelsum; assembly: GCA_033060915.1. Classification (NCBI taxonomy): domain Eukaryota; kingdom Viridiplantae; phylum Streptophyta; class Magnoliopsida; order Ericales; family Pentaphylacaceae; genus Euryodendron; species Euryodendron excelsum. The sequence continues at coordinate 40,213,708 of CM065383.1, forward strand.
GCGACGTAGTCGAAGGATTTGAGTTATTAAATTATTTTCTTCGAAATTTCAAGAGACGCAATTGATTGGATCAATTGACTCCAGGACTTTTTTTTATTTCTTAGTTTAAATTAGATAACAAATCTTTTCTCAACCTAAAATCAGATTTTTGTTTATTGGAGTGTTTTTTCTTAAGATTTTTGATCCACGGTAAATTTTCCTATTTACGTACACCATCTTCCTTGTGAAATCGACCTCGTGCTTACGAGAAATTATTACTACATCTCAGCCGTGCACTTGCGGTTAAATATCACCCTTTTAGGGAGCGATCATAGTGTTATTAAAAAAAATTACTGAAGAGACCATAAACTGTTTTAGCAATTATTTTAGAAAACTGTAGTGAGAAATTTACTTGATGAAAAGTTTCAGACAATGGATGAAGTCTGAGAAATAAATAAAAATGTCCACTTGAGCTCATTAATATGTGTATAGTAGTTTCTTGAAAATCCCATGTAGTCGGAACTACACTTCGTTGAGTAGAGTATATTCTTGGGAGTAGTCAAGCTAGCGAAATAAAGGGAGCCAAGAATGAATGAACTCTAGATAAAAGCTCATACAACCAAGCAGAGAAATGTCCATCTGTGGAAGCTCTAAACCAAAGTATGATCCAGGGCAGCCTAGGTTTCTTAATTTCAAAGGCTGACTACAATGGAAGAGCTGGTGTTTTAAGGGATTAGGAAAGAAAATAGAATTACGGTTGGTCTTAGTCTAAAAAATTTACTAAAAGATCATTACACTAAAAGCCAATGTGACATGTGCTATTCTAAATGCTCAAACACTACACTTCAGTAAGGTTATGGAATATGCATCCAACATGTCTAATTGGATATGCATCCATCAGAAATGTCTACTGATTAAATTTTAGTACATAAGGTTAGAAGTCTCTTATTGCTTCTATATTTTCTATAAGAACACCATTCTACCTCAAGAAATAAAAGAAGACTATCAAAAGACACATATATTTAGTCGTACGTCTTAAGTCCCTAGACTTGGGAAATTGATGTTTGATGCTTAGAGATGTTCTGATGTAGGACAGGTTGCTAAAGAAACATTTGGATTTTGAAAATTAGCAGTTTTTTCGTTTCTGGAAAGTTTTATTTTGGGCAATAACTATTTCCTGGAGTTTCTAACTTTGACAAGGTTTTTATTAGAATGGTCCTTTATGTTCCCATTCTCCAAATTCAAGCTCAACTCAGATTTGTTATTTTTGGCAGTTATTTCTTATTTATTTATCATTACCAATTGGGTTTGGTTTAGGTTGTAACATTTAGAATTAATACTATTCTTCGGCTACACGAGGCAGCATCACGTACGCCACTGCAAAGACACAACCCTGTCCCTGTAAAGGCTAAAAGCTAATGATGCATGTCATATGACGATACATAATGAACATTCATTGGCATAAATGCTTAAACTGTTCAATTGAGTACAATCAAGGATACCTAGATCCCAAACTCCCCTATGTTGATGCTAATATTATTAGACATACATTGAATGGAATGATAGAATTACATGAAGAAGAATTTGGAAATGAAACAATGAAGCTTGAAATTATGAAAGTAACTAGCAAAGTTTACCAAAAAAATATGTATAGTAAAATATATTTTAAAAAAGCTAGCCTTGTTTCAAGAAAAGGATAACTCAGAGAGAAGAACCAGCCATATAGTCTCAAGGCTTTCAAATACACAGAACAATTTTTTTTTTTATTGAATAGGTAAGACTATTGTCTTGTTAGGGGAGGAAGCTGGGGTTTGAAACCCAGACCATAAGCTAGGCTTCATAGGGTCCCAACTACTGGCTCTTTTTCCAAACACACAGAATAATAAGTACCATAAACTCTCATTGGACCCCAAATATGAACATGGCAAAACTTTCAATGCTGTAAATTCATAATTTAGATAATATATATGCCATAAAATTGGTGACAAAAAATGAGAGTGTCCTCAATAAAACAAACTACATTTGGTAATGGAGGTTCATCCTTACCAGAAGGTGAGAAGCGAAGAGCATTTACAGCAGAACCATGGTAAGCAAGGCTATTCTGATCAGAAGCTGTAGGGGTTTTCTTTTGCACTTTGCCTGAATTAATAATCCATAGCTGGATGTTGCAGTTTTAAGACAATCATAATTAGTCCAAGAGAATATCATAGTTAAAAAAAAAATTAAACTTCTAACTGCAACAAGGCACAGGCAAGTATCCAAATTTTGTTTCGAAGTTGTTAGGATTTAAGTTGTTGGCAATCTGTGAACAAATTTTATTATTTTCTAATTGATGTAATTTTATTAGACTGGGTTGTATTTGATTGGAAATTAGAACCAATTGTACAGGAATCTTCAAATCGCGGCACCAGAGGATCAAATCTATGCAAGTGTAGCAAAACTCCAAGAACAAGGCAGCATAGGATCTTTTGTCATTACTAAAGCCAGTGGGATTGATCCTACCATAGGGAGATTGATCTTGGAATTGTGTCCCGTGCAAATCTTGTTTCAGAAGCAAAGGCAAATTTTTTGCATTTGTGGCGGGACTTCATGACCAAGTCAATATTGGCAGCTAATAATCAGTCGTCAGCAGCGTACATCTGTGTTTATCAAAGAAGTTGAAGCTCAGAGAAGAAAATTACAGGGGAATGTTCACAAAAGGTTGTGCTAGACCTAAGTGTCGGCTACAGATATTATACGTAGATATTCGGCCATTTAATCACTGAAGATAAAAGGTGGTTGTGTCAATGAAGAAAATCTCTGAGTGATCAATGAGAAGTGGCAGAGCGTTGAACATGGTGATTCTTTCATTTATACACCCGGATATTAAGGTGGCTATGGCAGTGAACTGTCTTGGATTCATTTCTATAACGTTCTAAGTTCTGCAATCAATGAAATTATCCATCAAGTAGAAAGAAAAATTTGTAACCTGATAGTGAGAGAAAAAGGAGAGAAAACAGGGTCTAAAAGTGAGATAAAAAGAGTGAGACTTTGTTATGAGTGATCAAGAGCTATTTGTATTTTATTTTGATGTATGAGTGGGGTCTCAAAATAATTAGTAAGCAATATCCGAGTGTAAGAGTGTCGGTAGAGTTTAATCTGTCTAGGTGGATTTCTAAGGCAGAGACTCGATGACGGTGATCAAGCATGGAGAATGGTGAATCGTGGATTCGAGCAAGAAGGTAATGTCCAAAGATTCAGAGAGTATGAATTGTAAGTTGTAACTTGTTAACCAATCATTGATATAGTGCTTGATTGAACTGAACCTGGAATTGGTCCCGTGGTTTTTCCCAAGTTAGGTTCCACAAAAAGAATCACATGTCTCCTCGTATGATTTTTTTTTTTTTTTTTTGAATTATTGGGATGCAACTGATTTAATTGGATTAATGCAGGAATTGGTTAATTACTTGAAAGGATTAATGCAGGAATTGGTTAATTAATTGGGATACAACTGATTTAATTAATTGAAAGGAATTCCTTAGAATCTGGTAAATAAAAACCTGATTAAGTTCAATATGCCAAAAGAAGGAAAAAAAAAATCCAATTTCCTTCCAATAAATCTTCAAAAAAATATAGGACCCAAACCAATATGAGTTCTTTGAGTTGAAAAAAAAAATGTTGATATTCTAAACAGACATGACCAATCTTTAAGAAAACATATTGCAAACTAAGCTTCTTTGTGCAAAAAACCACATAAGAAATCAAATCAAAAAGCCAATTCTGGCATTGAAAAAAAAAACAAAATAACAATTTGCTGAACACAGTACTCACATCTACTGAGAAAGATATGAAATAAAACGAAAGGGTCATACCTTAATGTCGAAATCGGCGCCGCCTCTGGCGAGAATTCCGGAGGGAGGGTGAAAATCTAGGGGTAGGACGGGCTTAGTGTCGTGCTAATTGATCTGAACAGTGCCTCCCCTCATAGCAACTAGGTTTTCTTCTATACGACGGTAACGAGAGGGGTTTTGGAGGGAAATGAGGGAGGCTAATAGAGGGGCTGATATTGATTTGGCGGGAAATGACGCAATGTTCTCTCTTTCAACTCTCAGTAAAAACAGACCTATGGCTTATTTCAGTGGTTTATAATTTTTTAATATTCTTTAAATTTTGTTAGTTAGAGAATTAAAAGCATAAATTAAAATTTTATATAAAAAAATAAGAAATTAAATTCTGATTGAGAAAAATCAATAAAAAAATTAGTAAAATAAGATGATAGTATTATAAAGCACGGAAAAAATACATAGAAAATGTTTTATTATTCACTATAAAAAAATGTAAAAGAATTGAGAAAAACTAAATTATATGCGAGAGACAATGAGCTCATTGGGTAAAACTAGTTAATTGTCTTTAAACTAGCATGTTAACGAGATCTTCTATAAATCACAAAATTTTATGAATGTGAATCTCAGTTGATCATTGTCTTACTTTTAGAAAATTTTCTTTGCGGTTTACTAGTATAATTCTTACCTAACAAATCTTCTCAAATTATTACAATTTTCACCAAGTATTTTATAATTATAAAAATAGTAGTAAACTTTGAGTCAATAAAGTAAGTTCAAAAATACTTTAAGTTTTTAACATAATGATAATGCAAAAATTATGTAATTAGAATAAAGCCCATTACGTTTAGATAAGTCAAAATAAATCTAATCCTTTTATAAAAGCACCATGGTGAGTCATATTGATGGTAAGGGGTGTTTGGAATGGTCCTTAAAAAACCATAAGCTATAAGTTTAAAAGTTTTAAAAAGTCAATTTTTTTAAGAGTTAATTACATCAAGACCCCCTCAACTATGACCCTTTTTCACTTTATCCCCTTCATCTATAAAATGTTACAATTACACTCATTATCTTGCAATTAATTCCTATCTTATCCTTCTATTAGAAAAAATAAGCAGAATTTTATCATGTGATTTGCACATGAGTACTATATCTTCATTAATACCTAAAATACCATTCTATTACAAGAAAAATTAATTTAATGACCAAAATGATAAATGTTAAATAGATGGAAGAACTTAAATAGCGAAGTCTGAATTTACTAAAATCACAAACTAACTTTTCAAAATCGTAAATTTTAGTCATTAAATTAGTTTTTCCTCTAATATAAGGGTATTTTAGGTATAAATTAAGCTATGGTATTCATGTGCAAATCACATGATAAAATTCTATCTATTTTTTCTAACAAAAAGCAAATATAAGGATAAGAAGAGAATTAATTGCAAAGGTAAGTGGTGTAATTGTAGTATTTTATAAATGAAGGGGGCAAAGTGAAAAAAAGCCATAGTTAAGGGGGTTTTGTGTAATTAACCCTTTTTAAATGGCTTTTTCAAGCCCAAACTAGAGCTAAAAAGCCATTTTTTTTAGAGGGAGTCAAACACTATTTAAAAAAGTTATAAGTTTAAACCATAAAATACTAAAAAAAGTCACATCCAAATACCTTATAAGTTATAAGAATAATTACATTTTACCTTCTCGTAGTTTGGGATAATATCAAATAACCCCTTTTGTGATTTAAAAGTGAACAGTTAACTCCGTTATGGTTTGTACTTGTTTGCAAAATGGATGAAACCATAACAAATTTAGTGAAAAAACAAAACTGTCCCTGCGAAGAAAAAAAACAAAACTGTCCCTGCGAAGAACAACCCTTTATTTTGACATAAAATGACAAAATTATTTTTTTGATGTACCATCTTAAAGAGATGAAATAACAAAAATATTACTGTAACAGAGTCGCCACTAACTGTAAAGGTTTTCATCTACTTTATAGTTAAGTCCAAACAATAGAAAGGTTATGTATTTACTTTTAAGCCGATCATCTCATTTTCACTCAAATCATAAAGGGAATAAAGTGTAGTTACTCTTAATTTATATAAATGTTGGAAGATTATTCTCTATAGTTGGTTCATTAAATTACGTACGCAATTGGGTTAAAATTTGTTATTCATAAAAATTAGTTATAACAGACAATAAAGCTATTACAAATTTACCATCTCTTGGTCCAATATTTTAAAATAATTAATCTAAAGAATATAAAATAAATCGTTACAAGAAAAATGGCCTAAAAATAAGCTTAGGTCCAAATAGTTTGAACTCAACCAATTTATATGGATCAATCAATAATCTTATTAGGTAAACAAAATTGCTACTTCCAAAAGGAAAAAAAAATAAAAAAAATAAGAAGTAAATATTGTGTTAGAACTCATAAAAAAAATTTCTAGTTAAAACAACTAATTGGGGAAAAATGATATTATATCATGAATACCCCTTGGCTATGAATTGATGAAGATGCAAATGAACCATTTGTTGACCGTAACCTACTTTTTTATAAAATGGTTTTTTAGATAAAAAAAAAAAACTTTCCACCTTAATTAAACTAAGTGTGACAGTATATAAACATAATTTGAGCAAAATTATTAGTTATTTTTATAACTGCAATTGAGAATAAAAATTAATCCTTAGTAAATGCCTTTTAAGTCCTAAACAAAGTGTTTATATATACAGAAAGTATATGTAATATCTTTTCTTACTCTTAAACACAAGTGAATCTCACATAAATTTATTAATGTGGGTTCAATAATCTTGTGTCTAAAAGTGAAAAAATAGATCGAGAAATAAGATTGTATATAACATCACATATGTCACATCCAGTAACCCGGCCTATCCGGATTCTGGATGTATGATCGGCTAGTAGCAAGACTACCTCAAGCCGCATTTCATAAATCGGTTGAACACCTATGCATTTACCATTTAAAAGATACATAATCGCGGAAATAAGATTTTATGAACTTAAAATAAAACGTGTCATATATAGCAGAGCCGTGCCTAATCTCCAAAATATAAACATACCATAAAATGGGCCTATTGAAAGTCACCATAGTTATAACATTATAATATTACAAAATATTAGAGTCCAGCCCATATACATATTGCATATTATAAGTGTAACGACCCGAATTTTTTCAGACCGTTAAAAAGATAATAACTAACTAAAATAAACTCCAAAGTAATACCACTTCAATTGCCACATCTCGTCACCAATATTACAATTAAAAAAAAGTCTCTAAGAATTTGACTACAAAAGATAGACAACTTCCGTAATACAATAGCTTCTGAAAATTAATAATTAGCTGACTCAATCCGCAACTCGAAAAAGATAAACTCTAAAATCTTACTTTTTCCTTGCTTTACCTTAACCTGAAAAATAAAATTTAACTAGGAAGTATACAATACGACAGGAGTACAAGTGCTCAACTTAGGATAATAAAAACAGAGTTCGACATTCAATCACATCAGTTCAAGAGAAAATCAAATGATCGAACTAACAAGATATTAATAAATCAGGACATAATACATATAACAATTATTCCAATGTTTCAATCATTAATCCATGGTTCCATCACAGCCCAATACCCGGCCCTTCTCAGTATCATGCCAAACACCACCAGTGCCATGATGTTATAACCAATTCCAATAACTAGTATCCATATACCGTAGAGTCATCATTCCATAACCATTTCTAATAACAGGCCAGCGGGTGCGTTTAAACAAGTGTTGATTAGTTCCATGGCACATCAGCCATAATAAAATTCAACGGTTTCAAAATAGCATTATCAAGGAGTTCAACAACGAACACAATACACAAGAATATGTTGGAATACACTTAGTAGAGCCAAACATCGTATAATGATGGTATATAACGAGCATTCCAAAATTAGTATCATCAAGGAGTTCAACAACGAACACAATACACAAGAATATGTCGGAACACACTTAATAGAGTCAAAAATCATATAACCATGGAATTTAACCAGCATTCCAAAAATAGCATCATCAAAGAGTTCAACAACGAACACAATACACAAGGATATGTCGGAACACACTTAATAGAGTCAAAAATCATATAACGATGGAATTTAACGAGCATTCCAAAAATAGCATCATCAAGAAGTTCAACAACGAACACAATACACAAGGATATGTCGGAACACACTTAATAGAGTCGAAAATCATATAACGATGGAATTTAACGAGCATTCCAAAATAGCATCATCAAGAAGTTCAACAACGAACACAATACACAAGGATATGTTGGAACACACTTAATAGAGTCAAAAATCATATAATGATGAAATTTAACAAGCATTTCAAAAATAGCATCATCAAGCAGTTCAACAACGAACACAATACACAAGGATATGTCGGAATACACTTAATAGAGCCGAAAATCATATAACGATGGAATTTAACAAACATAACTATGCAAGAGGAATACAATTCAAGAAATAAGAGGAATCTACTTTTACAAAGAGATTTGAAGAGTAGCCTATTGTATACATTCGGTTACCTCAATCGCATTCCACTTATCTCGCAAAGATCACCACACAACCCGAAACATCTCTTTAAGTTTCTTGGATTAGGATAAGGCTTAGGTTTTTCTCTTACCCGAGAGCCTCCTTCCTTTCTCCCGAACTCTCCCTCTTCCAAACTCCTCTTGTTCCCTCTCTCTTTCTCTCTTTCTTATTTCTCTCTCTCTCTCTCTCTCTCTCTCTCTACAACAGCTGGTATATGATTTGTATGGAAGCCCATGCCTAGCATGCCCATGTCCAAGAACTTGGACCATGGGTGAATTCTCTCCCCCTCTCTCTTGGTTCACCCTTCTCTCTCTATCTCCCCTTTCTATAATTATCTCCAAGTCTTATGGTCAAAACTTGGGGAGAAGGGCAACCATACTTATTGAGGGAGCATGGGGCATTTTGGGTCCAAGTGTGCC
>CM065383.1:40227500-40487500 GCA_033060915.1 Euryodendron excelsum
AAAAATACCATCATCAGGATGATAAATGTTGTGTCCTGACAACCCGTGGCCACCCCAAAACTTCAAAACTGACCGTCAGGACGATAATATACACCATCCTGATGATCCCTACAAATTTTGGTTCGAGAATGGCTTTTCCAATGGGGTCACCCATCCTAGTACTACTCTCGCCCAAGCACACTTAACTGCAGAGTTTTGATGAGATCAGGTGTATTAGTGCTGGTATGATCGCACCCGAAAGCTTCCCATCGCTTTTTTCTTTTAAGCCTCGCCGCGCCAGCTTGGTTTTCTTACGCTCGCCGCGAACAAATAGAACATTAAATAAATAAATAAATAAATAATAAAACAAGCTCTCTCCCTGTGATACTCAATTTGGATTATAATCAAACACGAATTTCGTTGCTGCCAAAAAAAGGCCGCGGAGAACGATGCTAACTCTCGCCCCACAAAATGCTGCCAAAAAAACGTAAGGGTGCAATACAAGGACTTCCCAGGGGGTCACCTATCCTAGTACTACTCTCGCCCAAGCACACTTAACTGTGGAGTTCCGATGGGATCAGGTGCAATAGTGCTGGTAAGATCGCACCCGAAAGCTTTCCATCGCTTTTTTCTTTTAAGCCTCGCCGCGCCAGCTTGGTTTCCTTACGCTCGTCGCGAAAAAATAGAAAATTAAATAAATAATAAACAAGCTCTTTCCTTGTGATACTCAATTTATATTATAATCTAATAAGAATTTCGTTGCTGCCAAAAGAATTTTCAATCCAAACCACCCCAAACTCTACCAAACTCTGTCAATACTTCTAGGGTTCAAAAATTGATTCAAGAATACTACAATATCTCAAAATGGGGCAAAATAAATAAGCTAATCAAAGAGATCTAAGGTTTGAAATCTCAAACCTAACATGCATAAATTTGGGGGGTTTTCAACCCCAACTCCCAATCCATCTATAGAAGTTTATAAACTCTCAAAATCCAGCTAATTAGGACTCAAATGAGTTACCAAACACAACTACAATACATATATATACATGCTCATACATAGATTGGGAAAATCTTACATTCTTCCAAGCTTTCTCCAGCTTCATCAATGGTGGTTTCTTGTGGGGTTGAGCTTCCTAAGCTTCAATCTCCTCTTAGCTTCCTTCCTTTTGATCTTCTCCTTTCCCTTCTTCTTCTTCTTCTTCTTCTTCTTCTTCTTCTTCATCTTCTTCCCCTTCTACGACAGGTGTGTGTGTGTGTGTATAGAGGACACCCTGGGAATTAATCCCATGTGTTTCGCACACAAGAAATAAGCTATAACATGCATTACCATTGGTCATTTTGACTTAAGGGCACATTAAAATAATACATAATTTAAGAAATACACATTAAATAAGATAATAGAGGTTCGAGATATTACAACATACCTAGAAGTGTATTTTGATTTAGGTTAGTGGTTTCAATAATATTCAGGTGGATTCAGATCCTCTCCATTACATCTATGGACTGGATATCTCCATTCTATTTAATATTAGGGTGACACCTCATTTAAATGGATAATTAATAAACCAAATGAAATCACCTCACTTTGATTTTTAAAAACTATACAATACTTGCCGTTTTACACAAATAAGTAAAATCTTTCAATATTTTTTTTAAAAACTTGCCCAGAAAAAGTTTCATCTAAACTAGGGTTTACTCCTAAACACAATATTCAGCTCTTAAACATAGTCTATCTTGTGCTCTCTCTCTCTCTCTCTCTCTCTCTCTCTCTCTCTCTCTCTCTCTCTCTCTCTCTCTCTCTCTCTCTCTCTCTCTCTCTCTCTCTCATTGGGTGTGTAAAGGCTAAATTGCTCACAAACAACATTTTTCTTGTTCGATTTTATTCTCTTTGTATGTATGTTCATCCTTGTATGATTATATCTATGTGTGTATTCACATTAATCTGATTTTCCCTTACTTGCCTGAATATAGAGAACAATAAGAGCGGGTTTTTTTTTCCCTCCTTCAAATTGTTGGCTCTGTAACAAAGGCCCCTCAAGTTCTAGGACAAAACGGTGAAGCTTTTCTCAAGTTTAGGAGCAAACCAAAGTTTAGATAGATGCTTTCCGCCATTAATTATAAAAAAAATTAAATGATTTTATTTATTTATGCAAAATGACGTAGTATTGTAAGGTTTTTAAAACTTAAAGTGAGGTGATTTTATGTGATTCATTGATTGTCCATTTACATGAGGTGTCACCCTAATATTGAATGGAATGGAGATCTCCATTCTATAGGTGTAATGGAGAGGATCTTGATCCTATTTAGTTGAAGTAGAAATTGTAGTTTCTTAAACAAAACTATGATTCTTCCAATTTCATATGGAAAATTTGAAATCTAAATCCATAACATGTATGATGCATTAACAAATTTTCCTTTTAACATAAATGGACATCATATTTTGTTTTGAGAAAGCTAAACCCTATGCAACTGGTTAAAATGGAAAGCACAGGCTAAGGTTTTTGATAAATACAAGGAGCCCTACTTTTTAATTTTTTTTAGTTACAAAAAATAGATATGTAGAAAGGATATTTCACATACCTGCCAAAAAATATTGCTCCACAATACCCATAGCTATCTATAGAAATGCCCAATCCTAATGCAAGCAAAGGGACTACGCTCAGGCAATCACCCTGAAGATTCTATAAAATAGGTTAAACTCCACCGGTGGCTACGAGGACTCTAACCCAAGTATTATCACTTGAGAAAGCAAGTTCAACGCGTTGAACCAACTATCGATGGCTTTTGACTTTTTACTATTTGCCTTCATAATAGAATATTATTGATTATACTTATACCCCCAAGGTTTTCAACAAATGCAAGGAAAACCCCCTGAGGTGAGTGTAAGTTCCTTTAACTAAATATTATTAAAAATAATCTATATTTATTGGTATATATCATAGATACTTATGCCTTTGACTAAATACAATAGAGACCTAAACTTGGAATAAAATTTTATCATCTCGTAATTTCTTATTTTAATAACCAATAAATTAAGTACTTAATCATTTTTATTTTTATATTATGAGAGGAACAGGTAAGCTACTATAAAAGGAACAGGTAAGTTTTAGCGATTGACGTGCCCAGCCAACCATCCCTCCTTCTATCCCATCCCAACTAATGGCAAGAAAATTCTGATGAGGATATTTTCGGTCTGAATTATTGGGAAATCAGAACACCATATCTTCAACAATCAATCTTCAAGCTGAAAATCTGCAGCATATAATCTGCAGCTGAAAATCTGCAGCATATAATCTGTAGATTGCTAGAAATCTACAGTAGTCACAACTGAAAATCTAGAGTGTTTATAGCTAATGATTTCATTTATTTGTCATAGTTACTGCTGCAATTCAGCAGCATTCTATTATATATTTGTCCATTGAAACCAATAAAGATATACAGTTTTTGACTGCCATTTTCATCTTAACATGGTATCAGAGCAAGGTTAACTTGCTGTTTACAGTATCCTTCCTCTGTTTCTTGATGCTGCTATGGCGAATGTTCCAATCCAAACCACTGACGATTCTCCAGTCAATTCTACTTTTTCAGATCCATCTACCATGGATCCTTATGCCTCCTCACCATATTTTCTCCACCATTCTGACAGTCCAGGTACCATTCTTGTCTCCAAATCTCTTACAGGAGATAATTATGGCACATGGTTTCGAGCTATGCGTATGGCGCTCAATGCAAAAAATAAGCTTGCCTTCATTGATGGCTCTCTTCCATCTCCACCCACTTCGTCACCCCTTTTTCCCAAATGGGATCGAGCTAATGACATGATTCGATCATGGATTCTTAATTCTCTCTCGCCTGAAATAGCAGATAGTGTAATTTACACTACCTCAGCCTATGAGATCTGGATTGATTTACGAGAACGCTTTTCGCAAAGCAATGCTCCACGCATCTTTGATTTAACTTGATCTATAGCCACTCTCCAACAAGAAGGGTTATCCATTGCTGCTTATTTCAATCATCTTAAGACTTTCTGGGATGAATTAGCTTCACTTTCTGTCTTTCCACCATGTTCTTGTGGTGCTTCTAAAGCTATTCTGGAATTTACGCAGCAACAACGCCTCATGCAATTTTTGATGGGGTTGAATGAGTCTTATTCCTCTCTCCGAAGTCATATTCTCCTGATGGATCCACTTCCCTCTGTTTCTCGGGCTTATAGTCTACTTCTTTAAGAAGAAAAACAACGGGCACTCCATGTTGCGCCTAAACCAACCATAGATACTTCAGCTATGGCTGTTTCTCGAGGCAAAAATTTTGACAAAAGACAATTCAACAACAAACCAAATCAGCAACCAAATTGCTCTCATTGTGGGAAGGACAATCACACAGTGGATCATTGCTACAAAATCATCGGTTATCCTTCAAATTAGCCATCAAATCAGCAACCAAATTGCTCTCATTGTGGGAAGGACAATCACACGGTGGATCATTGCTACAAAATCATTGGTTATCCTCCAAAACGGACTGGAAATAGCTCTGTCCAGTCTTATAACAAGCATCGGCCACTAGATCAACGACGACAGCCTCATCATCCAATGCAACAGTTCACACAATCTTCACTGTCGCAAGTGCATAATGCCCAACAACCACACCATGGTGTTGGACTGTTGCCCACTCCTGCTACAACCAACATTGAAGGTAACAGCATCTCCATTCCTCAATTCACGGCAGAAGAGTACCATAAAATTCTCTCTCTCATATCTCCAGGTAGCTCACAACTAGTTAATCTCGCAGGTAATTCCTTTGCATCCTTCTCTTCATTTTCTAATTCTTGGATAATAGATAGTGGAGCCACAGATCACATGGTCTCTACTCCTGATCTTTTACAGCATACTACTACTCTTGTGCAAAAGCCAGTTTGCTTGCCAAATGGTCAACTTGCTCCCATTTCTCATATTGGCTCTACAACTCTTTCTCCTGACATTCATCTTGATAATGTGCTTTGTCTTCCTTCTTTTAAGCATAATCTATTATCTGTTAGCCAGTTAACAAAAAACATGAATTGCAGCATCACCTTTTATCCTGATTCGTGCATCTTGCAGGACTTGTCCACGAAGAAGAAGATTTTCTTGGGTAAGGAACGGGGAGGACTTTATCTGCTTGAACCTCGTTGTTGTCACTCTGCTGTTAGACCCACTAAACCACCCCACTTTGACCTGTGGCATTGGCGTCTTGGACACCCATCTTCGGCTCGTTTACTTCGTTTATCTCAGAACAATTCTTCTATATCCATTTCAAATGAATGTGCTTGTGACATTTGTCCCATTGCAAAACAAACTCGAGTTCCTTTTTCTTGGAGTCAAATTTCTAGTAATAAACCTTTTCAATTGATCCATTGTGACATTTGGGGTGGTTATGCAACTCCTTCCCATTCAGGTGCACATTATTTCCTCACAATCGTTGATGACTTTACAAGAGCTACTTGGGTGTTCTTAATGCAAGTTAAATCAGAAACCAAGCATTTTCTACTATTGTTTATTGCTCTTGTAAAAACCCAATTTCAAGGCCAAATTTGCAAAATTCGAACTGATAATGGTCGTGAATTTTTCCATACTGATGTTCAAAAATTTCTCCATGGTGAAGGCATTATACATGAGTCTAGTTGCGTCTACACCCCCCAACAAAATGGTGTAGTTGAACGCAAGCATCTCCATCTTCTTAATGTTGCTCGTGCTTTACGTTTTCAAGCCAATCTTCCTCTTTCATTTTGGGGGGAATGTGTTCTAACTGCCGCATATCTCATTAATAGAATACCCACACCATTGTTGAAAAATCGATCTCCTTATGAAGTTCTATTTCATAAGAAACCCAGTTATGATCGGCTTCGAGTATTTGGTTGCTTGTGCTATGCTTCCAATACTAATATCCAACATAAGTTCGATCAACGAGCCAAACCTGGCATTTTTGTTGGCTATCCATATGCTCAGAAAGGGTATCGAATTTTTGATCTGGCTAGTCATCGAATTTATACGAGTCGTGATGTTAAATTTTATGAGCACATCTTTCCTTATCGAGATGCATTGCGAGCATCCAATCCATCCAGTGTTTTGCCTCTCCCATTACCAGATACACCCACTGTCCTTGGTCAACAATTTTTTTCTGATCCTTTAACATCTAGCACTAATACATCAACCCCTATACCAGATATTGCCCCTTCTAATTCAGCATCCCTCCAAAATGGCAATGTTCAAGGTGCACCACCTCCACATTCTTCCACCGCACCAACTCTACGCCGCACCACGCGCATTATTAAACCTCCATCTCATCTATCTGATTACCATTGTTCTGCAGTCAGTAGTCCTTCAAACTTCCCAAGTAAGTCATCTTCTTTGCAGGGCGGTTCTACAGGTACTCCATATCCTATGTCAACTTACTTGTCTTACGATCAAATGTCTGCTTCCCATCATGCTTTTCTTGTTACTCTAACTTCCATTCCAGAGCCCAAAAACTTCAAAGAAGCTGTTAAGTTACCTCAATGGAGAGAAGCGATGACCACTGAAATTCAAGCTTTAGAGGCCAACGATACATGGACTCTTACCAAATTACCGTCTGGTAAACATCCTATTGGTTGCAAGTGGGTTTATAAGGTTAAATATAGATCGGATAGCATTGTTGAACGGTATAAAGCACGCCTTGTGGCAAAGGGTTACACCCAACAAGAAGGGATTGATTATCATGAGACTTTTGCTCCTGTTGTTAAGTTAGTCACTGTGCAATGTCTCTTAGCAATTGCTGCCATTCAAGGATGGCCTTTGCATCAACTAGATGTCAACAATGCTTTTCTTCATGGTGACTTAGATGAAGAAGTGTACATGACAATTCCACCAGGATTTCAAAAACAAGGGGAGCAAACTCTATGTAAGCTCAATAAATCCTTACATGGCCTCAAGCAAGCTTCCTGTAATTGGTCCGTGAAGTTTTCACAAGTGTTATTAACTGCTGGTTTTTCTCAATCTAAAGCCGACTATTCACTCTTCACTCGAACTCGAGGTTCCTCTTCAATTTTCATCCTTGTGTATGTGGATGACATCATTATTACGGGCAATGATTTATCATCCATTCAAGCCTTGAAGATTTATCTTGGAAGAAAATTTCATATTAAAGATCTTAGCCCTCTCAAATACTTCCTAGGCATTGAGGTATCACGTTCCAGCAAGGGCATATCTCTCACACAACGGAAATATACTCTTGAATTACTTGATGATGTTGGACTTCTTGGTGCTCGACCTGCTGCCTTTCCCATGGAACAACATCTTAAGCTCACCAACATGGACGGTAACCCATTGGAGGATCCATCTTTGTATCGGCGCCTTGTTGGTCGACTGATTTACCTCACAATCACAAGACCTGATGTTGTCTTTGCTGTGCACATCATAAGTCAATTCATGCATCAACCAAGAAAACCACATCTTGATGCTGCCATGCGATTGCTCCATTTTTTAAAGGGTACTCCAGGACAGGGCATTTTTTTGTCTTCTACTAGCAAGCTTCATTTAATCTCTTATTGTGATTCAGATTGGGCTAGCTGTCCCATGACTCGACGGTCAACTACTGGTTATTGTACCTTACTTGGTGATTCCCCTATCTCATGGAAAACCAAGAAACAGAGCACTGTCTCGCGATCCTCTGCCGAAGCTGAATATCGAGCCATGGCATTAGCAGCTTGTGAACTTCAATGGTTGAAATATCTTCTTACTGACTTGGGAATCTCTCACCCATCTCCCATGACGTTATATTGTGATAACCAAGCTGCCCTCCACATTGCAGCCAACCCAGTTTTTCATGAGCGAACCAAACATATTGAGATTGATTGCCACCTTATCAGAGAAAAAATTCAATCGGGTCTTCTTCATACTGCTTATACTCATTCACGAAATCAACTTGCGGATGTTTTCACAAAAGCACTTGGCAAAGAAGCTTTCCACAGGCTCATTGGCAAGTTAGGCGTTCACAATCCTCACGCTCCAACTTGAGGGGGAGTATTGGGAAATCAGAGCACCATATCTTCAACAATCAATCTTCAAGCTGAAAATTTGCAGCATATAATCTGCAGCTGAAAATCTGCAGCATATAATCTGCAGATTGCTAGAAATCTGCAGTAGTCACAACTGAAAGTCTGGAGTGTTTATAGCTAATGATTTCATTTATTTGTCATAGTTACTGCTGCAATTCAGCAGCATTCTATTATATATTTGTCCATTGAAACCGATAAAGATATACAGTTTTTTGGCTGCCATTTTCATCTTAACATGAATGATGACCTTATATATGTAGTAACTAATAAGGGCATTTTGTTTTTTTTTTTTGTATTTTAGAATATCAAACCACTAATATCATCTACAAACGGCCACATCAACATAAAATTTCATGGCATATTGGAGTCTTATGTATTGATTTGTTGATCTCTAATCCTGCCAGAATTGGAGGGATGAATAGACTAGATACAAGCTAATTTTTGGTGTATGTTGAATATTCGAATTGGGTTATGGACCCAAACCAGGTCGTTCATGGTTGGTTAACCTTATAGGTACACCAATATAGATAAAGACCTGTCTGTTAAAGGAGGGCAAACATGTTTCTCGGAGGTAACTCTTTTTATTTTATTTTTTTTTTGTGAAAAGCCAAAAGATTTTTATTGATAGGATACACCAAAACAGAGAGGATTCCACTAGCCATAAGCTGGCTTTACAAAAAACCCCCAACCAGGAAGAAACCGAAGAAACCAAGGCTGAACAGAGATCAATCTAAGCTTGATTGGTGCCTTTTGGGTTCTATTTAATTATATTCTGGCAAGACAACCAACAATGTTTGTGTGTGATAAACCGTATGTATAATGATATAGGTAATCCCATTTTTCAATTCATTTTCTCATTCCTTGACACAATGAGCCGAAGAATATATTGACAAGGCTTATATTGACCTCATAATTGAAGAACGTATTGACATGGGTATTGAGATTGATCGCCATTTTTTTGTAATGGCTGAGACCACATTTTCATTTTTTTGTCCAGTTTTTTCCCTCCACCTCATCTGTTTCCGTTGCCTTATTTTCAACGTTGAGCAAATGAAGGACCATCATCATACTGGAGTTTTACCTACCAATACGTAATGCCATCACATATTAAGGACCGAGCATATATATATATGTGTGTGTGTGTGTGTGTGTGTTGATATCATTTTATCATGCATAGATAGGCAAATATTATAATCTCTATCTTCCATTTGATCGTGGTTTTAGGTAAAGTTTATTTGACTTTCTTTAGACAATAGTACAACCTTTATTATTCAACTCAAACTTTTGTTATTCTTCTTCTGGCTATTCTTGATGGAAAGAATAAGAGAAATTCACACTTTTGTCTTTGGAGAGTATAACCATGCGACAGAGAATGTTCAATCAGCTTTTATGGTCAAGATGGTGATGACTGGTTTCGGAAGTGGATGCTCGGAGATAGTCTTTTGCAGATCCCATATGCGAACCTTTGCCCACCATTTCATTCTTCTTAATATCTTCTTGAATATGCAAATCCTCATCAATGGTTAGTATGACAGCTTGTGTACCGTGTGGTCCCGGTATGATGGCTTCTTGGACTTTCAGATGTTCGTCAACTTTTACTGTATCGGTTTCTTGAATTGCTTTCTTCTTTCTCTTCTTAATGAAGCAGCAAAGAGCAACTGAGAGGAATGCGAGAAAGAACAGGCCACCAAGGGAGACAAAGACAACAACTATAACTGTTGAGTGGTGTCCCGGGTGGTGGGGGTGGAGGGGGAAAAACATAAGGTGGCGGCGGTGGTGGTAGTATTGCTGATGGGGGTGGGGGGGAAAAACAAGAGGTGGCGGTGGTGGTGGTAGTATTGGTGATGGGGGTGGTTTTGCTGCTGGAGGTGGTGGAGTGGAAGGATGATGGGGTGGTGGTGGTGCCACCTTTGGTGGGTATGGAAAATAGTGAGGTGGTGGTGGAGGAAAATATGGAAAGTTGTAGTCATAATTTTGGATAGGAGCCATTGAAATGTGAGATGACAATAAAAGATGGTGGAAGAGATGGGAGAATTATGATTTGGTATGTCATGCCTATTTGTAGTGCTTATTACTATAGTGTATAGTTAGAAGGGTGTTTGAATTTGCATATGTTTGTGCAAACTTCTAAGCTTCTACTGACTTGACCCTCATGCCAAGATTTTGAAGGCTGTCATTGATTGCATTAAAAAACACTTCACCGTTTCTGTTTTCCATCTATATCTATAACACCTCAAATTAAATACTGAACTTGATGGCCTGAATTTGTATATTGTTGTTGGCCTGAATTTGTATGTTGTTGTTTTTTAACGAGTGCTCAAAGACTAACTTGATGGCCTGAATTTGTATATTGTTGTTTTTTAACGAGTGCTCAAAGACTAACTTGATGGCCTGAATTTGTATTTTTTAACGAGTATTTAAGACTAACCGGGAACTTTAAGAGACCCAGATGCATCGTTAGGAGAAACAAAAAAAAAAAAAAAAAAAACCCCACCTCTAATCTGCCTTTTTGGGTTGTTAAGGACTTAAAAGACACCATTTTAGGTTAATTATTCAGCTAACAGAGTTTGGAATATGAATAAACGGAGTAAGAGCGGTGTATTGAATTAAAATATATAATCCGACACGCATTTGGGCTGGGATAGTGTTTAGATCACTCCATTAGAACCACACGACGACTATGTTATAAACTTCCTAAGTATTCTAATTATATTTTAGGGATAATTACAACACCACCTCTTGAATTATTATTCAATATTATTAAATCCTCTTAAACTTTAAACGTAATACATTGACCTCCTTAACTATCAATCTGTATCAATCAATACCTTCTATTTGCATTCCATTAGAAAATAAATAATAAAAAAAATGTTATGTAACTTACCTATATTCACAAAAGTATAATTTTATATTTAAATTGATATTTTTTTATTAGAGTTTTTTTTTTTTTTGTATACCAAACCTTGCTCCAAAAAGAACTCATCTATCAAACTCAATTTATTTTGAACTTATTTACTAAACCACATATCCTTTATGAAGGTGTGGTGTCAAACCACAACTACAACTAGATCTTGTTTTACATATTTCCCATGAAAGTCGTGAAATCAATTCACAACTTCACCTAGATCTTATTTTGCAAAGTTTGAATGAAATTTGTACAACTTCACCTAAAGTCGTGGTTTGAAAACACGACTTCAAAAATAGCTAGGTTTGGTAAAAAAAAGTTCAAAACAAGCTGGGTTCTGTAAAAAAGAGTTTTTTGTGGCTAAGTTTAGTATATAAAAAACTCTCTTTTATTGTAATAATTGTGATTGAAATGCCCTTAAAGTAACATGTAAATACAAGCGCAATTTAAAGGACATTTTAGTCATTAGACAATTATAACCAAACGAGAAGATAAATTTAGGTATAAAATTATATTTTTGTGAACATATACAAGTCATATGATAATTTTTCATATACTCTCTTAACAGATTGCTAATATATTGTTAACATAAAGAATTAATTGATACAAATTCAGGTGGTCAATACATTATGTTTCAGAGTTTAGGGAAGTTCAGTAATACTGAATCATAGTCTAAGGAGTATTGTTATAAATACTACTACACTTTAATAATATAAAATATCCTTGGTATATATAAGTATTAAAATTTTAATGTTACTTTTTATTCTTGGGATTTAGCCTATTTCTTTTTCAATGTTATATTATGTTTGTGTTTTTATAATTTATATTATTCTTATCTTGAAGTTTTATACTGGTTTGATCCATTATAACTCAAACTTTGATTAACTTAAGTGGGTGGGACATAAATGGGGTAGTAAAGTTCAACTCATGTGAGTTTGAGACGGCGTGTGGCTGAACTGCCGGTTGCCATCCAGAGGCCCTTTTAACACTATCAAAGTTGGCCATAGATGAGCTCAGGTGAATGGGGAGTCTTCTCTTCAGCACAGATGGGGTGGCTAGCCAGGGTGAGAAACAATTTTGATTTTGGGAGTTTCTTATAAAAAAGAAGAGACACTTGAGACATAGTGCAGTGTTTTCAAAGTTGCACCACAAGTGATGAACTCAGAAAGGGGCCTGATCACAAGTTGCCCACTACTACACCATCCATTCTCTATTTTTATTTCAATTGCCATATGATTGGAAGCCATGCATTGACAGAATAATGTAATAGAAATGAAAATAGAAGAAAAACAAAAAAAAAAAAAAAGGGCTCATTTTCACTCCAAAAAATGATCATTTTCGTTTTCTGAAAAAGTAAAAAAAGAAAAGAAAAGAAAAGAAAAAGCTACAAAATCTATCACTTACACCTTGATTACTGAACTAAAATGAAATTTTTTTTTTGTTGTTACATCTCAAAGACCAAAATCAGCACCTCTCCTAATACAAAAGAATGGAACAAAAAAGCCAAAAAAAAAAAAAAAAAAGAAGCCTTCTGTTACAAACTTCATCTCAATGCAACTATACATCTCCTTTGGTAAAAATTGCTGCTACCTTGAAAATTGCAGAACTGTTTGGCTGTTGCCAGAGTTAAAAGAATCTATAATGAATTAGAAAGCACAAGGCAGGTCATGTCTCTCCCAGTTTGTCTAATCTGCACCAACTAAAATGAACTAATTAAACAGGCAATTCCAAAAATCAGCTTTCTCAAGTGCCAAAACCAAAATCTAATGATTTTACTTCTCAGATATGTTCGCTATTTTTACTAATATAGAAACAATAACTATTCTTAGTATCACTACTCTTGGATGCCAGAGGGGGTCTGAGGGAGGGTTGTAGATAAAAGTAAACTCTAAGCTAGAATCTACCTATATGTCTTCTGTGGTTTAAAGAATGAAAGCAGATCATCTTAAACCATACAAGAAGTTAAAAATAACACCCAATGACTAAACAGAGAGAGTGAGCCAAGACAGTTCCATTCGCACAACAAAGACTGATTAAATGCACAAGGTGAAGGTGCGAAAAGAAACGCATGCAACAGGCAAAATATAGAACATAGATCAAGCTTGTTAGTTGAAAAACAAGAGACGTTGCTAAAAAGGCCAAGATTATGCAGTCTAGGGACGGACCTATGCTTCGACCGTGCGCTCCCCCTCCCCCAAAACTCTGACGAAATTCTCTTTAGGCCCTATGAATTTTGAGTATTTATGATAAGAAATGGTATATTGCCCCTCTTGAAATTTCAAAAATTTTCTTCTGATCTTCCAAAATTCAATAATTTTTACCTTAAATCCTTAACCCCCGAACAAAATTCAAAATCTTCACCTTGACCTTCCATAGTTGAAGAGAATTTTTATCTTAACCCTTTAACAAAATCCAAAAAATTTCACCTTGGCTCTCTATGGCCACCCTCAATATAATTTCTAGTTTCGTCCCTGATGCAGGCCTAAAGAGTGTGAGGCTTCGTTAACTAAATGCACACATGTTTTATCATGGGAATAGCTTGATCCAACTTGGGTTGGAGGAGAATGATTGCTGCCATAAGGGACATATCAGTCTTTCATGGCAAAGGGGCATTTTACTAGTACGAGAACATTTCAGAACCTAAAATTAATTGGGCATTTGATGGAATTTGATATCCCTCAAGCCCAGCAAAAACATTTCTAGTGAATTCAGGATAAAACTTACTTTATGCCAGCATCATGAGATTGTACGTCCATGGTTAGCTAGCAGGTATGAGAGGACAATTTCATTCCATGCATCAGGCACTCCAGGTAGACACCAGTGGCTACAATCAGACACAGAAGGGTTATCACTCCAGGTACCAACATGTGCATCAGCCCGGAAAGATGACATGGAAGTTATATGCAGAACAGTAATAGGAACTGTCATATTCTTCACAACTTCCATTATGGCATCCGAAAATAGGCTTTGGTCCCTTCCTCTGGTTTCTAACACGGGTTGGTGGGTTATATTACACAATCTTAGGGTTTGATCACTGATGCAGAAAAAAAACACAGTTATCAGTTATGTTGATACAGGTAGTACATAATGGATTCCAGCATAAATGAATACAATACATTAATATAAAGAGAGAACAAAAAATAACAAGAACTACATATATATAAATAATTTTTTTGGGGGGGTGGGTTGGGATTTGAAGAGGTCTGGTTGCAACCAAAACCCCAGCAGGCAACAAAATCAGTTTGAGAAGCCCTTTGCACAGAATACTCATAGACCCCATCATAAAAGATGGAAGCAAAATGAGACACAAAGTTCAACTAGAGAGATTCAATTTTGATTTGAACAGAATTAATGCTGCAACCTAACAACACATACTGATTTAGAATAAGGGATACTGTTTTTCTAAGAAAATGCTATTTAGAGAAAAGAAATTAAAAGAAACAGGGTTCGGTTCCTGTGAATGGAGACAAAAGTGGAGCAGTTTCTAATTCAATTATTTGAAGGAAGCTAGACATTTCTCAAAACACAGCATCGTGGCACTAGTAAGACACCCAATACACGGACTGATTACTGAGAGTTACCTCCAATGAGATGGCTCAAAAGTTCGAAAGAAGACATGTGTTCTGTTTGTGTTAATCGTGGTCTCAACCCAAGATGCCCAAGTGTGTAGTGCTGTTCTGAATGCAGTTGCAATTGACATTCCGAACTTCAGTGAATTACCAACCTGGAAATAGCATCCCCTGTCCAAAATGTGATTGAATGCCTAATTAACAAAGACGGATGGAACATTGTTTTCTTTCTGAGAAAATAACACATAAAAAAGAAGACAGATTCATAGATTGAAGCACATTGCAAGTTTGTTGTAACAATATGGTTTGTGGACAAACAAAGAAACATGTAAACATTACAATCCTACAGTAAAATAGGGTAGCCATGAAAATACTTTAATGCTGATTATGGTATAACAATGCTTGCATTAAATATCCATGTTAACAATCTATATTTAAATGTATGACAGATGAAAACCAATTAATTATGATACAAACTGACAAACTGCGATCCTACAAGGTCCTCAAAGAATCCATATCAAGGTTAGAATATTGAGGGATGTTGGTTTTTTTGGGATGGTTGGAATTGTGAAAAATAACGTGCTGTTGGGGGGGAAGATAGAGGTGAACTGCTTAAATAATCACCTTGGGAACTTGTCTTCCAATGTATATCATTCATAAAAAAAAAAATTTGTTGGTGGGTGGGGGCAAAAACTACAAAAAGAAAAAATCAAAAGGTCAAACCAGCTCATACTGTTCATTGTTCACTCTTGGTTACCACACTTCTGGAGGTACAAGAACAGCCCGAAATGTTTTATCTACTACCGCCTATGGATAGCCATGAGAACTGTTCTTTGGAAAGCCTTTCTTGGCAACCACCATGATATGTGATGTGAATAAATGTGGTGCAGCAACATGCAACAATAGAATGTGCATGACCAAATGGTGCATCCTTCTATGTCCCTTTGATTTTGCTATCAATAAAGAAGACCTCCATACTTGACATGGGACATAATTTGCTTACGCTGTGGTATATGCTATTAATGTAAAGGCACTTATTTTAGAAATAGAACATGGCCCCTTATATATAACCATATCCTTCTAAATTTGGTACATTTGTTTTTTGTTAATTCGAGTACAAACACCAAATCTCTATCAACAAAACCATGCCTATTTTATGTTTTTCCTTCTATGAGGCTTATGGGTAAAACTTCTCAAAGCACTCGTCTACTGAAAACAAGCTTGCAGCTTGAGCAGGGCAGATCCAAAAGCTAAATGCACATCCACAAACAAAATTGTCCAATATACTTGGTCTTAGTAGATGAAAACTGTTGAGAGTTTGATATGCATTGTTTGGGCCCTTTTCTAACAGCTTAAGCTTTTGGAACTAGTGGTGATCTAACATGGTATTAGAGCTCAGGTTAGAGGAGGTCTTGGGTTCAAGTATGTCAATTTGCATTTGTTCCCGGTTTGCATCTCCATGTGCAAGATAGGGTTGCACGTGAGAGAGGTTGTTGGAGAGTTTGATATGCATTGTGGGCTGATCTCCTAACAACTCAAGCTTTTGGGACTAGTGGTGATCTAACAAAAACTAGGGGTGCCTATAGAAATGAATAAAGCCAATACTTTATTATAGAGGCAACAAAGAACAAATGTCATTTGGGCAGTAGTCATACATCAATAATGACTATGATAATAAGATAACGTTATGCATATCAAAACAAGAGTGGAGTTTTCTTTAATCTCAATTTATTGAAATTAGAATTTGGCAATTATAGATGGAAAACTAAGAACAACACAACAAATAAACAACATAGATGAAGCCTAAAACTCATGTTACATATAAATTAACCATGCCTTTTTATTAGTAAATCTCTTTCTGAAAGATGCTAATAACAAGTCAAAAAACAATTTTAAGCCAATGCAAAATCAAGAATGTCAAAGGCATGTATGTCACCATGAACCCTCCTCTAGCGTATGATGGGAAATCATTTTAATCTTAAAACATTCCCAAACAACAAAAGATGACCAAATTCCCTCACCATATCTAATTGTGTCAGAAAACAGTGTTCTATCATTCTTTTTCTTCGAAAAATTCCACTGAAACTCTAAATCAGGACAATAAATGGTCAGAAATTGAAAATAAGCTCTATCTGACCATGTCCTGGTTGCAGACAGAGACTACTTGTGAACTGAGCAAGGTTGGCACTGTGGTTTCACCTACATCATGTTGGGTTTTCCTCTTTGCTACCATTTTGGATTCCCGGTAAATAGAGGATTTACCATTTGAATCAGAAGTGGAAACTGATAAGTGTAATCCAAACAGAGCGTCCTCTTGCTGTTCCTGTATAAACCATTTTGCAACAGTTCACTAATAGATTTCAAGAGGTGTATCACTCTCTCGGAACATCTAGTTAACTTTCTTGTTGCCTATTTGGCCATCCTTATTTTGTTTATTGTATTACTTCAAAAAATTGCATACAGGACAAAAATTATGAAACCACACCTATCGCTCAAGGAAATGATAGTGATAGTAAGGAACACTAATCTCGGAAAGTGTTAGTGGACATATATTGTTTTCCCTCACTAAATTAGAAAAAAAATAAATAATAAGCAGAAACAGTAGTAACCTAATTTTCATGACAATTGATTGTACTCTAAAAAATACAATCAGGGTCCCTAATTGTAAGCTATTGGTAGAAATTATTTACACATTATTTATCATTTTAATATAATTTTGGTATTTTTTTTATGTTTTCTATGTCTTCTGTAGATTCACAACTAAAACCGAACAAAATGGAGCAAGCATGCACACGAGTCATAATTAATACTGAGAATATATATATATGTGGGTGATATTATTTGTATTATATTATATATGTGTGTATGTATTATATGTGTATGTGTATGTGTATGTATATATTATATTATAAGTATAATATATATATATATACATATATATTTGTGCAGGTGTGCAGTGGAAAGCAAAGAAAAGAACAAAAGAAAGAAAAGCAAATGGATAAATGGAGGACAAGAAAGCACAAAAGCAAAGATAAGGAATTGAAACTTTTGGCCATGCTGAGATAATGTTGTCGGCAAGGAGCAAAATGAATAAAAAAAATATAATGCTCCACTCTTTGAAGCCTATAAATTGAGGAGCTTTAGAGAGTTCAGCCAGGAAAAAAAAAAGCCCGAGAGCTCCATTTAATTGTTTCCTTAGGGGTAAATTTCTAGTTTGTTTGCTAGCAGCTTTTCACTCGATTAATTTTTCCTTTCAGTCTTTTGCAAATTATGTCTTTTTATTATCATGAGTAGCTAGTTTTATTCTTAAAACCAATTGTGAAGATCATGTGACGGAATTAGGATGATCAATTAAAGTTTGTCTTTCCATTTCAGATTTATTCGAAAACTTAGTATTTTTACACATGCTTGGTATATTGCATATACGGGCACAAGCACGTAATAGTTTTATGTTTTGTAAACAAGTTTAAGTTTAGGAGTATCGTAATTAGTATAAGAGTAGTGTAAAGTAAAGTAAATGCTTGTTTACTTATCACTTTTCAGAGGCTTGTATAATTTACGCGGATCCTCTGTCTGGTATATTTTTATATTCAAACCTCTGATAGGGACCTAAGATTCTTAATCTTAATATGGAATGGATTGCTTTTATATTCTTGGTAATTAAGATCTACATCCTTTTGAGAACTTAGACTTTTAATTATGCTTGTAATATTTTTTGCCTTAACAAAGCAGCCGGTATATACAAATCAATGGTGAGGGTCTTCGACAACAATTTAATAAGTATCTAGCTAGAACTTTTGAAAAATGTGCCTTTAATTATGCTTGTAACACTTTTGTTCTAACAAAGCATTACCTAGTGTTTATTAGTCGATGGTGAGGATTCATGATTTTAACGTAATATTCTAATATTTAGTTATCATTGAATATTCCCATCTGTTGGTTTATGAGGATCAAAGGGGCCAAGCGATTGACAGATGATAAACTTTTATTGATCAATCCAAAGAAAGTCACATGATAGGATCAATTGGATCCAAGATTATTTTTAATCTGTTTCTTTTGCAGTCTAATTCAACAATCATCAAACCTCCCAAAAACAAAATATTTTTCTTTTGATTACTATTTCTTCAACTTTTGTCCAATTCTCGTTAACAAGAGGTGAAATTCAAACCGGTTGATTTAGGTTCCAACTTAAGCCGTCTGTGACACTTTTGTGTCTAGCACAAGGATCAAAATTTCGTTTCGAGAGGTCGTTTCGGTTGGCTCGGAAACGGAAACATTTCAGAAACAATTCGAAAATGTTTTGGATGTTTTGGAAACATTTGAAAAGTAACAAATATTAAAATACAATATTTTTTATTTTTCTCAATGAAAATTGTACAACATCTATAAAAAGTTTTAAATTCGGATTGACACAACTTATTGTTTTAGCATATAGCATTGCATTTTGATGCATTTTTCTATATTCTAGTTGTTTTGATAGAAATAGTAGTGTTTCGTTATTCCACTAGTGCTTTATTTCGGTCTATTAGGAAATGGAAACATTTCGGCCGTTTCGATGGAAACAAATGGAAATTTTATTCCTTGGTCTAGCATAGCTTAGTCGGTATCTAACCCATTACCTGGGGTGAATTCTAGCACCTACTATCCGCAACTATGACATTTCACATAATTTAGAACTCCGTTTCCCGTGAATCAACCCTGTTCTTACCGGGTTATTTTAACTGCTACTTCGCCGCACTTGCACTTGGGTGTTTAAATTCCTACAATCTGGGCATAAACAAGCAATTTTTAGTACCGTGGTTGGGAAAGACAAGCAACAATTACAATCTCTCAGGAATTCTAAGTAGCATTGACCTCTTAAACAAATTGATATAATGTTACGAAAGAAAACTTTCTAGCTGGGTAAGTTTTAGCAGTTTTACTCATCTTTACTATTTTGAAGGCATGTTCATAGTTCTTGAAGTCGAAGAGTTGGGTTGCAAGAGCAATTTTGGTTTTTGGGTAAATCCTTGCTGGAAAACTTGTTTTGGAATACCATTATGCATAGTTATTAGCTTTAGGATCCCATTATTGGTAAAAGAGCAGAATGTCTCTGCTTTATGTGGAAGTACTGTATAGATAGTAATGTTCTTACTGGGTGACATGCTTATCTAGTGTAAAAGGCAGGCATTAAGACAGGTAAGTTTATAGAAAAGGAGTTCAAAAGGAGTTCAGAAAGAGGCTGTCCATCCAGTGCATAGGCTTGAATAAGAATTTTTCCATCAATTTGGAAGAAGAAAGTTGTTTATATTTTGGAAATTTGTTTTGGAACTTTTCCTAGTTAATGGCTACAGTTTAGTGTGTAATGAAGTTTCTGTAAGTCTTTCCATGTACAAAGATTTTAGAAGGTTCAGGATCAAGTGACAGTTGTATCTGGTTACAAGGCATTAATTTAAAGGTGTGATGGAAAAGGAGAAAATGGAAACAGGGGAGATTAATGTTATTTTTTTTAATTTTGCTTGCAATATCCATCCTAGAAGTGCCCAATGCACTACAAAGGTAGGTGCTCTCTCTCTCTCTCTCTCTCTCTCTCGGTTAGTTCTTCCACAAAACTCTATTTTCCTGACGTGTGAAAGGAATTCTGTTGAAGTAAGAGAAAGATGTGATCAGAACCTCTCTCTAAGGATTGCAAACAAAGGTGATAGCAAAAGGAAGGGAAAAGAAAAAGGAAAACAAATAGCTCATCAGAAACACCAAAGAGTCCTCCAATAAATCATTCCAAGAAAGAACCTCCACTCTTGGCTTTCACATTCTCAAACCTTATGATAGAAGAGAAAGGTTGGAATCACCTTCCCATAAGTGGCAAGATTCCTAGGAATTGTAGGCCAAATTGAACTTACTTCAATGGCATTAGCAATAGCGCCTCCAACTATAATTTCGAAAAGCCGTTGCTCTAAGATGCTCGTGCCAAAAGGTTTTTGCAAGCAATTCCACTATAGAGCCTGTTACGTATGAAATGGAAGTCCTATACATAGTTATATAGTAAAATTGACTCTTTATATACTTGTTGGGTGTATGTCCAACTAGACATGTTGGACACATATATCATACCCTTACCTAAGTTTTGATTCTCCGACATGGGTAGTTCACAAATTTAGAAGACTCCATGTAGCATAGTTTGAACTTCCACAAGTTGCTGAAGAAGGCCATACCTTTTGATTAGAAGTACAGAGGTCAATAAAATATAAATAACTAAAATCTTAGTTCTATCCACGATAAACTCAAGTAGCATACCATTCCTCAAGAATCCTTTACTACCATTGTCCAAGGATCCCAACTCTTCACATCTGGAACTTGAAGTGCCTCACTAATTCTCAAGGACTTTGTCATTCCTTTGATCCCAAATCCGCATATAGTAGGCAAGAGGAACAACCTTTAGAAAATTTTATACTACAACCTTCAAAACTAGGAAACTAAGAATTCGTGGAGATATGTCCTGGGTGTAATACCCAACTAACAGAAGACACCAAACACCCTACTCATTAAGATGATAAGCAATGACGACATAGATGATTAATAGTCTCACTGTTTGCCTTTTGATTGGGTAAAATTTTCATTATCTTCTTTAGACACAAGGCAAACGCTTGGATCCCTTGCTAACAGGGAACATCATAGGGATTCATTTTTTTTTCCCCGGAGCCACAAGTCAAGAAAGGACCTTGACGCTGGAGGGAAATAGTGATGTGAAATAATTAGAAGTGAAAAATAAAAACTAGGATTTAAGAAAAGATGGAGAACAAACAATACACCAAAAAATGACTACAAGGATTAATACTCCACAAATGAAGTGAAAAGAGACATTATTAATGAATTATTAGAGAGATAGCAATTCATTACTTCCAAATTCACCAATAACAAAGTTACAAGGTAACATTAACCAAGAAAGTCCATGAAGATAGGCTGGAAATGTATTAGGTAATTGTTTACGATGAAGTAGCTTGGGAAATAAAAGATTTAGAAAGACAATTTCTCTTCTCAGAATTCAAATGAAATATAATCAGTGACATATCAATTGTGGGCAAAGAACAGGGGAGAAAGTTTGAATATATGTCCTAAGGCATTTATCAGGCTGTTAGTTTTTTCATTTTCTTATTTTTATTTTTTTGGGGATTAACATTGTTTATGGATTACCAACCCATAATAATTTAGTAGAGAGCTATGCTCATGAAAGCAATGACAAAACTACCAAAAAGTATGCAACTCACTAAATCCGTCAAACCCAATTGAACACAATGACGTTTACTTAACTACTTACTGACCAGAAACATTTGCCTCTCCATTTATCCAATATCTTCATCACCTCTACAGCACTTTTAAGCAGTGAAGGAAAGTAAATGGGTATTACTTAATGGTGAAGTTGGTTAAAGTGATTTACCAAAATATGAAATGTAGTTCCTTAAGTTGAAAATTTACCAATTGGTCACCTTCTCAATCAGTCATTTCAGGCTTTGTGTCAAGTTACGAGATGAGACACACATGTTTGTTCTTTCCAATTCAAGTCCAAGTTTCATCTTAAATTAGCAGTGGAAAATTGGGCGAAGATGCAAGGAGAAGGATCCCAATAGTTTTATATTTGAATAGAAGAGGAACTCATGTGGTATTTTAAGTTTTGTGCACATAAAAAAAAGCAAAAAAAGGGTCACACTACAGAACATCTCCTATTTTCATCTAAAGCCTAAGTGAAGACCATGCTACCAGACTAAGAAACATGGATAGAGACGTACGACACAGACACCTCACAACACGGACATGCTGACATGGTGAGTTTAAAAAAAATGCAGGACATGACAAGGCAAAATTGTATATTTTAGGTACTTTTTACATGTTATATATAAAAATACTTTACTCTAAGATAATAAGAAAATGCAGAATAACACTAATCAAAATTAAAACCATTTATTTCTCATTTAAACATCAAAGTAGGTACAAAATCACATTGCTTTTATTTTACAATTGGATCCTAAGTTATTTATTCAAACTTGCAACTTGTTTCGTATGTGGACGAACACACGTTCCTCCAAGTGTCCAAAGCGTGTCTGACCTAAAAAATTAATAAAATAATAGTACACATTCGGCCGTGGGTTTGACACGGACACGGCACATTCTTAGAAGTGTCTTTATTACTTAGCTAGCAGACCTTCTCGGTGTTTTTATTTTGTTTCTTGTATTTCTTTTTTCCATCCCAAGTAAGTTCTTCTGTTTTCCCTATCTCTTGCTCAATAAATATCATTATATTTAAAAGAATAAAAGAAAGAAAACTGCACACCCAAAGATAGAGTCTGTGAATTAAGCTGACAGACACCAACTGTAATTCAAGCAAAAATACTACACTTGAGCAAAAGTCGTCTACCGTTTCAAAATAACAAGTTATATTAAATTTTAGTAGCATTGAAGTCCCAGCAGTTTGCTTAGCTTTATAATGAATCTGATTGATTATAAGGATAACTAATTGAAGTGCCATGACCTATGCAGCAGCCACTACAAATCTCTTTCATCTTGCTTCACCAATCAAAAGCAATGTTTCTCTAATAAAATTCTCAACTCATAAAATATCTAATGTGATTCAAGTGAAGCATCAATATGTCATGAGTAAACTTAGGCATTAACAAATTGTCTAGATAATGACTGTAGGAAACCAATAGGTATGTGAACTGTCTAATGAGGAGAAAAAAAAAAAAAAAATCATAGTGGGCATCTTAAGCTCATGACCCTGAAAACAAATTCAGAAATAGGGACCTTTGGAAAAAATTGAAGATTAAATTGCAGAGGTTTGTCTCACAAAAGCCTCCCCAGGGGATACAGAGAGTCTAGCATTGAACGCTTTAAAAACACAAGAAGATACACTGAGCAAAAGCATCAATAATTCAAGAGAATGAAGAAAAATTAAACATGGAAAATGGTTTTCATAATGGGATAGTTATCAGGACATGCATTTCACTAAAAGCAGGTGCAGCCCCACCAAAAGTGATTTCGCTAATGTCCTACTGGAGAATCTGAATCAACATAGGAAGAAAAAATGAAATTACGGGTTGTGCCTAAGAGGTACACTTATTTTTTTTCTTTGCACTTGCTTTCCACAATAATTTACCATTTTGGGGGGGGGGGGGGGGGGGGGGGGGGGGGGGGGGGGGGGGGGGGGGGGGAATAATAATTACTATAAAGAGTTAACTACTTTCGAAAGTAATTTCCAATGTTTGTCTACTCTGCCACAAATCTAATTATTGTCAAAAAAGAAAGTAATCCGGGTGGTTCATCAGGACTATGATAATAATTTTGTAAAATATCACATCTGCTATCATAATTCACAGAAGTAAACAAAGTATTGAGAAAATAGACTTAATTATGTCATAAGGAGCAGCTGTATAATATGTTTATATAAACTTCTTTTTTTTTAATCATAAAAATTCTAAGTATAACTAGAATGTGGCGTTCAATTGTTCAAATCAAATCAATAATGAAAAATATATGCACACACACTCCCATACAAAACCAAGAATAAAAGAATTGATTTGCTCCACAGTAACATTTTTAGGGAATTAATTAGTAAAAGTAAATAGAGGATTGAGAAACTAGACTGAATTATGTCATAAGGAGCAGCTGTATCATATGTTTATATTCTATTAACCTTTTTTCTTAATCATGAAAATCCTAAGAACAACTAGAATGTGGCACTGAAATCAAATCAATAATGAAAATAAGTCTAGACATGCATAAACATAACTAAGAATAAAAGAATTGATTTGTTCCACAATAAAATTTTTGGGAAATTAATGCTATCTACAAAAGAAATTTGAAGTAAAATGTGCATGGGCAAATGTTAAGGAATACATATACAGCAGCAAGAGAACTTACGTTCCAAAAAGCTTCCCTGGCACCCACCATTGTCCAGAGTTGAATATAAGAACGTCTGAGTTAATCCAATCATTGCTAATATCATCCAACTTGTCCAGTCTGAGTGTTGACCTAACCCTCTTTGGTCCATGTTTAGGGGACCAATTGTGCTGCACAAGGAAAACTGATCGGAAGAACTCAACAGTGAAGTTAAAGGAACTGAATCTCACACCTAAAAATCTAATTTGTTTTGTTATCTTGTTCCCATTGACTTCATAAACACTCCTCTTATCCTCCACCCCACTCATAAGCAAACATATCAAAGACTCCCACTGTGTTCTACTCATTGAATCACCAACAAAAACAATCCTTTTGCTTCGAAGCATTTCCAAAATAGTCTGCACATCAAATCTGGGAATATCACAATTCTTGGGCTTCCACCTCCATTCAAGGTAATCTCTATCTGTCCGTCCATTCCCCAAGCAATTGAATCCCTGTTCTACAAAAGGGCATTCCGAAGCATTGTACAGAGGGTAACTATCATCTATCACCCAACTTCCATCAAAAACATTGCAATCGTCAGAGGAACCATTGGATATGGAAATACCATACCCATGAAAAGCCTGGCTGAGACTTGGAAGAACATTTATATATCCACCAGCAACGGCCAAAAAGAAGGAAACCACAGAAACTCCAGACCCAAACACAATAAGAATGCGCAAAAAGCTTGAAAGCCAGATCTTTCGGTGAGCTCTTGGACTGCTGAAACTTGAGGCCCTCCGGTAGAAAGATTGACTTCTACTGCAACTATTCATCATTTCAATTATTTAAACCACTAAAATTCAGCAAAACCACCCCCAATAATATGGAAATTACCAGTAAAGATCCCAAGCGATGCATTAAATCCATGAAAACTTCAAACCATCTAAGAGTCACTCCAGAAACTGCCAAGCAATAATTCTCACATCAAAATCAGTAAGCATTGATACCCGCATCGAGCTTAAAGAATTTCAGAATACCAGAAAATTAGTCTCGGCCGAATTTTCAAGCATTAGCAATCCAAAACATCCACAAAACAACTGCACCTAATCCAAGCACACAATTTTATTCCCAGAACCATTGTTTGATCATAACCCATTACAGAAACAATTTCAACCCAAAGGGTACGCAACAAATCTCAAGAAAAACAAACCCAAATACAGAAACCAATAGCTTCTAAGAATCTTGGAACAATTTGAGAACAAATGATGCTAAGAACTATCTGAAGAAGCACTTACCAAATGAAGAAGTTGATCGAGTGATCCACCGTCGATTCTTGGGTAGTTACAGAGGATCCTGAGCTCAAGAAAAGCCTCGGTCGATTGAGAGAAATTTCCAAACTTCGGTAGAAGCGCAGGAGATCGGAGTTGGTTGGAGCCAGCGCCTGCAAGTGTAAACAGTAAGAAGCCAGCGGAATATATATGTATTTATGTATCTATACATGCGATTGTAAAGAGGCCAGAGATTTGGTCATAGAGCATGCCATTTATGTAATTTGAACAAAATTGGCTTTTCGTGTAGTTATGGGCCAAGAATGTTCTTCATCACTAGATTGTGCAAGTGAAATTTGACCCTTAAAAAAAGAATGAAGAATTATTTGAAACTTTCCCAGCACCGAGAAAGTTTTATATTACCTATCATTTCCGTTTCTTATAATTTTTTTTAAGTCATGTTTCACGTTTTTATTTTTTATATTATTTTACTCTTCTACTTCTCTTTTGGACATTTATGAGCAACACCAAGAAGTTTAATTTATTTTTAATGCTATAGTTTGATCTTAGAAAAAGAAAAATATATCAAAATAATAAAAAGTGAGAGCTAAATTGGGTTATAAAGATGAGAAAAATAAATATTTGTCAAAAAAAAATAAAAATACTTTAATCCGAGTGGAATGACTGAGGCATTGCTAGATAAACGTTTAAGATTGTAGATTCAAACCGCCGTCCCGTTGGGCCGCTCAAACAATCGTAAGTCTAAGCTAGCTTGGTTCTTTTGCCTTGTAAGAATTTGCATGTAACTCAAGGCTTACTTTGTAGGGATGAGTCTAATGTGATCTTGTTTTGGAGAAGCTACTCGTCATTAAACAAAAAAATTTATTATTTTGTTTGGTTATCCATAGAAAATGAATAAGTGTTTTTATTAAAAAATGAGTAGGCACTTTCATTTTTTTTTGACAAATTCAAAATCTAAAAATAGTATTAATGTGCATTGGCAACTTTGCTATGACTATCACCTGTCTATAATTTTAAAAGGAATAAAATATATATAGCCTTCTAAATTATATTTACAACTACTTAAACAAAGTGAGGACTCAACCATGTGAGAGAGATATGTCCATGTATCGTAATTTTAATACTTTCCAATAATTTAATAATTTTTAAAACTAAAAATTCTTTTAGATGGATCGTATAAGATTTTGAAGTGAATAGTTTTTGGTCAATTTAGAAGTCTAATAAGAGTAATTTGTTTCTTCGTCTAATTTGGAAAGGTCCAAATTTGTTGTTTTTCAAATTATTTGGGCAAACCTTACAAAATTTCATTTAATTCAACTGTTCTTTTGCATTATTTCAACAACTTTTGTTTTCGTATTAATTAGTGAAAACATAAAAAAAAATAGTTTTTTTAAGCAAATAATTTTTTAATGACTTTCTAATCATTAGGGCTTTAATCTAAAGGATGAGTGTTCTCTACTTTTATTTTGTCAAATTTGTACTAACAAGTTTAAAATCCCTTTTGCTGATATATCTATATAGTTTGATGGTATCCGGTTGGTTACTCTATCCCTACACTAGTACCTCAATTATTGAGGTTTTAAGTTTCAACTCTCTTAACTGTAGATTTTTATTGTGAATTATGTGTGTATATTGAGTTTAGTGCAATTGTTAGATTTTTTTCTCGAAAAATTAAGTGTTTAGTTTGATATGTTTCTCAAACCAATTTTTTTTTTCCATTATTTGACAAGAAAACAAAGGTTTTGAAATCACTTTCAACTCCATAAATCAGCGCTAACTCAGAAAGCAAAAGCTTTTGTTTTTTATTGCATCCAATGAACAATAACTTAGAAGGTGAAAGACTAATGACCTAAGGCCACATCTGGGTGGTCCATGCCATAACCTGTCTTTCGATGGCGGTAGCCAAATTAAGGCTAAATGTCTAAGTAATGATTTGATTTACTGAAATTCATGAGTTTTTCAACGATGATTGTGAAACATGATTGTGATATTTCCGCTACAAGTCTGTTGCCAATCTAAGTCCACTAAAAGTTTCGTTTTCTTTACGTTTGAATATTAAATTTGTTAAAAGAGAATATTTTACGTTATATTTTGATATTAAATTTGTTAAAAAAAGAAAAGAAAATGAGTGAGAATAAAAGTATTTCTACATATTCATTTTTGAAGTGTTACTAATCGATAAAGTTATTTAACCAAAACAAATTCATTTCCTTCTCTAACAATTTTTTTTTTAATTTCTTTCATTTTATTTTTTTTAATTATTTTTCTTTCCTTCTACAAATCATCCAAACATAGTGTTAATCAACTTATATACTTTATACGTATATAAGTTTCATAAGAGGTTTTGGCACTGCATATTAATTTAAGAAACTAGTTTGGTGGTCGGTCCTAGTTTGGTGGTCTGTCGCTATGGATCTCAAGGAAATTGTACTTAAATAACCGACTTAGTAATAGCCATCAAACAAGTTTTAGAGAACGAAATATTTAATTACACAAAATAGTTATATTATCAAATTTGTAGACAGCTTGTCAAGCACTTCCACATCAGTAGCAATAATATTTATTTATATGAAAAAGTGCAATCTAAATGAAGACGTAAGAGTGGATGAAGTCTGTTTTGCAAGAGAGCGATGAGTGTAGCATCGTAAGATTAGCAACAGTAAAAAAGATTTCAGCCAGCATAACGGCATTTTTTTTTTTTTTTTGAAGCTTGTGAGACAATTATGTAATTTAGACCTGATTACATTGATGGACAATCCTTTATTTTGATATGAAGGGCAAAATTATCTTTTTATATATTATTTTAGAGAGTTAAAATTATGAAAATACCCTTCTGATAAAATTTCAATTGATTCTAATTGTTTTTATTTATTTTACAATTAAGTTCAAACTACAACGGGTTATGTGTTCACTTTTAAATTATAAATGAGTCATCTGATTTTCGCTCAAACCATAAGGAGCTAAAGTGTAATTACTCCTAAAAAATAACAATCATTGACCGATTATATCTGATTAAGACTTTGATTGCATCTTACCTAAGAACATAGTTAGTTAAAGGTTAAAACTAGCTAGCCTTGTTTTTTATAAAAGGCAAGTGTGTTTAACAGTTTATTTTTCTATTAAAATCCGTTTTATATGAAAATAATTATTTTTATGGTTTACTAAGCAAGCAAAGCTGATTTTACGCAAAATGGGGCATTTCTATGATTACTAATTGATTAAATGCTAATTTGTGCAAATTATAGGTAGATAAAACCATTAAATTTCATCAATCTCTCCTAATTATCGATTTATAGCCGTTTGGCATAGACCTAATTGAGAAGGGTCAATTCTTATAGAAATGCCTAAAAATCAATCTAGCTATATGAATCATAGATGCATACCCATATTTCAACTTTGTTTTGGAAGCATTAATAACGGACTCATACCAAGTATGGGCTAGGATAAGGCCCACCATTTATATTGGACTTGCACGAAATTATAGTTGCATACAAAGAGAAAAATTACGTTTAGCATCCGAATTTATCAAAGGAAAAGTAAAGGAGAAAGAAAAAAAAATGAGAGAAAAAAGAATAAAATAAAATAAGATTTTTATTATTTTTTTCTTTTTCATCACTAAAATCTTGATTCAAACACAGCTTAAGAATTATGACTCCA
This sequence comes from Euryodendron excelsum, assembly GCA_033060915.1. Classification (NCBI taxonomy): domain Eukaryota; kingdom Viridiplantae; phylum Streptophyta; class Magnoliopsida; order Ericales; family Pentaphylacaceae; genus Euryodendron; species Euryodendron excelsum. The sequence continues at coordinate 40,256,823 of CM065383.1, forward strand.
TGCCAATGCCATCCTATGCATTCTAGCACGTAGAGCTCATATTTGAATTGTAGCAAATTTGAAACGAATATAGGTTTTACGGCCATTTTAAGAAGCTGTAAATTAATATAATGGCCAGGGGCAGATGCAATAAGAATAAGGGACCAGCCACTGGATTGACTACTTTTACTATTTTAAAATAAAAATTATGTGTATTTATTTGATCCTAAATTACAAATGTATGTTTTGCTCCCACTGAATTTACAAACACTTACATTTGCCCTATGAATTTATTAACACCTATCTATATTTGACACAACTGAATATCATTAAAACTGTAACAATAAATATATGTATCTCATTAACACTTCATTATTTAGCCAAATAAATAAAATAATATTTCTAATTGGCCCATTAGTATATGTATCCAGGAACTTTTGGATACCTACACCCCAAAATCCCTTCTCAAACTTTTGAATCCTAGCCAGCTTAATGTGAATTAAGGTTTTTTTATAGGATTTTTGTGTACAACTTTTGTACGGAGACAGTGCTCTTTTTTCAACATTTTTAATATAATTATTTCTTTATCTATCAATGAAATAATATTGTAAATTTTGTCCCCGCTAAACAAAATTTCTGAATCCGCCCTTAATAATGGCATACTTTGGCCACGAAAGTAATATATCAAATAATGAAATATCAAACTAAAGAAACTAATACCGAAATGTAGGGATTAAATAGAGGAACAACTCCGCATATTTGGTTTTTCTTGAATTAGCACCAAAATGTACAAATGGGCCAAAGTTTGTATGAGTTTCCAATATTCACTCCCGACATGTGTTATTTTATTACATCAATAACTTGAATTTGTAATAAAATAAAAAAAATATTTAAAAAACATGTGTCATTTGTCACAATTCAATAGGAACAACTACTAAAAAATGCATACTATCTAATTACTAGATTTTTTTGCATCTACAGAGACATGTACTATATTTAACCAAAAGAAAAAGCCCCCTCATCATTTCTGTTGGGGGCCAAATGTTGGTATCAAAGTTATGAACAACTTAAAATGACAAAGAAAGCCTAATTTCTAAAACGACATGGAATGCCTAAAAGCAAAAAAAAATAACATAATCAAAATTACGTGGAAAACCTTACAACTAAAACGACAGTTTGAAAATAACAAAGAAAACCTAATGGCCAAAACAACATATTCAAAATGGTATTAAAACCTTATGTAAATGAGCCGAATCGAGTAGTAGATTGTTTAAGCTAAATTTAAAAAACTTAAAGGAGTTTAAAAATATGTTTAAACTTAACTTATTCAATTTTTGAACTGAGTTCGAGTAGCTTGAATGTTTTAACAGATATAAACTTATCAAGCCGAGCTCCAAAAATTAAAAAGCTTAAAAATGTGTTTAAGTTTGGCTTGTTCAACTTTCAAGTGAAGTTCGAGTAGTTTAAATATTTTAATGCATATAAACTTATCGAGCCGAGCTCCAAAAATTAAAAAAACTTTAAAATATGTTCAAGTTTTGCTTGCTAACATAATTAGTCAATCTTAAACGAATTTTTAATGAGCTGAACAAGAGTAAGTTGGTTCATTTTATAACTCTATGCCTACATGCTAAAGGGACATATACAATATGAAAAAGATGGGCTATTGGCTGAAATACGATATTCAACACGATAAGGAAAGCCTAAAGACAAAAAATACACTTTCAAAGCGAGATTTTACCTGACAGCACAAATTCAAGTGACAAATGTTCAAAAAAAGATCTAAAGCCTAAAGGCTAAAATAACAAATTTAAAGCCTAACGGTGAAAATAACATTTTCAAAGACAAAATTGAGACTTAGGGTTCGTTTGGTAGGAATTTTTAGCTTAATTTTGTTTAGCTTATAAGTAAAAAAGTTATTTTTTTTGACTTTTTAACTTTTTGATTTTTACTTTTTTACTTATCTTTAGCTTACAAAAGCAAAAAAACAAAAAAATAAAATAAAATTTAGCTTTTTTGTTTATACACCAAAAAACGAAAAACTAAAAAAGTTGTATCAAACAGGCCTTTAATAGTTAACATAATATATTCCAAGAGAAGAGAGCTTGGAAGCCTAATGGCTTCAACAAGAGGATAAGGTTTTGAAGAAGGACAACTAATTAACACATTTAAAGAGAGATTTAAAGCCTAAAGAACATATTCAAGACACCATTCAATGGCATTAAAAAGAAAAAAAGTAATGCTATACAAATAGAAAAATTTATATAATAATTATTACCAGAATAATATGGTAGAATGAGATCCATTCACTTTAAAACAAAACACCTATTATGATAGCTCTTAATTATACAAATGCTATTGCCACATCATTCTGTTGGGATTCTTTGTATAATTTTTTTTGAAAGAATGACATTTTTTAAAAGAAAATTATGAGAAGTGACAACATATTTACGTGATAGGATCCTATTAAGGGGATGGTTGAATGTTTTTTGGCGGTCAAGATAATTTCTAGCCTAGTTTTAATCGATTCATTGAGTGTTACCTCCGCTCGGTGGCAATTCCATAGCTAGCCAAGTCAGACTAGGAAGCATTTCAAAGGCATAAAAAGGCTAAAACAAAAAGAAAATAAAAGAAAGAGAAGTAAGAAAAGGGATGGTGTAGAATAAGTAGTAGGAGAGAAGGGGAAGATAATGCATTAATGAACTTGAGTATAGTGATACATTGGTCTTAAGACCTATAAGTCTTCTCCTTCCTTCCAAGAATGGCTTCTCAACTTTCTTCCTTGGATTTCTCTCTTGGTTTTGGGAGGAGAGACAGAGAGAGAGAGAGAGAGAGTAGGGCTTGTATCTTAACAGAATATCCCATTATGATGTGCTATGGTCCTATGGAGCTAGGTCACACAATCCGTTGAGGGAGGGGGTGAATTGCGCGCTAGTTCGCGTATTCGGGACGAAATCAAGTCAAATCAGCGAATTAAACAGGTCAAACTCGCCGACTGGTTGCGAAAATTTGAAACAGAGACCTTAAGGAGGAAGTGAAAGCTTCATGACTAACTGCCACAAAAACCTCAATAGAATTGTGTAAAAACTTTATATTTTTTTTTTACTTATTGTGTATTTAGTAGTTACAAATAACAAAGTGATGTTAAAAAAAATAAAACTACTTAAATGCATTATAAAATATAAAATATAATATTTATTTAAATATACATATATACACGATCTAAAAACACCCTCATTCTCAATATTTCTAACAAAGAACGATTTTGCGCTCCCACTCCTACACCGGCACCTCCACACACACGCTTTGTGTGACTTAGCTATGGGTATCACCTTGTAGAACACATGGTGGACTACATTATCTTTCATTGGGTTGGTTAAAATGAAGCTTGAACGGGGTAATATTGGAGCTTGACAACTGAAAAAATAGCATTGGGACGTAGATGCGTCTGGTTGGAGTTCCCTCGAAGCTACTACACCCAAGCTAGCTAATTTGGTTCAAGTTCATTTCATCAATTAGTTCCGGCACCAGATAATGAGCTCCTCCGACTTTAGATTTTGCGAGCCTTATATCTTCGGAAGCTTACGAAATTTAACTTTATTTTCAATTGGTTAGGTTAAAATTCCAAGTATATATATATTTTTTTTGTAGATGACCATTTTCTCTATAATAGGTCAAAAGTACTCATAATTATTTCATTTTAGATCGGATAAGACTATTTTTATATTGTTGGAAATTTATCTCAATGTACTAAAGGATGGTGAAAACCTACATTGAAGAAATTATAGGGCACAGAAATCAAGGTCGAATTAATCATTTTTAAGGACAATTTGGTCAACTTTCACATTTTGTACTTGTAGGCAAATGAGAGCTTATGGAGGCTTTTTCTAAGTCTAATTAAGACCAAAATTACCTGGAAAGATGTTATTTTTTGAAATTGTGCGGCGATCCATAGTACGTGAGGGCAAAATGAAGTGTCAAAAACCTCTTTTAAGGGTACCCACTTTTTCACATTGTAAACGACAAAAATAACAGCATTGTAATAAATAAATTTAGAAATAACAGAACTACAACATAGAGAGAAACAATCATATTGTGTGTATGTGCTTTCCCCTGCATTAACAATTATCCACCCCTTTGAAACTTTAAATGTCAAAAAGAAAAAATAGCAAACTTATTCGATAATGGGGTGTCAAATAATTCCTGACTTACGAGTTATTTGGGAATATATTATTAATAGTTAAAAAAATAAAAAATAAAAAACTCAAAGAAAGGTTTTGATTAAAAAATAAACATAAAGTGAAAAATATGGGCCCTCATACTTCACACCATATTCAACAATTTGAAAAAATTCAGAAAAATTGAATATTTCCCGTAGTATTTGGAAGATTTGGAGAAATGGGAGAACTGTTGGAATATGTGGAACATTCTCGGATTCATTCATTTAATGAATTTAAAAAAAAAAAAATAGAGGACTTTGTTAGCATCAAACTAATTATAAGAAGATGGAGAAAGAAAAAGAAGAATAAAGTAATTAGAGGATTATCTACATAAATGATGCAAAAAATGATAAGAGTTTTCCTTTTAGTTTCAAAGGTTAATTAGTCTAATTATTTCCTTTTCTGATAGCCCTCTAACTCTTTTTTTTAAAACAGAAAATGATGAAAATTTATTGATGAATGAAAAGCAGGAAAACCAATACAAGCTAAAGAAGCTTTACAAAGCAAAACTTCCTAACAAAGACAATGGTTGGATAGGTTTCAACTAACTCCATCCAATCGAAGCAAGGAACCCACCCAACTAAGACAAAACTATAGCCTTATGACAGAGAAGTCCAATGGTTTGTACATTCAACCATATCCTCCCAATCAGATTTCTTGTTACTGAAAACAACGTAATTTCTAGTTTTCCAGAGCTTTCATATAATGGTCATGAACAAAGCTTCCCAAATTGGCGTACCAAGCTTTCCATGCTTTTGATCAAACCACCAATCACTATGAATCTATAGAGAAAAAGGACTATCCCATTGAATTCCCCACCATTCAAGGATTTTGTTCCATATAAGCCATAAAGTATTGCATTTAAGTGGCAGGTGATCTGTGTCCTCTACTTCCTCATTACAAAAAACACAAAGAGAACTTTCAAATAGTTTTAACATCTTTCTCTGCATCAAGAAAATCTTTGTTTTTATTTTGCATTGGAGAGCCAACCTACAAAAAATTTGAACCTTTAAGGGAGCCCAGGATATTTAATTAGAAAAAGTAGAGAGTCCATTTAGGCTTGCTATAAATATCATTTTATATTCATTTAACCTTTTGTCAGACACACAGTTAATTTGTAAAACATTAATGAATGTCCTTGTAGACCAAGTGATATTTAATTAGTCTCTCAACCTTAACCATAGAGACTAAACCCAGCATCTTGTCTTGCCTTGCAAAAACAATGATGATAATTCTTTAAGAAAAGAAAAAAAATGAAGAAGAGAAATAAAAACATCATTGGTTAAATCCCCAGATTGGCAATCCCATTACCACTCACCCATGATCACACTAGATTTTTTTTTTTTTTGGCTCACTAAGATAGGATAGGAGGGGGCACTCAGTGTGTCATCATACTTAAGTAGAAATAGTAACAAAATTCTCCTATTTTTTTATTATCTCTAAACTTTATTCAGATATACTTTCATCAAATTTATTGACTTAGCATAACTAGACTTTTTTTTGGCTCACCAAGATAGGATGGGAGGGGGCACTCAGTGTGTGATCATACTTAACTAGAATTAGTAACAAAATTCTCCTATTTTTGAAGATCTCTCAAATTTATCCAGATATACTTTCATCAAATTTATTGACTTAGCATAATTCTCAAATGTGTAATTCAACAATTCTTGAATTTTTCTAAATTTCCTCAATATTACGAATAATTCTATCATTTCTACCCATTTTTTTGAGTTGCTGAATTAGTTCACTTTCCAATATGTTTAGCAAATACAAAAATTGACTGAGTTAGCATAATCAGTAAAGCTGCAGACAACTTATGGATCTGATATAACTAGGCAATTCTAGCAATGACTGCTTGGTAATTAAAATGAGGATCAAACTCCTGTCAAGATCAAACCTAAACCCAAGCTTAATCATTCTATGTACCAGCTTTGTTGATTTGCATTTTGCTACACTCAAACATGTTCTCTACCCGATGCATGTTTAGTTTGTTTGATTAGAAACCGACTCCAACTTGTGTTCCTTGTTCTTTTCTGCTAGTGTCTAGCACTCCTAGCTTGACTTTCAAAAATCAGTTGGATATATGATCACAGAAGAATTCTGAATTACTTTTTCAATTTCATTGATCTCGTTCGAGGTCCATCTTCCCTTACGTGATTTATTTAAATTTCAATTACGGTGGCTCCTAGATATCTCGACCATCGACTTTCACTCTTACCTCATTGACATTTTATTTTTTGCTAAATTTTGTGCTACATGTATTCTATGCCTTAGTCTTACTTAACCTAAAATCTTTCAATTTTAAAGTATTTATCACTTCAATTTAGAGTGAATATTTGGCTACACTATTTACTGTACTCACGGTCATTAGCAAAAAGCATATATGAGTGGATATGCAATTGAATAAGAGTTTGGTAAGTTTATCCAAATGATTGAATGCTAATCCTAGATGTAAACTATTAAATTTAAATTTCAAGTGATTATGTTCCCTTTATTCTTACATTAGTCATGCCTCTATAGTATATTGATTGCACTTCAAAAGTGCAATTATAACACTTTAGCACTATGATAAAATCTTGGTTTAGTGGCAGCCGAAAGTGTCACTAAAAAACACCTCTAGTGGCATTTCTAAAAAATGCCAATGATACCGATGCCACGCAAGGTTAGTGGCATTTTCACTGGCGAACAAGATGGCTTGAGGTCTTTTACGACACTAAGTGCCATTGTACACAATATTTGTGGCACTTCCAAACGCTATTAAAAAGGACCTAATATTTAAAAAATTATATTATATTATCCTTCTATGGCACTTAAATGCCACAATTGAATACAATTCTAACATGTGTAAATGCCACTAATTTCATCTTTTAGTGTTGCTTCAGAGTGCCATTGTTCCTTCTCTTAGTGGCATTCTATTGTGACTCCAATGGACATGACAAGTATCAGTACAGCTTCCACTAGTGGCATTTGCAAATGCCACTTATGTGCTCTTTTGAGTGACACTTTGAATGGCCACAATTTGTACCAAAGAAAAGTGCCACAATAGCTTATTTTACTGACATGCAAAAATGCCACTATATGTTCTTCTTATGGCTAAAAGAAATGCTAGAACATGGATATCCAGTGGCATGTTAAAATGCCTCCATAAAATGTTTACCCTGTTTTAAGCATCTATTTAAATTCCATCTTGTATTAGCATCTAATCATCCTGTAATACTACTGAACCAATAATAATATCATCACCCTCAAAACATCATAACAATGACCAACTAAATTTACATCATGATTTTTTGATAGTAAATATAAATTTGATCGATCATAATGCATTATGAACCATAGTCAAAAGTATAAAACATTCAACCCCATAAACCTAATAAAGTCATAGCTATAAGCATAAATCCCCTAACAATCAGTCATTTCAAACTTCCACAAAGACAATAGGAAAACAAAACTAGTCTTGAATCCTGATAATCATCATTAGTTCAACCCATGACACTTTATCCCATCTTACTTAAATAAGTAATCTCAACTAGCCTCTGCAGCCTTTGAAATCTGTATACAAAGGAAAACATACAAAGATATTAGCAAGTATATTAAGCATAAATATTTTTTTCAATGAAACGAGAATTTAAAAAAAAAAAAAAACTAACCACAAATGGGCTGGCCAAGCAACATGAGCTCCAGCAGCTTGTCCAATTGTTTTGACATGTCCATATGTTCATATCAAGCACTCATTCAGTTTAATTGGAATTTGAACATGTACCTCCCAGAGGTTAGGTCCTAGTTCTTTCCCTTCGACTTTAGACGGGTCTATGCTATGAAGAACTCCAATTCCAACTGTTTCTGTTGGCCTCATGATACTTTTAAGAACAACTGTATCCCCAACCTATAATCAAACTTTGAGCACTTAATTGAAATACATATATATACTATTTAAATAAAATGCATGATATAAGATAACATCTTATACAATTTATACACCAAATTTGAATGATCTATGAAAACAATAATGCTAAGGATCTATCAATGTACTTCATCACAACTAGGTTCTTTTTTTCAAATTGGTCCACCTCTATATCACAGGCTATGAAAAAAAAAAAAACTAACGTTTAGTTACAATTTTCATTGAGGTCCAAAAACTTTTTAAAGCGACAAAATATCTTTCTACATATATGAAAACTACCACTGCACCACACTAAAGGAATCAATATCTATAAAAATGAGAACACAACCCAAGTGGAAAAGGAAACTTGTATACCTAGATTAGCACATTAATATGCACTTTCAGAAATTCTGTTTACACATACAACATGTGCATGGCAAATTCAAATGTGCAAATATCTAAGCATGTTAACCAATTGGAAAGAGAGACAGGGAGAGAAAGTAAACATTATTCAAAGGAAAAGGCGAAGGACAGAATCTGCAAATCTATTCTCATTTTTAGAGAGAGTACCAATATTTTAAAGGTGCTTGACTTTTAAAGTGAATCATCATTGTTTTTATGTCTGTCTCTGTGACCATGTCGACAACATAAATATAATAAGACAACACACCTAATTAGCTTTGATTTTTTACCAGAGTAAGATGAGCATCTTGTGTTGGTGATAACGACCACACTTGACGTCGAGCCGCCATGTCATGAGGACTAGAAGTACGGGGAACATAACCAATTGCCAGGTAATTAAATAATTTTACATATATGTACTAAGCAAAAATTTTCACATGTTGCATTAAAAAATCACCTGTCCAAATTTATTTGTCAGGGTAGTTACAGCATGCATGAGAAGGGATTTAAGCTCTTGAACTTGGGCTCTCAGTTCTATAATTTCACCTAGCATAACATCCATGTTTGTGTTCTGGCATGCTTTGTGACTTTGTGTATCTCCCTATAAATTAGATGGTGAGACCCCTAATCTATACATGCGAACCAGTCCATGCTTGTTGTTACCCATAACTTACTCAAATACATCATTTTGGGTTGTGCCATCTTGTGATGAATTTGGATCCAAAGCTACCCTCTCATCCATTTGTGCCTGTAGTGTATGACAAATATAAACTACTGCACATTTAAAGTATAAAACAACCAAGTCATGAACTTAAGTTAGTTAATAAGTTTTCTCATAAAAGTTATTATTTGAGACGTACCATTACTTCTCTCGTCTCCTCACCATTAGGAGTGTTACCCTTCTTAGAATAACAAACTTTAAACATTTGAACGCGTGTTGGAAATGCCCCAACTCCTTCTTCTACACATTCATGTAAAGAACAATATATATTCCTTTTAACACATGCAATGTAATAATAAGACTCAATGCAAAAAGAAACTTAAAAAAATTCATTTACCTGCTCCTTGCGAACACGTGGAAAGCTCTTTCTTCCAGTGGTATGATTATACTTCTGTTGTGCACGACTTGCCCTATTTTTAGAACTTTGTGCCTAAAATTACAAACAGATAATTTAACAAGATACAATTTCTTCCCAATTAAAGAAAGATGTGATAAGCATTTGTTGACAAATATACCTTTGCCTCTTCAGAGGCCCAATAGTTAATGAGGTGCTTCCATTGATTAGTGTATACCCTACTTTCTGTATATTGTTTTTGCTCCTCAAATGTCAAATGCTCTTAGTAATAAATTCTTTTTAAGGTTACCTTCCAATCTCTTAACTTTTTACCAGACAACCTTATAACCCAAATTCTAGCATGACTTGGAAGGTCAAACTTTGACTATGATAGATCAAATACACACAAATAAAATATAATTAATCATTGCATTTTCCCATGCTCACATGAATACATCTGCACTCACACATTATTTTTTTTTTTTAACTTGTAGAAGTCCCTATATGTGAGCTTTGTAATGTTGTGGCACTTGATGCCAATTCTTGTAAATGAATGGTGCATTTTTTCCGTCACGCACAATTGTGCCAATGAAAGAGGATAACCTGGTTGCCAATTCATCATAAGGTTGGTCTTTCTCATTCCAGCCAACTTTTAGGAGCGTGCCATCCTGTGTGCCCCAAATATCACGCATTTGAGTGGGACCTCTAGTTTTCTTTTGCCCACTATCACCATCTACAAAAACAGATTTCAAAGAACAGGCCATACAATTCATGGAGTAATGAAAATAATCTTACCAATTAATGTAACTAAACAATGGATTAATATGTAAGATTTTGATATGCATACATATGCTAACGTTAGGTTGACTTGAGCTAAGCCCAAACTAAGATGGAGTAAATTGGCCCAGCCCACCAATGTTGCCTGAGCGAAGCTGAATATATGGATCCATCTCAATTGCGTAGATTCGCTGTGGATAAGTTAATAATAGTAAAAAAAGACTAACTATCTCAATATATTGATTTCAAACAAAGACCAAAGTTGCATAAGCCTTATGATGTAAATGCATAACAGGATGGTAACTTTACTTCCAATCTGAGTAAATAGTACACAACTAATAAAAATAACCAATGGAAAATTCTTACACTTCATCAATTCCTAAGTATACTCACATATCTATTAATTATATTCATTAGATAGTAGTAGCACTTTCATGGAGAGAGACAGATCTTATATTATTTAACTAACAATCCAAGCATCGTTTGCAAAAATTATAGACATCAGTTTTGCAAATATTATTTGACTAACAATCCATTAAAAGTACATTCTTGAACGTCACATGAGAATATCTAATGGTTCACCGTCTTCATCATTATCCCCATCTTCATCGACACTATTGTGTCTCAACTCATGAGAAATCGGTGTCTCTATAGTTGTAATAGGCATATCTGTCCTAACCCAACTAAAATTATTGTCCCCATCAACACTTTGTGTGTTGGATACTACACTCTGAAAGCATGCCTCCACATTATCCACAACTGACCGTTTATTCATCTCATAAAAATCTCTAGGATTTATCTTGATAGCAACTTGCCAATCTTTTTGTTTGAGGTCTTTCACATACATTACTTGTTCTGCTTGAGAAGCCAATATAAAAGGCTCATCATCCCTCGTCAATCGCGTAAAGTTTACTAGTGTGCAATCATTGTCTTGCCTTTTCCCCGATTGTGACACATGTTCACCTTTAAATAACATAACCCTCTTCCCAAACAAATAATCTAGCTCAATTATATCTATTAAGACATCATAAAATGTAACATCTCCAAAGATAGGATTTTTATCTCTACCACTTGCAAAGCTTCTTGTTTTTGCCATCACAACAATCCCACTATTTTGAGTTCTTCCATTTCTTTAAATATCTCTAGTGTGGAATCTAAAACCATTTATCAAGTACCACTTGTATTTTCTACAAAGATAGTTCAGACCATGAGCCAAACATTTAAGTTCTTCAGTAATTTGGCTATCCCCAGCAATATGTAATTCTTGTACCTATTTCATATAAAGAAGTTTAATAAAGTTTCAAGTTGTCTGAAATATAAAGTTAATTGTTACTAAATTAGAAAAAAAATTCACACACTGCTTACATGCTTCTCAAACCATGCTGGGAATGTTTCACTATGAATGCGATCAATGGCAATTTCACGAAGACGTGGATTTTGTAAGGCAACAATGTTACGGTGTTGTCTGTGTATCAATTAAAAGATTATGAGTTAGTACAAAATTATGTAACCCATATAAATGATGTGATTTATAGTGCCTTACTCGATAAAAGGGTTGACTGCCTCACAATTGAATAACACATAACGATGTGCCTTTTCTTTTGCATTACCATCCAATGTGGCCATCACTCCCTTACCTAATAGTCTTCCGAGCATGAAAAAAATAGACAATCCTTCTGTACCATTACCCCCATCATCATAATTTCGCAACATTCGGTTAAACCTTGTCTCAAAACCTTCCATATACCTAGAGCAAAATGTCAAGCGTTCATTTGCAAGGTATCCTTTTACAATAAAATCCTCTAGACAACTTCTATTACAGACGTATGACTTTAATGTAAGGAAGTACCTAAGTTTAGATGATTTTCAATAGAATAAATATGAAGTCAATATGTGTAATACTAAAATAGCATAATGATAATCAAAATATTTGCAAAGCATATAAATCTTACCTCTCAATAGCATACATCCAGTGATAATGCACCGATCCACCAAATGTAGCCTCAGTTGCTAAATGAACCACCAAATGCACCATAACATCAAAAAATCTAGGGGAAAATATTCTTTCCAAATGGAAAAGTGTTATTGGGATTTGTCTTTAAAGATGCATAAAGTCTTGTGCTCAACCAACTTTAGAGCATAACTCTCTAAAGAAATTAGTCAACTTAATCAAAGGTGAACTCAACAATCCTCCAATTGCTAGTGGGAGTAACTGTTGCATTCAAAATATGACAATCATGACTTTTAAGCCTGAAAATTTTATGTTGCTTTAAGTTGATGCATCGGGAAATATTCGCTGCATAATCGTTAAGAATTTTGACAGTCTTTAAAAGTTTGCAAAAAGTATCTTTCTTTTCCTTCTTCAACAAGAAACAAGCAAAGGGCAAGAAGGTATTGTTTGATGCCGCTTGTTTTGCATGGAGTTCAAGTCTTATACCTTTAAGTTCCAAGTCAAGATGTGCATTTAGATGATCCTTTGTCTTACTCTCCAAATTCAACAGTGTTCCAATCACACTCTCACATACATTCTTCTCAATGTGCATTACATCAAGATTGTGACGCACTAGATTGTCCTTCCAGTATGGTAACTCAAAAAATATGCTTCTATTCTTCCAGTTAAAAGGTAATTTTGGATTAGTGCTCATCTTCCCATATGTGAGCTTAAAGCCACGTAATGTATCTAATACCATGGATCAAGTTAGATGATTGGGTGCATTTCACTTTTTTGTACTACCATCAAAAGATTACTCATCATCTCGAAATGCATGACATTTATCCAAGAATTGGCGTTGACTTATGTAACAGTACTTCTGACCATGCTTCAACCACTCAAAACAAGTGTCTTTATGATAAGAAGGACAAGCATACATCGCTTTAGTACTTCACCTTGACAAATAAGCATACCCAGGAAAGTCAGTAATAGTCCACATCAATGTTGCACACATTTAAAAATTTTGTTTACTAGATGCATCATACATCTCTATTCCGTTAACCCACAATTCCTTCAATTCATCTATCAAAGGCTGCAAATATACATCAATATTAATCCCAAGTGCACTAGGGTCAGAGATAATCATTGACAATAAGAAATTAGTTTGCTTCATGCACATCCACGAAGGCACATTATATGGTATTAGAACTACAGGTCAGGTGCTATGTGTATTACTTAATGTTCTGAAAGGATTCATACCATCAAAAGCTAATCCAAGCTTGACATTTTGACAATCGGATGAGAAATCGGGATGTAGGTGGTCAAAACTCATCCAAGCTGGAGAATTGGTAGGATGTCTCATGCAACCATCATTAATGCGGCCTTCCTTATGTCACTTCATAAATGACGCTGTCTTGGATGACATGAACAGCCGCTGTAGTCGTGGTATCAAGGGGAAGTAATGTAAAACCTTAGCTAGTTTTTTACGACCACTAGTTGTAGAGGATGCCTCATTACCTAACTCATTTTGGTTTGTTACATACCTTGGTGTGTGGCAAACATAACATTCAAAATCCTCTTTATGCTCCTTCCTATATAACATGCAGTTACTAAGGCATGCATCAATCTTCTCATGACTAAAGCCTAACCCCATAATTGTCTTCTTAACTTCATAAAAAGTGTTAGGTAGCGTCACACCATCTGGGAATGCCTACTTTAATAACTCCAATAACATAGTGAATGAGTCATTACTCTACCCACCCAAACACTTGATATGAAATAATTGAAGGATGAACGAGAGCTTTGTAAAATTCCTACATCCTACATAAAGTTCCTTTTGTCCGTCATGTATCAACTTGTAGAACTTTTTAGCTTCTCCATTTGGTGTATCTCCTATATCTTTTGAGGTACTGCCATCAACTGCATGATCATCATTTGGAATTTCAAATGCCTAATGTAGTAAGCCATCCATGTCAATGTTAACTCCTGGCTCATTCGGTATGTGAGTTTCAATGGTTGTTGTAGTAGAAGATGATGCTTCACTATGTAAGACCCATTTATTGTAACCCTTAGTGAATCCATTACATATTAAATGGTCACAAGCAACTGATTGAGTGACCGGCTTAACAAGGCCACATCTCACACATGGACATATGATCTTACCCTCATAACTCGCTTTATTAAAAGCAAAATCAAGGAACATGTCCACTCCTTTTTGGTACACATCGCTTTATCTTGATCGATACATCCAACTCTTATCTATAAGGAAACAATCTTGAATTAACAAGCTATAACATGAAAAAGAAAGTTCATATGAGCCATAAAAATTCATAAGGTATAATTGTCCAAAATATAAACTCATAAAAGAAATATTAATAACACTAACAAATTCCATCTACTGTTAAAGGGCTTGTAGATAAAAAAAGGAACAACCCTGGTGGTTTACAATGAGCAAAAACATATTGGCCTATCAACTAAAAGGAACAACCCTTCTTTACTAAGCAACTGGAATTGAATGAGCTCTAGTTTTTGTTTACTTACACACACACACACACACACACATATATATTCAGTTGCATATATATATATATATACATATATATATATACATATATATATATTAATGTAATCTCACAATTGTTGAGGAGTGGCAGCCATACTCGTAGCCACTAAAGCTATATCATTAGGTCCTACCTTCTTTATCTCTATCATTTCGGGTTAGGAGCCTTGTTTTATTTAATATTGCTCTATGCCCAATCTCTTTTTCTCATTCTATCAATACCCAAAAAGACAACCCTAATAACAATGATACATAACAATAATTTATGGCTGGTGGGCTCTATGAGAGTTCAATAATTTAAATTGATCAATTGTAAATATATAGAGAGAAATTGTCACGCATTGATTGAGCATTGTTATGAATCATAAACAACATTGTTACCAAGCATAAACAACATTGTTACCAGCATTGAAAGTTCAGTAATCTAAATGCTTCAACCGTTAACTTTGTTACTCCATCAAAACAACATTGTTACCAAGCATTAAAAAATACCAAACACAATCAAAAGAGGAATTTAATCAAACAGGTGTCAGGCATTTTGCAGAATCAGACCGAAAACCCAGTTATAAAAAGAAAAATCTATGACCTTAAAAATTAAAAATTAATAAAAATAGCATAAATAAATGTACCAAGACTGACTAGGAACTGAGTTTATCATAACTATCTTGAGGATTATGCCCTAAAACAAAGAGATAAAGAAGAAATAACTCAGTGAGAGAGACATCAAATATAAATCGAAGATAATCAATGGTTGAGAGAGAAAGAGAGAGAGTGGGCAACATACTTGACACACCAATCAACCTGGACACGAGATGCAAAATCTGCAATGGCTTTACTGTGTGAGGAACAGATGATGACGACCATGAAAAAGCGCCAAAGAGAGAGTGAATGAGGTAAGATCAACATTGGATAAGTTTCCCTCCTTTTCATATTTTCATCTTCTTCGTAGCCTTACTCCCGCCAAAAATATTATAGCTCGATTATGCGTTAATTGTGTTTCTCTACATGCAAAAATTGAGTGAATTGAAAAATGGCCTTAGGGTAATTAGACTGCTTTTACAAAAATATGTTGGAGTCTATTATTTAATGTTATTTTAAAAATCTAGAACCCAGTTTGAATTTTCTTAAAGAATATTTTTCAGTTAGAGCCCCTGTTAAGATATTTTTATATGTACTAGGGGTGTTCACGAGTTGGGTTGGGTAGTGACCCACCAATTGAATTGCGAAGCTCAGGTACAGAAATCATAGAACCCATATGGACTCGGTTTGGGTTCCGGTCGGTAGGGTTTGAGTTTGAATTGATGAATTTCAGCAGAAGTGACAGGCTGGGTTGGGTTGCTTAAAGTAAAAACCCACCAACCGAACCACCAAAGTTGGGTTCACAAACTTTGGAACCGATTTTGACTTGGTTAAGGTTCAGGTTGAGTCGATTGGGTCGAGCGGATTTTTGAACACCCTAATATATAGGGGCGTGTATAAGTTAATTTTATTTGGATCTGTGTCAAATCCTAACCGAACCAACCATCCTATCAATCGAATTAACCCAACTTGAGTAAATAGTGGGTTCAGTCTAGGGTTGGATTGATTTGGGTCGTTCAAGTCAAATCATTTATGATTTATTTTATATAAAATCTAATTTGTACAATTAAAAATTGAGAAAAATATACTCAATTTTACATCTTCAATTCCACGAAAAAAAAGATTAAGAAAAATAACATAAAAAAATCAATAATATTTAAGTAAAATAAATAATGATTTAACTGTATATATATGTATATAAATATAATATGCATGTAAAATTTTGTGATATGCATAGGTCAGGTCTTGTGTTGGTTTGGGTTGGGTTAGATCCAAGTTGGTTCAAGCCTAATTCTAATTAGATTTTCTAACTCGATAATCAAACCAAATATATTAGTTATTTTAAAATCCAAAACCGAACTGAACCAAATTAACAGTCAAGTTGCAAACCAAACCGAGCCATGAAGGTCAAATTGGTCCGGTTCTCGTGCGAATCTTTTGATTTTTTTTTTTTTTTTTGTGCACCTCTACCTACATGGAAGTGACATCTTAAACGCAATGCCCAATAATTATGCCATTAGTGACATTTTTTGTAAAATAAAATGCCACAAGAGAGCACACATATTTTTTTGCTATAATGGCGCTTCCCAAAATGTCACAAAAATTAGATTTCTTATGGCGCTTTTTGCTCAATGGCACTTAATGTATTCCACACCGACATGGTTCAATGGCACTTTTTAAAAAATGTCACTTTTACTATATTAATAGTCTCATTATCACACAAAATACCATTGTAGAATTGTAATTTACTTTTGGTTCAGTGGTATTTTTTTATAAAATGTCATTAAAATAATTTTTTGTGCCATTTTTTCAGTAAGTGTCATTAAAATGATGCCACTAAATCACATTTTTTTTGTAGTGTAACTTTTTCTTTGTTAGCCTTAGTTTAGGATTTTGTATGCCTTTCCATTTAGATTTTTCATATTAATTTATTTTGTTTTATTTTGTACATGTTTTGAGCCTAATTTGGAGTAATTCGAGCGCAATTCAAACAAAGGTAAAGAGTGTTGTGAATAATGATCGTGCGCACAATGAATAGTGTTCACACAAATGAATAGTGTCTATGCACATGATGAATAGTATCCGCACGGTGAATAGTGACTGCGTACAGTAAGTAGTGAATAATGACCGTGCGTACAATAAATAGTGTTGTGCGCACACTTTTTTAGGTCTGCAAAATCGCGAGCAAGATTCAGAGACCAGTTCTCACCGACCAAAGACCGTGCGCACAGTGAACAGTGTTGTGCGCACGGTCGACGACAGCTCGATTATTTTTCAGCCTATTTAAGGCAGTTTTGTACCCAATTTTGGGGATCTAAGCTTTCGTATGTAAATCACACATGTTTTAACCCTTTTTATCTCCTTTTTCTCTCTAACTTTGATTTGATGAACTAATTGATACCCTCTGAAAAGTCCTTTTTGATCAAAGCATACTTCTTGTGAGATCTTATTTGAATACAATTCTCTATTTGTCAACTATGATTATTTGATGTCTAGTTTTGAATTATCTTTCATGAAGTTATGCCAAAATTGATACACTTTCATTACTTCATTCCTTGTGGTTGGATTGCTCTCTTGCATGATCTTATATTTACTCTCCTTAAGAGTACTCCTTTGTGAGGAACTATGTGCTTGATTATTTGAGAGTGTATGATCGGTGAAGATTTGGATTGAGGCTGAAAGGTCTTTGAATGTGTGAGTATGCATATTTGAGCTATAGTGCATGATTATATTACACACTCACTTGAACCTACTTTTGCATCATTTTTTGATGAATTTTTACATGCATTGGGGTGGTGGATGTTTCTTGAGATTACTTGGGAATAATTGTGCATTATCTTTATATTCTCATAATCTTAGATTGTTGATCATAAATTGATATTTGTGGGTGTTATCACTGTAAACCCTTACGAGACACCACTCGTCTATTAGGGGTAACTTAGGAGTTTAAAGGCCTGGTGCATAAATTGATATTTGTGGGTGTCATCATTGTTAATTTCTTTATGGATTCAAGTAGCTAGTTCTCCAAATTGGATTCAATTATAAAAATCATCCAAGGATCTCAAGGGTTTCAATGGAGGTAAAATATAATTTCATTGTTCTATCTTCTTAAATCTCTAATTCTTAGTGTGGGGGAATAACCCTCGGCCCAACCCAATGGGTGAGGCCCAATCTACGCAATTTAAAGTTGGGACTGCTTGACGGCCCAGATTAGAAATAGAGGGAGGGCCGGCCTTGAATGCCGACCTCCTCCCCACTGTAGCCCAAACAGCGAAAGGCGGGCCCAAACCGCTAGCGGTCTTCAAGCATTAAATGCAGAGTTGACTTGCATTAAATGCACAAGCAGCTGCCCACGCGACGTCGACACGCACGTCCGGTCAGTCGGAATCCCCCGCGACAGTGCGCCAGACCCTGTAAGTAATCAGGCGGCGCCAATGATGGTGCCTACCCAGCAGACTATGAGAGTCTGCTGATAGGCCAAGGCAAAACACACTCCCTCGAGAACTCTATAAATACCCAAGGCATTGAGAGCCAAGTATGGACAGTTAACCCCAAGTATTCATAACTTTCATTCGTTTTTATCTCGATTAAGCCTACTGACTTAATCTTCGGAGTGTGATCGGCCCAAAAAGGGTAGACCCATTCTAACCTTCTTGTCTTGCAGAAAAGTTTTGGGCTCATTCATTTGGGGCTTGAGAGTTCGGCCCAGCCTTCCTGAAAAATCCCACTTACACTTAGCAATTTAAGTTTAGATTCGTAAGAACACTTAGATTATTAATCATGTTTGGGAATTTCAATGCATGCATGATGTAGCAATAATGTGTTGATTTTATCCAAATTGATGGTATTAATCTATGATTCTCAACTCAATTATAATTCTAACTTCTAATTGTCATTGAATTGAATCTATGATAGTCATCTCTTAGATCCTATTGAAATATTGTATTCTTGACGAACTATTTGGGTTTCTATGCACTCATTATGAATTGGGTATATGAGTTACTCAGATTGATGATATGAATGCATGAATCTCATTATTTATAAATCCAAATTGATTATCATTGATTTCATTATTTTTATGGACGAAATCTTCTTACTCAAACACTCTTGATTGTTGTTTTTCATTTGAGTTATCAAGCCTCATTGAAACTCTTGGATGAATTGGGTGGTTGAAGCAATTGAATCCAATACCCTTTTATTAATTATCAAATTGGTTTAAGTGTTTTCATTTACATTCAAACAACAAATCTCTTCAAACCAAATCATTTTGCATTTTCCCTTTTTTAAGAAGCATTGTACCAAATTGCGTGAGTTTTGAGAGTATTGAGTGCTACGTTTAGTCGATAGCCTATATTGGGCTCAATCCTCATGGAATTTGACCCCGATACTTACCGAGTGATACTACGCCGTGACCACTTACTCTTGGGTGTCACATTGCTATGGTTGTGTTAAGTTTTGGCGCTGTTGTCAGTGAATGAAGGCAAATGCGAACATTTGACAATTTTGGGAATCACGCAACCGGTGAATTGCTTTTCCATCAACATGTACAACAACAGAGTAATTTTCGGCTTAGGCCTTGGGTAACTTCGTTCCATCTCTTGTACTTGTGATCATATTAGATTTAGGATTCTTTTTTTATTTTTCCTTTTTAGTTTAGAATTGCATTCATACTTGGGTTCGTGGATTGTTAGTGGTGGTTAGGACTTTTGTGCTAATTGTGCTTATCGATGATAGTGTTTTGCATAAGGAGATTGGCGGTTCGATTGGATGGGATTGGAATTGAAATTACTTGAATTGATGAAAATTTTTATGTGGAGATTGGAGGTTTGGAAGGAAAATTATGGTTAAGGATTGTGAATTGACTTGTTGAGGTGCAGATTGCTAACTTATTTGTGCATTACATAATATTTTGTATTCACTTGACCGGTAACATTCAATAGCAAACCCCAATAGTCATTCCACTTTGCTTGGTAGCTCATTTTCTCACACATTATTTCTAGACATTGACATACATACAATGGACTATTTTTCTCAACGGGTTAAGAATGATGGTAATGGGAGCATCCATGGTGACGGTGGTGTGAAAACACCTCCTCGTCGGTCTCTTAGAGACTATATTTGAGCTAATGAGAATAGAGTACATGCACGATCTTCCTAGTCTCTTAGAGATTGCATCCAAGCTAATGGCCAAAGGGATCCTTTTATACCAACCTACAATCCGGAGTGGTGTGCTCCCCTCAATTATAATTGGAGGAATGAGGGATCCTTACCTCAACAATACCAAGCCTAACCTTCATTCTATTAAACACCAACCCTACCGCAATCCTATCAATCACAAGTAGACGATGCTTATCAACCTCTTCACAATAGTACACTAGAGGACACTATCGAGGATACCTTAGAAGACACCTTACAACAATGCATGCAAATACAAATTGGTATCAACTCTAGGGTGAACAATGATTACACCCTAAAAGTGTAATCATATGCCTTTAATTCACACCTTGTTAGACGTAGATTAGTGTTAATTTTCTTATTTTAGTTAGATATTTATTTAATTCTATTTTGTGTGTGTTTTGTAGGTTATAGGAGTTAATAAAGGCAAATAGATGCAAAGAATGATCAAAACGAGCACAAAACGAGCAAACTGGTGATGAGAAGTCCAACCTGTGTAGGTATTTTGGCCATAACTTTTCACTCTGATATCCGATTGAGTTGGTTTTTGTGGCATTGGAAAGAAGACTTCAAGAGCTACAACTAGTCGTCTAATGTGTATTGGCTAAATCGGCCTCTAAGGTGGTCAAAATCAAGCTAAAATATTACTAAGCCGAATTAGTGAATAGTGCCCGTCCGAACGGTGCGTCCGAACGGTCACTGTTCATCGAACAGGTACTGTTCACCCATCTGAACGGTGCGTCCGGACGGTTACTGTTCACCCAGAGTGCATTTTTTGTGTCTGAAACTGCATTTTTAGGATTTTTTTTCTAGAGTTTTTGTGTAGTAAGGGTTACTTTGAGCTAAGGGGGTGGCGGGAGAAGCTCTCCAAGGTTAGTTGTTTCCATTTTTCTTCATTTTTAGATTAGATTTAGCTTTGTAATGGTAATATAGGAGTAGAACTTGTAATTTCCTTTCATTGTATTGTATTTTTTTTCATTTTCTTGCACTTTCTTGTATTTTTCTTGTATCCATACACTTTTAATCTTCAAGTAAATTTTAGTTTAAATCTCTAAATGCTTTATTTTCATTTTACATGCTTTTATTATGAGTTTAATTAGCTAGATTTTGGATTGGGTTCAAATGTGAAAATCACCCAAATAATTCAAGGAATTCAATTGAGGTATCTCATGAATTAATTTATATATTTTCCTAGAATTTGAATTTCTAGTAATTAGATATGGACTTTTAGAAAACCTAAATTATTGACTAAGTTTGGAGATTTTAATCACCCAAATCGATGGTATTAATTTAGGACTCTTGACTAGAAAAATACTCCACAATTGCTAAAAAATTTATTTCCAACAATTGATTGAAGATGCCTTAGAAAACTTAGGTTATTGACTATGCTTGACTAATCAATGCATAAACCACAAATTTGGTATTGACTAAGTTGAATTGATGGTATTAACCTTTGATTTTTCATTGAACATGTATCTAATTTTAATTACTTGAGAATAATCGATTTTCAAAGCTAAATCCTCTGAATCAAACACACTTAAATGTTGTGTTTGATTTGAGTTATAAATCTCATTGAAAGTCTTAGATGAAATTGAGCGATTGGATCATTTGAGCCCAATTCCCTTTTTATTGCTTTAAGTCTAATTTCAATTGCTTTAATTTAATTGTCTAGTGTTAATTGTCTTTATTTTCATTGTACTAGTTTAGTAATTCAAAACCCCCGATCAAAAACCAAAAGATTTTCAGTCCTTTTTATTTTAGATTCGATTCGCACAATTTCAATTCAACCCTAGTTAGGTTAGTGTGAGTTGAGTACTAAAGCTTATATTGGGCTAGGTCCCTTGAGAGAAAACGATACCGGATTACCGGTTTATACTTCATCACGACCCCCGTACTCTTGCGGGGTAACTAACTCCATTTGTAGGGTAACACCCGCATTTGGAAGCGAGTCAAACAACACACTTGAACAACAAGGTAGGGCCCTTGATGATATAAAGGGTCACTTGACCCTATTGATACAAACATTAGGTGTTCAAGCAAAGGAAAAGGTTCCCACTCAATCTCAAACCAATCCTCTTAGACAAGTGCTTAAGAGTGATCCTAATCCAACTCTCTATTAAGAATAATCCCATCCCATCACTAACCTTAGGAATAAAGATATTATATATCAAACCATTTTTCCCCAAGAGTGTGGGTCTCGTGAAGAAAATATTAAGGTAAGTAAGGAAATTAGTGAAGATGAGAAAATAGATGAAGAACTCGAGAGAAAGGAGCCCAAGATCGAGGACTTTAAGCAAAAAGGGAGTGAGAGGGGAGATAGTGAGTGAAAAGAGGAGTTAAAGAAGGTCCAAAATAGGAGAGACCATATTGAGGATCCTTTAGAGAGAGCCATTACCTTTGGTGAAGGTTTTGACCTCTTAGATGTCATGGATGTGCAAGTAAAATAGGATATTGTTGGTCTAGAAAGCATGTCAACCATGTTTAAGGGTCAATGAATCCCTACCTTTAGGCCTGTAGCACCTAGTCCTAACATGCCAAAACCTTTGGAGCTTGACATCCCAATATTAGAACTGAATACCTTTCACATTGGCAAGCAATTAGAGGAAAGGAATGATAAAGAGGTTCATAAAGTGACTTTGATATGCACCTTGGTGCATGGCCCATTGACTCCATTTACATTCTATAACCCTTTTGACTCGTACGTGCGTAATTGTTATATCCTTGAGTTTACTAAGGATATTGAAATTGATTGGGTCTACACTCAACCTCTTTACAAGTCGCCATACTGGACATGTAAAATGATGGCAAATTTTCATTTAGTAGTATAAGGTGATTCTCTCTCATGTTTTTGTGTAGGAGTATGAGTAGTTTAGATAGTTTTTGCTTTTGATAGTTTTACTAGTTAGGTTTCTATTTTAGTTTTTTTTTTACCGGGGAGGGGGGGGGGGGGGTGTGTGCACTTAGGCATCCTAATATCTCTTCCCTCACATTTTGTCTCACTTCTTGCCTTGTTTTCATGCATTGAGGACAATACATCATTTTAGTCGCCTTTTTTTTTTTTGGGGGGGGGGGGGGGGGGGGGAATAGTTTTAGAGGCTTAACCTCCTCTATTTTTGGTTTTGTTTTGTTTGTGTTGCACCTTTAGAAAATTTTTGAGCCAATGATGATGACTTCCTCCAGTTAGAGATAGAGTTTAGATACCACTGGTATGAGTATGTCATTTCATTACTTGCATCTAGAATTCTATCGTTCATGGTGGATGTCATTTTTTGAGCTTTATTATTGTATACCTCTTGTTATGTTTCAATATCTCTATAGTTTATTGTTTATTATCAGGTATCACATTATATGATTATCTTTCGACTACTTGGGATCTTTGGTAGAGGTTAAAGTATCGCGTGGTTCCAGCATTTTACTTAGTTATGTTTAGCACGTCTTTTCATACTTTAAATACCATCTCTTTATGATTCATGGTGGATTTGTTAATGATTCATTTTGGGACCATAGCATATTCATGAGATACAATATTTGATTAGTGGACATTTAGTGTTATGCATTGATTATACTTGAGTTTGATTGATAGTTCACTTTTAATCTTAATACATTCTAAGGATTTATCTTGAAGTACACTTAAGTCAGGGTATTATACACTTTGGAGTACGAATCATGTTATATAGCATCTTATGGGCTAACTTGTGTATTTCTAGCCTTATATGAATGGAGATCTTACCTTGTGAGCTTTAGAATGACTTTTCGTCTTCACGGAGGGATTACAATTACTCAAGAACAATTTTTTTACTTTTACCTCTTTCAATAGCTTCATTATGTTTGTCTTTGGTTCATATGCTAGATTTTGAGTATCAAGATTGACACTTGTATTCTTTTGAGATCTATTAATGTATGTTGTGGAGATGATTTTAGGCCATATTTTGTATTATTGAGCCACAGAGTTTCTTGTCAACTCCATTTTCTTGTAATCATTTACCTTGAACCTTTATGATTGTGTGATCTTGATTGAGAATTAATCATCATGGATATGCTATGTTTGATTGAGAGACACAAAGAGTACTTCAATTTTTGGAAGCTCTTAAAAAGTAAGAAGAGCCATGAGATTGCAAATATAAAGAAGAAGTAAAAAGGTGGAAAGATAGCAAAACAAGTGCAAGGAAAGAAAGAGAAATGAAATAAAAGAAAAAAGAAAAGAAGTAAAGGGATTGGCGAATCAAAGAAGCAAGAAAGTGTTCAAATAAAAAGAATGGGAAAGTAGAGATGTTTTGTTTATTGATCATCACATTCCTTGATCGCACATGTTTTGACCCTTTTTATCTCCTTTTTACCCTAACCTTTGATTTGATGAATCAATTGATACCCCTTGAAAAGTCATTTTCGATCCAAGCATACTTCTTGTGAGATCTCATTTGAATACAATTCTCTATTTGTCAACTATAATTATTTGATGTCTAATTTTGAATTATTTTTCATGAAGCTATGCCAAAATTGATACACTTTCATTACTTCATTCCTTGTGGTTGGATTGCTCTCTTGCATGATCTTATATTTACTCCTTTTAAGAGCACTTTTTTGTGAGGAACCATGTGCTTGATTATTTGAGAGTGTATGACCGGTGAGGATTTTGATTGAGGCTTAAAGGTCTTTGAATGTGTGAGTATGCATATTTGAGCTATAGTGCATGATTCTATTACACACTCACTCGAACCTCACTTTTGTATCCTTTTTGATGAATTTTTGCTTGCACTGGGGTGATGGATGTTTCTTAAGATTACTTGAGAATAATTATGCATTATCTTTATATTCTTCTAGTCTTAGATTGTTGATCATAAATTAATGTTTGTGAGTGTCATCATTGTAAGTCTTCACGAGACACCACTAGTCTAATAGGAATAACTTAGGGGTTTAAAGGCTTAGTGCATAGGCTAAATGCATCCGTGACTCCTACGAAAGTGGAGATTATCTTTTGAGTTTTAGGGACTAGCAAAAAACAAGTTGCAGGAAGTGATTGAACTTCAAAAGTAGAATTATAACACCTTAATTTGTTCTTTGTTAGCCTTAGTTTAGGATTTTATATACCTTTTTAGTTAGATTTTTGCATTAACTTATTTCGTTTTGCTTTGTCCAGATTTTGAGCCTAATTTGAAGCAATTCGAGCGCAATTTAGACAAAGGTGAAGAGTGTTGTTAATAGTGACTATGCGCACGGTGAATAATGTTTAGACAAATGAATAGTGACCGTGTACATGGTGAATAGCACCTTGGGCACTCTTTTTCAGGTCTACAAAACTGTGAGCAAGATTTAAAGACTTGTTTTCATCGTTCGAAGACCGTACGTATGGTGAATAGCGCCGTGCGCACAGTCGACGATAGCTCTGCTATGTTTTAGCCTATTTGAGACAGTTTTGTACCCAATTTTGGGGATTTAAGCTTTTTGTATGTAGATATAGTTAGATACAGCTTTTTAGGAGTGGTTTTAGAGAGAGAAACATCTTTATTTTCATCGTAATTTCTCTCTTATTAATGAAATTCAAGTAGTTTTCAAGCTTTCTTCAATTCAACTGTCAATTTTTTTATGGATTCAAGTAGCTTGTTCTCCAAATTGGATTCAATTGTGAAAATTCAAGAATCTCAAGAGTTTCAATGGAAGTAAAACCTAATTTCATTGTTCTATCTTCTTAAATCTCCAATTCTTAGCAATTAAAATTTAGATTTATAAGAACACTTAGATTATTGATTATATTTGGGAATTTCAATGCATAATTTAGCAATTGTGTTTTGATTTTATCCAAATCAATGGTATTAATCTATGATTCTGAACTCAATTGTAATTCTAATTTCAAATTGCTTTTGAATTGAATTTATGATAATCATCTCTTAAATCCTATTGAAATATTGTGTTTTTGACTAAGTCTTTGGGTTTCTATGCCCTAGTTATGAATTGGGTATGTGAGTTACTTAGATCAATGATATGAATGTATGAAACTCATTGTTTATAAATCTAAATAGATTATCATTAATTTCATTATTTTTATGGTTGAAATCTTCCGAATCAAACACCCTTCATTGTTGTGTTTGATTTGAGTTATCAAGCTTCATTAAAACTCTTAGATGAATTGGGTGGTTGAAGCAATTGAATCCAATACCCTTTTATTAATTGTCAAATTAATTTAAGTGTTTTCGTTTACATTCAAACAACAAATCTCTTCAAATTAAATAATTTTGCATGTTCTCTTTTTTAAGAAGCATTGTACCAAATTGCGTGAGTTTTGAGAGTGTTGAGTGCTAGCTTTGACCGATAGCCTATATTGGGCTTAATCTTCATGGAATTTGACCCCAGTACTTATTCAGTGATACTACGTCGTGACCACTTGCTCTTGGATATTACATTGCTAAGGTCGTGTCACATATCTCCTTAATTATATCAATACATATTATATCTAATGGATACTCTTTTCTTTTCTCTTCATATCTTTTTTCATTAAGAATATAATTTTTCTAAATAAATAAACAATATACAATACAAATATCTCTTTTCTTTCATTGATTAATTGTTCAAGTACAAATTAGCTCTCTTGGGAAGAAAACCAAATTAATTTTTGAAATTACTAAACCATGACATGGTACATACTTGTATGTAGGTGTAATTCTATGGTAATAAGTGGAACTTTGATATCACCTCTATAAATAATGGTCTCAATATAATTTTCCTCCATTCATCGAGTCTTGTTAAATAAATAAATTAGCCTAACTATTTTTTCATCATTAAACACTTCCAAAGTTGCTGTTCCATCACTTGGTTTGGAGCAATATTCAATGGTTCACCTTAGAGTTTGGAAGAAAAAATTCCTCGAACTTACATTCCAAGCAGAGACTGGATGTGTTACACTTACATTTCTTTTCTAGTAAGAATGTGTAATGACATCTTAACTAAATTTCCATGCACATACTCCTTTTTATTTTCTTCATTTTGTTCATTAGCTTTCTCCCAATTCCCACAATTAGTAACGAAAAGAGAATAAAAACACTTGTGTAAATTTATCAAGGCAACAAATTAGTGGGATTATAAAGACCATGCAAAGCTAGCTAGGTTTCATGATAAATTAAAAATAGTGAGCAATTATAACACTCTCAAACGGTTCAAGAGCTTGATTTTGTGCCTGTCATTAGTCTTCGGATTCTCGGCACATCGGCCAGGCATAATAGAAAATTGTCTACTTGGTCAAGAAATAGAGACTTAGTTCCATACTAAGGATCAATATCACTAAGAGAAGAAAGATTGTCTGCTCATAGCTAGTGAGGAAATAATGCAGCGTGACAAATGGTGATTGCTGATGGTATGTATATATATATATATATATATTTATATATACTGGGTGTGAAATTTTTCCCTCACATCCACAGACTTATCAGAACATTTAGACACTATATTTGCTAGCTTCGAATTAAATTGCAATCAATATTTCCATATCGTATATCAAGGCGTATATGCATGTTCACTAAACTATATGTATATATGTAAATATGAAATTAGCTAAATACTGTTGCCCTAACTCCTAACTTCCTACGCCCACTAGACATAACCAAATGAAAAAATGAAACTCCAGACTCATAATATGGATATCTAATGCATTTGTACTTGGAGGATTACAAAGCTGTTTGCTGCGAAGAATAGTTTCACAAAAAATTGTACAATCATGATGAACCGAAAACTTGGACATTTTGTGTTCCTTTTGGCTGGTGACTTTGGAACTTACCCAATACTTATGATTTAGGAATGATTGCAGATATTCGAGACTTGCACTGTTGGGTAGGTTACAGGAATAAATCCTCGTCGTAAAAAATTAAAATAAAAAACATGCACACATGCATTATAGACATGTGTATACATGATATCCATGTATGCTCACATGTGACCTAACACACATCCATATATCCACGTATACATATGCAAACACACACCCGAGAGAGAGAGAGGGGGGGGCGAGGGGTTGTTGTAATCATGTTCAATTGCTCCTAACGTCACTGTTTTATTCCCGGGAGTGTGTCGGTCAAAAAACCTTTCAGGCCAGAGATCATACTCATTATTATTATAATATATGTATGTCATATAAAACTACATATATATATATATGTGTGTGTATATATATAAATGTGTGGATGTACGTAACTAAAGCTAACCGTTATGATTATTCCGATGCGTTTTAGTCAACAAAATCCTAACAAACCTTTGTTTCTCATGACCCCAACCTAAAAATAAACACTTGAAAACAAATGGGCTTAAACATCAGCATCAAAGTACCATATACACATATACTATATCCATTATTATCGCAATAAACACACAATAATCACTACCCACTTTCTCATTATTCTCTAATTACCTCATGTTTAAAGCACGCAAGATCACCGGTGAAGCCATATCCGGGACTCCCGAGTGGTTCCACGGCGGCGGCCGAGATGGCGGAACCAAGAGCATTGTTGGGTGTAACCGGCCAATCTCCGGTGGCGGTGGCGGCAAGTCCAACTCCTATGCATGGTTGGTGGTGGTGATTCGATTGTAGCTGACGGATTTGCCGCTTTAAGAACTTAACATAGCGAATGGCTTCGTCTAGCATCGATGCCGTGTCCATTTTGGTTCCACCAGGCACAAGTCTTTGCAGAATCCGAATTTTCTCACTTATCCTCTCTCGCCGGTTTCTTGCAGCTACACTTTGAGGGTCGTCGCTGATTCTCACGTTTCGCCTCTTTGGCTTGCGAATCGTAGCTGGATCGATGTCCACTGGTTGCATCGCGGCAATCCTGTACATCATCTCTTTCATGGCTCCTAGCTCTTCCTCTGGTTCTCCTTCTTCTTCTTCTATCTGATGATGATTTTCCATTTGGTCACCAAAGAGAATGGAAGTGCGTATTTGGCTTGACGTGAAAGAAGATGTTTGATGGTTTTGGAGGGGATAGTTAGGCCAAATAAGTGCATCAAAGGGAAGTTCATCGTAGAGGATATGGTCTTCCATGGCTGTGCCAAGTTCCCAAGAGGTGTTTGTGAAGCTATGCTGGTTGATATCCATAGCATAAATTAGTGGCCCCTCATGGGTTTTTGTACAAAAAGAAAGAGAGAAAACCCTATTCAATGTGTTATTGTAATGGTACTTAGCTCGTGTACAGGAGGACACATACGTAGATATACACACACATGTATATTTATATATATGTGCGTGTGCAGATTAACTACATGTTAGCATAAGATAAATGGCTTGATGGGTGACGGAAGCAAACATGTTGAGTTCTTTTTAGCTTTAAGAAGCTAGATGACATGTTTGCGAGAGAGAGAGAGAGAGAGAAGGGGATGAGCAACCACTATTATAAAATGGGAAAAAAAGGAAAATAGAAAAATACTTGGTGGCCCACTAAGATCGAGTCATCAAGGGTTATGATTATTTTTTTTATTTTTTTCTGGCCAAAGTACTCTAAGGGTAAGAGTTACATTTATAATAGTGAAGACTTTGGATGTTTTGCCATATCCTTAAGAGTTCTCTCATTCCTTTCCTTGTCATATGGCTGGCCATTGCAAGCACTGAAATTCTAGAGCTTCTCTTTGTACCACTCTCTTTCCATGATACTTAAATTTAATTTCTTTGTAGTAATTAATTTAGTCATTCTGGATGGAATACCCTTCTCAATATCTCATCATCAGATCTGTCTCTGTTAAGCATAAGCTCTTTATTTACTATACCCAACTCTTAATCATCTCTCTCTCTCTCTCTCTCTCAACCCTCTAAACCTATATTTACTACGAGATTAGTATTCATCATCTCTCTAAGTAATTAACTTCTATTAAACTTATGCAATTTACAAAAGAGAGACTGATATTAACTGTTTCCTATGCTAGTTTTCTATGGTAATGAAGTTAAAGAGATACCAAGTGATTTTAGAACAAGTCTTCATATAGACTAAATACTTTTAACATTAAAGAAAGAAGATACAATGCAATGGATTTCAGATTGAGGCACCTTATCTCTTTTACATGGGTTGCCACATTATGATAATGAAGAATGTGTTCACCACCCATGTTCAGATATTTTGCTTTATAAAAGTTAATAATACCATGGTTGATTTGAGAAACATGAACATGCTAGATGCTTGATAATCACCATTGTTGACGATTGATTTTCCGTATCAGGAAATTAGTCTTTGGTTGTGTAAGAAACTGATCTCGCATTCTCAAAAGCATTAGATAAGCCAGATTGAAATGCATTCAACATTCACAAAAATATATGTAAAAGCTTTAAGTGACCTAGTTTGATATTTCTCCGTTGATTTGGTGCCATTTGATGGAATTTATTTCATTAAGCTTCTAAGCATAATCACCACAACAAGAGTGCATAAGGCAGCTAACATCGCTATATGAGTTTATGCTTTTATAATGCATGTGTTTGGCTCTGTCGTGTATGTGTGTGTGTGTGTGTGTGTGTGTGTGTGTGAGAGAGAGAGAGAGAGAGAGAGAGAGAGCGAGAGAGAGAGAGAGAGAGAGAGAGTAGCAGCACCACTGAGCAATTTCTTAAAAGAAATCTACAAGTAACAAACTTGTTACCATCATCAAATATTAAGTTCTTGGTGTTTGTTGATGATGCCAGGGTTTGAAAAAAATATTCTTTTTTCCTGTTTTTGTTGCTGCCTCTCTGATTTACAAGGTACCTACATTCATAAAAGATTTGCACCTATGACTCAAAGGAGACTGTTGAATCACCAAATAGCATCACCCTCTGATGAGGATCAGACGGTAAAGTATCTCTCTTAGGTCGTTCATTGTTTTCAAAGGTAATACACCTCAGACAACTTCCATTGTATATGTTATCACTCTTATTTTCTGCAGTACTCACGCGTGCTCAAAGCAATCATTTTAGGGTTTCATTTAGGCATATATTCCCCAAAAGTCAGTTATGATTTTCTTTTGCAAAAAATAAGGAAAAGAAACGAAAAGAAAAGAAAATGCATACAAATATCTTGCATTTACATCATACTTTGTACGTATGTGGAAATATATACCATTTCATATCAAAGCTATTGGATTTTCTGTTACTCCTCGGGCCGTAGTGGTAGGTCTACCAAAATTATCAGCAATACATGCAAGGCGAAGCATCAGTATTGACCCAAAATACAAGAGTGTTAACCATAAAAGGAGAATCGGCGATAAATGGTTTGTTCTTTTTTTTTTAATTAGATGTCTAGGCTAGCTTGCATGCATCATAATTAATTATGGGGCTTGTGTAGTTCTCTCGTTCCACATAAACTAAGTAATTACTAAACCGAAGGCCTTCAGAGTGACTCCAAAGAGTTAATAGTTTTTAAGAAATTTTGAACCTTCCATCTTGGATGGAGCAAACTCTCAAGTTCACCTACACCACCAAGCCAAATCCTTGGAATAAATGGTTTGTTGCAATGTGCCATTAACTTCCCAATGGATGGGCATATAGTAGTTTTTTTTTTTCTTTTATAAGTTATCCAGATCTTCGATCGACTAGTTTTTAAAACTTAAGTAAAGCTACTGTCCACACACGTAACATATAAATGGCGGTGGGGCGGGATACTCTGTGCAGTACGTGTGATGCTATAGTGTATAGAGAAGGGTCATCCAATGTTGAATAAAACAGTAATAATATTAAATATAAAACAAAGTAGAGTATCTGGCAATGAAATAATACATGCAGGCGCTTTACCAATCAGGACAGAAACATTGAAAAAAAAAAATGGGTAGACAAAATAGCAAATACATGCATTTTGGATTTATTTGACTTACGCTTCAACTTTCTAAGTATATATAGCAGCCACATACCCTATAGGTGGGATAATAAAAAGATGCCAACAGAGGAAAGGAAAAGAAAAAAGAATACAAAAGAAAATCAGGAACCATTTAAACTGGCCGAGTTTTGGAATTGATTCAAGACAAGCATATCAAATATATACGTGTGTATATATACGTAGCTACATTATAGTAATTGTAAGACAAGCATATATACTTGCGTAGTGAAATATATATACATTTACACACAATTGTAAAACAAGGGCCCTTGACTGACTAATTAAGACAAGCACATAAAATGGTTCAAATGTCTATAAAAAGGGTAGTGTTATGCTCCCATCTTGAGAGAAAAGCTTTATCAAAAGTTGGTATAAAGGGAAAAGCAACTACCAGAAAGGATTGAGACATCATTCCCACTTCAAAGAAGAGGAGAAAAAGGTCTTGAAATTCTACCCTATGGCTCCTCAGAGTTTGAGCTACAGTAACTAGCTTAGAGAAATGGAGAAGTTTCAACTTGCCATTTCAAGAAAAAGAGAACAAAAGGGAATGTCTCTCTTACAGGGTCTTAAAATGGTCCTTATAAAACTAGTGCAAGTAGCTTTCGTTAGTCCTCGGAAAGATGCAATGCGAGACCACGTTATTTTGTTGTTGTATTTAAGAAGGCATTGAAATCCAAGTCATATAGCCCTAGGGCTTAGTGGTCGGATGGCACTCTTCTTAAGCAATCAGTGGCGGACGTAATATTTTTGTTAACAAAGGGGTCAAGGTAAAAATCTGTTAATCTAAGTGGAGACTAAGGTAAAATTCTTGAATTATGAGGGGGCAAATATACTATAATGTGTTATAAATATTTAAAAAATTATAGGAGTTAAAGAGAAAATTTTGAAGTTTAGGGGGTGCTGTGGCCCCGCCTGTCTTCTCCGGTCTCTGTCAACGCTAAGCATGAGAGCTCAAGTATGATCTTTCTCCAACCCCTTATGTCTCGTCATCATTTGAGTAATAGACGAAGTTTACTTGGTTCATATGAACGGTAACATTACACGAGCTCAATGGAGTAGTTGGTCCAAATTTTGAATAACGTCTAAAAAAACAAAAAAAGAAACAGAAAGTGATCGGAATCATATGCAAAATTCAATCAAAAGTGGAGACAGATTGCTGGCTTTTCAATCAATATCTACAATTAATGGGATGTACAAAATGCTTACTATTCTAGATGCGTTACGAAAAAGAACCTAAATTGTCCTAGCCCCCTCAAAATATGAAAATTGTACACAGCCACACGCATACTCACACTAAAACATTAAATGCTTTCGAGACAAAGAAAATCTTTTGTTTCTATTTTGTTTATGAGAGTTAACGGTCAAATTTGAATATTATGACTCAATCTATATAGGTTTACAACTTTCAATATCATGGCTCAACTTTGTCTCCAGCTTCAAAAAAACATTTTGTTACCAAAAAAAATCTCAAATTTTTAGAATTAGTCCCAAATCCTAAAGGGAGATATTTAATAAAGGCCAAATTTTGTTGCTAGGAAATTATTCCAATAAATTCTATCACAAAAATAGAAAAAAAAACCGAATAAATTGCTCAATTATCTTTAAGAATATCTCTTAAATTCAAGAACTTGTTCAAGACAAGCCTCTTCCGGAAGTAATAAACACCCATAAACTACTAATCTTGAATAAGACACAAATCATCCTAACAGGCAACTGCCTTCAGAATAACTTGACACTAATTAGTAGCGAATTTGTTTTAAGAATACTTTATGCACGTAAAAGACTCAGACTCAGATGCGGAAATCCTTCTTGAACAAGGTGAAATTGGAAGTGCTTACCCCACAATATGGCTGGTAAATAGTACTAGATGGACAGGTACCATCCAAAAAAGTATAAAAATGTGCTTGCGATTTGAGAAATGTGTAGTAGTGTGTAATAAATGCCAATCAAACAATAATCTGAAATGAAACATTCCATGAGGAGAGCCACCAAGAAAATTCAAATGCGTCTCCACGGGCATTGTCATAGCATCAGCAGAGTACAAAATGTCTAAATGCTGATGCATATATAAGCTTTCATTTGCACGTCAATGCTCATTATACAGACACATTAATATATTACACACAATCATGTGATTTGAATGAAAGTTTTTTAATTCAAAACAAAGAGAAATGCTAGCATCTGTCGTGATTGTGTGTCAATTGCGGACTTATGCTAATCACCTCAATTAGAATGTGTTGAGCTCTCTGGTCACATCTCAGCTAAGATGGCTAGTATGCTAACAGTTGCTACTCATGCTAGCATTTCTGTAGAACAAATCACTAATTATGATGACTTTTTATTACAAAAATGTTATTGTCTCATCATTCTGATTAATTTTTTTTATACAATTTTTTTTGAAATAATAACATTTTTCAATCTTATATTTTTACCTTTATAAGTTTCTATTCTTTTTTTTTTTTAATAATTAAGTGTTCTAGTAAACTTATACGCTGCACAACTAATTTTAAAACATATATAATCCTTCCGTCCACGTAAACCCGATGCGTATCAGGCCATAGATCCTGGGGTAAAATTATGTACACGGCAATACCTTGCCTTATTTCTTTTGGAAGTCGGTTCAGCTAAGATTATGGATGACGTCGTAGGAAGGATAGAAGTTGTGGGTTAAACTATTAAATAATCAAATTATAAAGAAGGAGAGATACGACAAAGGACTTCATAATATATATATATATATATATATGGCTTTTGTGTATTATAATTTTATATTGGCCTACATTGGGTGTTGTTGCAATTCCACAACAGAAACGATTTTTAATTCCAGAGAATAAGATAAGTTCTCCTTGTGATTGATTTCTTTTCTTTTCTCACCGTAATGAGGATTCAATATGTTTATGCATGAAATTTTTTTATTTTTTATTTATAGAGTTTATGCATGAATCCTGTTTGTGATGATGGGCTTAGAGTCCAATTCAAAGGGTTCAATGGACAATATTTAACTTAAGAGACCAGAGATAATGCTTGTGGTCATGGAACCAGGGCGAGCCCAATAGCTCTCAGTCTAATAAGAAAATGAATTCCAAAACTAGGTTGCTGAAAGGGGTCGGTAGGCAGTGGCGGGGGCCATGCCTCTCCCCCAAAATTTTCAAAATTTTCTATAACATTCATAAATTTTGAAGTATTTCCAATAAAATATAAGTACTGTCCCCAAAAAATTTCAACTACAAAATTAAAAGAAAAAAAAATACCATACCCTCCCCTCAACACAAATTTTGAATCTGCCATTATTGGTAGGAATTTTATGATACGTCGAAGTCTCATCTTTGTGCTGATCGCATTCCACATTTGCAATTGTCATATGCCTACATTCATTTGAGAATTTTTTCAGGAAAAGTTCCAAATGTAAAACGGCCTTCCCATTACAATAGTAATTGTCGATATGGTCTCCGGCCAGAAGTAGAAAACCCTGCCAGAGGTCCACACAATTCAGCCTCTTATTCAATGCAAAACCTTGGCATAGATTTCATTTCACATATCAAGGACCCAAAAGATAACACCAATCAAGGGTTCAGTGCTTCACAACAATGACAGCTGCAACACGCAACCATACTGCTCGGGTGGGCATTCCTGCAGTTTGAACACCAACAAAATGAGCCTGCACAGGAGCAAAGCGGCCAGAATCACCAAGCGCACAGCACTGAGGGGTGCTTTGTTGGTGACAGGTTAAAAAACAGAAACCTCGTAGAAGCCCCACTATAATGAAATTCCGCAAATGCTTCTACAACCTATAGTCATAATGAATCTGGTTGACAGAAATCGCCTTCCATGTGCATTGTCACTCTACATTAGAAATCTGAAATAATGTTTTGAAGAGAGCCATGAAAGAAAACACTAGTATACAAATTTGCAGGAGACCTAAGGTTATCTGAACCCATTTCCAAAAACTACATTACATGAGAGAAGGTTACTGTATATGGTACACAAACTTGAATGTGCAAGAAATAACTTAACACCTTGCTGTATACACTAGTCAAAAGCAAAAAGAAAAGAGGAAATAAGGAGAAGTTTTATGCTACAGTTAGCTCTTCTGACATTTCTCCACATATGCCTGCAAAGAAAGAAAGAGAAATTGTAAGCCAAAACTTTTTCTTCTAGTGCAATCACAATTTTTAGTAGAGCTTGAAAAGTTTTTACCTATAAAAAACAGAAGATGTCATCAATAGGGAGACATTTTCAATTAAATCAGAATTCTATTATCAGCAAAGAAATAGAGCTGTAACCCAGAAACTTAAACAGGGAAACAAAAATAGAGCATATTACAAAGTTCCCAGCCTCCTATCCCATGGGGGGAGAGGAGGGAGGAACCAAGGGAAAGGTTTGAAAGACATAATTTGTGTAAAAATAGAAGCTAGTATAGAAGTTAGGCAAATTTAAACATATGTTCCATGACAAATACTCTGTGGAGGACTTGTACAAACTTAAAAAGGTGAGGAGGGATGGAAACTTGGGATCATACTAGGTGTATTGAAGCTGAGAAGGAAGAGTTAAAGGAGGTTAATCTCCTCTCACCCCTAAAGAGAGAGATGCAGGTTTCAAGTCCCCTTTGTACAGCGTTGTGTGCACCATTATTCTACAAACATAGGTATTTAAAAAAAATAAGTAAAGGAAAACAAATTGTCTTTTATAAATAGTTGGAAACTTGGAATTAATACGAGTGTTGGCTAAAGTTTTTAAAACCTCCAGTCTTTCATGCCAACTCTAGGTACGTATGCACTATTTTGTGATATGGCCCCGACTAAATTATTTCTGCCAAAACAGTAAGAGTAAAAATTGTGGATCCTAAGAGACATAATAGCTTTGAGACTTCATCAATTCTAGTCTCCTATATTAAGGGGCAGATCCAGGATTTTGGTTCAATAGGGACAAAATTTACACAACATCATACACGATTTTTTTTTAATTGACAATATATTTCCTTTAATAAATAAAGAGATAATCATATTAAAGATGCCGAAAAAGGGGCACTGCCCAGGTATAAAAGTTGTACACAAAAACTACATCAAAAATTAAATCCAAATTTAGCTTGCTAAGGTTCAAAATTTCGAGAAGGAATTTCAGGATCTAAGTAACCAAGAGTCTATGAATATAGGGTTAATTGAAATTGTGTTGTTATTTGGCCAAATAATAAATGGTTAATGAATTACATATATTTTTTCTATAGGTTTAATGATATTCAATGGGGGCAAATATAGTTATTAGTAAATTCAACGGGAAGCAAATGTAAGTATTTCTGAATTCAATGGGGACAAAACATATATTTATAATCTAAGATCAAATAAATACACATAAAAAATTTTAAAAATAGTGGAAGTAACCAATTTAGTAGGGTCAGTTGCCCCCACTGGACCCTTGTTGGGTCCGCCCCTGCCTGTATTGTTCTAGTTTCCTATTTTAGTCGAAAAATACATATTTAGTATCTTCTGTACTTTAAGCACCATTTTATTCAAGAAAAATGTTTAAGGAATCCCACGCTATTTTTTAATGATTGCACACAGAAAACTTATGGATGGGTTTTGTGAAATTCAGATATATAATTCCACACCCCACCACTCCCCCCACCAAGGTTCAGTATTCCAATGCTAAAGTAACTTTGAGCTCTTTTTAGCTTTACTTGCTCTCAATTGAAGTTGAAAATAACTGTTTTCCTCTGGGGTTTGTACTTCTACCTTTTACCATTGGGTCCCAAAATCAAAGTCTCAGTAATCAATCCATCACACTCAAGTAATTCACTTAACACATTTGTTTTACTTGATTTGATATTTAACACTTTCAAACGTGAGTAACTGTATTTCTTTTTAGGATATATACTATAAATTGATTTTTATGAATATTGAAATATTGAATAGATGTAATTGTATTTTGTGGATGAACAGTTTAGGCCATTATTTGTATATTTCTTTTGCTTTCCTATCCATATGAATTGAAAATGAAAATTTTAAAAATATGAATGAAGAAACATATTCAAATAACCGCTAATTAGTAACTACAACAAGAGGTCGATAGCTACCAACTAAGAAGCACCGATACAGACACGGATACAGATATAAACACAGGACACGGAAATTTTGAAAAGCGAAGGACATAGATACGATGGAGACACGGCAAAAAATTATTATTATTTTTAAATATTTTAATTTTCCATGTATATAAATGTAACATTCTCAAACCACCAAAACTATTTGAAAAACACTAATTCAATGTACAAAAGTAAAAGAAAACTATCTCATCAATGATATTTCATAAGCCATAATCTATTATATGACATATTGACATATATGAAAAAGAAAAAGAGAAAAAGAAGAGGAAGAACTGCATTCATTCAGTAAAGTAGAAGAAGAAAAAGAAAAAGAAGCAGTGAAAACAAGCTGTAGCAGGGGCAGTGAAGAAGAACAACAGTAGAACAGAAATCTCGACAGTGAAGAAGAAGAATTGAAATTCTAGGTAGAGATTCAGTGAAGGAGAAGAAGAAAAAAGAGAAGAGAAAAAAGAAAATAACAGAAATTATGGGCAAAGATTAAGTGAAGAAGAAGAAAAAGAAAAAGAACTGCATTCACTGAATGAGCTGTGTCCCAAACGTGTCCCAGCCGTGTCCCCGACGTGTCCACTGCTTAAAAAAATAAATAAATAATTGGACCCACCACGACACGTATTTTGGCATGTACTAGAAGTATGTGTGTCCACGGGATGTCCGACACACAAACAACACCCTAAATGGTGTGTCCGTGCTTCCTAAGTTACTAATCACTTTAAGAAAATTGATTTTTCATAATCGAAAAAGAATTAGTATAATCAATTTTAAGGAATACAATTTAAAGAGAATTTTCTATTTCACTTTTGTTGAAATCCTTGAAAAGTTGGCTTTTGTAAATGTTTGTTTCATTATTGAGTCATGGTACTTCAATATTCATATTATTCCTAATGCAAGATTCCTCATGACCTTGGTAGGACAGAAAATTAATTCCATTATATTTCAGTTCGGGCCCCCAAGATGAAAATTCCTGGTTCCGCCCATAATTAATACCACATAGGGTACTGTATTATAGAAGAATTTAATAGGATTAGAAATGCTATGGCAACTAAAATGGAACTTTAGGGGTATAAAAAATTAGAGGAGCAAACAGATGCACAGATGTTGATGTAAGAGTTCCAATTACAATAAGCTTGAATAAGGAAAAGATCCTAGAAGTTTTCCAATCAAAATAAGCATGAAGTCAGGTTAAAGTCCATGTACAAAAACACTACCCAGAAACCTTTCACGGAATTTTCCATAGACTTGATTTTCAATATTTTAAAGCAAACGAACAAAAAAAACGTATTTGAAAAACCAATGCCAAAAGACTCAAAACAATAACAATCCATTCAGTTGCAAGAAAACAGCAATAAATAAATAAATGTGAAATTGGAATCTCATAACATCAATTCCAACACCTAATAGTTCTTAATTAGGTTTCATTTTTCTCTCAATTTAATGGAGCATAAATTTTTTTGTTGCCAATAAGAATAAAAATAATTAATAATAACAAGAAGAAGAAGAAGAAAACAATTCCCATATCAATATTCATAAGATATCCAAATGTGTGAGCTAAAATTAAAAAAAAAAATCCTAAATAAAGAAAAGAATCAAAATACAACAAAATAGTCAACTCAATTCAACAACCTTAATCCCAATTACTTAAGTTTGCCTACATGAATCCTTTTGTATTAAAAAAAAATTAAAAACCCAAGTGTGTGACACAAAAATGAGAAACGTATGAAATAAGGAAAAAAAATTGTCCACAAATTAATACTATTTAAAGGAATCCAAGTGTGAGCCAAAAAATGCAACTAGAAAATAAACCATGAAAAAACCTAGTGAACCATCCTAGTTTTTGCCAATTTCATGTACCGCTAATATTATTACATGACCATGAAGCAAAAAGAGATTTTTGCAAGATTCACATGCCCTTGATATTATTATGTCACCACAAAGACAAAGTAATCAGCACTAACCTCTACAAGCTTGGTGAGCTTTGCTTTTGAAGATGAGAGATAATTGTCAATTTTCTCTTGCGACTGAGGGATATGAGTCCCTTGGATGCTTCCAGTCACTTTATCTACCACTTTCTTCACTATAGTCTTGTGAGACTCTTTGCTGATTTGACCTTCCTTCCACTTTGGTTTTAGAATCTCCTTAACAAACTCGACAAGAGCAAATTTAAATGACCAGATGCCCTTTGCATCATTCTTTTTCTTACCGTCATCAGCCCCACCATCTCCAATCATCTTCTCCAATGCTCCATTTTCCAGTGTTTTCTTGCTTTCCTCGGCTGTCGTTCCACTGTTTCCCTCAAAACTGGACTTAGCAACAGGATTTAGCTGATCCAATAGGTGACACTCCTCATCTAATTCAACCTCCAAATTGCTGGTCTTACACTGACCACCATCAGTTGGTCCACCAGCAAGAGAAGTGAATAAGTCCCTTGACAGTACTTTCGGTTTCTCACCTGCAACTATTCCTTCAACAGGATTTGGCAACAACGCTGGGGGTAGGTTATCAATATGATATTTATTTGACTCAATGCTATCACTGAGAGAATCATGCAGTGTCTCGGATCCAACAACTAGATTTGGATGAACGGATGCTGCAGCAAGTGGATTAACAGGCACTGCAAAATTGGAAATGGATGACGACACGTATTCAATTGATGTTGGGGGATTAGGAACAGCACCTAGATGAGGATGTTGCTGCACAGTTCCAATTAACTGAGCCAAAGCTGAAAGCTTGGTAAATTGTGAAATCTGCTCCCTGCTTAATATGTTTTTAGTTGGTGGAATTTCAGAGGTGAGCTCCGATTTGTTTCCATCTCCAACATTAGGCTTGCTAAATGATTTGTCCTCCTGGAATAATGGTTGGTTTTGTGCATTAGTAATACTTTCTCCTCTTGGAACATACAGAGGGAATGTCTGCTGATTTTGTCCATCTGCATTAAAGCTTGAAAGTGGTTGAGTAACTGCACCTGAACTATGGCTATTCTGATCCAAGCTTTGTCGTGACAGAAGACTAGCAGAAGATTTTTGATCAATGCTTGACATAACAGAGTCACCAGTTGCTTTTGTACCGTCAAGGGCAAAAGCATAACTGGCATCCTCCCTTGAACTTGGGTTTGATTGGAAACAAGCTTTTGCAGATATCATTGGTGCCATAGGTGCAGTAACTTGATGCTTCTGACCTGACATCTCCCCAGTTATATCCTTTTCATATGTGTGCAAAGATGTTTCGTTAAGAGTTTCAGATTGTGACGTCTGACTAATGTGACCACTCTCCTCTTTAACAACATGGCCTGAAGATTGCCCACAATTCCATGGGGAAGAAACCTCCATATCATCAAACCAATTTTCAGCACCCTTTGACTCAAATCCACCCATACCAGCAGCAGTCGTTTCTGCCTTTGGCAGGACATACTCCCTTTCATTGCCATCTACCGCTTTATCATTATTTTTTGGGTGACTAAATGATCTGTTCTCAGCGTTAAATCTATGTACCAATCTATCATCCCTAGAAAATGCACCATATCTTTGTTCATGAGCACCAACATTTCCATTTCTTTCCTCATTCCATTCAAGAAACTTCGCATTATGTGAAACAGATGTGTCACTCCGCCTTAGATGCTCACCTGATTGTTCCATGGTATCCAAATTGCTGCTCCGCTTGCTCCAATCATCCCGTGACCTGTCATCGTGATTGGCAGTCTGGCCATAGTGAGAAAATCTACAAAATTTCCCATTACAGCAATTTCCTGCAGCAAAAAATTTGCAAGGTATATCACCAGTCCTATGGGGTTCATGCTTCCTACTGTGCTCAAAGGATGCATAATTATTCTTATCATATTCCCTTTCTCTAAACACTTCTGTCGCAAAGCCTTTATCAGAAGCAACACTCTTATGTGCATATTTGCAAGATGCCCCCCTACAGCATTTGCCCTTAATAAAATCACTACAAAGATCACTAGATCTGCCCATACTCTGGAGGTACTCCCTGCTATCATCAGAAGTGGAATATTTAGAAGCTCCACCCCTCCTGTGTCTACTTTCCCAGCTATTTGTCAGACTGTCTTCGCGACATCTCCTATCGACATAATCTCTATCCTCCTGCTGAAGATATGGACCACGATCACCTCTCCTGCATTTACCGGCAGCAAAATCTCTACAAGTCTGAGCTGCGGTGCTTCTTCCATCCAATCCTGATTCCTGCTTAAAACCATACAGGAGACTCCTGCTCCTGCTTCTGCTCCGACTCCTGCATATTATAACCATAAAACAGAGAAACACCTGCTTTTTAATCATTAGAAGGCAAAACAGAGAGAATTTTACTGCCAAGATAACACAATTTGCAAACTAATCATGAATAAGTTGGAAAAAGCAAGGACAAATTTGACTGGGGGGAGCAGTACACATCACTGTGTCAGAGGGAGGAAAGGAAGCAAATGTTATCATTGTATATTCAATTATGACACAACGAATATTAGTAAATATCCCCATAGATTATGTCATATTAGATAAAGCCACATTATATGGTTCACTAGAAAATAGTTCTTTAGTCATTATTATGGATCACATGAGCCGCATAAAAAAGCCAGGTATAACTAGGGTCATCAACATAGTCTAAAGAATTATCCAGCATGGATGTGTGAAGTTGTGAATCATACCTGTGTGACCTGCCCCGACTATTTCTAGGGGAGCAATTGTGGTTATGTTGCCTCCAGTCATCAAGACCAGGAGACATTTTTGTGCTGTAACTTCCATCACCATGCAATGCCAGCATGACATTTGAAAATTCTCTGTCATCTTTGTTATTGAATTCAACATCATACCATTCTGGATCACTACTGCCAGCAAACTGTGGGGAATGCCTTCCGGGTTGTGATTCTTTATTATGGACAGACTCCCCTGCTTTCCGAGGCCAAGGATCGTATTGTGTACCTCCTAGGAAAAGTTGAGGCTCTTCTTTTAGATCCCACTTTGAAACACGTTTTCTGCCACTTCTGCTCATCCCTCCCCACACAGTGCAACACAGCTTCCCTAAGTCAAATGTAGTGCAATCTGGAGGGGGAAAAAAGAAGGAAAACTTAATACATAAAGCATCCCATTGCAACAATATCATTTTCCACCTTTCTACACCCTCATTCATTGCTTGAAATTTGCTATTATCTCTAGAAGTATGAAATATTTAGCAAAATTCATTTACATTATAAGGCTTGAAACTCCAAAGTTGAGTATTCAGGCCTTAGACTATTTGATGGCAATTACATTGTTGCAGAACTCATGGTAAAAGCTTGGGCTGGCAAATGATAAATGGCATGTCACCGTCCAGGGGAAGCCACTTCATGCAAATTATGAAAAACTTCAGAATTGACTATTATTCAGACAGAGGAAGAATTTGAATTGGTCAAAATTCAAAGAAAAGAAAATTCAGCCAAAAGGTTGGAATAATTGGCCAAATTCGGGAAGAGTCTGATTTTGCAATTTGGCTTTCCAAAACATTTTTACTAGTTCTTTACATATATATATATAAGTAATGCATAATTCATACAATGCCAAAATAGGCAATTCTTGTACATATTACAAAATATGGTAAAGCCTGCCCCAAAATAAAGCTCCCCAACAAAATTTATAGGAATAAAAAAGGATTCCCAAAAGTTTCACTAAGCCAAAAATGGAACATATCAAATGAAGTTGCTCTAAGTCTACGAACAGTCATCTCCGCTTCTTCAAAAGTGTAACGATTCCTCTCCCTCCAGATACACCACATCAAGCATAGAAGAGCTACCATCCATGCCTTCTTGAACCTCTTCTCTCTACATCCTCTTGGCCATTTCTAATTAAAATGGAGCACAGATTCTAGCATCACCCATAGTACATCAAACATAGACAAGAACAAACTCGACAATTCACTCGTAACATCAGAATGAAGTGAGAGATGGTTAATTGTCTCCTCTGCTCTTCAACACATG
Organism: Euryodendron excelsum; assembly: GCA_033060915.1. Lineage (NCBI taxonomy): Eukaryota > Viridiplantae > Streptophyta > Magnoliopsida > Ericales > Pentaphylacaceae > Euryodendron > Euryodendron excelsum. Next base: position 40,301,243 of record CM065383.1, read on the forward strand.
CACCACCAATTTGGAAGTTGTTCCATTGAAAAATATAAGTTAGAGGGCATAAGCGAAAAATTTGTAACTCATACTTAAATTTCTTAAATGGGGCCACAAATCTCTTACTTTGATGGAACAGCTACTTCATTTTGATCTGGAGTATTTGGTGGGAGAGGAACAACAAATCTTTTGGAGGTGTGGAAACTCCAGTTCACAATTCATAAGGAATCATTCTCATTTCCCTATTGTTTTAGATCGCAGAGTCAGTGGATTTCTTTGGTTTTATCTTCTTTCATTGACATTTGAGAAATTTGTACATGCCTGCAGATATATAGGCAGTGCAATTTTGTTACTCTTGATATAAAGGTTTGTGCCCCTATTTCTGGCACTCTCTATTTTACGAAATTACCTTACTTATAAAGAAGTAGTGTAGCACAAATGCATTCTTAGAAGCAACTACTAAAACATGGGTTGAGGAATATATCTTCACTCATGGCACTGTGCAAAATTTATTTAGAAGGCCAAGATACCTCTATAGTTAAGGCTTTGGTTTGGTCTAGGGCTCTTAAGATAATAACAAAAAGATGCATCAAAGTACAAGACCCAATAAGCTCTTTGCCCCAACCTCTTACGTTTTATGTAAAAGGAAGGAATAATGAGGCTTCCAAACATATTTTTTTATCTATTGTCCTATTACTTGTACTTCTTGGCTTAGACCTTCTACTCTAGCAAGCATTTCTTGGGTGAACCCCCAAATCGAAACTTCTTTGGGGCCATTAGTGAGACAGAGAGAACCAATCATGTAGTGCAATCATACCACTCTTCGGCTAATTTGGAATTTTGGATGAAAAGTACTATAGAATCTTTGAAGACAAAAAAAAAAACAAAAAAACTGAAATTGAATAGATGCAAAATTTTGTTTTGGTACCCATTGGGACTTGTAACAACTTTTGTTATAGAAGGATTCAATAGGCCACCATTGCCCTTGATTGTAAGCAATTAAAGGGCAGTGAGTGTCTTTTGCCTGCAAATTTTGTCTACCCCTCATAATTGGACTGTTTTTCCTAATATGAAAGGGAAACTTAACTATAGTGGTGGCTTTGTTAATAATTGAGGCAGTCAGGCATCAGAGGTATGAACAAGGATGATGTTCAAATTACTAACTTTATGTTGCTAGACTGCAAAGTTTATAAAAGGCGAGTTCCTGATCACTTCCCAAGCCCAATAGCAATGACTAAGAATTCTAAGCGCAAGGCCAATGTTCTTATTCCCAGGGCTCCTGGCCTTTACTTAGTCTAAAGGGAAAAGGTGGTTCTTTAGCTTTCGCTGCTCAGAAAAGAAGTTACTTGCACAATTTGCTAACTCCTTCCAATGGATAGTTATTTCTTGTACTTTGGATAGCTGCTTTTTGTACATGCCATATCCTTAAAGTAGTTATTTGTTCAAATTGATAACTACGTCCTTCAACCTTCACAATATAATAAGGAAGACAATAATTTGAGATTGCTCTTGAATGAAATCGAAGTTCCTATTTCGGTGAGAGGCCAAGTCTTTCAAAGTGTAATTCCTTCATTTTTCCTACAAGGTGTGATTCCTAGTAGAACACTGGAAGATGATTCCTAAGTTTATCATATTTACCTAATTTTCTTGCTTCCATTTATTCTCTCACGTGAAGCCTTCCGAACAGTTGGTTCAAGGACTGTGGCAACAAAGAGTGCTCAAAATTTAGGGGAAGGCCCACAGATTACCAAGGAACAAATATCATTTGTTCCAGTTGAAGTGTAAATTAGAGTTACAACGAAAGAAAAGAGAATAGGCAGAGAGAAATTGGAGGAAAGAGAATAGGTATAAGGTTATGTAAAGTAATCCCTATACCTTAGCCTTTATATATAATGGTCAAATATGTAACAAGACTACAAAAATACCCTGACAAGAAATAACATTCTAACACTCCCCCTCAAGCTGCAACATACAATCAAACATGCCCAGCTTGGAACGCAAAGACTGAAAAGAAGATCAAGTTAACGGCTTCGTGAGAATATCACCCAATTGAGATTCAGAACGGACGTAAGGAATAACAAAAAAATCCCTAATAAAGTGACAATTGACTTCAATATTTGGTGCACTTATGAAAAAAAGAATTATTAGCTATAAAGATGGAACAATACTACTAAAATCTTGAGGTAAAGATCGAACTCATATTATCTCAGAAGCAGTATGAGCCATAGCACGATACTCGACATTAGCACTAGAGCATGGTTGTTAAACTCCCAATCTTGATCTTACGATCCTACAATTTTACGATCTATTTTAGCAAAATCGATCCTAATCCTACCCCAATCCTTTGTGGAGGTAGGATCTTACGATTTTGGTATAGGATCTTATTAGATCGTAGAATCCTGATACTGTCTGATCCCATATCTCAACTAGTTTTGCTTTATATGTAAGGTTTTTAATGGGTTATTTTTATGTATGTTGTCTACCCATGTTATCCCACGTTCAAATATTATAAAAATATAATATATTGGATCAAACATGTGAGGAAAAACAAATTAGGACAATCTACATTCACATTCTTACATTGCAACATTTTAGAAAACTAGAGGACTTAAATAATATAAATACTATTCAAGCATCTCCATCTCTAACCCATTTCAATCTTTAACAATAGTTCATCATCATCTCTCTCTCTCTCTCTCTCTCTCTCTCTCTCTCTCTCTCTCTCTCATATTTGTATAATTGGTTGCTCGACTACATTTTTTCCCTTGCTTTTCTCCAGTTGATCAAATAGCTTAAAATCTATTTTTTTTTATTTATTTTCTTTTTTTATATACATTTTGCTCAACTTTTCTTCTTATATTTTTTTTTTAATCATAATCATCCGTTAAACTACAAAACCCTTATTCAACCATTTTTTCCTGTTTTCATGGATCCTTTTTGTAAAACATAGTTCTTCTTTTCTTTTGTAATATTCTATAATGTTTATAGTTATGTGATTTATTATATTTTTAATGTTTTTTATATTGTTTGTATAATTTAGGCTCAATATGTGTCTACTTCTAATAAATATTATTCGTGTAAAAATTATCATGCATTTTTTTCTTAATTTGTAGGATCTTACGATGCTCAATCCAATCCTATGATTCGATCTTGTAAACCTCTCAAATGATCCAACATACGGTCCCGATTTTGACAACCTTGCACTAGAGCAAGCAATAACATTCTGCTTTTACTCCATCAAGTAATAAGATTGTCACCAGCAAAGGTACAATAACGAGAGGTGGATTGTCTATCAAAACAACTATCAGCCTAGTTAACATCACTAAATCCAGTAACAGACAATGAAGTAAAAGGTCGATACAACAATTCACGACCAAGTGTACCCTTCAGATATCACAAAATCTGACATACTGCTGCAAAATAGAGGTCATGAGCAGCATGCATATCTTAACTGACAATGCCAACAACATAAGTAATGACGGGGTGAGAACCAGTAAGATAAATCAATCTGCCAATCAACCGAACGGCTGACAAAGGAAAGATAACCTCATGCTTAGCATCAAGCTTAACAGTTGAATCTATAGGAGTTTCTGCTGGTCAAGAACCCAAGAGACCAATCTCAGACAAAAGATCAAGAGACATGCCTTGCGAAGAACATGCACCCTCAATGCTAAGACAATAACGAAGAACTCCCAAGTCCTTAGTATGAAACTGTGTATCCAAACGACGCTTCAAATCATTAATACAAGTAGAGTCACCCCCAGACAGGATAATATCAACATAAACAATTAAGACAATGGTACTAACGGAAGAATGGTGAATAAACATAGAATCATCAGAGGTAGAGCGCTAAAAACCATAGTCAAGCACAACATCACCAAATCTATCAAATCAGGCACGAGGAGATTGTTTCAGACCATATAAAGCCTTTCAAAGGCGACAAAAAAGATGCTCATTACCAGAAACAACATAGCCAGGTGGCTAATCCATGTAAACTTCCTGTTGAAGATCTCTATGAAGAAATACATTCTTATATCAAGCTGATATAATGGCCAAGAACGAGTAACTATAACAGCCAATAGAATCTGAACGGAATTAAGGCGAGCAACAGGATAGAAAGTTTTAAGATAATCAACACCATATGTTTGAATGCATCCTTTAGCAACCAAGTGGGCCTTAAGTAGTTCTACAGAACTATCGAGAAGCTATTTAACAGTATAAACCCAACAATAAGCCACAATGTGTTTCCTATGTGGAAGAGAAGTAAGTTCCCAAGTTTGATTAGTATGACTGGCATCCATTTCCATATCCATAGCATGCTTCCAACCAGCCGAAGATAAAGCCTGTTTATAAGAAGCAGGCACAGAAATATAAGACAAGGCACAAACAAAGGAATGGAGAAAAGACAAAATATGATCGTACGACTCAAATTGAGCAATAGGATGCTGAGTAGGAGTACATTTACCTCGTCGCCAAGCGATGAGTAAATCATAAGACTTTGGAGTAGAGGAAGGAACAAGAGAAACTTCAGATGAAGAAAATGCAAAAGTCGGGCCATAAGAAACTAGCGGGTGAGTCCTTGATCGCTAATAAACCTATAGAAGAGGATTACTCACCAAAGAAGACATGGAAGATGTAAATGAGGAAGGCAAAAATAAAGGAAGAATTGGGGAAGGAAATAAATGATCCCCCTCACGACAACAGATGAGGTCTGATGATAGTTATTGACTTGGTGTGGAGAAGAAGGGTGTGGACTCAAAAATTTTACCATCAATGCTGACAAAATATCAATGTGATGAAGGGTAGTAACACCAATAGCCGTTTCTAGTATGAGAATAACCAAGAAAAATACATTTGCGAGCCCAAAGAGATAATTTATCTAGACTAAGATCAAGAATATAAACAAAAGAACACAACTGAATATACGAGAAGTGAAAAAGAAGAAGAACCAAGATATAAGAGAGAGAACAGAGATTTCTGAGCTAGAACTGCCGAAGCATCCGATTAACAAGGTGACAAGCAATAAGAACAGCATCCCCTAAAAGTGTTTGGGAACCTGCATGTTTAATAACATGGTGCGAGCAACATCCAATAAATGGCGATGTTTGCGTTCAATAACACCCTTCTCTTAAGAAATATTAACACAATTCGTTTAGTGAATAATGTCACGATCAGTGCAGAAAGAACGGAAAATAGATTGAGTATATTCTAAGGCATTATCAAAATGCAAAATCTTTATACGTTTACCAAATTGAGCAAAGATCTCGTCATAAAATTTAGAAACAATACAAGGCAATTCAGATCTCTGTTTCAGTAAAAATAACCAAGTCATATGGGAATAGTTATAAACAAATATCACTAAATAGAGAAATCCATTAACAGTAGGAGTTCAAGAAGGACTTCATATGTCTGTATGGACTAAATCAAATGACCTAGAGTGACGATGAACATCATGGATAGGAAATGAACTATGGTGATGCTTTCCAAAATGATAAGTTTCACACTCTAAACAAAAGACATGACTCAAATTAGAGACAGCTAATTTAAGCTTGGCCAATGAGAGATGGCCCAAACGAAAATGCCTCTGAAAAAGAGAGACGGTAGCACTCAATGCAGATGAAATGATAAGAGGAGAACTATTTGGATCTATAAAATATAGGTCATCTTTCTCATGCCCCGAACCAATCATCTTCTTAATCTTGAGGTCCTAAAAGACACAAGTAAGAATAAACGTTATAGAACATTGTAAACTATAATCAGTTGACTAACTGAAAGTAAGTTGAACGAAACTAAGGAACCTAAAGACTTAAGGGTATAGAAAGACATTTATTAGGATGCAAAAGTCCCTTACCAACAACCAACTGAGAGGATCCATCAGCCAGCACAATATGGTATTTAAGAGAATGCAAATCAGAAAACAAGAAAAAATTACCAAACATGTGAGCTAGCTTCATAATCAATGACCCAAGATGAAGATGAAGTGGCCACACAAACAACATTACCTGAATTAGCTAGGATAGCAATGGAAGGGAAAGGAAGAGCAGTACGCAAAGTCTGAACAACCTCATTAATCTAAACAATAAAGGAGGAATAAAGTGTAATACACATGCTCTGGACAATATCATTAAGCTGAGAAATAAGAGTAATAGTAGAACCATTGATAACATAATTCACATGGTTTGGCTTACCATACTTCATCTAAAGCTAAGGTTCAGTATGGTTGATTCCACCATAGTGATCACACTTCCTATCACTGTTACCAAGATTGTTGTCACCATGCCCAAAAGGACAACCACCGCACTAGAACCACGTCGAAAATTGTGGCCTACACGACCACCATGAAAAGGACCACGGTCGCCAATACGAGTGACTAAAGTAGAAGACTCCAAGGAAGAAGTAGTGGAGCCATCCCTAATAGAACTCTATCCCAGAGATGAATGCAACAAGCGAGAATAAGCATTAGCAGTAGTAGGTAGGGTCTCACTAATAAGAATTTAATCCTTGAAGCCACGAAAATCAAGATCTAAATCAGAGAACAAAGATGCAATCATAAAATCCTCCCACTATCGTTTCTGCTGCTCCAAATTAGTAGTAAAAAGATGATGTTGCAACAACTACTCCCACAGGTTCTTGAGAGTACTAAAAAAATCAATTCCCAAACTGTTTGGTGGTGAAGATCTTCTCATACAACTCAAATACTCAGGAGATATTACTCTGTTGTGAAAAGGAGTCAGCAAGGGAATTCCAAATCTTCTTAGAGGAATCACAAAACTCAATGGTAGTTGCAATATGAGGGTCCAAACTATGCCATAACTAGCCCACAACAATGTAATCTTCACACAACCAATCATCAGAAAGTGGGTCCTCGGGTGGAGGAGGTAAATTGGTGATGTATTTCAATTCTCGCTTCCCACGAAGAAAAATTTTCACCGCAAATGCCCAGGCAAGGTAGTTTAAACAATCTAATCACTTTGAAGTAATTGATTTAGGCAAGTCATCCTCCTTAATCAGAAAGGATTTAAATTCATGAGGTTTTAACTCAGAAATCTTTAGAGCAGCCATAGAATCAAAGAACTTCATAAATCAAGCAACAAAGAATCAAGGCAACAAACCAGAAGTCACCCACAAGAGAAACAATAGACCAACCAAGAATAGCTAGAAGGAGAACCAAGGAGAAACCCCCAAGAAGAAAAAAAAACAGCCGACTACTATTCTTGAACAAAATAGCCACAGAAAAAAAAACCCAACGAATCAAGGAGAGAACATCAAACAAATCCTCAAATCATATTTTCAGCACCCATAGAATAGATTCCAAGCAGCAAAATCGTAGATTGAAGAAATTGGTCCCCAAAAAAACGAAAATATTCAAAAATAAGAAACTTGCATCAAACAACTTCAAAAAATTTAGGAAAAATTACCATAAATTCTAGGAGATCAAGTCGACCAGAAAGGGGTATTCGTCGAGTCCATCGTCCGTATACTGCTAACATCATCATAATAATGGCGATGTCAGCACGTCCCTGTAATCGTATAGCGACGCCCAGATTGTTCTAAAATGTTCGAGGTATGGATTGTGTTGCTTTGATACCAAGTTGAAGTGTGAATTAGGGTTGGATGGAAAGAGATGAAGAGGCAGAGAGAAATTGGAGAAAAGAGATTACGTATAGGGTTATGTAAAGCAATCTCTCCACCTTAGCCTTAATATATAATGGTCAAATATGTAACAAGATATAAAAATACCCTGATAAGAAATAACATTCTAACAGTTCTCATCAAAACGGCCGAAACATTTCCATTTCCAAAGAGACTGAACGAAACACCAGTGAAATAATGAAACTCTATTATTTCCATCAAAACACACTGAAATATAGAAAAATGCACAAAAACACAACACTATATACCAAACAATAAGTTGTATCAGCACGTATTTATAACTTTTTATAAATATTATACAATTTTTATTGAGAAAAATACAAAATATTGTATTTTATTATAAATGTTTCTATTTTTTAGCCAATAGAAACGATCTATCAAAATGAAATTTTTATCCTTGTGAATTACCAAAGAGATGAGATTTTGTTGCAACTTTCAAAACCAATGGAAATCTATATCCTAGAAAGCCTAGAGGTTGGAGGTTAGAAGTCACAATTCCAAGACAATGCCTAAGAAGGTGCCACCACTGATGACCAAGTTGAGAACTGATTTGCATTGTGAAAGAGAAGTTTCGACCAGCTACAGAGGAGAAGATAGTACATCTTGCCAAGATGAAGCTCACTAGTTGAGCAAAAGTATGGTGGAGGAACTTAGTAGATCATCAACTAGCCATAAGGTTGCAATCTCTTATAGATTGGGAAGAGATCAACCTAAAGCAAAATGATACATGTTTACTACAGATTATGAAGATAACTTCTATGAGCAGGTTATTGTTTTATGACCAGGAAATAGACCCTGGCTTAATATACAAAGGCTTCTATGAGATATAATTACTCAAAGTCCACAAATTAAAAACCAGAGCTTGATAAAGCTCTAATGGAGTATACAAAATAAATTATTTGCACATTATGCATAAGTACCTAGACAAAGCAGAAATAAGGTAGTACATAGCCTAAGCTCCTATACCACTAGTGTCATTTTACCTCCAATTCTCGAGAACAACTTTTTCTATCCACAGCTCACATGACCAAACTGAAACACAAATAACAACAGCAATCAGAAACTCCCACCCAAAATGAGCAAAAATTTAGTTCTTCTTAAAATCAAAAGATTTTGATTGTTGCAATAGCCCAAGTTATAACCGTCCTTTCAGCAATGCCAAGTTGTAGAATGACGAATCATTCAACCTTAATCTTTTACTTTGGAAGTAAAACATAGTTACCAAAATGGAAAGCAAAAGCGAAAAACAAAAGTGGAAAATGCGACCAAAAAATATAGAGAGAAATAAAAAGCGGAAAACATTTGGAAAAATTAATAGGAATCTTATTAGGAAATTTTTGCAAAACTCAAAAAAGACTTCTAAGAAACTTAGTGGAAACCTTTGAAAAACTTAGCGAAAACCTACATGAATTATTTCATAGATACTTAGTTAGAACTTAAAAGGAAAAAATGTATAAAAATTAATATTTCAAGTTTTCAAAACGTTTTCCCCAAGTTTCCCAAGAGTTTACCAAACATTTCTCGAGAGTTTCCAATACATTTCACCTGTGTTTCCTGAACATTTTCTCAAAATTTCCAAATGAGTTTCGTACCAGTCTCGGAAATGCATTTCCGGGAAAACACTCCGGACTCTCCCTCCAAAATGAGTTTCATGGTAACTATGAGTAAATACCATTTCAACTTATGAGCGTAAAATTTAATTTCAAAGTGGCGACCATTTGAATCATACACTAAAACAGCATCCAAGAATTCCTCCTACACCAAGAATTATTAATTTGGGAATCACTGCAATGGATTTATTCTCAAATCTCTCAAATCCCATCTGCAATCTATCATAACCCATATCTTAACAAATAGAAAAGATGCCAAAAGAAATTCATGAAGTAGGAATACACTCAAAATTTCTTGACTACGGAAAAGTTCACATATCAAGAATTTTACATGTCCTCCACAACTTCAGTCACAAATTCCAGAGTTCTAATACAAATCTGTACTATTGAAATTTATTCCTCCAAATGTACACACAACTTGTTTCTCAAATATACACACAAGTTGTTTCTCAAATATACACACAACTTGTGTCTAATCCAATAGGTCATCCATTGGAAGTTAAAGCAAGGAAGACTTCTCATGCAACAGAGGAGGTTTCCAAGTATCAGGCCCTTCTACGAGAAATAGAAAAATAAACTTGGATTGGCATAACATTAATGTTCAACAGCCATCATTGTATTCCATGTAACTTAATTTGTGGCCTGAAAGCACTCTTCCAATTCTTGAAGTCTGAGGTGATCTTGTGTTGCTATCCCAAAACCTTTCGATATAATCTCCACACTAACACCCCAAGAAAATTCCAATCATGTGTTACACAAAATGGTGCTTTCGTTGAAGGATAATGCAAGATTAATTGCATCAGCTACTACAGAAGGAACTTGGTAAACCCTTCATTCATTAACCCCGTGAAAGTACTGCAGAAAATTATATATGATGTTAGCACTTGTGTACATGTACTCATATACAGATATGCTGAACTGAAGCACAATGTAACTATTTATCCTATTACCAAGCACCTAAACAACTAAGCATTAACCTTTTTTGATAAGCCATTGTTAAGCATTAACCTAGAAAAATAAAAGAAGCCCAGAGCAAGAGATTAACATTTACACAGGACGTGATTTATGTTACATAGCTAGTTCACGCAAGGGATTATACCCCGCTTAAGTGATCGTTACAAGGGCAAAAAGCTATAACACATAAATTATCATATTTGTGAATTTCATATGATGAATCAATTAGCAGCTAAAAACATATAATTCAATCAAACTACCCATAAAACACATATTTAACTCCCTAACAACCAAAGCGGATGCTAAAAATTCCCCCACGTAACGTTTGTCAAACTAGGCAGACCCCACCAACCTATAACAACTCAACAAGTCATCAAAATAAAGCGCTGCTGGCCTCCTGGACAGCAACTGTCTTTCGAATTCAAAATTAATCCAAGTCCAAGATCTAAACATGGCCCAAAACAACTTCAAAGGAAGAAACATATAAACAGTCGAAGCACTTTGTTGTAGAAACAATGTACATCTTTGCATAGTTATTTAACAAAAGTATTGAATATCCTCGATCATGCTCTTGACTGTAGACATAATTTCCTGTGTGGACAGTTTGCTTAATCCATAGCACCATCATATAGAGACCAATTTTAAAATAGAAGAACTAGGACTGCAACTTTAGACTAACACAGGAATCCAGAATTTTGGAAAAGCCTATAACCATAAATAAAGGAAAATTGAAAAGCAAGGACAGAACATCAGCATGATAGACAGCTGCTAGGCTTATAATGTTGAAGGTCCGTATCACGGGTTAAGGTTCTGTTAAATTTGTTAGTAAAGGTATTTTTTTGTACTTCACAACTTATCTAGAACTGATGTTAAATTTTCTCATATATGTAAATCTTGCTGACCAGCATGGATATATAATTGCACTTGCAATGATAGACACTATACCATGCAATAACCTAACTACCTACAGTTGGATGAACACTAGAAGTTGCCAATGAAATTTAGCACATTGCCCAACTAAAGAGTCAACAACAACTCCTACAGCAGTAATGGCACCTTAGCCACTCCAAGTTCATTCCAACTAAATCAACCGCAGAGTCGAAACATATATTGAGGCATAAAATATAACATCAACACAATCTTTCGAAAATTGAGTTCCCAATTCGTATTATATCAACCATAAGGTCGTAAACAAGCAATACTGAGAAAGATTCAACAAGTTTTGAAATTGGACCTACATAATATTGCTTAGCACGTCTCATAAAAATTGTTGAATGAAATGATAAATGGAATTAGGGCTTCTTCCAGAGCCAGTTCGAAGTCAAAAGCATAGGTTGAATAGAACACACTTTCCTAAATCATCAAGTTACAATCAATTAAAAAAAGCAATGTAAACTTGAAAAGAAAGCCCTAATTTCGAAGTTCAAAACAGCATTACTGTTTCAAATGAGCAAAAACTTACCAAAACCGAATGAAACCCACGGATTGAAACCCTAGAACGTGTTTGCAAGCGTGTGCGTACGTGTCAATCCAGAAAGTCACAAGAACCGGAAATGAAGAGTTTAAAGAGAGAACTTATAGAACCGAAAATTAAGAGTTTGAAGAGAGAAAGAGAGAACTTACATGAAATCAAAGTCAAGTTGCGATGCAGGTCAAGACAGAGAGAACCCTCGAGCGTTCTGGCTTGACCATGGAAGCGAATGAGACGAGTAAAGATAGTCCGCCATTGAGCGCCCTGGACAGACAGACAGAGAGCACGAAACCAAAAAGATTCTCTCATCATTATATTTTCCAGTGCTTATAATTTCACCTAGGCCCTTGAGATTTGATATATCGGCACTTTGAACAAATTATTTTTTGAAAGTAGACACCGACACCCTCTAGGCTCTATCTGAACCACCACCGTTAACGGTTTAGGGTGTTTTGCTCGTTTGCAATTTTGTACTTTGTGCTTAGAGATGGCAGTGGATTGGGTAGGGTAGAGATTGACACCTCTATTTCTGTCTTTATATTTGTACGAGAATTTTGTTGAAGGTTTATCTCAACCCTGAAAGTATAAATCTCTATTCACTCCTGCTTCCGCATCTATCACGCACAATATTACTAAAAAAAAATAAAACTCAAAAACAAATATAAAAATAAATAAAAGAGGAAAAAAATACAGTTAGTAAATTTTAGATTTTATTATTTACAGTGAATTCCTATTTTTATTTTAAAATTTATAGCTAAACCTCCTTTTTTTAGTCTTAATATTTATAATTAAGCCCTAGATAATTATTAATTACACTAATACCTAATGATATGGTGAGGTGGAGGCAGGAGAGAACCTAAGTCTATCCCTACCTCTATATTCGCACTAGTTTAATTTAACACTTTCATCCTGCCCTCATTCCTGTTTTAAATTCTCTATATCCTCTCCATATAGGACGTGTTCGGTCCAATCCTAACTTCGCCTGGTCTAATGCCATCCTTATTTGTGCTTTCTCTTAAAGCATGTATGAGGAAGCAAGAGCAATAAGATTTCTGAGATTTTTATATGTATATATTTATGCATATGTGATTTGATTTTATGACTCCTTATCTTTATGGAGTATATATATGTATGAAAAACGCTACCCATAGTCACTGCTATAAGTCAACCACCAATTAATAGATGTCACATTAATTGAGTTGCACCATCACTTGGTGAGTTCAGTTGATGTGTTACCCATCAACTAAAGACTGACTCACATTCGTGGCTGGGTAGCAACTCACATGTATACACATAGTTTATATGTGCATGTGCATAGGTATATATGTTTGTATGAGTGATTTGATCATATTAACCGAATTGGTTTTGTTGAACCTGCATATTGTGATTGATACTGTTAATTATTTTTATTTTCTTATTTTGTTCTTTGAAAATGATAATTTGTTTTGTAATTTTAATCAGGTGTATAACTTTTAGTAGGAAAGATGTGCATTTGATTTTACATTTTTAAGTAGTGGATTTTGGGTTATAGGCAATACATAATTGTTTTTATCCTATTTTAGAAAACTAGGATTAAACTTTTTTTCTTTTTTTGCTTTTAAAAATTTATTGTTTTGATTTTCTAAGGATTTGTATTTTAAAATAGAATTAATCTAATTCGACATCCTATTTTTGCAATCGGATATCTTATGAGCGTAAGATGGGTGATGTGTAGACAAGGCTCTGAGAGAGACAATGAGTATTACTCAAACAAAAAGAGTTTGCAGTTTACTTACATGTTTTTTGTTTTCCTCATTTTAATTGTAATTATAGGGTATATTTGTCCTTTTATTGGGTCAAACTGACCAATAAACAGAAATCAGTTAGTAAACCTGACGGTAGGATGTCCAACTGGTTGTTTATAAAATCTCAAGGTTATAAATAGCTATTTTAAAAAGATAGTGGGTCTAGGTGATGATATATCAAACATGAAAGAGTCTGAAATTAATCCTATATTCCAGAGTCCAGACTATATAACTTGGTGGACCCCTACTTATTATGTGTTTTTTCTTTTAACTATTTTACTTTTCTTTTCTTCACGAAGTCATCTTATTGTAAATACATCTATGATTCAAGTATAATACAATCTCATTTTCAAAATAAATTTGAAACCTAACAAAAAAAATTTGAGTTTGTAAATTAAACTGTATAATAAAGCTATCAAATTAAAAATTATTATGTTGTCTAATACAATCTAAGAATATTCTTGATTCTATATTTACTGTAAAATTATAATAATACAACTAATGACTAGGGTTATCAATTGCTAAAAAAATATAGTTTGTAACTTGTAAGTCATTACTAGTATAGCAGATAATTTTCTTAACAAACTAACATCATTAAAGGACTAAATGATTCGCATACTTTTCTAACTTTATATTAATAGTTATAATATAAAGTGGAAAACTAAAATTGATGAGTAACCCATTCTTCTATCAAGTTTTGTAAGGATATGTTGGGGACTGCTGAATTTTTCACTATCAAGTTATAGTACATGTGCATGATGCTAAAATATGTGATCTGATTAGCAGAAACTAATCTACGTAATTAGAATCATATCTTCGAAATCTCTCTAATTTGATCATGAATAGCAGCAGGTATGAATTTTGAAATCCTTTTCCTTTAATCTCGAACAGGAAGCAACAGTAACAAGCATGAATCAATTGCTCAAACTCAATCTTTAAACTTTTGTTGTATCCCTCGTACACGTCTTAATCCAGTGAGAATAAACTCACAGCTACTAGAGTTTTTATTCCTCACGAAAATCTGTGTCTCTCAATTACGAGTAAATGTAATCATAACTTCTCTTAAAGTGCGTATATATAGAGATTACAACAGAGATCGTAGGATTAGTATGACTAGAGTTTCCTACACAAATAAATATTCTTAATCTAACCAAGATTAATCCTTAATTATGTAAATTATAATTTATACCACTAATAAATTATAATTGCACTCTCTGTCATACTATAAATTATATTTCGAGCTCCATATTATTAAATGTTTATTTATCTTCCCACATTAAGAGCATAAATACCGTATATTAAATTAAATTACTGAAAATTAAATTTAATAGATGTCGCGCCCCGGTTTTTGGATGTCCAAGGTCCTTTCGGCTCAGAGACCCTAAAGCACGGAACTCTGTCACTAGAACTCGTCCTCCTAGAAGGATAAGTGCGACTAGGTTTGAAAATTGGTTTGACTAATGGCTTTTCAGAAAAATAGGAGTCGCCACCTTACTTGATTAAGGTGAGTTAGGGCACCTAAAACTAAGTATTAATCCGAAGATTAAACTTAGGGTCTTTTGAAAAAGGTTTTGAAAACTCCCTCAAGAGAGGGTTTTTAAGGAAATAGATTGTTTGGCAACCTTTGGAAAAATTTAAGCCCTTTTAGAAAATAACTCCATTTTGGTCATTTGAAAACAGAAATCTATGATTCGGGGGTTGGTTACGTGTAGGGAAGATATTCTAAGATCATCACCCTACCCCGCCATTTCGGTACCTACATGTCTAATCACCATTTGTTCACTCACTAATATAACCGGTTACCATTGTCCACTTAATATCTACTTTAAAATTTTGAAAACGAGGTTTGGTCATTACTTTTCGGATGAATGATGCATGATGCAAGTTTTGGAAGGAGTTTGAAAGCATGAGAGTTTTGAAGGAGTTTGAGATAGAAATTTTGACTTGATAGAAATTTTTGAAAAGGAGATTGGAGTTAAAACAGAAGTTGTGACCACACCATTTTAGGTTGCCTACGTATCTCATTTGGCGAAAATCAGGTCATTCGTAGTTCGGGCAAGAGTCCGATGGAAAATAGGCGCGTTAGGGCTTTTGGAAGGTTTGAAGACACTTTGGGGTCTTTGAAAAAGTTTAAGACACTTTGAGGTCTTGGAAAAGTTTAAGACACTTTAAGATCTTTGGAAGTTGAAGACTCTTTGTGGTATTGGAAGTTTTGACTTGAAATTGGATAGTGGAGTATTTTGAAAATATTTTTGTATCAACTTAAGGAAGTTTTGGAAGAAGTGCTTTAGCATGACTTAAGAGAACTTGAAAGTGTTTTTGAAGTCTCGTTTTGAAAATCTTGAAGGCATGTTTTGATGAATAAATTTTTGAAAGTGGTTTTTGAAAATGGCTAAAGATTTGGAATCCTAATATGGACAACCTTAGAGGTTGTTCTTTATTTATCACTTGTCCTTGGAATCCCTAACCATGAGAGGGCTATGGACACCTTAGGTTTGTGACCTTTTGAAAATGCCTTGAAGATGGAATGTAAGAGCATTAGAGGAGTTTGTGGAGTTGGTTTTTTGAAATCAAGAGAGTAGGAGATTTTAAAAAAATGGGTTATGAGAATAGTTTAAGATTCAGTGATCATTTAGAAAAGGGTTCAAGAGTTGAAACCTTGAAGTGTACTAACCTAGGTTGGGTTAGCCTAAGGTTAGGGGTGACCTAAGGTTAACTAACTTGGGTTGGTTTACCTTAGGGTTAAGATGACCTATGATTAGCTAACTAAGGTTAGGTTAACCTAAGGCTAAGGTGACCTAGGGTTAACTCACTAGGGTAGGGTTAACCTAAGTTTAGGATGATTTAGGGTTAGGTTAACCTAAGGTGAATGAACTAGGGTCAAGTTAACTTAGGGTTGGATTGGAAAATGGTTTTGAAAGTCGGTTTGATGCACTTTTGAAAAGAGCTTTGAAAAACAAAACATGTTATGCAATGGATTTTAGTGGACAATCTTTTTGATGATCATTTCCATGAAAATTTTAACTTTAGCCAAGAGTATGGTTTATATGGTTGGTGTTTGGAGACCATTTCAAGGAAGGTTTCTCTATGGCTATTATAACCATTATTTTGACAAGAATGGGGATTTCAAAATCAACATAATGATGGCAACTTTTGGAAAATCATTTTTGATGCAAAGACAAAGATAATGCATTTTTGAAAATCATCTTTTGAGAAGGGTTTTGAAAATCATTTATCAAGGAAACCATTCCATCAAGAGAGGGTTCCATGGGGCTATTCCAACCACTACACTTAAAAGAATGAAAATCTTAAAAATTAGAGAATTAGAAAGCAACCATTATGCAAATTAAAATGCGATGATGCCAAAATGAGAGTTAGGGGGTTAGTAGGGGCTCTTCTAATGCATAATTCTAAAATCCCATCCTAAACTTCAAGAGGCCAACTCTTGGAACAATTTTTTGAAAGAAATGTAGAACTTGGAAATGATATAAAATTAAGAGCAATGTAAGCATTGTGGAATATGATAATAAGCATAAAATGAAGCCAAGCACACAAGACATGATCAAAATAGGAATATGCAAGGGGTCATGATTCACATACAAGGCTTTTAGGCTACACCACATAAACAAGGGGCTCCTAGGCCATACCATCTTAAAGTAGGCTAGTGAGAGGTCCCCCTACACGGTGGCTCTCACTTGCTTTCCTCTAGACATGATCTAAGAGTCCTCTTGGCTCAAGCATGCAAGAATGGGGGGTTGAAGATTGGGATTAAAATAGAGAATAGCCTAAGTAGGCTAGGAGGGAGAAGAGAAGAGTGGGGGAGAGCACAAATGTAAAAGGGATACCACCTTTTGCCTTTAACACACTTGTAGTTTTCAATGGATGTCTTGATTGGAGCTTGAGTGACTTCAAGAGGGCTTGAGAGGTTAAAGTGGAGTGTGTAAGTATGTATGAGGCCTTGTATATGGAGTGTATAAGCTTGAGAGATGTAGAATCTAGCCTAAGTGTTGGAGGGGTGGAATATATGTAAGGATTCGAGGTTCTGGAGCAGTTTCAGCAGAGCTTCGCATCCATTTTTGGAGATGGAATACGCAAAGGGATGGTTTGGTATTTATAGGCAATCTGGAACAGGCCTGGCGCATGTGCTACATGCGCCTGGCCAAAATTTGGCCGTACTCATGTAGGACATGCGCAAGTACTGTTTCATTGCTAGAACGACACATGGCATCCCATGTACTGGATAAATCTCGACTGTTGATCGAAAGTTGGTCGATTAGATCAAAATTTGAGCGTATGTAGCATACGCTCTACCACCGGGAAGGTTCGTCCAAACTCTGCCTTGATAATTGAGTCAATTGGGAAGGTTTCGGGAGAATCAGTCGCACTCGGGATATTCCCCTAGGGTCTCCGGTGAACTTTCATGTTTTTGAAGAGTCCGAATGGTGTTTGGAAGTGTGAGAGATCGTCTCAGGAAACGTGCGTGAAAAGACACTTTTACGGAGTGTCTATGATACGCTTCGAGGGTGTTTGAAAGTGGCTGCATTCACGCCTTGCGATCGCGGCCTTCGGGAAGCGATCTCATCGATCGGACCGTATCGATGGAAAGTACTCTAGAAATACTTTCGAGAATTCCCAGATTTATGCATTTCTCAAGTCGTTTGACGGTGCTTTTTAACCAGGGAATTGGAGAAAAAGTCAACCTCGGCAGAGCGTCTACAAGACGCTCCAAGGGCTGCTGAAAGTTGTAGTTATCGCATCGTACGATGGATAGCTTCAGGAAGCGATCCATCCGATTGAGCCATATCGATGGAAAGATCTGTGGATAAACTTTCGAGAATTTTCTGATTTATGTATTTCTCAAGTCATTTGACGATGCGTTATAACTAAGGAATCAGTGAAAAAGACAATTTAGGCGGAGCGTCTGCGAGACGCTCCAGGGAACTTTTATCGAGTCGTGTGAGTTTAGTGTCGTAGGGTCTTCCTCAGGTTAAACAATGGCGTGTGGTGAAACCCCCTGCTTGAAATCCCAAGGCCGGTGCTGTGTTGGGGCATATTTGGGCTTCTAGGGGCAAAACGGTCATTTTGACCAGGGTTGGCTGAAAATGGTTAGGAATGTTTTGATGTGTTGTGTTAAGTGTGTAGGGTTGTTTAGGGATGGTTTTGGGAGAGTCTTTTATTGCTCGACGGGGTTTGTGCAGTATTGCGGTGTTTAGGGGCAAAATGGTCGTTTTGGCTGGAATGGGCCGGAATAGGACAGGATTCGGATCAAATGGTGTGCGGGGGACGCCTAATGGTTTAACAACATTTTGGAAGGATGGACTTATCGTTTTGAGGGATTTTGAACTTTTCCAAAACGTGCTTGGAGGCCCAAAGGGCAGATTTGGTCATTTTTCACTGAGTCGGGCTAGCAGGCGCCGGTGTTGACCTAGGTGTTGGTTCCCGAGACCGCCCGGCCTCAGAAAACTACCTATGCAGTGTTGGTCTCCAAGAACGCCCATTCTTAGAGAACTACCTGTACGGGTGGTGTTGGTTCCTAAGAACGCTTGATCCCAGAAAGCTACCTAAATGGGTGGTGTTGGTCTCTGAGAACGCTTAGTCCTAGAAAGCTACCTGGAAAGGTGCTGTTGGTCTCTAAGAAGGCCCGGTCTCAGAGAACTACCAAATGACGGACATTCTACGTTGACGGGCTAACAGGCGCCAGAAGTGAACCGTCTGGAATTTGATGAGGTGTTGGTCCCCGAGATCGCTCGATCCCGAGGAGCTACCTGGATGGCGTTGGTTTCCGAGACCGCCTGGTCCGGGAAGCTGCCTGGAATAATGGTGCTTAGGGCTCTAGCGGGTCTTTGTGGACTTGAAAAGTGACCAGTTAGTTGGATCGGAGATTGTAAGGCTCATCTTGAACCTGCGTGTGTTGCGATGTTGGAAACTGAACCCGATTGGGCCAGAGATTGCCGAGCGGGCAAAAATGGGGTGCTTACAATAGACTTATTTAATTCCTTGAGACCTTTCACTTAACTTATTTAATATGTTGGATTCATAATTCATCTGTAAGGTTTGACATAATTAAAACTTATAAGTTTCCTCAAAAGGATATCATCAATCCCTATATTGGGACGTGGATTCCATCAATAATTAATATTTATCATACACATAATGTTATTATCTAACTTATTAAATTTATTGACCCACAAAAACTTTCACTCTTTTGTGAATTAAAATAATAAACAATAAATGCACGTGTCTATTTATTATATTAGATTAAGAGTATAAGAACTCATAATAATCATAAGATATTAATTGTTTTATATAATTAGTATAATTACAATTACTTCAACATGATCATGTTCAATACACACAAAGTGTATTAGTGCAAGAAGTTGAAATTATACCGTTCTTCATAGTCAAAATAGACCTATTAAAATATTGTGCTATAGTCCTACTGATGGTGTGTCTAGTTCCATCTAAGAGTGTGAACTATAAACTTATATTCCATAAGAACCGATGATCTAATCTTCCGTGTATAAGCCGTACTCTACTTACCAAATCATCTACTACATAGAATAAGAGACACACATACACAATCATTAAATAAATAATGTAAGGCAAACATTATTCACACAGATTCTTATTAAAATAGAATAACTAATTTATTAATAAATAGTAAAGTCATTACACATAGTATGACTTTTAGTATAAATTCCTAATAGAATAAACTAAGAAAATAGAATTTATGTATCTAATGCTTTGATTTGGTTGTTTGTCAAACATTGTTTTAAAAAAAAACTATTTTACATGGTACAAAGTTACTAGATATTTCCATGAATAAAAAGAAAAAGTTTACAAAAATATTGCGGTATTTTTTTATCCTGATTTTCTAATCAACAATCATCTAATACATATAAAATCATATTTTTGTGGAGATTTTTTTTCCATATACTGAATAAATATTGTATGAAACCTATATATACGTAATTTGTATTGTTCCTTTGTCACTCCATATTTCACTAACTTTTACTCATCTAATTATCTGGTAATAACATTCTATCTGGGAAAATATCTTTCTACAGTAGGAGATCATCCAATTAGGGCTAAATTTTAGGATGGCTACAAGTGTTGTACAACATCTTCATCATGACTTAATTTAACAGACCAATAAATTAGAGATATATAACTATTTAGATTTTAATCATTAGGAGCGTTAGTTTAAAATTTTAATTTTTTTTATCAAAAACAAACTAATTGCTTGGTGACTAGGATTTAACATGCTTATATGATTATGTATTATTGACTTGTTGTATCACATTATCATAATGACGTGGTATAGAGATTACAATCAATATTTTCTCAAATTTTAGAGAACACTTTTCCTATTCCTTTTTTATTTTTATTTTTATCTTTCCATTTTGTACTTTGCTTACAGTTCATATGCACTTCCTTTATATGTAACAAAGATATTCATATCACTATAACTTTTTTTTAATGGCATATCACTATAGCTCTTAGATACTGGTGAAATGTGGCATTCCAATCCTAGTGCTTTGAAAAACTAAAAGAAAAGAGAACACATTGGACTTACAACCAGAGTTTTTACAAACATTCATTGTGCTATCCTTGTTATTTTATTTTATTTTAAGATATCATTTTATTTTCAAAAATGGTATTTCAAATATAGCAACTATCCTAAAAAAATTTCAAACCGTGTAATAATATAGGTACCTAACTCTTCATTTGATAAGTGAGAAACTACAACAAAACCAAAATCCCATCTCCTATCTGAAAAAAAAAAAAAAATAACTCCATCTTTTTTTTTTTTCAAAAATTCAAGTAAATTAAAAAGTGTATCCACCCAAATTTAAGCACAATTATCTCATCAGTGTCTTCAACAAATTAATAAACAATCATTACATTGGTCAATAACTAATGAAAAAGTGTGTGAGGGGGAAATGGTGTGAATTTAACGTTTTTGAAAATTAAAGAAAAAAGGTCGTTGGAGAAGAAACTACATAAAGGTCATCATCCGGCCCGGGCACGAAGCATGGCTTGGTCGGCCACGACCCTAACAGATATGGGCTGGGCTTGGGCTTTAATTTTGAGCCCGTGGAGAGCCTGCCAAACCTGAAAATTCGAAAAAAATTATTGTTATGATTGCAAATGTTACATTTTGACGAATACCATTGCAATATATACATTTTTTTACTGATAAATTTATTAAATTAACACTTTTACACCTAAGATTTCAAATTAATTATTTTAACAGCTCTAAAATAACACTTTTACCCTCTGATGAAGCAGTAAGTCGGTCTCTAGACCAGCAACGATCAGCTCCGATGGTCTGAGAAGGGAAATGGGTAAGAGGCACCGGTGTGATGCTTGCCAAGGGCACTCCGATGCTAAAGTTAGGTTTCTGAATATATTTTGACAGACTTTTTACTAGGATTTTTATGTGTGTACCTTTTTGGATAAGAGAGTTTTCCTTTATATACGGGTAGGCATCCTGGTGGCGTAGGAGGGGCGTTGCATATATGGAGAGGGTGGGAGACAGCTGTCTCTCCACGTGGCAACGCGACATTGGAAGTCCTGACTGGTGACAGGCTAATGGGGGAGCAATTGTCCAAACCCCAATCGTGGCGCTCCCTTAGGTGTGTGTCAGAGTGAGTAAGGTGACTACCCCTTGCTACACGCCAAGTCCTGGAGTTAGGGGCATGCTATCATGATTAAATTGTCAATGATGGTTTTTACTAGCGTGGCAGGTGGGACGAACGACCGGCGCGGTTTGGCTCGGGTGTGATCCACCCAGCCGTATGCGGCCACGATCTGGTAGCCTTTGGTCTGTTCGAGGTTGACCTTCCTTCTGTGGTGTTTTTCCTTTTTTCGATTCCATCTGCGTCGTTCGAGATATCTTGTTTGGTGCTGAAACCTCAACCATTGTAATGCACAGTATGTCATCAGCCGAATCTGACAGCCCATATGTGCTTACTTCTGGTCAGGGGGATTCATGGTTGGCGCTTCGTCGAAGGGTGTTCCTGGTCGGTCCCCATCAGTAACCCCCCATTCCTCTGAGTACCCGAGCGTGGGCGTGGTAAGGGGAATTCATGGTTGACGCTTGGCAAAGGGGTCTTCCTGGTCGGTCCCCATCAGTAGCCCCCCATTCCTTTGAGTACCCAAGTGTGGGCATGGTCAGGGGAATTGATGGTCAGCGCCCATCAAAGGGGTCTTCCTGGTTGGCCCTCGTCAGAGGGACTGGTGTCGCTTTGTAGAGGCGGGATGCATTTATGGCGCCGTAAGTGCATTTATGATGAGGCTGGCAATGAGTGGATAGGCCGATTGACATTTCGCCATGCGGCGTGGGGTCACTGGTTGTTGAAGCATGACGTGACCTAAGGACTGCCAGCCGTTGGATCTACGGGTGGATGGTCTAATTTGAATCGTTGATTTCAAAAAAGAGGGTTTTAGCCTAGGCGATTACGCCTTTTGGCTCTCACGTTGCCATACTTGGAGATTTTCAGACTGCTCATCGGATTTTCTTCTGCGTCGTTGCCGGCTGCGTGGATTCGCAACAACTCCAAAGGATTCGTTGCTTGGGTTGGTAAGTCTTCGCTATAGCTTTAAGCTTTTGGGTAATTTTTTCTGAGTCAGTCGTTGTGAGCAATTATTGGAAGGTGTGAGCGATCTCTTGAGTTGCGTAGGGGGGTTGAAGAACTGGCTGGGTTAGGGTCTAAATCTAGGAGGAAGGGGTACGTAGTAGAAACCATGGACGAGAGAGAGGTGTAATCATCAGATTCTGAGAATACTCCCTCTTAGGATCTGGTGAGGGTTAGGCTTGGGGCCCCTGATAGTGCGTTAGCGAGTCTGTCTGGGGCCTTTGAAGGGAGAACGGTCCTAAGAGCTGGGGCAATGGTGGTTCCAGGAGTAAGGGAGTTCAATTTCGCCGCGAAGGGGGTGTCCTTCGCTGTGTTATAAGATTTCAAAAAAAGGGGAATGGGCTTACTCTGCTCGACCAGGGGAGATCTGTGTGTACAAGGGCGCCATAGCGAATGGCCTTAGATTCCCAGTCCTTGCTCCTATCAGGGAGATTATGGGTATTTTGGGGTTGGCTCTTGGTCAGCTGATGCCGAATGCGTGGAGGATTTTGGTGGGGTGCACTGTATTGTGGCAGGCGAGTAGTGGTGGCAAGGACACCTCACACTGGGCGAATTCCAGCACTTCTACAAAATGTCAGAGCCCAAAAGGGGGTGGTGGTACTTCTCCGACAGGAACAAGGGCAGGGTGTTGGTAAAAGATTTGCCCTTGTCCCATAAAGGGTGGAAGGACAAGTTTTTCTTTATCAATGGCGAAGGTTGGGAGAGCCAGCCTTGCGAGCCAGTGGACGAGAAGTTTGTTCGAGTCCCTCGCGAGTGGGGGAGGCCTTCTAGGAAGGGTACGCGCTCCAACCCTGGTTTTTATTTGTTATATTTTCGTTAGATTTTTAGGCCTGTAGAGCACTAATGTAGGTTGTTTACTTTTAGCCCGTGCTGCCCCCACTCTAAGCAAGGAATTGAAGGAGAGAGTGGATCGAGCGGTCGAGCATGGCGTTACTAACGCCTGTGCCTTGGTGAATATTGAAAACTTGGTTATGTTCTTGTTGGGCCCTAAGCCTACAAATTATGCTCTAAGGGCAGAATGAGCAAGGAGTGAGTACTTTGTGTTTTGTAGTTAATTATGGTCTGTTAAGCTCTGACGCTCATGCCATGTGGTTTTTGCAGATTAGGGGGTGGACGTTCCTGAGGACGAGGAAGAAGAGATGGCGCTAAACAGGAGCTTCTTGAAGAAAGCCAAGCTGAATGTAGGGGTTGATCCTCCTATGCCAGCCAAAAGATTCAAACTGACATCTGGCTAGAAGGCTCCTACTCTAGCAGCAGCAGAAGGGGGCAAGGGGAAAGCAATAATCATGGAGGATGACGCTCCTCAGTTGGGCGGCACCCCTCCTGTTGAGAAGGTCTTACCTCCACCTCCTCCAACCCTGCCACTGTCGCTGGTGTGGCGCCCCCAACTACTCTTCCTTTGGGGGGTGGGCCGGATTCGTTGTCCTCGATCTTCGAGAGTGCTGGCAAGGCGATGAGGAAAATCACAAGCATCATCCCCGCCTCGAATACCAGTAAGATGGCCGTTCTAGTGTCGTAGATGTTGGTTAAGGAGGCCTGCCAGGACTTGCTGAAGGTAGGAAAAAATTGTCTTGTGCTTGGCAATTTAACGTTCGTTATCCTGTTGTTGTCGTTTTAGAATACTAAACGTTTTCCTGGTTGTGCTGTTTCTTGTTCAGGTTGCTACCAGGGTGGTGACACTTGGCGCCTGGTCAGCGAACTTTGAGAAGTCCTTCACAGATGAGGCAAAGGTTTTTGACAAACTCCGGGCTGAGCTGAACATGGCCTTGGAGAAGGTGAAGGAAGTTGAGGGCCGAGTGCAAGCCCTTGAGAGCAAACGGGTAAAGCTAAGGGCAGATCTCAAAAAGGAGAAGGGCCAGAAGGAAGCCTGCTGGGAAAAACTGACAGTGGAGAAGGCTGCCCTGAAAGTTGCCCAGGACCAGATTGCAGTATTCCCTGCCCGGCTGGAGGAAGCCAAAAAAAAGGCTGAGAAGGAGTACATGCAGGGGGCAGAGTGCCAGATGGCCCTTGCCAAAATTTACATAGATGGCTTCGAAGAAGCTAAGTCTCAGGTTGCTCGGGCTTATCCTGGTCTAGATCTCTCGAAGATCGAGCCCGAGGTCGAGGATGATGCCACCTCTCAAGCGGCGTCAAGGGGCAGAGCACAAGACTAGGAGGGGGCAGAGGAGGAGGATGCCCAATCTAAGGTTACCACTCAACCGATAATTCCAGAGAAAGGTGAGGCCTAGCCTGAAGTTGGAGCCTCCTCCAAAGCTCTAGAGAAGGGCGATGGCCAGTCGAAGGCTATAGTCCCCCCCAAGGCCCCAGAGAAGGGGGACGGTCAGCCCAAGGCAGTAGCCCCTTCCAAGGCCCCAGAAGGGGGGGAGGCTCAATCCAAAGCTGCAGCCCATGCCAGGGCTCCTAAGGCCAAGTAGCTCTGTTCTATATAAGTTTTTCACTTTTGCTTGTGCAGTGGTTGTAATTTTGTAATACTGTTCTGGCTCTTGTAATCTATCCCCCCTTCATTAAATGGAAAAACTTGGTTCATCTCCATTGCTGGCATTTTTGTTTTAATTTGTTAATTTGTAGGCTTCATTACCGCCCTGGGTAAATGAAATCTCATACCAAAATAAAAAAAACAAAGCGTGAGGCTATGTTGAGGTTAGGCAAATGCAGGTAGTTGGCGAAAACGTTGGTCATGTACCAAGGTCTATTTGCTCGGTCATGGTCTGAGCAACACTTGTTGGTCTTGGTCTGCCTGCTTGGCCATGGGCCTGAACAGGGCTTTCGTCGATTACGTCGATTGCAGCGGTCTGTCTGCTCAGGCATGGGCCTGATCAGGACTTTCGGTGCTTGTTTGCCTGTTTGGGAATGGCCTGGGATTGCAGTTGGCCTGATCAGGAATTTTTTTTTTTTTTGGCCGTGCTTGAACATGGCTTTGTTGCTTAAATTGTAGAGTCGGTAAAATGCCTTGGCCCGCTCGGCCATAACCTGAGCAGGACTTTTGTCATTTTACCGACTTTAAATCGTGGGCGTAAAGCCTTTGTGCAGGCATAAAGCCTTTTGCCTGTTCTATCTTTGCCTAAACAGGACTTTGTAGCTTTACGCCTGCTCAACCATAACCTGAGCATGACTTTTGTCGCTTTATGTCTGTGCAGCCATTTTAAAATCGTGTGGGCATAAAGCCTTGGCCTGTTCGGTCTTTTCGTGAACAGACTTGTCGCTTTAAATTGTGTGGGCGTAAAGCCTTGGCATATTCGGTCATTTTCCGAACAGGACTTTGTCGCTTTATGCCTGCTCGGCCATTCCCGGGCAGGGCTTTGTCGCTTTAAATTGTGTGGGCGTAAAGCCATGGCCTGTTCAGTTTTTCCCGAATAGGACTTTGTCGCTTTATACTTGCTTGGCCATTCCCGAGCAGGGCTTTGCCGCTTTAAATTGTGTGGGTGTAAAGCCTTGGCCTGTTCTGTCTTTCTCGAACAAGACTTTGTCGTTTTATGCCTGCTCAGCCATTCCCGAGCAGGGCTTTGTCGCTTTAAATTGTGTGGGGGTAAAGCCTTAGCCTGTTTGGTTTTTCCCGAATAGGACTTTGTCGCTTTATGCCTGCTCGGCCATTCCCGAGCAAGGCTTTGTCGCTTTAAATTGTGTGGGCGTAAAGCCTTGGCCTGTTCAGTCTTTTCTGAACAGAACTTTGTCGCTTTATGCCTGCTCGGCCATTCCCGAGCAGGGCTTTGTCATTTTAAATTGTGTGGGCATAAAGCCTTGGCTTGTTCGGTTTTTTCCCGAATAGGACTTTGTCGCTTTATGCCTGCTCAACCATTCCCGACCAGGGCTTTGTCGCTTTAAATTGTATGGGCATAAAGCCTTTGCCCATTCGGTCTTTTTCTGAGTTTTTCGTGTTATACCTTGCAAGGGAGACGTTAGGGAGTTCCGTAAGGAAAAAGGATTATGATGAAA
The DNA here is from genome assembly GCA_033060915.1 of Euryodendron excelsum. NCBI lineage: Eukaryota > Viridiplantae > Streptophyta > Magnoliopsida > Ericales > Pentaphylacaceae > Euryodendron > Euryodendron excelsum. The sequence goes on from CM065383.1 coordinate 40,328,271, forward strand.
CTCAAAAAGTCGTAAGTTAATTTGCAATTGTAGGCACAAGTTGTGATAAATTTAAGCAAGTTTTTTTATGACATCAATAGACAAAGGCTGCCTTTCTACACTTGTGTATTCGAATGAACAGAAACCACTCACGTGTAGTACTTCCTCAGGTGCTCGTCTTTGTCGTTGTGGCCCTTCAATCTGTAGGTCCCCTTTCTGGTGAAGCTCATTACCTCGTAAGGCCCTTCCCAATTTGGGCAAAGTTTCTCGTCCTGCGCAACTCTGGTAGATTGGTTAACCTTCTTCAACACCAAGTCTCCCGTCTTGAAATCCCTTAAATGCACTCGGTTGTTATGGTACTGGCGCATCTGTTGCTGATACAAGGCCACTCTGATTGTTGCCTGGAGCCTTTCTCCTCTAGTAGGTCCATGTCGACTGCCAATGCCTCGTTGTTTGTCTCTGGATTATAGTTCTGAGTCCGGGGGCTGGGGAGGCCAATCTCCACCGGTATGAAGGCTTCGGCCCCAAAGGCGAGGGAGAAAGAGGTTTGGCCGGTGGAGACCCGCTCAGTGGTTCGGTAGGCCCAGAGGACATTGGGGAGCTCCTCCGCCCATAACCCTTTCACTTGCTCGAGCTTAGTCTTGATGATCTTGAGGAGGGATCTGTTGGTGACTTCCACTTGCCCGTTTTTTTGGAGATGTTCCGACGAGGAGAAATGGTGGCTGATGTGCAGGTTTGAGCACAACTTGCTGAACTGCTTCCCTTCAAATTGTTTGCCGTTGTCAGTGATGACCACTTTGGGTATTCCGAAGCGGCACACGATGTTTTTCTAGAGAAAGTTAGACATTTTCTGCTCAGTGATGGTGGTGAAGGCCTCTGCTTCGACCTATTTGGTGAAGTAATTGATGGCTATCACAGCGAACTTGTTCTGTCCCCTGCCCAGGGGTAATGGGCCCACGATGTCGATCCCCCACTGGGCGAAGGGCTGCGGGCTTTGGATGGGAGTTAGCTTTTGAGCAGGTTATCTTGGGATGTTGGCAAATCGTTGGCACTTGTCACACTTTTTTACGAACTCTTGGGAGTCCTTACTCATGGTTGGCCAGTAGTATGCTGTTCTGAAGATCTTATTAACCAAAGACCGTCCTTCGAAATGGTTGCCATAAATGCCTTCGTGGACTTCCCTCATGATGTAGGTGGCCTCTTCTTCGGTGGGGCATCTGAGGAGGGGGGTGGCGTGTCCTCGCTTGTACAGGATGCCGCCAAACATCACATACCGGCTGGCTCTGAATTTGACCCTCCTTGCCTCTAGCTTGTCTTCTGAGACGGTGTTATATTCTAGGTACTCCCTGATTGGTTTAGCCCATGAGTTGTCCGTGCCCAACACATTGACTTCTGGGGTTTGAATGCTCGACTAATCGAGAGTTTCCAAGTGTACTCTGGGGTCGGGCTATTCTGAAGACGCTATTCTTGCCAACCTATCTGCTTTTTCGTTCTCCAACCGGGGGACCCTTTGCAGTATTACTTTGGAGAATTTTCTGACCAAGTCTCTGGCCATCTGGCAGTATTCCTTCATTTTTTCCCCTCTGGCTTCATATTCTCCCTCGACTTGCTCTATCACCAAGTGTGAATTTCCCCTCACAATTATCTGCTCTGCCCCCTTATGCCAAGCAATTCGAAGCCCGGCAATGAGGGCCTCGTATTCCGCCTCGTTGTTGGTGGTAGGGAATTTGAATCTCAAAGCGTACTCCACTTTCTAGCCGTTCGGGGTGACAAGAACCACGCCTGCCCCGCTTGATTGTTCGGTGGATGAGCCATCAACATTCAACACCCAGTTGTTCTCGGCGTCTTCCAGGTCCGTTGGGGTGTCGGTGGATGAGCCATCAACATTCAACACCCATTTCATGAGTCGACCCGAGGTTTTAGGCTTGTGCAAGACTTTCTTGATGGGCTGATCTGTTAGGACGACGATCGTGTGAGCTTGGAAGTACGGTCGGAGCCTTCGCGCTAAATTCACCAGAGCAAAGGCTAGCAACTCCATCTTCGAGTATCTTTCCTCAGCTCCTCTGAGTGCCCTGCTCTTGTAGTACACCGACTTTTGGATTCCTTCACTCTTTCGCACGAGGGCTGAGCTTACTGTTGTTAGCAAAACAGCCAAGTAGAGGTAGAGTTCCTATCCTGTGACCGTTCTGCTTAGCAGGGGAACAGAGCCCAGGTACTGTTTTAGCTGTTGGAAGGCCTCTTCGCACTCGACCGTCCACTGGAATGCTTTCCTTAACGTCCGAAAGAAGGGTAGGCACTTATCGGTTGATGTGGAGATGAACCTGTTCAAGGCTGCCATTCTTCCTGCTAGTCTCTGAACATCCTTGATCGTTTTCGGGGCTTGCATGTCCAGTATGGCCCTGACCTTCTTTGGGTTTGCTTCTATGCCCCGCTGTGATACCATAAAACCTAAGAACGTCCTGAGGCCACCCCGAATGCACATTTGGCCGGGTTTAACTTCATATTGTAGTGTCTGAGGGTGTGGAAGGTTTCTTTCAAATCCTCCAAATGGTCGACAGCTTGCTTGCTTTTTACTAGCATGTCGTCCACATATACTTCCACGTTTCGTCATATTTGGGACTTGAACATTTTGTTGACCAGCCTCTGGTAAGTTGTCCTGGCGTTTTTTAGGCCAAAGGGCATCATTTTGTAACAATATAACCCTCTGTCGGTGATGAAGGCAGTGTGTTCCTGGTCGCGTTCTGCCATTTTGATCTGGTTGTACCCTGAGAAAGCGTCCATGAAGGAGAGCATCTCATACCCGACGGTAGAGTCGACCAGAAGGTCAATGGTAGGTAAGGGGAAGCTGTCTTTGGGGCAGGCTTTGTTGAGGTCAGTGAAATCCATACACATCCGCCATTTTCCATTCTCCTTCTTCACCATTACAAAGTTCGAGAGCCATGTTGGGTACTATGCCTCTCGGATGAATTTGGCTTGGACGATCTTGTCCACTTCTTCTGCGACGGCCTCGTTATGCTCAGGGGCAAAGCTCCTCCTTTTCTGCTTGATGGGTCTGGCCTCTGGTGAAATGTTGAGGTAGTGAGTAGCGATTTTGGGGTCGATGCCTGGCATGTCCTCATGGGTCTAGGCGAAGACGTTAGCGTTGTCCTTCAGGAATCGTCGCAGCTCTTGCTTGAGCTGCTCAGGAGAGCCAGTACAAATCATGACAATCTTGGACGACTGTGTGCTGCTATCCTGGGCTGGATGGTGGATGGGGACTTGTTCCAACTCTTCTACGGGTTCTCCCCGCTTAAGTTCTTCCTCGTCTCTGACTTCCAGCTCTTATATCACGAGGGTCTCTTTGGTGGCATCCCCTTTGAGGAACGCCAAGCAGCATTTTCTCGCTGTCACCTGATCGCCCTTCACAGTTCCTACCCAGTGTTCTGTAGGAAACTTCAATATCAGGTGATATGTGGACGTGACTGCCTTGAACTGATTTAGGGTTGTACACCCTATAATCATATTGTAGGCCGAGGGGCAGTCCATGACCAGAAAGTTGACCAACTTCATGGTTTGTTGGGGGTCATCCCCTAGGGTGACAGACAGCTTGATAGAACCTATGGTGACAACCTGATCGCCTGTGAACCCCACAAGGGGAGATGTCATGGGCTTCAGTGCCTCTCTCTGTATCTGCAGTTGCTTAAAGGCTCCCCAGAAAAAGATGTCAGCCGAGTTGCCACTATTGATGAGGATTCGTGAGGTTTTGCAGTTGGCAATAATGGCGCTGACCACCAGGGCGTCTTTATACGAGTGACTCAGCTCTGAAGCCTCATCCTCGGTGAATACTATGTCTGGAACATCAGGTCGGGCCTTTTTGCTCGGCCTGTCTATCGAGAACACTTTTGCTTGTTTTGTTTTCCTAGCACGGTTCTTTCTGGCAGACGAAGACTCGCCGCCACCTCTAAAGCCCCCAGTGATGACCCTTATCTCTCCAATCGAGGGTTGGTGTGCCGGGGCTCTTTCCGGGCTCTTCCTCTCTATCGGTCATGCTCTGTCTGGCTTCTAGCCAGCGACGTACCTCTTTAAGCGCCTTTCCTTGATCAGGTTCTCTACCTACTGCTTGAGGTCGAAACAATCGTCTATGTTGTGGTCGTGATCCCTGTGGAATCAGCATTACTTCCTTCGGTTCCTTTCTTCTGGGGACCCCCTCAACTTCCCAGGCCATTTTAGGTCAGGGTCATTCTTGATCTCGTTCAGGACGTACTCCAGCGGCATGGCCAGTGGGGTGAAACTACGCTCAAAAGCAGCGAAACGGTTTCTTGGTCGGTCCCCCCTTTCCATCCTCTTGCTCCTTGGGGCCTTTTTGTCTCAGTCATCCTTGCCTTCAGGTGATCTCTTCTTCTTGTTTGACCGGGAGGTGGCACCCTCATAGTGCTCCCACCTAGCATTCATCGTATCCTCTGCATTCATATGATTCTGGGCCTTAATCATAAGGTCCGCCATAGTCTTCGGAGGCTCCTTGGCCAACGAAAACATGAACTTGTGGGTCTTGACTCCGCTTATGAAAGCGGTGACTGCGTCCTTGTCATCTACATTGTCCACTTCAAGGGTTTCCAGGTTAAACCTGGTGACAAACTCGCTAAGAGTCTCATCTTTCTTCTGCTTCACATTAAGTAAACTGGTCGCCAGTTTCCTCTGCCTCTGGGCTCTAATGTAGTGTCCAACGAACAGTTTGCTAAGCTGAACGAAGGAACTAACAGTGGAGGGTTGAATCCGGTTGAACCACACTCTAGCTGCTCCTTTGAGAGTGACCGAGAAGGCTCTGCACATAATCTCGTCTGGGACGGCCTCGAGCTGGATTAAGGCCTTGTAGGTTTTCAGGTGGTCCAATGGGTCATTCGTCCCATCGAACATCTCTATGGTAGGCATTTTGAACTTGGGCGGTAGGGGGACTTGCATGACATCTTGGGTAAATGGGGAGTCGGTTCTGTTCACCATCTCCTTGACGGTGTTCAGAGTCTTGGTCTTCACTGCTTCCATGACTCTGGTCATTTGGGCCTGGAGGGCCCTGAAATGCTCACCCAACACGGGGGTTATTCGCCCTCTCTTCTTTGACTTCTGTGTGCCGGGAGTGGTGTCGTAGGTGCGGGCTAAAGGCCCGACTTTGCGCTTCGTTCGGTGGGGTGTCGTCGTTTTGGGGCGGTAACACAACGCCAAGGGGTAAGACGCCGCCACCGGGAATGACGGGATCTTTATTCTCGGGTCTGCTGGCATGACTCCTTTCATTATCTGGTGGGGCAATAGGGAGTCGTTGAAGTAACTCCTAGTTCTGGGTAATCAGCATCTACATGTTGGTCATGACATCGGCCATCCGGGTCTCAAGGGCTGCGATTTTGTCAGTGTTTTGGTCATCCGCGACCTTGTTGGTGTTTTGATTATCCATGGGTAAGGGGATGCGTGAAGTGCCGGACTTGGTGACGACCATGAAAATAAAAACGAAATCGTTTCCCACAGAAGGTGCCAACTGATGAAGCAGTAAGTCAGTCTTCAGGCCAGCAACGATCAACTTCGATGGTCTGAGAAGGGAAAAAGGGTAAGGGGCACCAGTATGATGCCTGCCAAGGGCACTTCGATGCCAAAGTTAGGTTTCTGAATATATTTTGACAGAGTTTTTGCTAGGGTTTTTATGTGTGTACCTTTTTGTAGAAGAGGGTTTTCCTTTATATATGGGTAGGCATCCTGGTGGCGCAAAAGGGGCGTTACATGCATGGAGAGGGTGGGAGACGGCTGTCTCTCCACGTGGCAGCATGGCATTGGAGGTCCTGACTGGTGATAGGCTAATGGGGGAGCGGTTGTGCAAACCCCAATCTTGGCGCTCCTTTATGCGTGTGTCAGAGTGAGTGAAGTAACTACCCCTTGCTACACGCCAAGTCTTGGAGTTAGGGGTACGCTATCATGATTAGATTGTCAATGATGGTTTTTACTGGCGTGGTAGGTGGGACAGACGACCGGCGTGGTTTGGCTCGGGTGTGATCCGCCCAGCAGTGTGCGGCCACGATCTGGTAGGCTTTGGTCTGTTCGAGGCTGACCTCCTTCTGTGGTGTTTTTTCTTCTTTTGATTCCATCTGCGTCCTTCGAGATATCTTATTTGGTGCTGAAGCCTCAACCATTGTAATGCATAGTACGTCATCAGCCAAATCTGACAGCTCATATGTGCTTACTTCTGGTCAGCGGGATTCATGGTCGCCGCCTCGTCGAAGGGTGTTCCTGGTCAGTCCCCATCAGTAGCCCCCCATTCCTCTGAGTACCCGAGCGTGGGTGTGGACAGGGGAATTCATGGTCGGCACCAGTCAAAATGGTCTTTCTGATCGGTCCCCATTAGTAATCCCCATTCCTCTGAGTATCCGAGTGTGGGCGTGGTTAGGGGAATTCATGGTTGGCATCCTTCAAAGGATTCTTCTTGGTCGGTCCCCATCACTTCCTAAGATTTTAAAATAATGTCAAGTACTCGAGTCAACATTCTTAAAGAGGAGAATCAAAATATCATTATTTTAATTGGAATATCTCAACGATTGTACCTTTTTTATTTACAAAATTGATAAATTCTACTGTTACTCCATAATTTTTTTGTTTATTTAGTTTTGCAGACAAGAAATTTATGTGAACATATTTCATTTGCAACAAAATGAATTCATAGTTTAAAATGAACACAATGACTTTAAAATAAGCAGGGAGGTGAGAAGCTCCAAAAAAAGCTATAAGGTAGCTCTAAAGCAAGTGCGACCCAACAATACTAAATCAAGTGCAAGGCGACGTCTTTGAAGTTTGTGCGTCGTGAGAAACTTTGAAAAGAGTTATGAGAAGTTTTGAAACAATCTCTGAAGGATACATTGTGCATGTACAAGAGAAGACAGTGTTAGCGCGAGCTCGTGGGCAAACACACGGAGAAGCTGAATGCGAGACTGCTAATGTGAGAGAGGGAGAGAGAGAGAGAGAGAGAGCGCTTAGTGAACCTAGTATTGTTGTTGTGGCAGTGAATGTGAATTAACATAAAGGTAGGAAAGCATATGATTTGCGCAGATGTGTGGTAGTCGGTAGGTTACCGTGTTATAATATTCATGATACTAAAAAATATAATAAAATCTTTGCATCATAATGCATTGTAAAGTGTTAAACAAAGAAATAGGAAAGAGAGAACTAATTATATATATAAGGAAACTAATTAATAGTCTATTCTAACATATAAATAGATAATACTATATAATCAGAAAACTTAGAAAAAATATTTGCAATGTGGTTGAATGAGAGCCAAATGTCTATTATAATGACTCTCAATTATAAAAATATCATCGCTACATAATTCTGATGAAACTTTTTTTTTCAATAGTTTTTAGCAAAATAGTGCTCTCTGTTTCATCAGGGCTAGCTCCAGACAACATGATGCCTAAAGAGAATAGGATTTTCTTGAAATTTTTTTTCCATTGTATTGGTACTGTGTTTATTCCGCAATCCAAATTAATCCTACCAACAAAATAAGGAAATTGTAAATCAATGAAATAAAAAAAATAAATTTTTGGTATTTAGTACAGTGCCTGCCCATAGATAACTTACAAATAACAAAAGAAAAACTTACACTTCGTTCAATTTAACATCTCAAGCAACAGATAAAATTTTATTTTGGTAAATAAAATAATATTTCACAAATACGGAGATAACTCACAAAATCAAAAGAAACTGAATAGATTTTGATAAAAGATAATTAGGGCCCGTTTGGTTCTGGCTTTTTTAGACTGACTTTTTGGCTTCTAAGCAAAAAAAATAAATTTTCTTTTAGCTTTTTTATTTTTGCTTTTCTGCTTGTCTTAGCTTATAAAAACAAAAAAGCTGAAAATTTTTAACTTTTTTTGCTTATAAGTTAAAAAGCAAAATAAAACTAAACAGACCCTCAAACAAAGATTAATCTATAAAATAAAAAAAAAATTAACCTCAACAAGCCGTCTGATGATGTTTTGATAAGATTTATCAATTTGTTTTTTTTAGTTTAAAAATTTGTGTTTACATGAGAAAGAAGGATGTTATGAGAGTTTAAACTTTTGAATATTCATACATTAGAGAGTTGTACAAGTTAAACTTTTGACCTTCTATACATTGACTAATCTGTATGTAGTTGTATTTTTTTTTGAAAAAAAAGTTTAAGTTAACTAGTGTAATTCATTTAGATATATTTTTTTTATTATGGGACTTTTTCTTTATTTCGACTGAATTTTTTTTTTATTATTTTCTTATGTGTCTTTCTTCTCATTTAGACTATGGCTTTATGTATTTTTTTCTTGTGGGATTTTTTTACATTTGAATTGAGGCCTTTTTTTTCCCTAACAAATATGTCCAAATTATACAGAGTCTTACCTATAATATATAGGACAAGGATTTTCTCCAACCTAAGTTGGAGGAACTCCTCCTACCATGTGCACGGGTAGCATACCGTGCTGTCACATATTAAAATTGTGTTATTAATATTTCTAAACTCTTCCTAAAATTTAGGCACCATTTATGGGGTTACTATATCTGTAAAAAAATATTTAAATAAAAATATACATATAAATATATAGTCAAATGATATGCTGTCACATACACATGATAGGAAGAGTTCCTTTAATCTAGGTTGGAGGAAATCCTTGCCTTAATGTATAAGGCTTTTAAAAATTTTGAGACCTTTAAAAGTTGGGGGCCTAAAACAATTGCTTTACTTGCTTAATACTTGAGCCGCTTGGCTTTCCATAAAACTTATGCAAAAAATCTTAATGGAACGGTGTGACAATAACATTTTTGTAAGAAGAATAACCATAATGATAATGTGTGTTTTATTTTAAAATGAAGACTCTTATTTAACCAAATTATTTTGATGATTAATTTTGTGTAAATTTTCTGATGGAATAGATACATGTATTGATTCATATCAGGAGACCCCCCAAAAAAAGAAAAAAGGAAAAAGAAAAATAGAAAACCGAGCATTGGCTAAAATTAGTTGTCCTGGAAGTAACAGGTTGTAAAAACTCCAAAATCCCCTCCGGCTAAGTTAGCTTCCCACCATTTCCAAACCATGAAGTGACAATTGATATGATTTCCTTGGTTCGTTTGACAACAATTTATGCCATCCATTCCAAAGCAGCCCCTCTCCTACCTTCCCCCTTTCACTCCCTCATCATCAACCTTTGGCATCAAAGCATTTATCAATCCCAACACAGGACCTCGTTCGTTCTGCAGATCCTCAATCTCTTCTCCATAAAAACATCAACAGACGCCATTGCCAATCATATAATTATATCCAAATTTCACGTACGCGAATCGTGCATGCATGCATGCATGCATGATTTGTATACGTGAGAACCCATTCATTGTTCCTCCATTCCAAACCCTCGTTTGAATCCCATACCTCCTCATTTTCAATGGGCCGTGGCGTAGCTATTTCCGTAGCTGTTGCTATAATCTTTCTGGCAGCTCTGTTCTCAGCCTTCTTCATAACGCGCCACCGCCCCTCACCACCACCGGAGCAGTCAACCAAACCGCAATCCTCCACCCAACGCACGGCGGTGACCTTCCACCAAGCATGCAAAGCAACAAGACACCCAGAAACGTGTGAAGCTACTTTGACTCCACCACCCAACCCTGCCGGCGGCTCCCCAAAACAAGACCAAGACACCGTCGGAGTGCTACAATGCGCCACCCGGGACTCCGCCGCCAACCTCAGAAACGCTAAAACCATGATCGCCCATATCATAGACAAGGCCGCAGACAATCAAAACCTCTCGAGGGTGGCGAAAACCTGCATGGAGGTACTTGGTAACGCGGAGTATCGCATGCTATCGACGGTTGACGCTTTGCCACGTGGGGAGATCAAGGACGCCAGGGCTTGGATGAGTGCGGCCTTGGTATACGAATCCGGGTGTTTGTCCGGGTTGAATAGGACCGCCAATACCATTCCATGGGTCAACACAACGGTGTCGTATTTAGAGTCAGTGGTCAATTTGACCAGTGATGCATTGAGCATGATAGTGTCCTACGATGTCTTTGGGAACGAGACCCGATTGTGGAGCCCACCCCGTACGGAGCGAGATGGGTTTCGGGAACGTGTTGACGGGTCGGGTGGTCATCTGGGGTTTAAGGGTGGGTTTCCATCTGGTTTGGTGGCGAACGTGACGGTGTGTGGTGGTGGGGATGAGAAGTGTAACTATAGTACAGTGCAGGAAGCTGTGAATGCAGCGCCCAGTAACAACAGCGTTCGGAGGTTTGTTATTCGGATCAAGGAAGGGGTTTATAATGAAACCGTTCGGGTTCCATCGGAGAAGATGAATGTGGTGTTTTTGGGTGATGGCATGGGCAAAACTGTCATTACAGGGTCATTGAATGTGGGCCAGCCGGGGATGACCACGTACGAGACAGCTACAGTGGGTAAATCCCTATCCTTTTCTTCTTTTTTTTTGTTAAATTTTCTTTTCAAATTTTTTGGAAAAAACAGAACTACAGTTTTGTAGGACATGCTATGTTTGAGACATGGACAACTTGTCGATCTCTTACATTTTTGAGATAAGAATAATTTCAGAAAAATGTTCACAGTTTTCTTCCTATTTTTGTTCGTTTGTTTATTTATTTCTTAATATTCCGCCCTCGTTAATTAAACACTCACTGATTCGACTTGCAGCTTCATTGAGTTTTTGTATCTTCTTTCGGAGCCAAGATTTGACCAATTGGCATTGGTGATGTTTTTTATTTTATTTTTAAGTACACTAAACCCACTTGTTGGAGACTACATTAATACCAGTATAAATATTTTAAGGCTAATAAATATAAATATCAAAAAATGTAGACAAAAAATGTACAAAATAATATGTCTGTGTTGTGAGTTTATTATTTTAACTTTGTAATATTAAAAAACTATATTGAGATGCTCTTTAACTACAAAACGGCTATCCCCACAGAATTCTAGTGCAAGATCTTTTACCAAAATTTTGGACAAATAACATTTGTGTCATGAGATAATTCGTCGGCATGGAACCTGATTTTAGAATATACAGTGCACCTCAAATGGCCTTGGCCTTAAAGGACTCTAGTCTTCGTCCATGGACGAAGCTATAATTGGCCATGAGTTCCCAATGTTCAAATTATATATGGTATAAATTTAGGTCCAAAATATTTTACATAATAAAGTGATCCCTTTTAATATTAAAAAGTTTATTAAGGATAGTGGCAGATGCACAAGGGGTGTGGGTGGGGCCATGGCCCCCATAAGTTTTAAAAAATTATTTTATACCCTATATAATTTTGAGTATTCATGACAAATTAAGTGTATTGGCCCCCTAAAGTTTTGAAAAAATTTCTTACACCCTATGTATATTTTAGCATTCATAATAAAATAGTTGCATTGCTTCTCCAACACCCAAGTAATTTACTTTTATCCTTCCAAATTCAAGTAATTTTGCCTTGTCCGTCTAATCTAGGAGGTAAAAAAATTTATTAGGAAAGTAGGATCATTTTTTTTTTTTTTTGGGTACTACATCCATTACAATTTTTACTTTTTTATTTTTATTTTTTTATATTTGTTGGGTCTCATTCTACAGAATTCAAATCTAAGTGCCTTAATTGATAAATAGCACAATGCACCCCTATTTTTTTTTTGGTCAACTTTGGCCCCCTTCAAAAAATTCCTAATTCACACTACCTGAGGGTAGCTCGGATGGTCAAGCTGTTAGTTCGACTCTCCTCAAGGCCATTCCAAGGCCAAACCCTTGGTGATTACTTAGTTTGTGCATGATCGGGAGACTACAAAGACTCCAAGATTAGTTAATTTGCGCACAACTTAGCCCGAATACCAGGTTAGCAAGAAACAAATTTAGGTCTAAAGCAAAATTTCAAAAAAAAAAAAAAACATAGCTCTCCGTTTAATTTAGAATCTCTAGATTAACGTCAGTGATCTCCATTTTGTACCAGTATGCATTAGTGAAAGGAAAGAGAAGAAAGTTGGGAGAGGGGCGAAAAGACATGGAATTTGAAACATCTTAGTTGGTAAGTTCCTTGATAGTTAAGCTGCTTAATGTTCTATGATCTATCTTGTTGCAACTTGCTGGAGTTCTTGATGATGGATTCATGGCCAAGGACCTCACAATCCAGAACACGGCAGGTTCCAATTGAAAAAGTTTTAAAAAAACTGTACTAGACAGGCCTTAAATTTAAGTGGCATAGTTGATAAATAGTACAATGCTACCCCTAATTTTTTCTTTAACTTTGGCCTCCTTTCACAAAATTTTTGGGTCCCCATTGCCTTAGTGGTAGCTTGGATGGTCAGATGGTGTGTTTGCTTTCCATTGATCGTTAGTTTGACAATCCCTCGGGGCCACCCTAGGACCAAAGACCTTGTTATTACCTAGTTTATGTAAGACTTAGGTAAACTACAAATATTTTGAGATTAGCTAAAATGAGTACAAAATTAATCCAGACACCTAGTTAGAAAAAAAACAAATTTACGCCTAGTGCAAATTTGAGAAAAAAGACATGCCTCTTTGTTTAATCTAGAGTCTTCTTGTCGGTGATCTCCGTTTAGTCCCTGTCTGCATCACCGAAAGTAAAGAGAAAAAAGTTGGGAGTGGGGCAAAAAGACATGTAATTTGAAACTTCTTAGTGAGTTTTTTTTTTCCCATCTGATATTGCAGTCAGGGCCAGGTCAAAGCAGATCATTCTGGAACTAGAGTATTTGTATTTATGAGAGAGGCTTCGGATTTCTTGGTGCTGCTTAATATGTAAGCTGCTTAATGTTTCTTGATCCATCGTGTTGCAGGAGTTCTTGGTGATGGATTCATGGCCAAGGACCTCACAATCCAGAACACGGCAGGTTCCAACGCCCACCAAGCATTAGCCTTCCGATCAGACAGTGACCTATCCATCATCGAAAACTGCGAATTCATCGGCAACCAAGACACTCTCTGCGCCAACACCCTCCGCCAGTTTTACAAATCCTGCCGAATCCAAGGCAACGTCGATTTCATTTTCGGATTCTCGGCTTCAGTCTTCCAGGACTGCCTCATCCTCGTCTCTCCCCGCCCTCTCTCCCCCGGCAACAACGTTGTTACGGCTCACGGAAGGTTCGACCCCGCCCAATCAACCGGCTTCGTGTTTTTAAATTGCACTGTTAACGGCACTGATGAATACATGACGTTATATAAAGCGAATCCCAAGATCTGCACAAACTTCTTGGGGCGGCCATGGAAGGAGTACTCGAGGACAGTTTTCATAAAATGTAACTTGGGGACTCTCATTTCGCCGGAAGGGTGGATGCCTTGGGACGGCGACGTTGGATTATCAACTCTTTACTATGGAGAATTTGAGAACTCCGGGCCGGGATCTGATTCCTCCGGGAGAGAAAAATGGAGTAGCAAAATTTCAGCGGAGCATGTCAATACATATTCGGTGCAAAGTTTCATACAAGGTGCTAAGTGGATCCCAACATCTTCTTCGTAACGAATCGGTAGGTTATATGTTACTGCACTTCTTTCAACCCTAATTGATAATCCGATGTTTTTGTCTCTGTCGAAATTTTTTTTTTTTGGGTTTTTGGTTTTTGAAAATTTTTGTTTCTCTCCTGTGGGTTTGTAAGGTAAACCAGGATTCTTAAGTGACATTGCTGTTGCTGCAACTCGTAAGGATTTTTTCGTGTCTTGCTTACATGGGTTAATATGAAAATCTCATCATTTCCACTGCAAGATCATTTCTTGTTCATTTTTATGTGGTAGATAGTACTATATTACACAACAAAACATTTCATACAAATTTTTTGTACAAACTATCATGGTTGAATGAAAATCTTTCAATTTAAAATAAAAAATTCATCAAAATGACTCTTAATTATAAGAATCTCATCGCCACATTATTTTGATTAAATTTTTTATATAATTTTTTTTAAAAAATAATAGCACTTTCCTTATGTTATTAGTACAAAATTATATTTCTATTGATTTGTTCTCAAACCATTGTTTCTATTCATTTTTCTTGTAGCATAAAAGCTTATTGACAAGCTTTCAAGCTACATTGCTTGCCAAAACACAAGACATCGTAGCAACAAGATTGGTTCTTTGCAAGTATATAAAAAGTATTACAATGGGCCGCCTCGTTTAAATTTTTTGTAAAAGTGGCGTTTCGGAATGTAAAATACAAACTCGGTGGTACTTTTTCTATTATCTAATTCTCCTCTCCAATTGTCATCCTTATAGCCTTTGCTAGCATGAAATTGCTAGAAAAGAAATTATATTTTCTTAGCAGATGATGAAGTAATATAACCTACAAGCATATTCAAATGTCAGCTAATCGGTTTTTGCCCACTTTTATTGTAGAACTTGTAAAAGAATGAGAAAAAGGACGTCTTTGAAAAAATGCTGAAAAAAAAAAAAAAAAAAAACACAACTAAATCGACACGTTTTTAAGTCCGGCTAGTGAACCGCCATAGTGGACGATGCCAGTTCTGTTGCCAGCAAGTGAATATGTTTCCCAGTTTTTTAAATGCTGTGAATAATTTTTCTAGTAATGCTATACAAACAAAAATTCATATAGCATTTATTACTAGAATGATGTTGTTAAATAAAACTTAATCACTTTAAAACAAAACACTTATATGAATAATTTTTTGCCCCCTCATACGAAAACATTTCATGTACATTTCCCAGCATTTTATTTTTTAAAACATTGAGAATTGTGACAATAATTAGATTGAAAGAACACGGTCTGGATTTTGGGGTTCAAATATATGCCCTACCCTCGGCATTGCTTATCGGGCTCTTCTCTTTAGTGTTTTAAAATCTGAATCCTTGAGCAAATCGGAAAAGAAAATAAGTTGTGTTATTGGTTCAACTGGGATCAAATCATGATGATGTGATAAATATGAACATAAATTAATAAACATAGGTAATAAACCACAAAAGTTTACCTACAAAGCCTAAAAGTTTTATTAAAATTTCTTCAAACGATATCCTTGATTTCTAAAATAAATAAATAAAATACATCAATGATATCTGGACTTAAGGAATTGCACCTTCATTTTCAGCAAAGATGTACTACTTGAATAGCACTGGGTACTACCAATTTATATGTGTGCACATGCATGTAATTAAGGTCTCACAAAAAGAATAGAAATATTTTAATTCTTTACAATCAAAATTAGGAAAGAATAATGTTTTGCCCCACCAAATCTACTAATATTTAGTTAACTAATGGGACATCACAAATTTATTTCACCCAGTGCTGTAAGAATAAAGAAAGTTGATTTTCAAAAGTCGAGTCCCTAAGGCTCCGTTTGGTAAAAAAAATTTCAGAAAAATATTTGGAGGGAAAAAAATATTTTTCCCATAATTTTATGATTGTTTGGTAATAACCTAAAATTTTGTCTAGAAAATTTTTGGTCTTTTTCATTATGCATGCTTATTATCTCCTCCTTTCTTTCTCACTGTTTTGTCATATTGCCTCAAGAGGAAGTTTTAGGATTCTGAGGTGGGGCATATGACAATGGGTTATAATTTGAAATTACTTACAGAATACTATCAAGTTAAAATTACTAGTTCTATGCTTATAACATACTGAAAAAAACAAAAAAAGAATGTCATTTGAATTAGCACAATTTCAGGAAAAATCAATTGGCATTCCTAATTTTTATATTGCATGTGGTATTGATGAACTAGTTGGCAGATTTAGTGTCATCCATCGAGCCCTCGACTTTGAATATATCTATCTATCTATCTATCTATCTATACTATACTATATGCAAATGTAGTAGTAGTCTGTAAAATCTTTAAAAATTAATCTCTATTTTTCTAAAAATCCTAAAAAACTACGATGACACGTGGCACGCTTAAACTTTTTTAACCAATCAGGCTTCTCTCTCTCTCTTTTATAAAGTACAAAAAAACCAAAAAAATAATTAATCAAAGAAAATAATTAAAGGAATGAAATTCTAACAAGGAAACACACACACACACAAAAAAAGGAAATAGCTAGATTGTCGGAAAATTATTGAAAAAATTTCTCACTAACAAGATTTGATTATCAAAATCTCTATGAATCTACATACTCTCTCTATATATCTATTTGTTTGTGTTTTCTCTTACTTTTTACATCCAAAGCAAGGTGAGATTTTTCACTTTTTTTAATTGTTGTTTTTCTGTCATTTTTGTATTAAAATCTTTGTATCTGATGTTTCATGGCCTATAAGAACACTTGGGACCCGAAGCGATGGTGAAAAAGTTAAACAGATGTTAATATTCACTTTTTTAATTGTTATTTTTCTGTAATTTTTGTATTAAAATATTTGTATTTTATGTTTCATGGCTTATAAGAGCACTTGAGAAAGATGAGATTTTTCACTTTTTTAATTGTTGTTTTTCTTTCATTTTTAGATTAAAATCTTTGTATTTTATATTTCATGGTTTATGAGAATACTTAAGACCCCAAGCACTAGTGAAAAATGTTATGTTGTTACAGAGTTGGCTTGGGAGCACGCCAAATTCAGTTGGTGCATGTAGGTTCGCTTGGAAGGACAACATTCAGATTTGCCGCAGAAGTGGTTAACTTGGCTCTTGGTTAGTTTGCGTTGGGGTTATTCTGCCCCTATCATTGACAAACCCAAAAAATAATGGCTTAATCTTTATGTGTAGTGCTGTCTTTTATCATGGGTAATTGTTTTCCTGTAATGAATTTTTTTACCATTAGTTTGATTGCTATGAAAATGTAAGAAAAGGAATAGAGAAGTTTCACTTCGTTTTTTTTTTTTCTCTCTTTTTGATGTAATGGATAAACTCAAAAGATTATAAATCTATGTCTGGTTTTAGTTCTTCTTCACTTCTGAATTGGGAAACAGATTTTAACTTTGTTTTCCATGTTTTCGTGATTCTCTAAATTTGTTCTTCTACACCACCAAACAAAAATAAGTAGAAAGAAAAAAAGTTAATGAAAAGGAGGGTACAAATAAAACAGAGATGAGAGGGCTGAGGGTTTTGTTGCAGTATCACCCAAAAAGAGGAGTTGTTTGGCTACAGTGAAGTTATTTGACATTCTTGACCACATAAATAAAAACAAAGAAAGGAAATGAAATTATAAATTACAGTTATGCCATCTTACTAAATGAGATTAGTTTTTCAAGGTCAAAGAGTGTATGAACAAAATTTAATGAAAACCTCTTCCTTTTTTTTGTTTAAGAGGATCACGTAAAGATATTAGATTTACACATTTTATTTTTCATTACATTTTAAAATTGGATTGCATTTTTTTTAAACCCAATTGAGGCAATATAATTAGATTAGTGACAATTCACACTAGGTTTGTTAAAGATTTTATTCCTTAAATCTCTCTTTAGTTGCAAAATTAAAAGAACCCAAAATTGGCCTAATATAGTCCTTTAAGAAAGGATACAAGTATGGAATATAAATTCTGTGCATATATTTGAGTAAGGTGCCATAATCAAATCTTACTAGAATATATTTGAATAAACTTATCTATTATAAAAAAAATGGCTTCTTTTGTTTTCGCATAGAGGCATAAGTGAAATTAAGAAAGTATTTTAGGAATGTGATCTTTCAGAAATATGGAGTGATTTTAGGAATGGATTCCAATGAAATGAGGGAGATTTTAGGAATGTGATTATGGACGGATTTTAGGAATGGATTTTAATTTGGCATTTTTAGATGCAAATGTTATTCCTAATTCTATGATTAATGTGTTCTCAATATAGTATTGAATTATTAATTTTCATCTTATAGAAATTTTGTGCCAGTATATATATATATATACATATGTATGTGTCAATACAATCTATAGTTAGACTGTAACTTCTGTGAACACGTGAGTTGGACCATAGGAGGATAAATTAGCCAAGGAAGCAACGCTGCAAATAGAATGGAACTTCTTCCAGGAATTATGGAGTGTTAGTCACCCACGCATATAAACGGACTTAGATTTTCTCCATTTTATGAATTAGAATGGAGATCTTTATTCCATTGATTAAAATGTTGACATGTCAACTAACATAAAAATGAAGGGTTCAGATAAGTTGACTTAAAATTTATTTAAAAGTAAATGATTTTATAGTTATATATAAGCAAATAAATTTTATTACAAAACGACGTAGTTTTAGTAAGACATGCAATAAAATTACATCTAAGCCATTGATTATGGAATGAAGATCTCTATTCCAATTTATGGAATGGATAAAATCCAAATCCCATATAAACATATGCAAATATGAATGTAGCCAATAAATTTCTAAAACACAAACAAGTAATAGAAAATCCTTCAATGATTTTTTGAACAGTTGTAGATCAAAGCTCAAAAAACATCAATCAATAAAAACATATGGTACAACGAGACGTTTATATAGATATATATACATATCCATACGTTTATCTATATATATTATATATATATATATATTTATAGAGAGAAAATGAAAGAAACGTACATAGTAGTTGGAGGAGAGACAGAAGTTGAATATGTTTCTACTTTCTAAACTTTTAGTTTATATAGACTTTTGAATAACTTTTGATACCCATCAAAAATATTGTCACTCTTCCGGTCACGGAAAATAACATCCAAGAAATATTTTGGATGTTATTTTTTCAGATTTTCTTATAATTTGAAATATCTTTTCTTAGAATTTAAAAATTTTCAAACAAACAAGCAACCACACTTTCGTAATTTTTTAGAAATATTTTTTTTTCTAATATTTTCCGGTGAAACAAATAGAGCTTCCAATCTTTCCCAGGGCCCACTTGTAGCAATCAATTTAATGCCAAACTTCATTGGACCGCACACAAACAAGCTCTAAAGTTTAATTAGTTAAAATGAAAAATAAAAGATTTCATAATGAGATGAAACTCTCAAGATTTTTCATGTTTGTTCAAACACTTTATTAATGTTGTGTTTGGATCTCGAATTTATTAAAAAATAAAAAATCAGAGAAAGGTATAACTTAAATACCGGCGTAGCCTGTTCTGTTGTGATGAGTATCTCGCTACCTGTGTTAACCATGAGAAGGCGGAGACATATCCAGCTCCTATAATTTGAAAGAAAATGCTATCTTGCAAGGAAACAATAACCAAACAGTCCTTAAAGTGAGCACATTTCAAATGATTTCGAAGGCCTGGCACGAAGGAAAAAGGGCAAAAAAAAAAAAAAAAGCGAATAAATGAGTTTGAGGTGACTTCCATATCTTTGTAGTCATGGCAGTTTCGTAAAACCAAGTCAACATTTAATTCAGATATAGTCTATAGACATATATTAGGTAGAATAAACGAGTTTGAGGTCACCTCCATGCCTATGTCAACATGGCAGTCTCGTAAAACAAACGTCTAAAGTTTAGGACAGACAGACATATTTGGAAGAATGTATTGACAGCAACCTCCCAGGCAGATGAAAAGGGATTTAAGTTTTCTCCATTTCATTATTTGAAATTGAGATTTTCATTCTATAATCAATGGACTACATGTAATCTTATCACATGTTTTACTAAAATTACGTCGTTTTGTATTAAAATTTATTTTCTTGTATATAACTATAAAATCATTTATATTTAAATAAATTTTACATCAACTCATCTGAACTCTTTATTTTTATATTAGCTGACGTGTTAATATCTCAATCAATGGAATAAAAATCTTCACTCTAAATCATGAAATGAAGAGAATTCAAATATGATGAAGAAATATAGTTTTTGGTTTGGTTTCGTTGGGTTTGGTTTCGAGACAATAAATTCCTAGGTTATGCCAAAATTGGGTTGGCAGTATTACACCTGAGTTGTGCACGCGGCAGCAAAAACAAAATTGTCAAGTATTAAAATTATGTTATTAATTTACATTATAAAGGGAGAAGCACAATTAATTTCTTAATTTGTAAGGATAATTTCAATTTTAAAAAAACCCATACCAAATGATATAATTATCAATACCAAGTATATTTAACATTCTTAGTCCCAGTGGCAAATACCTCAATTACTTCAATACAAGTCATTCTTACATTCAAAATTTACAATTGCAACGGTTTTTATTATATCCACGTTTCATCTTTTTATGATTTCATTGAATAGAAATTATGCAACTATTGTGTAAATATTGCACACGCATCGTGTGTGCACCAACCCTTAGTTTATATAAATTCTTTTCA
The DNA here is from genome assembly GCA_033060915.1 of Euryodendron excelsum. Taxonomy (NCBI): domain Eukaryota; kingdom Viridiplantae; phylum Streptophyta; class Magnoliopsida; order Ericales; family Pentaphylacaceae; genus Euryodendron; species Euryodendron excelsum. Next base: position 40,348,416 of record CM065383.1, read on the forward strand.
AATTCTAGACACCATACACACAAGGCAGTAGAAATTCTTACAACTCAAGTTGGAGGAAATTCATATCGTGACATAAATGAAGTACATTTGTAAAGGTGGTGAGCAAAGATACTGTGAATATCACTATGCTTATATAATATCCGTATAAATTGTACTATAAAATAAATACAGGGTGATCTAGTAATCGAATGGTTCTCATGCTACTTACGATGTCTCAAGTTCATTCATCCTCATGACCACTTAGAGCCAACAATCATTCATGCACTGGTGATGGACGGTGACTAGATCAAGGAAGTAGTTTGTTAAAAGCTATAGCCTATAAAAAAAAAAAAAAATAGTAAATACGGTTCTAATATGAAAGCCAATATCATTATTACCCTCTTTAAGAAAGTTGGTAGGCTTGAAAGTTTCTAATTATCTTTGGTGGAAAAAGGTCCAAATAGATTTACCGCTTGAAGAAAAGGTGGTAGGTTTCACTTTTCCTAATTAGCTTTTGTGGAAAATGTTCAAAAGATTTACCTATTAATGATTTTCATAATCTTAAATTAATTTGATTCCATAATTTTAAGTCGAGCAATGCCACATGTATTACCCATTTAAAAAATGTTATGTTGCTAGATTTCTTTCACCATTTTGTGTTACCGCCTAATGGTATTTTTATTATTAAAAGTTATAATGAGAAGTTTTTTTTTTATAAATAATATTTGCTTTCATGGCACATTTTAAATAAGTTTTGTTTGTTTGTATAAATAATTAATAATTGTATTTTTAATATTAAATATAATTTTTAACTCTTTGTACAATTAGATTATTAAAGATTGACTAGTGACACATGTTGATAAGACCCTAAAATAAAGTTTTAATTTAGACTTATTGCATAAATTTTTTAGTTATATATATATACGTATATAGTATTATCCCTATTAAAATGCACCTAATCTAATACCTAAAACACGTGAGTGAGTCCAGAATATCACAGAATAAGACAAAGGGAGTTGATGAGGGTCGGTGGTTATCACCACCACCGCCCCCTTTCATTTGCACTTTATTTTACTGCCTTATTAAAATCTGCTGCTTTACAATCTCACCAATTGCCAGTCATTTGGTTTATTTGCTATTAATTTTCCACCATCTCTACATATGAATTAATTATTATTGCTGCCGATTAAATGGTTACATATTTATAACACCTTTGCTATTGTGGCCACGCTACCCCACCTTTGCCTCATTATATAAGTTATATTCATTCTTTATCTGCCCTTTCGTTTCTCATTTTTTTAATCTTAAAACTGTCTGTTGATGGAATTTTTCGTAAGCCTTGATCTATTCCACAAACTACTAAAATGAACACCAGAGAGCTTGTAATAGCAAAAGACAGTGAAAATGCGTCAACCCTCTTTAGGCCGATGTCACTCCAAAAATTAAGTCAGACAAACTTAACCTCAATTAATTAAAAGAAAGAAATCTATTCTACCTCTCAGTTGTGCATACCTTACTTTTTAGTGGCATGATATATTTATAGACTTAGGAGGCTCCACTCCTTCTACGAATGGTATTATCTATCCTTCTAGGAGCAGACCTCTTTTGGGTTGGTTTATGAATAGATTGGACTTATCTTTAAAAGCTATACTTCAAGTTGGACTAGGTCTCTAGTCCAATGGACCTCTTTTTGTGCTTCGGGAGTGCTTCAGCAGCTGCTAGGGTGGTTTCCTTTAGGTTGGCTCTACCATTCTTAGTGGGCTTACTTTCATGCAGGTCAGCTTGTGGTTTATTCTAAGATCATTACTACTACTCTTAGGGGGTCGGCCTTGATCTGGGGAATACAAAATCTTTATCCCATAATTGGCCCCAGCCCTTGCGCCCTATTTCGCCGAGCTTGGGCGATGAGAGCTATACTATGCTGATAATGACAATCTTTTAACTTTGGCCTTCTTTGGTTGACCTACCAAACTTAGGAAAGACTAAGTTCAACACTTAAGTTTTTTTGAACTCTCTTCGAGCTGACCTACCACACTTAGGTAAGACCAAGCTCTCTGCTTGATTTTTCTCTTCTAACATTCTTTGACAGACCTACCAAACTTACGTAGGACCAAGCTCTCTACTTGGTTTTTCTGGGGGGTGGCCATTCTTGGGCTGACCTGCCAAACTTAGGTAGGACCAAGCTTTTCGCTTGGTTTTTGAGTTTGGCCATTCCTGGCTGACCTGCCCGACTTAGGCAAGACCAAGCTTTTCGCTTGGTTTTTGAGAGTTTTGGTTGTTTTTGGGTCAACATGCCTAACTTAGGCAGGACAAAGGTTTAGCATTTGATTTTTTCTTTAACCTTCATTGCCCAACCTGCCCGACTTAGGCAGGACCAATGTTTAACACTTGATTTTTGTTTTAACCTTTATTAGTCGACCTGCCCAATATGGACAGAGCTAAGGCTTTACACTTGGTTTTTCTTTTGGCCTTCATTGGCTGACCTACCCCACTTGGGCAGGACTAAGGTTTGACACTTGGTTTTGCTTTGACTTTCATTGGCTGACCTGTTCCACTTAGGTAGGACCAAGGTTTGACACTTGGTTTTGCTTTGACGTTCATTGGCCGACCTGCCCAACTTGGGCAGGACCAAGGTTTTACACTTGGTTTTGCTTTTGACCTTCATTGGCCGACCTTCTCAACTTAGGCAGACCAAGTTTTGAACGCTTGTGTTTTTTTGCATTCCCTTTCCTCTGTAATAGTTTTTCACTCTTAATTAATTTCGAGCTTTATTGAAAACACTTGACTGAAGAAGAGCACAACATCTTTGCTGGTAAATTACAAATCGTTAAATGGAGACATATAAGGAAAGGTTCTAGCTTTCGCTCAGTTTTTCCCTAGTAAAACTTCTTTAAGTTGCGAGCATCCCAAAGTCAGGGTAGTTGGTGCCCTTCTTCTATAGCTTCTAACCGATATGCCACCACGCCGACTCGGGATGCAGCTCTGTAGGGGCCTTGCCAATTGGTCAGTGCAACACTACTATCACATGTGGTTGTTTTGCCCGTGCTTTTGTATGGGGGATCTCTTTCGACTTTGCGTGGTCAAGGTATTGGCCAAGGTGCCATGCCTTTACCAAGTCCTCCAAGTGATCCCTACAGTACCTGCAACTCTCTGCCATGTGGCCCCTCTCTTTGTGATAGGAGTAAAATTTCTTCTGATCCCACGTGTTTAGTTCCCCTCCCATCTTTGGTGGTCACTTTAAATAGGGCTTTTCCTTTATCTGGGGTAGTATCTTATAGATTGGCTCTTTGAATACCGTGCTTATGCCTTCAAAGGCCTTTCTACCCCCACCATTGGCCTTTTCTTGTCGGGGCTTCTTGGCTTCCTTTGGTTCCTTCCATGCCGCTGATTTGCCGTTGGTGTTCCTATGGTCAGGCGACAATAAATCTTCCTCGACTCAGAAGTACTGCTCAATTCTCTCTATGAGCTTGGGCATGCCGAGCGCTGGTCGTTTTGTTAGGGATTGTCTTAGGTAGTGCTCCTTGGGTAGGTCGATCTTAAACTGTACAACCGCGAGTTGCTCACTACACCCTTTAAATCTCATTGTAGGCCTCCCAGTAGCGCTTCGCATACTGACTTAATCCTTTATCTTCTTTCTTTTGTATTGTTTGCAGGTGGTCTTTCAAAAACAGAAATCTATGGTCCGGGGGTTGGTTATATGTAGGGAAGATGTCCTAAGATCATCACCCTACCCCACCCTTTCGGTACCTACATATCTAATCACCTTTTTGTTCACTCACTAGAATAACTGGTTACCATTGTCCACTTAATATCCACTTTAGAATTTAAAAAAAGGGTTTAGTCATCACTTTTTGGATGAATGATGCATGATGCAAATGTTTGAAAACATAGGAGTTCGAAGGTGTTTGAGATAAAAACTTTGAATTGATAGAAACTTTTGAAAAAGGGACTGGAGTTGAAATAGAAGTCATGACCACACCATTTTAGGTTGCCTACGTATCTCATTTAGTGAGAATCAGGTCATTCGTAGTTCGGGCAAGGGCTTGATGGAAAATAGGCGCATTAGGGCCTTTGGAAAGTTCTGTGGTCTTTGGAAAAGTTTGAAGACACTTTGAGGTCTTTGAAAGAGTTTGAAGACACTTTGAGGTCTTTGGAAACATGTCTTAAAAATTTTGATTTAAAACCAGATGTTGGAATGTTCTGGGAATGGGACTCGAAAGTTCTCAAAAACGTTTTTGAAGTGTTTTGAAGTGTTTTTGGAACAACTCAAGGGAGTTTTGGAAAATGCTTTGGAGTGACTCAAGAGAGTTTTGAAAATGTTTTGTAGTTTTGTTTTGAAAACCTTGGAGGTATGATTTTGGAGTGTTAAAAAGTTTTTGAAAATGTTTTTTTTTTTTTTGGGAACACCCAGGGCTTTGAAACTTTAATATGGACAACCTTGGAGGTTGTTCTTGATATATCACCGTCCTTTGGAATCCCTAACAATGGAAAGAGTAGGGACACCTTAGGGTTGTGAGTTCTTGAAAACATTTTTGGGAACGCTTTGAAGATAGAGTGTGGGGGCATTTGAAATGGTTATGAAGTTGATTTTTAAAATCTCAAGAGTGTAGGAGGTTTTGGAAGAATGGGTTACGAGAATAGTTTTAAATAGGGAGAATCTTGAAAAGAGGTCTATGAGTTGGAACCTTGAAATACACTAACCTAAGTTGGGTTGGTCTAAGGTTAGGGGGACCTAAGATCAACTAACTCGGGTTAGGTTAACCTAGAGTTAAAGTGACTTTGGGTTAACTAACTTGGGTTTGGTTAACTTAGGGTTGGACAACTAGGGTCAAGTTAACCTAGGGTTGAATTGGAAAATGGTTTTGAAATGTGGTTTAATGCATTTGGAAAAGGGTTTTGAAAAACAAGTCATGCTATGCAAAGGATTTTGGTAGACAACCTTTTTGAATATCATTTCTATGAAAATTTGACTCTAGCCAAGAGTATGGTTTATATGGTTGATGTTTGAAGACCATTCTAAAGAAGGTTTCCTTATAACTATTATAACCATTATCTTGACAAGAGCATAGGGTTCAAGAATTAACATGGCGATGAGAACTTTTGAAAAGCCATTGTTAATATAAAGATGGAGATAATGATTTTTTTTTTTTGAAAACCAATTTTGGAAAAAGGATTTTGAGAACCATTTTTGAAAGGAATTATTCCAACAAGTTAGGGTTCCTATGGCCAATATAAAAGAGAGCCCACTCAAGAGAAGGCTCCATGGGCTATTCCAACCACTAAACTTGAGAGAATAACAACCTTAAGGATCAAAGAGTTAGAAAATCATTTTTCGTGCAAGAAAAAGAGAAGGGAACCATTCTAGCAATTCAAGGGCTCCTATGGCCAATATAAAAGGGAGACCACTCAAGAGAGGGTTCCATGGGGCCATTCCAACCACAAAATTTGAGAGAATAGAATCCTTGGGGATTAGAGAGCTTGAAAACCATTTTTATGTAAGTTGGAATGCAAAGATGCTAAGGTGTGAGCTAGGGGGTTCGTGGGAGATTTTCTAAGGCATGGTTTCTAAGGTCTCACCCTAAACTTCAAGGAGCCAACTCTTGAAACCATTTTGAGAAGAATATTGAACTTTGACAATAACATGGAAATATAAGTAATGCAAGCTTTGTAGCACATGGTTAGAAACATGAAAATGAAGCCAAGCACACAAGACATGATCAAGTTAGCAAAATGCAAGGGGGTCATGAATACATACAAGGCTTTTAGGCTACACCACATAATCAAGGAGCTCCTTGGCCATACCATCTTAAAGTAGGCTAGTGAGAGATCCCCCTACACGGTGGCTCCCGCTAGCTTTCCTCTAGGCATGAACTAAGAGCCCTCTTGGCTTAAGCATGCAAGAAAGCGGGGTTAAAGATGGGTATTAAAATAAAGAATAGCCTAAGTAGGCTAGGAGGGAGAAGAGAATAGTGGGGGAAGACAAAAATGTAAAAGAAATACCACCTTTTGCCTTCAATATACTTGTAGACTTCTATGAATGCCTTGACTTGAACTTGAATGGTTTCAAGTAGGCTTGGGCTGGAAGGTGATGTTCAATGGTGTATAGGGCTATGTAAGTGAAGTGTATGGGCTAGAGAGAGGTGGAATCTAGCCTAAGTGTTAGAGGAGTGGAATGTATATAGAGATTTGAGGTTTTGGAGCAGTTTCAGTAGAGCTTCGCAATAATTTTCGGTTCTCGAATATGTAAAGGGGGAGGCCTCTATTTATTGGCAACCTGGAACAGGCTTGGCGTATGTGCTACATGTGCCTGGACAAAATTTGCTTTGGCGCATATATCACATGCGCTAGTATTGTTCCATTGCCAGAATGTCACGTGGCACCCATTATACTGGTTAAATCCTGACGGTTGATTGAACTTTGGTCAATTTAATCAAAATCTGGGTGCATGTAGCATATGCTTCGTCGCTGGGAGTGTTCGTTTAAACTTTGCCTTAATAATTGAGTCAACCAGGAAGGTATCGGGGGAATCGGTTGCATCCATGGTGTTCTCCTAGTTAACTTTTGTGTTTTCAAAAAGTTAGAATGGTGTTCGAAAGTGTGAAATATTGTCTTGGGAAATGTGCATAAAATTGCATCTTTGCGGAGCATCTGTAATACGCTTTGTGGGGATTCAAAAGTAACTATTTTTGGGTCTTATGATCACGGCCTTCGGGAAGCGATCTTTCCGATTGGACCATACCGATGGAAAGTACTTTGAAAATATTTTTGGGAATTCTCTGATTTACGCATTTTTCAAGTCGTTTGACGATGCGTTTCGATCAGAGAATTAAAGGAAAAGTCAACCTTGGCGGAGCATCTGCGAGACGCTCTAGGGGTTGTCGAAAGTTATACTTTTCGAGCCATATGATGAGGAGCTTCGGGAAGCAATCTATTCGATTGAGCTGTACCGATGGAAAGTACTCTGGAAATACTTTCGAGAATTCCCTGACTTACGCATTTCTCAAGTTGTTTGATGGTGCGTTTCGATTAGGGAATTGGAGGAAAAGTTAACTTTGGTGGAGCATCTGCGAGACGCTCCAGGGGTTGCCGAAAGTTATACTTTTCAAGCCATACGATAAGGAGCTTCGGGAAGCGATCTATCCTATCGAGCCATATTGATGGAAAGACTTATGGACGAGCTTTTGAGAATTCCCTGGTTTATGCATTTCTCAAGTCATTTGACGATGCGTCATAACCGGTGAATTGGGAGAAAAGACAATTTAGGCGGAGCGTCTGTGAGACGCTCCAAGGAATTTTTATCGAGTCATGGGTGTTTAATGTTGTAAGGTCTTGCTTAGGTTAAACAGAGGCGTATGGCCAGGCCCACTGTTCAGTAACTTAGGACCGGTATTGTTTTGGGGCGCGTTTGTGTTGTCAAGGGCAAAATGGTCATTTGACCAATTTCAGTTAAAAATGGTTAGGAATGGATCATAATGTCATGTTAAGCATGTAGGGTCGTTCAGGGATGTTTTCAGGAGAGTCATTTACCGTTCCGTGGGGTTTGTGTAGTGCTGGGCATTTAGAGGCCAAACAGTCATTTTGATCGGTGTTAGCCGGAATGGGACCCGAATTGGACCAGATGGCGTGTAGAGTATGCCTAACCGTTTAGTAGCATCTTGGAAGGGTGGACTTACCATTTTGAGAGATTTTAAACTTTTCCAAAACGTGCCTGGATGCCTAAGGGGCAGGTTTGGTCATTTTCATCGAGTCGGGCTAGCATGCGCCAGTGTTGACCTAGGTCTTGGTTCTCGAGACTGCCCGGTCCCGAAAAACTACCTGTGCAGTGTTGCTCCCTAAGAATGCTTGGTCTTAGAGAACTACCTGTAGGGTGGTGTTGGTTTCTAAGAACGCCTGGTCTCAGAAAACTACCCATGAGGGTGGTGTTGGTCTCCGAGAACGCCTAGTCTCAGAGAACTACTGAATGACGGACATTCTACATTGGCGAGCTAGCAGGCGCCAGAAGTGAACCGCCTGGAATTTGATAAGGTGTTGGTCCCCGAGATCGCCTGACCACGGGAAGCTACCTGGATGGCGTTGGTTTTTGAGACTGCCTGGCCTCAGAAAGCTGCCTAGAATGATGTTATGGCTTCACTAGGGTTTTGTGGGCCCGGGAAGCAACTAGTTGATTGGATTAGAGTTTGCAAGACCCATCTTGGGTTTGCATGTATTGTGGTGTTTAAAATTGGGTCCAGTCGGGTAACAGATTGCCGACCAGGCAAAAATGGGGTGTTTACATTTGTCATATCAGGGACTCATCCCTGCTCTACAGGGCCATCATCTGCTTGTAGTGCTTGATGTGACTGATGGGATCTGATTTCCTGTGGTAGGGAGTGAACTTTGGTGGCATAAATTTCTAGGGAGGTTGACACCTGTCTCTCTCCTCTATGAACAAGGAAGACATTATTTGCTTCAAAGCTTTTTGCGGTACATCTCAAGCAGTTTTTTTCCCTTTGGGCTGTGTAATCCTTCCTTCCAGCAGCTGGTTCAACCTTAGTGTGAGGTATTCCTGATCTCTTTGGTTATGTGGCTGACCTCCCTCTTGATGTCGATTCTCGACGTGGGAACCTGCCCTATGGCCAGTGCTGAAGGCATGGCTTCTAAGGCGTCAGGAACAGTGCCTGTGCCGTTCTTCGGTCCTTCCTCGGTACACGCTCTGCCTCTCTCTCCGATCCCCTTGGTCGGCGACCTTATCTTTAATTGTCCTGATCTTCGTCTTTAAGTCAAAATCTCTTGATCACGTCTCTAAGCTCGCTCTCAAAAACTCTGGGGTTCGAGATCCTTTGAGGGAGATTATTAGGTCGTAGATGGTTCCCCATTGTACAAGGCCCTCTCTAAACTTCTTTTATTGGCAGGTCTGGCACTGCGCAGTAGATTTCTGAGTAGAGCCTTCGATTTCCCTAGGCTCAGCGATGAGCTGAATTCTCTAGATACTCCCGAGGTACTTCGCCACTTGAAGTAACATGTCTTTGCAAGTGCAAAGCTTGTGGAACCGCTCCCGCTTCGATGCTTTCTGTATTCGTCTTTTCACAAGACTCTCCACAAACGATGCCAATTATGGAAGGGATTTTTTGTAAGCCTTGATTCGCTCTGCGAACCACTAAGATGAATACCAGAGAGCCTACAAGAGAAAAAGACAATGAGAATGCATCAACTCTCTTTAGGCCAACGACACTTTGAAGATCAAGTTAGATAAGCCTAACCTCAATGAATTGAAAGAAAGAAATCTATTCTAGCTCTTAGTTGTACGTATCTTGCTTCTTAGTGGCATGGTATATTTATAGGTTTTGGAGGCCTCACTCCTTCTAAGAATGATATTCTCTCTCCTTCTAGAAGTAGACCCCTCTTGGGTTGGTTTATAAGTAAATTGGACTTAACTTTAAGAGTTTTACTCCAGGTTGGACTGGGCCTTCTGCCCAAAGGACCTCTTTTTATGTTTTGGGGGTGCTTCAGCAGTTACTGGGTTGGTCTCTTTTAGGTTGGCACCACCATTTTTAGTGGGCTTGCTTTCATGCAGGTCGATTTATGGCTTATTCTGAAGTCGACACTACTACTATTAGTGGGCCTGATATGAGGAATGTGGAATCTTTATCCCACACTATCAAAAGCATCAAAACATATTAAATATTATATGAACTTTGACCACTGCAATTTTTAGAAATTAAATTTTAAGATATTAAAAATTATGAGAGCACATTCATATCTATATATGTATATATATATAAGTTGTGTTCGCTCCTATATTTTACCTCTCGATGGTGCTTAGGTGGCAATCTCTATACTTTTATCCTTTTAAAATGCTATAACACGGGAGCAGTGGATGCTTATTGATTGTTTTCTACGTATAGAGATATATGAGTTGTGATTGTAACTTTTTTGGGTATTCTATTTAGTTAGTTATAGTAATCCCATTAAGTTGCCTATTTGATACATAAGTCCTATTTTGAAAAGAATTATATTTATCTTCCAATAAAAAAGTTTCTTTTTGAATTATATTTATCTTCCAATAAAAACTTTCTTTTTGATTAATAAGATTCCTAAATAGCCCAATTTTTTTTTTTTATGTTGATCTAATAAAGTTTCCAATTTAAGTATGAAGTCTTAACTAATAAAATTTTCTATTTAAATAAAAAACCTTACTCATTAAGTTCCTAAAATTTATCTCCTACATAATCTTTTAATAAATTATCTTAGACAATAGTTTATTATCAAACAATAATATACTCGGATATGTATACAAATATTAGACATATATACATGAAATAATTTAGATACTAAATTAATTTAATTAATTAAAAATGAAATAATACTTTTTAACTAGGATTCAACTATGTATATAAGCATCTATTAAAATACTACTCTCATTCAAAAATTTAACATGAGAAATACATACATATATATATATATATATACTAGTATTAACCCGTGCAATGCACAGGGTTCATAAAATTTATATCCATAGCATTACTTTGTGGAGTTTTTCTATAAAATCCTATTCTTTAATCTCGTACAAATTTTTTTATTAGTATCATATCTTAAAATGTTATAATATCTAAGTATTATGTCTCCATGAAAGATTAATTACATGGCTTAACCAAAAAAAAAAAAATGATTGTGTAAAGTCAATGAGCATTAATTAGGTTAAATAAACACTTCAAACATGTTCATTTGCACCGACATACCTTTTAATTTACTTCACTTATATCAAAATTGACACTTGACTTTAATAATATTGAGATTGTCCTTTTTGTAATTAAAATATCTACGTATTTTTAAAATGTTTGAAATTGATTTATTAATTTTTTTAATACCAAAAAGAAAGCCACTTTCATTTTCTTTAAACCCAACTTTAAAGTTATTTTCAAAAATCCCTCCAGAGTAAGAAAACTAATATAATAAAAAAAATACAATATATGCCTAATAGTGCTGTCATTGTCTTTGATTGATCGGTAAGATAATCATAATTTCCTAAAGTGTCTCTAGAAGCCCTAAAATCTTTCATTAATCATAAATTTCCTAAAATCTATCTAATACCATTATGGTTCTTCCTCTAAGCCGTTCTTACAATCTCTCTACAATCCATTCCATTCTTGAAATCTCTCTTCAATCTATTTATGGAGTCACGGACTAATCCATTTATGAAATCTCTCCACGATTCCATGAAAATAAAATTTTACCAAATCCCTCCAAAATGACTCCACAAAAAAAAAAAAAAAAAAAAAACAAAAAACTCATAAAAATATGATAATGTAATGTATAAATCTTAAACCCTTAAGTAAGGTATCCAGAGAGGGAAAGAAAGAGCAAAAGGCAAGAAATAAATGTTTTGCAAGCTTATGCACACAAATAAAAATAGCACACACAAAAAGCCTATTACAGGTCAAATATTTCTTATTCTCACCAAACAAAATCCCTTTGTCTTATTTATATCCAAATAATTATACATAAAAATATGAAAATTTTCATTTTACTCTTCTAACCCTGAGGTTCATGTTCACAATTCACAAAAGAACAAAAAAAAAAAAAAATTTAAACATAAGAATTAAAACTTGTTTGGGATTAGGTCATTAGAGATTTATCTCTTGAATCTTCTAATAAACTTTGAACATGCTACCGTCTCGATTGAAGGACAAAGGAACTAATCTCTTTTTACTTTCGGGAGCATGTTGTTGACTTTGTGACATTTTATTTTGTTTACTTTTGCCTTTCTCTACAACATTTAGTTTTCCATATGTATTGTTCTCAAGCAGTTCTTAAGCTCTATCATTTTCTTTACTCCAATTGACAGGTCTTAATCTTTGCAACTCATTAAGCTCAACAAATTTTTATTCGTTAACTGCTGCTAGTCATCTTGCTTCTTGTAAAGTAGTTCTTAATCTTTCATTCTGTTGAGGTAAATGAGCAAAAATTTTATTAGATGAAGCCAAGAATTTTCAATCAATATTGCAAAACCATGAGAAATCCACAAACAAAATTCTCCACAAATATAAAAAAATAAAAAATATACATGTATAATCATAAGGAACCTATTTGGCTCGTGTGTAGAATATGCATGTATGTACATATAAAAAATATTTTATACACATAATATGCATGTCCATAGAATTTCAAATAAAGCTCATATGGGATTACCTAAGTTGCCAAAGATTGAGAAAATGCTATGAACATAATGTCGATGCCCCTTGATGACTGTTAATCCCAAGAGCTTGAAGAGATTGTTGCTGGTGAAGTTGAATGGTTTGTTGTGACTACTCAAGAAAATTGAAATTTACATCATAATCGATCTCCAAAACATAGCTCATACGCCAATCATTGAGTTATACAAAACATGCCTGAACAACCATATTAACTACTCCAAACCGTGGGGTCAAGAAAAAACATCAAAAACATCCCTTCTCCTCAGATTTTGCATAACTCTAAACAGAAACAAAATGGGGTAGGTTAGTTAAAAGTGTTCATGTATTGATATAATGTGTGTACGCATGTATAACAGAGATTGAGGAAGAGACTTGTTTGATCGGTGCTAGACACGATGGAGGAGAAACTTCGATTGAAGATGCGTCTAGTGATTGGGAAGCCATAAACGATTTGTTGACCCAATAACATACAATGATGAAAACAGCATATAGATAGAGAAAGAGAGAATATATTATATTAGATAAATAAATGAGAGATTTTAGGATTTTGAGACAGATTTTAGGATTGAAAGAGAGAATTTAGGAATGATTAAATTTTGTGTTCAATTGTTTTCCTTTTTTTTTTTTTTGTTTAGTTAGGAGAGGGAGAGGATGGTTTTGCCACGTGGCTTTCTAATATTTTAGCTTTTTTGAGAATTTAGGGATAAATTTTTGGAGGCCTGTGAGAGCTCCACTACATTTGTATATAGTATTAGTATAGATATATTGTATGCAAGAGCTTCATTTTTTTAACTAAATCAAACTCTATTTCAGGTAAGCTTTAATTGCCAACAAGTTTAAATGTTTTTATTTTTTTATTTTTTTTATTTTTTTAGGTATATAACTTATAATCTTTATATTTCAAATATTCCAACAAAGGTATTCTACTATCTCTCTTTGTACTCTTTACTATGTATTTATTTATCTCTTATTAGATGTTTTAAATTTTCAAATCTTCCAATAAATGTATTCTTCTATCTCTCTTTCTACTTTTTTTTCTCTATATTTATTTATCTCTATTTAGGTGTTCAAAGTAAATTATTGAATTGAGTCTATCAGTAAACAAAAATTTAATGATTGTTGTGCGCCGAATGAGGGCCAAGCCCAAAACAGAGGATGACCACGCCAGGAAGGTTGGCCCAAGACAACCGATCAAGTAGCCCGAGCCTGTGCCGACCCTGGGCTAGGTCTCAAGTGGACTGATTCAAGAATTATAGTTCAAGTACTATAAGGACTAATGGGTTCAACAGCTGCTAAATGGGCTAGGACACTAAAAGATAAGTCCAATATATAGTAAACTACCCCAAAAGGGGAGACTCCTAGGAGGAGATTGATTACAATTCCCAGAGGAAATCTGACATTTCGAAAACTATAAATACCAGTACTAAAGAGGCAAGGTATATTCACTTGTGTTCTAGTTGAGAGTACTTTATTCAATTCATTGTGAATAAGTTAGCTAACTTAATTATCGGAGTGCTTTCGACCTAAAAGGGGGTCAATGCATTCTTATTGTCTTCTTCTCTTACAGATAGTTTGTGTTCGTCAATTTGGTTCGCGCATTGAATAAGGCCTTCCTAAAGATCCCACTTACAATTAAAGCTGTCTGTGGGAAGGTCTAGGAGTGATGAGTACCAACTTTCTTAGAGGAGGAGTTGAGCCCACCAGTAGGGAGGTTGAAGATAGCAGAGATATTTCTAGTCATGAGGACATTCACCTATTAGATCGCCGAGATGGTTTAACACGAAGTCTGGGAAGTTATATGATAAGATCAAAGATACGATTCCCTGATGATAACCATCAGAGAAGACGAGAGGAATTATGGTGGGCTCCACAATACATCAGAAATTCGAACTGTTGAAGGAGCTATCATAGGAACTTGAACCCCTTGCCCTCCATTGGGTGTCTGCTTAGTAATATATCACCCTGAGCAGTCGAGCAGGAACTCCGGTGATGGGACGAAGAGATAGCCTACCTCAAGTCTCAAATCAAAGCTATGAGGGAGGGGATTGCTAGGAGAGATGGACGAGGCTGCAGGAGATCTCTAGATCAGCATAGAAGAAGGAGGACGAATTTCAGAAGCATAAGCCCTCCTGCCACACGTTTGACTGCAAGCCACGTCTCCAACACTGGACACTACAAGGACAAATAGGAAGTTCGACATTGTGCTAAGAATTAGACTCCATCTGTAAGAGATCTAGCAAGAGCTGATCGAGAATAGCATGATTGGGATCAATGGCTGAACGAGCGGCTAGACAATAGGGACAAGTACTATACGGCACCGACGACCCATAACATAGCTAGAAGAGTACTTGATTAGATTGCGTCCAGATCCTTACAGAGGAAATATAGGTCCACCGACCTCTAAGAAAATTTACATCGCCAAAGTTTACACTTTATGATGGGAATTCAGATCCCGTTAATCATGTTCAGCACTACAAATAGATGATGGCACTGTGGAATGGAGACGAGTCTTTAATATGTCGAGTTTTCCCATCAAGTCTTGGAGAGGTAGCCTTGCAATGGTTTGACAAGTTGCCATCCAAATCAATAGCAAGTTAGAGACAACAAGCTGAACTATTCACCGCTCGCTTCATCGCAAACAATAAGCAGCCTAAGGAGGTAGACTACTTGCTGACCTTATAGAAGAAGGACAGAGAAGGGTTACGAGCACACACAAGACGCTATTGGGAGGCCTACAACAAAATTGAGGAGTGGAGCGAATAGTTGGCCATAACACAATTCAAGATCGGCCTACACAAAGAGCATCGATTGAGGCAATCCCTGATGAAAAAACCAACTACTAGGGTACGGGATCTAATGTTGATAATTGAATTGTACACCAGAGTGGAAAAAGATATCACACATGCGATCCAAGAGAAGGTTGACGAGAAGTTAGATAAGAAAGACGCAAGGAGAAATAAGAAGCCTCGATGTGAAGAAACAATAATTGGAGCAGAAAAATAATTGAAGGGGTTAACACGGTCTTTAAGGACCTAATCTATAAAATTTTAACTCAGATTTGGGACAAGCTCTTTTTCAAGTGGCTACCAAAGTTGGCGGGAGACCTCGCAGCTCAGGACCAAAGAAAGTTTTGCTCCTACCACAAGAAAAAGGGGCACCAAACAGAGCACTACAGACACCTCAAAAATTACTTGGAAGAACTGGCAAAAGCTGGCCACCTTGACCTGTACCTTGATCGAGAAAAAACTAAGCGAAAAGCAGAGCAGAGCAAGCAAGATAGTGCCCTATAGAAGGAAGCCCGGATAGAGCCACCCTAGGTAATTGCAGTGTTGCATGGATCAACAAGGTTGGCAGAGGTATCTCCTCACAAGTATGGAGCAGAGATCCAGAAAGTAGCACACTTGAGTCAAGTGATGGAAATTGAGCCTCCAGCCAAAAAGGTCAAAGTTGGCAGCAGTACTGAGGCTATAACCTTTACTGACAATGATTTAGTAGGAGTTTAGATGCCTTATAATGATGCACTGGTGGTGACATTGCGGCTGGGGGATTGTGACATTAGGAGAATTTTTATAGATTAAGGGAGCTTATCTGAAGTCTGTATTACGACATCTTCAAAAAGTTAGAGTTAAAAGATTCTGACTTGTAGCCATCCCTCAACCCTTTGATCAACTTCATTTCAAACCTAGTCTGGCCGTTGGGAAAGGTAACAATCCTAGTAGTCATAGGAGGAATTATGCTTTAGACAGAGTTCTTAGTAGTTAACGTGCCTTCCTCCTATAATGCAATTATAGGCCATACGTGGTTGCACTTTATGAAGGCTATACCATCCACCTACCACTAACTAATTTGCTTCCCAACCCTTAAAGGAGTTAGGGAGATCTGAGGAGATCAGGTGACAACCAAGCAATGTTTTCTGACAGCTTACGCCACTAAAGTAAAAGTTTGCAAGGTCCAGATGATGGAGCTCTATAAGAACAAACTCACCATCGATGATGTTGGGCAGACACTTGAAAAGAAGGTCATGGAAGACCTAAAAAGAGTGGAGATAGATCGACATGACAAGGAAAAGTACTTGTGATCAGCACATCCTTGTCCAAAATTGACGAAAAACTATTGATTGAACTGCTGACACACTAGATCGAAATCTTTGCTTAGATCCCTTATAACATGCCGAGAATTGATCTAGAGGTAACCTGCCATAGATTCAATGTTAACCTGCAGTGCCGACTTGTGGTTCAGAAAGGAAGGATGGCAGCTACTCAGCACATGAATGCAGTAATCGAGGAGGTATAAAGGCTTTTTAAAGCAGGGCCAATTAGGGAAGTTTTCTACCCATGCTAGCTATCCAACACAGTAGTGGTGAATAAGAAGAACGTCAAATGGAGGGTAAGTGTGGACTTTACCGACCTAAACAAAGCATGCCCCAAGGACCCTTTCCCTCTTCCAAAGATTGACCAGCTCGTGGATGTAGTAGCTGGATATGAGAGAATGAGATTCCTGGATTGCTATCGTGGGTATCACCAAATACCACTCCACGAGGATGATAAAAAAAAGATCGCCTTTATCACCCCGAGGGGTATTTTCTACTACAAAGTTATGCCTTTTGGACTAAAGAATGCTGGTTCTACCTACCAAAGATTGGTCACAAAGTTATTCAAAGAGCACATCGGCAATATGGTAGAGGTTTACATTGATGACTTGGTGGTCAATAGTAAGGTCGGTAGGCTCCACCTTGGTAACTTGAAAGGAGTGTTTGACATCCTGAAGAAGTACAAAATAAGGCTCAATGCCTCCAAATGCATGTTTGGGGTCAGTTCAGGGAAGCTATTGGGATTCTTGGTTATGTATCGAGGAATTGAAGTAGACCTATAACAAATCAGTGCAATCCAGTACATCCAACCCTTGAAAAATATCAAAGAAGTCCAAAAGTTGACTGGGATGACAATGACTCTTAACAAGTTCATCAAGCAACCTTCAGATAAGTGCCAACTATTTTTCCAACTCTTAAAGAAACAAGAGTGGTTTAGCTAGGGACCGAACTGTGATAAAGCCCTTGCTAATCTCAAGAGTTATTTGACCCAGCCACCAATCATTTCCACTTCGTTCAAACACGAGGGGCTTTATCTATACCTGCCTATTTCAGAGCATGTTGTTAGCGCTGTACTACTTTTGCAACAAGATAGAAAGCAGAGACCAGTTTACTATGTCAGTAAGACTCCTGGGGCAAAAATAAATATCTACCTCTAGAAAAGTTGGCTCTCGCATTAGTGATGACATCACGTAAGCTGATACATTACTTTAGAGCTCATACTATCATTGTCCTCACTAATCACTAGTTGAAACCACTTTTTCGGAGAGTAGATTTCTCCTGCAGAATAGCAAAATGAGTAGTGAAGTTGGGCGAGTTCGACATCAAATACCAACCTAAATATGAAGTAAAAGGTCAGGTACTTACTGATGTTATCATTGAATTCTTTGTTGAGTTACCACAGGAAACCAATCCAACACCTACTGTCGAGCTACCAGAGAACGACCCCTTTTTAATGCTTTTGAGGGCTGCTAATCATTGGAAGCTCTTCGTAATAGAACATCGAACGATAGGGGGGCAGGATCAGGCATAATCCTTATTACACCAGATGGCATAGCAATAGAACATGCTATTAAACTGAAGTTCACCATCTCAAATAACGAGTTAGAATATGAGGCTCTGCTCGTCGGACTACGCCAAGCTATAAAACTGAAAATTGCTAAGATAATCATCTACTTGAACTCACAGCTGGTTGTAAACCAGATCATGGGAGAGTACGTTGCTAAGAACAACAGAATGACATAATTTAATAAAGGCATAAGAATTATTGGAGAAGTTCAACAAATACAAGTTGTATCAGATTGGCTGCGACATCAGTGCCCACGCTGATGCCTTAGCAACACTTGTAGCAGCCTTGAAGTCAGGATCAAAGAGAACAATCCATATTGAGACCACGGCTAGCCTGAGCATCTTTCAAGAAGAAGAGCAAGTATTGGCCATTAAAGAGCTAGGACAGTCTTGGATGGATCCAATCATTACTTACCTAAAAAAAGATGAATTTCTTGAGGATAAGAATGAAGCAGAAAAATAAAGTATAAATCCTTAAAGTACTAGTTGTCACCCAATAAGGAGCTATACAGAAGACCTTTTATGGGTCCCTATCTACTTGCATTCATCCAGACAAAGTGCAGGGCATCTTGTTCAAAATTCATGAAGGGATCTGTGGAAGTTATATCAGTGAAAGATTGCTCGCCCACCGAGCTATTTCACAGGGCTACTGGTGGCCCTATATGCAGAAGAATGCCTCTGAATGCGTACTGAAGTGTGAGAAGTGCCATAAGTACTCATTATCAATCCACTAGCCAGCCGAGGACCTCATTACTATTACTAGCCCCTGGTCTTTTGCCCAATGGGGACTGGATATAGTTAGCCCTTTGTCCTGAGCTCTGAGGAATAAGAGGTTCTTCATTGTCGCAACAACCTACTTTACCAAATGGGTGAAAGCAGAGCCCTTACCAACCATCAGGGAGATAGATGCAAAAAGATTTTCTTGGAGGAACATAATTATAAGGTTCGGTATACCATGTGCACTGGTCTCGGACAATGGCACCCAATTCAATGGAAATATGTTCAGAGAATTCTGGGACGAACTTGGGATTAGAAATTATTACTCAACACCCGCCTATCTGCAGTGCAACGGATAAGTTGAAATATCAAACAAGACAATGCTGAAGAGAATTAAAAAGAGGCTAGAAAAAGCTAAAAGTAGATGGGTAGAAGAGATGCCTAGTGTTTTTTGGTCCTATAGAACCACTCTAAGGAGATCTATAGGTGAAATACTTTTCTCAATGGCATATGGGGTTGAAGTAGTAATACCCTTGGAGGTTGGACTCCCAACAAGCAGATTGGCAACATTCGATACTGGGCTTAATAATCAAACCTTGGCCAAAGACCTGGACCTCATTGAAGAAAAAATGAAGGTGACCCTACTTAAGCTTATTAGTTATCATTAGCAGCTTAGCGAATCCTACAATACGCGGGTCTAGCCAAGAGCTTTTGTGCCTGGAGACCTAGTACTTAGAAAGAACTAGGAGCAACAAAGAATCTAATAGATGGAAAGCTCGGCCCAAACTGGAAGGGTCCATACAGAGTTGCATCCTAAGTCGGCGTGGGGGCATACTAGCTAGAAACTGTTGAAGAAGGACGTCATCCACCCTGACCATGGAATGTGAACAATCTCAAGACATTCTATCAATAGAAAAGCTATTAGAATTTATTGTGTCATAAAAGATTATGTTTTCCTATAAATCGCATAAGTTATGAATTCTCAATGACACTAACATTCGAAGCCATGCTAAGGGAGAAGAACCAATGAAAAAAAAAAAAAACCAGGGGTAAAACCTTGGTCCTGTTCAAGTTAGGCAGGTTGGCCAACGAAGGCCTAAACAAGAACCAGTGGTAAAACTTTGGTCCTATCCAAGTTGGGCAGGTCTGCCAATGAAGGCTAAAACGAAAACCAAGGGTAAAATCTTGGTCTTGTCCAAGTTGGGCAAGTTGGTCAATGAAGGCCAAAACAAAAATTAGGGATAAAACCTTTGTCTTATCCAAGTTGGCCAGGTCGGCCAATGAAGGCCTAAACAAAAACCAAGCGTAAAAATTTAGTCATGTCCAAGTTGGGCAGGTTGGCCAATAAAGGCGAAACGAAAAAATCAAATTTAAAAAACTTTTTCTTATTGAAGCTAGAAAGTCAACCAATAAAGGCTAAAAGAAAGTAAAAATACAAAAGACCTAGATTTGCCTATATACTAACTTATATCCACTCAAAAGAACCTTCTTGCATTA
Source organism: Euryodendron excelsum (assembly GCA_033060915.1). NCBI lineage: Eukaryota > Viridiplantae > Streptophyta > Magnoliopsida > Ericales > Pentaphylacaceae > Euryodendron > Euryodendron excelsum. Next base: position 40,368,438 of record CM065383.1, read on the forward strand.
AGAAACAAGAGGAATACAAGTAGTTCGGGATTTTATAGCATTTTAGTAAAAGTAAAAGTAAGGAAGCTCTAAAGTTAGGGTACGATGTTGTAAGCACCTCATTTTTGCCTGCTCGACAATTTTTGGCTCAATCGGACTCACATTTAAATCGACGCAGACACAGTCAAGTTCAAACCAGCTTTCCAAACTTAATCTAGTTAATCAATTACTTTGCAAGCCTACTAGGCCTAATATAGGCAAAATTACCAAAATACCCTTAGAGTATTATCCTGTCCAATTCTAACTGGCATGTCTTCCTAAAGGTGGTAAGTCCATGGTTCAACCTCAATTCTAGTTCTAATTTCAATCCAAACCAATCAAACTTAATCTGGCATGTCTTTCGAGAAAGTTAATCCCTTAGATAGTAAGTCCATCCAACATGACACGTTTACCAAGAAAATCCCTCAGAATGATAATTCCCTTCAAACCTATTGACCAAGACAGTAGAGCAGTTCACTTTTGGCACTTGCTAGCCTGCTAATGTAGAGTGTTCGTTATTTGGCCCATTTTTTAAGAACGTTAATCCCTCAGGTGATAAGTTCATCCAGCAGCTTCCCGAGATTAGGTAGTCTTTGGAATGAATGCACACTATCAGAGTGACGGAAGCACTCACAAACATCGCAACTGTCAGAGTGACAGAAACACTCGCAAACAGGTCGATATTAGGAATTACCAACAGACCCCTATCTCACAAGATAGAACATGTCTCTTGGTCGTGGCACGTTTACCAAAAGACGGGATACCTTTGAAAACCAACTCGTCACACATCGTCAGAGTGACGAAAACACTCAAAACCCAAACCCTTTTGGGACGGGATACCCTTGGGCTCTTTTGGCATGCTTCTCAAAAAAGTACCTAAGTCCTCAGTGCGATAAGTCCACCTTTCCAAGATTGTTCCAAAGATAATCTAGCATATTCTAATGCCTTCCAATTGCTTCCAGGTCAATTCCGAGAGCATCCAGTCAAAATGATCATTTTGCCCCTAGGCATCCAATCGGCTCCGGGAACCACACTGGCACTGGGTATTAAATCAGTAACCTTCTAATGATACTTCCAATAGTATTTCTAAGCATCCAATGCCTTTTCGGATCATTCTGAGTCTATTCCGGTTAAGCTCGGTGCAAAATGACCATTTTGCCCCTAGGGGGCTAGTTGCCTTTTCCAACCACACTGGCTCTGGGTGTCGAACCAGCAATCCCCGGAACATTCTCGATAGTGTTTCCAACCTTCAAGCCTTCTCACGGGTCACTTCAGGTCCATTCTGGTGTTTTTCTAGTTTAAATGACCATTTTGCCCCTGGTCGGCTGGTCACCCTTTTCAATTATCCCGACACTGTTTCTTAAGCTAGTTACCTCCGTAACACTCTTTCAAGGGTTCTTGTCCATCCCCAGCCTGCTGGACCATTTTTGAATTTTTCGGAGTCACTCTTAGTGGAGTCTGGCTTGAAATTACATGGTAGTCACTAGGACAGGTGCCCAAATCTTCTGCCTTGCGTCGCAATGGTCAAAGATCTATTTCTTTTTGCCTCAAAAGTTTTCTAAAGGGATTGGCGCCACTACAATAGGTGCCAGTTCCTGTTTCAATTGTCTATAGATATAGACCTCTTCCTACGTAAAAAAAGGTTCACAAACTTAGTCCAGAAACACTACCTCATTGAAAACTAGTTTTGAAACCCTAGTTTTCTCAAGTCTTCTTCAAGCCCTAGTCTCCCAACATTCTGTACACACAAACCCTAGCTTCTATATACTCCATACACTCAAATACAAGCTTCTAAGCATCCATTGAAAAGCAAGTATTGCATCTTCAAAGCTCTCAAGGTGAAACAAATAAAGCAAGCAAGGCAATCAAAGCAAAATAAAGAGAGAATGTAGGTTTTCAATTTAGTTTATGCAATTTCCCCTTTCTCTTCTCTCTCCTTGCCAACTTAGGTTCTCTTCTATTTTAATACTCATCTTCTACCTCCTCTTGTTGCATGCTTGAAATAAGGGACTTTCTAGTTTATGCCTAAGAAGAATTGTTGAAGGTCACCATACTGGGGTCAACCTTAGATGGTATGGGTCCGGCCCCCTTGATTATATGGTGAAGCCTAAACTTGTATGTTCACGTCCTTATTGCATTGAAATTGTCATGTTCATGCATTGCATTCAAAATTGTTTTCAAACTTGTATCAAAGTTCTCTTTCAAAACTTACATTCAAAACCTCTTTCTTTCAAACTTGTCTTCAAAATCAGATTCCTAGGATGGTTCTAGCCATTCCATAGCTAAGGTCGTTTTAGGAAAGTATTATATTCGATGTGATCATCAAGGTCTAAATCTTCGGGTTCAAACTGTAAATTGTTTTTATCAAAATCACAATTCTAAGATGATTTTAGCCATTCCATAGTTAGAGTTGTTTAGAAAAGTGTCACATTCAAAGAGGCCATCAAAGTCCATATTAGGGTTTCAAACCCTAGTTATTTTCAAAATCACAACCCTAGAATGGTTCTAATCTTTTCATGATTAGAATTGTTTTAGGAAAGTGAGATATTCAAGAAATTTGCAAAACTCTATATTCAAATCCCTTTCTAAAATTGTTTTGCAAAATGTACTTCCAAAAAGATCTTTTCAAGGATTCACTTTTGAAAAATTCTTTGTCTTGAAATCCAAGTCAAAATCCTAGAGTCCATGTTTAAGAAATCCTAGTTTTCTCATGTAAAATCATAGGTTTCCAAAACTATTTTTTACATCAAATCATATATTTCCAAAACCATTTTGTACATGAAATCATAGATTTCCTAAATTCAAAAGTCACATAAAATGATAGATTTCCAAAACTAAAGCTTTCCAATTCTAATTCAAATCAAATCTTTTTCAAATTGGAAACCTTATCAAATCCTCTATTTTTGGAAATAAAATCTAATTTTTTACTTTAGGAAATATAAATAAAATCCTTCTAAATTCCGACTTTCTAAATTTCAAACTTCCAAATCTGTCCAAAATTTTAATCTTTCTAAGTTCAAATTTTTCTAAATTCAAACCTTTCTAAATTCAAATCTTTCCAAAATCAACTCTTTCTTAAAAAGAAAAAGAAAACTTTCTTAATTCAAAATTTTTCTAATTTGGAACTTTCTTAATTTAAAACTTTCCTAATTGAAAACTTTCCTAATTCAAAACTTCCCTAATTTGGAAGCTTCCTAATTCGTAATTTTTCTAAAACTCAACTTTCTAAAATCAAACCTTTCTATTTCAAGTGCATGTTTCAACCTTAGATTACCTAAGTCCTAAAATGTCTAAACCCTAGTTCAACCCTAACTCTAAGTTAGGAGGCCTTAACTCTTCTCTAAACCAAGATGGTTGTTAAACTTCAATTCAAGTCAAGATGACTTCAAAGTTCAATTCAAGCTTTTCAAATCAAGATCAATTTCAAATCAAAGTTCAATTTCAAATCTTCCAATCAAAGTTCAATTTCAAATCCTCCAATCAAAGTTTAAAATAAAACTCTTTTCAAATCAAGCTTTTCAAAGACCCCAAAGGGTCTTTTCAAGTCAAACAAGACCTCAAAGTGTTTATTTTCAATTGGATCCCAATTTCGAACTATGACTGACCTGATTCCTAACAAAAGGATATGTAGGTAACCTTCATGGGTGTTGTCACAACGTTTTTCAAGTTTCTAATTTCCACAACCTTTTTCAAATTTTCAATTCCCACAACATCTTTCAAACTTCGAATCCTCTCTTTAAATCTATTTGCAAAAATCAAATTCTTTTCTTGCACTTACATGTCATACATCATATAATTCTTTTTTTCAAAGTCGATAGTACTGGACATTTGTTAATTGGAGATTCTAATTGAGTGAACCTAGAGTAGAAAGACATGTAGGTACTGCAAGGGCGGGATAGAGTGATAGCCTAGTGCATTTTCCCTATATATAACCAACCCTCGGTCGATAGATCAGTGTTTTTGAGAGACCAAAATTGGAGTCATTTTTTAAAAATGGCTTAAATATTTCTAAAGGTTGCCAATAATCTATTTTCTCCAAAAACCTTATCTTGAGGAAGTTTTTCAAAACATTTTCAAAAACCTTAAGTTTAATCTTCGGATTGCACTTAGTTTTAGGTGACCTAACTTACCTTAACGAAGTTAGGTAGCAACTCCAAATTTTTTCCAAAAGCTCTTATTCAAATCAATTTCTAGTTCAAACTTAGTTGCACTCGTCTTTCTAAGAGGATGAGTTCAAACGAGAGAATATCATATTTTTTTCACTTATTTTCTCGAGTGCAAAAAAATCGGGGCGCGACAGGTGTCTTTAGTAGACTTTGAATAATTGCTTCAGCTGGTTCAATTTTAAGCGATTCATCAACAATCACAAGCTCTAAAGTTTGAACTTTCGATGTTTTAGCTGCAGCAATCACATCCACTGGAGCATCTTCTGTAGGTTCCTTGGGGTCAACCTCCATAACGATTTCCAAGTAGTTTGGGATATTGTTCCAGAGAGTCGAAGAGCTTTCGATTTTCATCTCTGTCAAAGCTCCTTGCCAACCTTGGGCAAAAATGGATTGTGACAAGTCAATCATCTATTGAGCGAAGTCTTGGGCATTATCAACCATGCCTTGTTTATAGCTTGCCTCGGACTCAGACTTAGCCTTGGCGAGATCGACTTGAAGCCCCTCAACTTCAGCCTTTGCCTTATATAGATCCACTAAAAGTACGACATTATCATCCTCCAACTTGGACAGGTCGACGCTCTTCTTATTAAGCTTGATGGTAACCTTGGGTGGAGAAATCTTTGCCCTCTTAACCTCTTTGGTCACCATTAATTCAGCCTTCTTTGTGTCGATCCATTTGTCCTTAAGCTTGGAGTGCTCCTTTATAAGCTTTGTATGACAAAGCTCTACATGCTTTTTGGCCGCATCGGAGGCTACGTCACTTAGATTCTAGTAACGGCGTATGGCCTTCAAAGCATTAAACGAGCCTTGAAAATAAAAAAAACTTGTCAAAGTATATCGTAAACCAACACAAAAAAGGGAATAAAAGTCGAGAAACTTACCACAAAGGACTCATGAAAGGCCCCTAGGAAAATTGATATATCATTGCTGTTTTTCAGCAGGTCAATAACCACTTGCTGGATAGTGCTTTGGACTACACCCATTGCAACTTCTGCTGTGTTAATCAAATAGTCAAGCGTCGTCATGCGGTGGCCAAAAATATCAGGAGTTATGACCACAAGGTTAATATTTGCAGTCACAGCACTAGTACCTGCACTAGGATCAGTTGGCGCGACTTTTAGCTTCTTTGTCGCCGGCTCGTCGAGAGTATCCTCTGCCACCAGCTTCTTCCTAGTCGACCTCGTTGCCATCTTCTTCTTCCTAGGTTTAGGGCACTAACCTCCACAATAGCAGGAGGCGGGGGGTACAGACATCACAGGGTAAGCACCCCATTTTTGTCTGCTCAGTAATCTCCGGCTCGACCGAACTCATATTCGAACTTCGTAGACACATTCAAGCCCAAATCGGCTTTCCAGACTCAATCCAGTTAATCAACCACTTCCCAAGCCCGTCAGACCCAATAGAGGAAAAATAAGCAAAATGCCCTTGGGGCATTGCTCGGTCTAATTGTAGTTTGCACGTCTTCTTAAAGACGGTAAGTCCGTATTTCAATCATAATTCTAGTTTCAACTCCAGTCTAGAGCAGTCAAACTCAATTTCGCACATCTTTTGAGAAAATTAATCCCTTAAATGGTAAGTTCATCTAGTACAGCACGTTTTTCGAAAAAGCACAAAACCCCTATGAATGATAAGTCCCTTCTCACTCGTCAACCGGGACTGAAACCCAAATCCCCGAGATGGTTGAGCGGTTTACTTTTGGGGCCTGCTAGCCCGCTAACGTAGAATATCTGTTATCCGACACGTTAATTGGGAAAGTAGCTAGGGCCCCGAGGCAATAAGACCATCCAGTAGCTTCTCAAAATTAGGTAGTCTCTGGAATGAACGCACACTGTTAGAGTGACGGAAACACTCACAAACATCACAACTGTCAGAGTGACGAAAACACTCGCAAACAGGTTGACAACGGGAATGCAAATAAACCCCCTATGTCACGGGACCGAGCACGCCTCTTGGCCATGGCACGTTTACCGGAGGATGGGATACCTCTAAAAATAAACTCGTCACACACCATCAGAGCAAAGAAAACACTCAAAATCCATGTTAACACCGGTGCCTACTAGCCCATTCAAGTGAAAAAAGACCAAAAATGCCCTAGCGAGCTCCATCGGTGCACTTCTTGAGAAAGTACCTAAGACCTCAGAGCGGTAAGTGCACCCTTTCATAATTGTCCTAAAGATAACTTAGCACGTTCTAGTGCCTTGCAGTTGCTTCCGGATCAGTTCCAAGAGTGTCCTGTCAAAATGATCATTTTACCTGTAAGTATCCAATCGCCTCCAAGAACCACACCGGCTCTAAGTATCAAACCGGTTACCTTCTAAGGATGCCTCTAACAGTATTCCCAACCTTCCATTACCTTTCCAGACCATTTTAAATCCATTCCGGTAAGACTAGTGCAAAATGATCGTTTTGCCCCCGGTAGACTGTTTGCCTTTTCCAACCACACCGACTCTGGGTATGTAACAGGTAATCTCTCGGAGCACTCTTAATAGTATTTCCAACCTTTGAGTCTTCTCAAGGTCAACCTCAAATTGATTCCGGTCTTCGCATCAAATGACCATTTTACACCTCGTGGGTAGTCACCTTTTCAACTACTCCGGCTTTAGTTATCAAGCTGGTTACCTTTGGGGCACTCTTTTAGGGGTTTGCTCCATTCTCAGCCGGTTCTTGCTACATGGAACCTTCTAAATCATTCCTGAACTTTGTAAGTTCAAGTTCTTGTTACATTGTGGTTGTTGTATTTATACATTGCATTCAATATTGTATTGAAAAGTTTTCTTTTAAACTTGCATAAAAAAAAATGGTTGCTTTTCAAACTTGTTTTCAAAATTACAACCCTAAGATGATTCTAGCCATTCCATGGTTAGGGTTGTTTTAGAAAAGTGTTACATTCAATGAGACTATTGTGGTCCATATTAGGGTTTCAAACTCTACTTGTCTTCAAAACCACAACCCTAAAATGTTTCTAGCCATTCTATGATTAGGCTTATTTTAGAAAATTGTTATATTCAATGAGACCATCAAAGTCCATATTAGGGTTTTAAACCCTAGTTGTTTTCAAAATCGCCACCCTAGAATAGTTCTAGTCTTCTCATGATTAGAATCGTTTTAGAAAAGTGAGATATTTAAGAGACTTTCAAAAGCCTATATTCAAACCTTTCTAAAATAGTTTTGTAAATCCACTTCCTAAAAATTCTTTTCAAATATTTACATTCCAAAACTTTGAGTCTTGAAGTCCAAGTTAAAACCCTAGAGTCCATGTTTAGGAAACTTTAGGTTTCTCATATAAAATCATGGTTTTTTATTTGCATTAAATCATAGATTTCCAAAACTATTTTTTTTACATGAAATCATAGATCTCCTAGTTCAAAAGTCACATAAAATGATAGATTTCAAAAACTAAAGCTTTTCAATTTTAAGTTAAATCAAATCTTGTTCAAATAGGAAAACAAATCAAATATCCTATTTCTGGAAATCCAATATTCTGTTTTAGGAAATAGAAATTAAATCTTTGCTAATTTCAATTTTTTCAAATGTCAATCTCGCCTAACTTCAAAACCTTTCTTTTGCAAACTTTCCAAAAACAAAATTTTTCTTTTTCAATTGAAATCCCATCTTTCCAATTCAAATGCATTGTATAAACCCTAGGTCCTATGATTGCTTATATCCCAAGTTATCTCAAACCTATTTCAAATCTTTTCAAACTCAATTTTCCAAATTCAGTTCTTCTTAAATCAGATCTTCCCAAATTTTGACTTTTCAAACTTCAAATTCAAACCTTTTTCTAGATCAAATCTTTCCAAAATCAAGTCTTTACCAAAATGAAAACTTGCCTAAAATAGAATCTTTCCTAATTTGGTACTTTCCCAATTCGAAACTTTCATGAAATCAAACTTTCTAAAATTTAACTTTTCAAGTGCATGTTTAAACCTTAGGCTATCTAAGTCCTAGGATACTGAAACCTTAGTTGAACTCCATCCTTGAGTTAGGAAACTTCAACTCTTTTCTAAGTTGTCGTCTAAATTAAGATGGTTTTCAAACCCCAATTCAAGTCAAGATGATTTCAAAGTTCAATTCAAACTTTCCAAAATAAATCCAAGTCTACTTCAAAGTTCGATTTCAAATCAAAGTTTAATTTGAAATCTTCAAATTAAAGTTCAAATAAGAACCTTTTCAAGCCAAACTTTTCAAAGGCTCCAAAGTATCTTTTCAAATCAAACGAGATCACAAAGTGTCTATTTTCAATTGGATCCCGAGTCCGAATTATGACCGACTTAATTCCCAACAAAATGATACGTAGGCAACTCTCATGGGTGCAGTCATAACCTTTTTAAAATTTCAATTCTCTTTTTCAAAATTTCTTTTCAAATTCTTTTCTTACACTTGCATATCGCGTATCACATCATTCCTAAAGTAGTGGCATAAACCTGTTCCTACAATTCTGAAAGTGGATGTAATTGGAAATTTAATAGTTGGAGATTCTAAATAAGTGAACCTAGGGTGAAAAGACATGTAGGTACTGCAAGGACAGGATAGGGTGATAGCCTAGTACATCTTCCCTATATGTAACCAACTTCTGGAAGATAGATTTCTATTTCAAAGAGCAAAGCAGAGTTATTTTCAAAAAAGAGCTTAAATCTTTCTAAATGTTGCCAAACAACCAGTTTTCTTAAAAACATTCTTGACCATTTCTAGCTGACTCCGGTCAAATGACCGCTTTTCGCCCCTTGCCCCGAAACAGCACCGGCCTTGGGATTTCGAGTGAGGGTTTCACACCACGCACCTCAAGTGGAAGTTTTTTGAATTTTTCAAAAATCCTAAGTTTGATCTTTTGACTGTGTTTAGTTTTAGGTGATCTAACTCACCTTAACAAAATTAGGTAGCGACTCCAAAACTTTTTTCACAAGCCCTTATCAAATCAATTTCTAATTCAAGCCTAGTTGCACTCGCCCTTTCTAGAAGGATGAGTTAATCTTCGATTAGCTTGTCCAATCTCATCCACTTTAAATTTTTCAAAAATCAAACTTTTCAAAGTTGTTTTCAAAAAATGTTATCGCTTGCATTCAATTCACATTCAATCATTCTATCATGCATTAAGTTTTTCATCAAGTTACTGACTTTTTTGCATTTTATTTTGGACGTGGACCAAGTTCACATTTATTTTTATTGTCTATATAAATTGCCATGAATGACATGATGGAATGGATAGGATGGATAGGAGTTGTTGGGTCTTATCCTCTATTTTTTAAAATTTCACACACATAGTGCATGTGTACTCACATTTGCATATTAGGGGGACCTCTCACTAGCCTACTTTAAAGATGGTATGACCTAAGAGCCCCTTGCATATTTGCATTCTCTACCTGATTATGTCCCTTCTAGTTAGAAAGGGGAACGGTATGTGTCAATATTTTAGCTTATGGCCTCTCGATGGTTCTCCTGCTTGGATTACCAAACGATAATTACACCACCTCGGGGAGGGGGCCTAGCCTTGAGGATTTAGGAACCGAGCATTCTTAGGAAGCATTAGTAAACTCTCAACCTCATGTTCATGTAGAAACTCGTGCATAGCCAAACCTTTGCTGGATTTGAGACATGCACGTCAATTTCAAAACCATAGAGGAAATGGCGGCCGCTTTATTTTCTTTTATTCTTGTCTATTCCTGCTATTATATTGATTATGTAATGTTCATGCATGCATATTTATTTTATTATTGCACTGTCTCTCCCCATGGTCTTACATACATATACATGCATTCAATGCTCCATTTCGAGATAAGAGTTCCAAAGTAACTCAAGTCACTGCATTCTCATGCATATGATCAACCCATAGAGAGTGACACCAAGCTCACTCTCCCTTGTATAAAATCTACCAAAATCTTAAGGGTTCCCACACAACCCTAAGGACTCATGGAATGCATTTCAAGTCATTCCATGAAGAGGGGCCTCAATCCTTCTATGCTCACGGAGATAGGGATGCCAAGAAGACAAGAGGCAACCCACAAAGCAAGATCAGTTTAATGACCTGTCGACATTAACAAAAGGCGAGTCCAAGAACTCAAAAGTAGTTTAGATAGGTGGAAGTCTTAAGAAAAATGTTCCCTTTCCCCTCCTATTAAAATGTACTTCGATTTTCCTGTATTTAAACTCAAAGTTTAATATACCCTTTTACTGCCTGCGAATGAAAGTACCAATGAATGTATGTTCTTAGTCAACGGTAAAGTATTTACATGCAGGGGCAAACCCTTTATCTCTAAAAAGTGAGCCAAATACATCATGTTTAGTCTCCCTCTCCAGTAGGGACACTCCTAAGGTATGCATTGCTTAAAAGTTTCTAAATATCAAATACTAACTTGTGGCTTGTGTTCTTATTTTTCTTTCTTTTTCTTTTTCTTCATTTCCCAGAGGCATAGAAACTACACTGCAAAAAGACATCGTTGCTTGTAAGAAAGATTCAGTACCACCTAGAGACCCAATCATCACCCGGCAAAGAGCTTTGCTAATGGCAATCAATCCTGAAGAGTCCTCCACATCCTTTTGAGAGGAGGTCAATAAGATGAGAATCAAGATTGATGACATGTTTAAGCTTATCCAAGCCATGGCTATAAAAGATGCTGTTTTAGCCCCATCATCATCCATGGTTTTTCCCAAAGACTCTGAACCTACCAACTCAAGGATTGTGCTCCAATCTGATATTACGAGAAAAAACAAAAAGGACTCCAAGGGGGCCAACACTAAAGAAGAAGAGACCATACTACTCTCGGCTGTTGCAAAAAGAATTTCCCTAGACCCCCTTAGCCTGAAGATCCAAGGGTTGGAAGACTCATTACGGAGCCTCCATGGCCATGACCTTTTTGGGCTTACTTCCTACGATGAGCTTTGTTTTTTCCCAAATCATCCAAGGCCGGCCAAGTTTAAAATGCCTGACTTTCAAAAGTAGGATGACACTGGCAACCCTATAGCCCACCTTCGCTTTTATGCTGGGGCATTAAGTGGCCATATGAATGACCTAAAGCATTTCATGCAACTCTTTCAACATAGCTTAATTGGGTTCGCTTTGTACTGGTTTGCTCGACTTGATTTGAGGATGGTCACAACCTGGATTGAACTGGTTAAGGGGTTTAAAGCTTAATACTGCCACAATATAGATCTAACTTCTAACCGTTGGTCCTTGATGACAATGAGCAAAGGAGACAAAGAAAGCTTTAAAAGCTATACCCTTAGGTGGAGAGAAGTAGCAGCATAAGTCATTCCCCTTTTAGAAGAGAAGGGGTATGTGCAACTGTTCGTGCATACCTTCCAAGGCATATATTATGAAAAGCTTTGTACAAGGGTTGGGAAAAGCTTCTCCGAGCTTATCATGTAAGGGGATATGATAGAAAATGGTATCAAGATAGGAAAGATTACGGGCCCCTTTACAAAGACTGGAGAAAGCTCTACCAACATAGCCAGAAAGGTGGTCACTGCAAGGGGGGTAATCAAGAAGGAGAGTGAAGTGTTAGCCATCTTGCCTATTCAACCACCGCAATACCGTCCACCACCCCAGTCACATCCCATACTACCCATACCTACCTTAACCATGCTTACTCAAATGCCCAACTTTGTCCTTGCTAGTCACTCAAAGGAGCATCTACACTTTTGATACCCTTGCCTGCACTTAGACAGAAGCCTACTATAACCTCTTAAATAATAACATACTAAAGCCTATACTGGGTCGTCCATTACCAAGCTCTCTACCTCTAGCCTTCAATCGCACCCTCATTTTCAAATATCATTAAGGAGGACAAGGGTATAACACTGAAAGCTGCTTCTCCCTCAAGCATAAAATTCAAGACTTGATAGACAATAAGACCATCGACATACAACCAGTAAACCTTACTCCTACTCCTAATGTGACCACAAACCCTTTATCGGACCACATTATCAACCTGATACTAGAGGAAATACAATAGGAGGATGAACTAGAGGAGATTATGGTTGAGGATTATTACGATGAGGACTGGCGTAAGGACCCTATTTTTGCCCGCTCGGTAATCTCTAGTCCATCCGGACTCATATTTAAACCGACATAGATACATTCAAGTCCAAATCAATTTTTTAGACTTAATCTAATCAATCAATTGCTTTGCGGGCCCACCAGGCCCAACAGAGGCAAAATGACTAAAATGCCTTTGTGGCATTGCTCAGTCCAATTCTAATGGGCATGTCTCCCGAAGATGATAAGTCCCTATTTCAATCTCCAATCCAATTTCAAATCTAATTCTAATCCATATCAAATCTAGCGTGCCTTTCGAGAAAGTTAATCCTTCAGGCGGTAAGTCCATCAAGTCCGGCATGTTTACTAAGAAAATTTCTCAAAACAGTAAGTCCCTTTAAACTTGTCGACTGGGACAGAACCCAAGTCCGCAAGATGGTAGAACGGTTTACCTTTGGCGTCTGCTAGCCCGCCAATATAGAATGTCTGTTATTCAGCATGTCTTTTAAAAAAGTTGATTCCTCAGACGATAAGTTCATCTAGCAGTTTCCCGATATTAGGCAGTCTTCGGAATGAACGCACACTGTTAGAGTGGCGGAAATACTCGCAAACATGTCGATATTGTAAATTGTCAACAAACTCCTATGTCACGAGACCGAACTCGTCTCTTGGCCGTGATACATTTACCAAATAACGATATACCTTTGGAAACCAACTCGTCACACACCGTCAAAATGACGGAAACACTTAAAACCCGGGTCAACACTAGTGCATGCTAGCCCACTCTGGTAAAAAATGAACAAACTGCCCCTAAAGCCTTTTATGGCACGTTTCTTGAGAAAGTACCTAAGTCTTCAGAGCGGTAAATCCACCTTTTCAAGATTGTCCTAAGGTAATCCAGCATGTTTGAATGCCTTCCAGTCGGTTCCGGATTAATTCCGGGATCATCCAGTCAAAATGACTATTTTGCCCCTAAACATCCAAGTGTCTCTGGGAACCACACCAGCTCTGGGAATCAAACCGGTTACCTTCTGAGAATGCTTCTAATAGTATTCTCAACCTTTTTGCACTTTTTTGAATCATTCCGAGTTTATTCTGGTAAACCCGATGTAAAATGACCGTTTTATTCCTGGTGGGCCGGTCGCCTTTTTCAACCACGCCAACTCTGGGTATCAAACCGGTAACCTTTTAGAACACTCTTAAGTGTGTTTTTAATTTTCAGGCCTTCTCATGGGTCATTTCGAGTCCATTCTCCTGCGTTCCCAGTTCGATTGACCGTTTTGCCTCTAGTGGCTCGATCGACCATTTCAACAATCCCGATATTGTTTAAGCCCGTTACCATTGGGACACTATTTCAAGGGTTTTTACCCATTTCTGGCCTTTTGGATCATTCCTGACCTCCCGAAACATTTTCGGACCTTCTAGAGTCACTTCTAGTAGAGCCAAGCCAAAAATTGCATGGTAGTCACTAGTACAGGCACCAAAATCTTTTTTCTTGCATATCAAGGGTGAAAAGATACGTTTTTTGTAGTCTTAAAAATTTCCTAAGTGGCTGGCACCACTACTAGCCAAAAATTGGCCTGGAGCCATTCCTAGTGGTGTCAGTAAAGATTTTGCCCTGACGCTAATGTAGCAGTCGCCAGGCTATTTTTGTGTTTATAAATACAGATCCTCCCCCTGCGTGAAAAGGGTCCGCAATCTCAATCCAGAAATGTTGCCTCTATGAAAACAGAGTTCGAATCCTCTCCAACCCTAATTCCTTCGAGTCTTTCCAAGCCTTGGCCTTCATACACTCTAATTATAGCTTATACACACTCCATACACTCATACACTAGCCTCAAAGCAAGCTATTGAAGACTCAAGTGCTGCAAGTTGGAAGCTCTCAAAGTCCAATTAAAGCAAAACAAGTAAAGCAAACAAAGCAAGAAGAATCCAAGGTTAGTTTTATCTTTTGGTTTACATACCCCCCCCCCCCCCCCCCCCTGTCTTCTCTCTTCTAACCTACTTGGGTTTTCTTCTATTTTAATTTCCCATCTTCTACCTCCCTTTCTTATATTCTTAAAACAAGGGACTCCCTGATTCATTCGTAGGAAGAACGGTTGAAAGTTATAGTGTCGGGGGTTTTCTTCTAGTTCAACCTTGGACCGTGTGGATTTGGCCCCCTTGATTATGTGGTGAAGCCTAACCTTGTATGTTCACGACCCTACTTGCATTATGTATGTCATATTCATACATCCGTTTAAAAACTTGTTTTTAAAGTGGTTTTTAATACTTGCATCAAAGCTCTCTTTCAAAACTTACATTCAAAATTCTTTTTTTCAAACTTGTTTTCAAAATCACCCTCATAGGATGATTCTAGCCATTCCAGAGTTAGGGTTATTTTAGGAAAGTGTTACATTCATTGTGACCATCAAGATCCATATTTTAAGTGTGAGCCCTAATTATTTATTTATTTTTTTTATAAAAAACCATAATCTTAAGATGATTCTAGCCATTCCATGGTTAGAATTGTTTTAAGAAAGTGTGATATTCAATGTGATTATATTGGTCCATATTTCAAATCCATGTTGTTTTCAAAATCACAAACTTTGAATGATTCTAATCTTTTCATGGTTAGAATCATTTTAGGAAAGTGATACATTCAAAGGATTTTCAAAAGTTTGTATTTAAACCCCTTTCCAAAATTGCTTTTCAAGTTCGTTTTCAAAAACTGTCTTCAAAAATATACTTTTAAAAAACTCTCTTCAAACTTTTTTCTTAAAAACTCTCTTCCAAAAATCTTTTTTCCAAAAACTCTTTTTCTTGGAGTCCAAGTCAAGTCTTAGATTACACGGTTAGGAAACCCTAGTTCTCTTTCCTAAAATTGTGACTTCCTATTTTGCCTCAAATCATTGGTTTTCAAAACTACCTTCTACATTAAATCCTAGATTTCTAAAATCTCTTTTTTTTTTTTTTTTTACACCAAATCATAACTTTCCAAATCCTAAATTTTTAAAATTCAACCTTTCTAATTTCATGTCAAATCAAATGTTCAAATTTAGGAAACTAGATCTAATCCTTTAATTTTGGAAACCAAATCAAATCATCTATTTTTGGCAATAAAATCTAATCTTTTACTTTAGGAAATAGGAATCAAATCTTTCTTAATTCAAACATTTCCTAATTCCAACATTTTCTAATTTCGAACCTTTTTAAACTTCAATTTTTCCAAAACCCAAAACTTGCTGAAATCTAAATTTTTAAATTCAAATCTTCCCTAATTTGAAAACTTTCCTGAAAAGAAAATTTTCTTAATTTGATAACTTTCCTATTTTGAAACTTTTCTAATTCGAAGATTTCTAAAATCTAATCTTTCCTAAACCTAACTTTCTAAATTCGTTCAAATCAAATAATTAAGTCAAATCTTTCTAAATCAAATCAAATCTCGTTCTAAATCTTTCTTAAATCTAACTTTCCTAATTTGAACCTTTTCTAAATCTAATTTTCTAAAATCAAACTTCTCAAGTCTAAATCAAACTTTCCTAATTCAATTATATGCTCCAATCTTAGGTTACCTAAACCCTAGTTCAACCGTAATCTTAAGTTAGGAAGCTTCAACTCTTTTCTAAAACTAAGATGGTTTGCAAACTCCAATTCAAGTCAAAGATGTTTTCAAATCTTAATCTTTTCAAGTCAAATCTAAGTTCTTCTTCCAAATTCAATCTTTTCAAATCAAAGCCAATTTCAAATCTTCTATTCCAAATTCAAATCAAACTTTTTTTGAAATCAAACTCTTCTTGAATCAAACCTTTTCAAATCAAACTTTTCAAAACCTCGAAATGTCTATTTTCAATTGGAGTCTTGTCCGAACTACGACTGACCGGATTCTTAAAAAGGGATATGTAGGCAACCCTCATGAGTTCGGTCATAACCTTTTTTCAAACATCCAATTCCATAATCTTTTTTAAATTTTCAATTTTATAATCTATTTGAAGTTTCTAATTCTAAAATCTATTTTCAAAAATTTAATTCCATAATCTATTTCTAATTTCTAAAACCTTCTTTTAAACTTCAAATCTTCTTTTCAAAATCAAATATTTCTTTTCAAAATCTATTGTCAAAATCAAATCTTTTTCTTGCACTTATATATCATGCATCATAAAACTCTTTTCAAAGTGGATAGTATTGGATATTGAATAATCAAAGATTCTAAATAAGTGAATCAAGGGTGAATAGACATGTAGGTATCGAAAGGGCCTGGTAGAGTGTTGGCTTAGTGTGTTTTTCCTACACATAACCAATTTCTGAACCTAGAATTACTGTTTTCAAAGACCCAAACGGAGTTATTTTTCAAAAAGGGCTTAAATCTTTCCAAAGGTTGCTAAACAACCTCTTTTCTTAAAAGCCCTCTCTTGAGGAAGTTTTCAAAACCTTTTCAAAAGTCCTAAATTTAATCTTCGTATTGGACTTAGTTTTAGGTAACCTAACTCACCTTAATCAAATTAGGTGGCGACTACAAATCTTTTTCAAAAGCCTTTATTTAAAATCACTTTCTTATTCAAACCTAGTCGCACTCGTCCTTTTTGGAGGATGAGTTCTAACGAGAGAGTACCGTGTTTTTTCCACTTGTGCATATATTCCTCGAGTGCAAAATATCAGGGCACGACAGCTGGCAACTCCGCTGGGGATGCTTAGAGGGTTAGGCCAATGTTATGTTTTTTTACCCTCACTCATCTGAAGTCTTTGATTAATTTGTCCAATTCTATCTACTTCAAACTCTCAAAATCAAACTTTTCAAAGTTAATTTCAAAAACATGTCATAGCATGCATTCTATTCATACTCAATAATTCTATCTTGTATTAAGATTGTCATTCAAGTACTGACATTTGCATCTTTTATTTTGTAGGTAGACCTTTGTTCACATATTTATTTTATGTTACATTAATTGCCATGTATGAATAAATGCATGGAAGGGACAGGATGGATGGGAGTTGTTGGGCCCTTTCCTTCGCTTTTTAAAATTTCACACACACACTGCACATGCACAAGCATTTGCATACTTGCATTGTCTACCTGAATATGTCTCTTCTAATTAGAAATGGGAATAGTAAATTGGTTGTGGGCAAGATGCTTTGTCAGTTTCTTAGCCTATGGCCTCTTGATGGTTTCCCTACTCGGATCATCAACTGAAAATGGCACCACCTCAGAGAGTGTGCCTAGGTTTGAAGATTTGGGAACTGAGCCTTCTTAGGAAGTATTAGTAAACCCTCAACCTCATGCTCATGTAGACATCATGCATAGCCAAACCTCTGTCGGATTTAGGACACGCACATCTATTTTAAAACCATGGAGGAAAGGGTGACTGCTTTGCTTTCCTTTAAGCTTTTCTATTCGTTTTGTTATAATGCTTGTATTCTTGCTGTTATAATGCCTGTATAATTGCTTATGCATCCCTGTTTACTTTACAATTGCATTTCTCTCTCTCTCTCTACTCTATGCATACATGGCCATGCATTCAATATCCCATGTCAAGATAAGAGTTCCAAAGTCACTCAAGTCACTATATTCTCATACATATGATCAACCCAAAGAGAGTGACACCAAGTTCACTCTCCTTTGCACTAAACTTACCAAAATCCTAAGGGTTCCCACGTAACCCTAAGGATTCATTACATGCATTTCAAGTCATTTCAAAAGAGGGGCCCCAATCCCTCTATGCTCACGGAGATAGGGTTACCAAGAAGGAAGCAACAATCAAACAATAAGCTCTCTCAATGACCCCCTCAACATCAAGTTCAAAAAAGGCGAACCCGAAGACTCAAGAGTAGCTTAGGGTCTCAAATGTAAAAGTAGATAGGTGAAAGTCCCAAGGAAATTGTTTCCTCTTCCCCTATTAAAATATATTTCAATTCCGTTGTATTTAAACTCCAAAGTTCAATGTACTTCTTTTATTTTTCATGCATGAATAAATGAATGAATGAACGAATGTATGTTCCCACTCAAACGACAAGGTTTCTGCATACAGGGGCAAACCCCTTATTTCCAAAAAGTGAGCCAAATCCATCATGATTAGTCTCCCTCTCAAGAAGGGAAACCCTTAAAGCATGCATTGCATAAAGCTTTTCAAATGTCAGAAACTAACTTGTGGGTGGTGTTATTGTTTTTCTTTTCTTTCTTTTTCTTTTTCTTTTACAGAAGCTACACCATAGAAAGCCATCATTGTTCCTAAGAAAGATCGACATCCACTTAGAAATATACTCGGCAAAGAGCTGCACTAATGGTTGCCAATCCTGATGAGTCGTCCTTCTTCTCCTGACAAGAAGTTAACGAGATGAGAACCAAGATCAATGTGATGTTCAAGATTATCCAGTCTATGGCCATGAAAGAAGCTGCTTTGGCCCTGTCATCATCCACTGTTTTTCCCAAAGACTCCAAACCTGCTAACCTAAAGGTTGTGCTACAATCCGATATTATGGGGAAGAACAAGGAGGATCTAAAAGGGGCCAACACTGAAGAAGAGGAAACCATACTACTCTCACCTGCTATGCAAAGAGCTTCCCTTGACCCTCTCAGTCTGAAAATTCAAGGGTTGAAGGACTCGTACGAAGCCTCCACGGTCATGACTCCTTTGGACTTGCATCTTTTGACGAGTTGTGCTTCTTCCCAAACCATCCAAGATCTGCCAAGTTCAAAATGCCTGACTTTCAAAAGCATGATGACACTTTAACCCTATTGCCCACCTTCACCTATATGCTGGGGCATTAAGTGGTCATGGGAATGATCCAAAGCTCATCATGTAATTGTACCAACATAGTCTCACTGGACCTGCCTTGCAATGGTTTGCCCGACTTGACTTAAGGAAGATCACAACCTGGATTAAGCTAGTCAATGCGTTCAAAACCCAATACTACCACAACATCGACCTAACCTCTGACTGGTGGTCCTTGATGACCATGAGTAAAGGAGAAAAAGATAATTTCAAGAGCTACGCCCTTAGGTGGAGAGAAGCAGCTGCATAAGTCAATCCCCCGCTAGAAGAAAAGGAGTATGTGCAGTTATTCGCACACACTTTTCAAGGCATATACTATGAGAAACTCTGCACTAGCGTAGAAAAAAGTTTCTCTGAGCTCGTCATGCAGGAAGAAATGATAGAAAATGGTCTTAAGATCGGGAGGAATACTGACCGCTATGCAAAAACCAGAGAAAACTCTGCTAACATAGCCAAGAAGGTGGCTACTACAAGGGGAGTGATCAAGAAAGAAAGTGAGGTATCTGCTATCTTGCCCATTCAACCACCCCAACACTGTCCCCCACTTTAGTCTCACCTTATCTTATCCATGCCCACTCTAAACATGCCAACCCAAGCACCCAACTTTGGCCCTACTGGGGCACGACCTAACTTCAATAGGCCGGCTCGATGCTTCTGTAACTTCAATGCCTTAGCTTGCACCCAAATCGAAGCCTGCCATAACCTGCTAAAGAACAACATCCTAAAACCCATAACTGCCCGTTCATTGCCAAGCCCTCTACCTCCAACCTTTAATGGCACCCTCACCTGTGAGTATCATTCGGGCAGCCAAGTGCATGACACCGAAAGCTGCGTCTCCCTCAAACATAAAATCCAAGACTTGATAGACAACAAGACCATTGACCTACAACCGGTGAACCCTACTCCTGCCCCCAATGTGACCACA
Source organism: Euryodendron excelsum (assembly GCA_033060915.1). NCBI lineage: Eukaryota > Viridiplantae > Streptophyta > Magnoliopsida > Ericales > Pentaphylacaceae > Euryodendron > Euryodendron excelsum. The sequence goes on from CM065383.1 coordinate 40,388,268, forward strand.
AACCCTCTGCTAGATCACACAGTCAATGTCATATTAGAGGAGATAGAAGAGGAGGGTTCCTTGGATGAGATCATGGTTAAAGAGTATGAAGGGGATTAGGAGATTGATAAGGAGATTGATTGGGAGGAGGATTTCCCACCATGCCCAATCTATCTCTACAATCCTAATGAAGTACATGACTTTACAGACTGGCCAATTGAAGAACCAACACTTGTGGAGGAAGACCTTGCCGAAGACATGACCACTGATGGTTGGGGTAATGAGTTTCTACAACCTAAGTATGTTGTGGCGGAACAATATCTATTAGAAAACCCTTACCCCACAATTGAGTTCAACTATGAGGACATGGGTTGGGAACTAAATGAGCCAAAAGCACAGATCGAGTCGTTCGAGTCAGAGGGAGGTAAGCTAGCCACCCTATTTATAGAAGAACTTGTTGCGAAGAACAACCGGGAGGTTAATGAGGCGGACAACTGCACCACCACTACTAACACACTTTGTGCCCTAGAAGAAGTCTTTGCCTGCCTTGCCTTGGCTGAAAATTCAAACATGGATAGAGTGTTGAAGATGTGGATATCGTCCCAAAGTCTTATTGAGAGGGGTTCTCTTCGAAAGAGTACAAGAGAGGGGTGTTTCCCCCCACTTTCTTTTTATCCCTTTATATTTTGTCTTTAAATTAATGTTTGCATTTTCACTCTGCTTAAAAACTCTATGCTTTTCATTAAAAGAATAAAATGATCATTTTTGTTCAAATTGCTGTTATCTTATATTTTTCTTATGGATGCTGAATGCTTCCTACACAAGCGGTTTGTTCAATCTTATAGAGGACCTGACATGAAGGGTGTGATAGCATGAGTTAACTACTCACCCAATGATTAACTTTTCGAAAAGAGAGAGGATAAAGATGAGTGAGGAAGCCAGCCAAAAGCAGCACTTCTAAGATACCAAAGCTAAGCAATGTGTGGCCAAACTATTAAAAAGAAGAGTAGCCATCTTTCACTTTCCAAAAAAAAAAAAAATATTTATATTCCTTTTACTTAACCCACTTGTGCCTCGCAGAAAGCGAAGATTTCTTGTCAAACCTGATCCAACACCATCCCCCCACACTAAGGCAGATAGAAAACTGAGATCTCCACCAAAAATGTCACCCATCGTTTATCAAGCTGAAGCAACCTGAAGGCTCTATGGATCAAGCAATCTGGTTCAAAATTAAGAGGGGCTCTTATTTCATTTCCCATATATTAAAAAACAACCCTTGGCAAACCTATTGAGCCAGTTACTTCTCTTTTCAAGAAAACCCTAACCTAAGGATCACCACCCACAATGGGTTAGGATGAAAGGAAAAGATCTGACAGAAAAGAGTTGTAGAAGTATTTGTCTCATAAAAAGAAAAAAATAAAAAAAGAAGAGAAGAAAAAAGGAAGAAAAAGGAAAGCAAAGAGAAAGAGTTGTCAAAGGGGCAAGCTGTCAAAAAAAAAAAAAAAAAAAACATATCTAAGAAAAGGCCAGAAGAGAGTCATTTCGTGCTATCTTGGAAAGCATACAGTAAAAACCAGAAGAGAAAAAGAGTCCTTTCATTGCATCCTGAAAAATATATAGTACAGGCAAAAAGAGAAATCTAAAGGTGATCTTAGGTGATAAGGAAGCCCAATAGAAGTAATAGGTTTGAGTCTCTACCCTTTTCTTGTAAAGACCTAAAACCATGGTCTACATTACAACACCATTAAAGTCCACTCTTATTGAAAAAGGATATTATTTGATCTAAATGAGCCAGACGTGTTGCCGAAACTGAAAAGAAATGCTAGAGGGCCAAACCATGTCGGAAGAACAACCGAGGATGGTGTGGATCTAAACCCTAATGAAAGCAACATCAAATTTGAGCTTACATATTCCATTGTTTCAAAACCCCATAACTTAGCCTACATTACTATCCTAAAACAAAATCTCCTCAGATTGAAAGACTGGTTGCTCATCGCTCTACTAAAGGTTTAGTAAGTTATTGTAAGGCCCCGAGGGTTGAGAGTTCAAGCCAAATAATCTAATACACTAACCCAAGATAGAAAGTCGGAGTTGATCAAAAGGATGAGAAAGGTACAAAATACTATCATCCGGCCAAGATAGGGTTGAGCCAGAAGAGAGACCAAACTCCTAACAAGGAAGTAGTTGTCATTTCAAGGATGTAGAGTTTGATAGCACTGCATTCATTTGCATTAACTGTTACATCCCTCACATGTGCATGTATTTCTGTAAAAATTTTCGCATGAGCTTCACATACATAGGATATAGCCCCTTGTAGAAACAAAAGTCACAAAATAGTTTAATATCATCTCTAGAACATGTCATAAACATACACCATCATCATCCCTGTGCATACATTTCTTCCATATACCTAGCTATGTAAATCATAAACATCCATCCCTGCTCATACGCTAATATATACATTTGACTATCTGAATCATAAATGTCCATCTTGTTCAAAAGGTATAAATAAACTATCTGAACAAAATAAATGCATGTCGAGGTTATGATACAAGAAAAGAAGCTAGGTCCACGATAAGGGGCATTTGTCAGAGGTCAAAACCAATGTCTGGGTCAAAGTCTCCAAAACCTGGCTCTGGTAGAGGTGGCTGACTACTAGAAGCACCAATAACCTACAAAGAAGAAAGAATCAGAATTAGCAAGGCAAATTAATAACTGAACAACATTAGAACAAAGAAAGGGAAAAGATAACATACCCTGTTGCCTCCTATCTGAGCCAATTGGGTGGTCAAAGTAGCTACCTCAGCCTAGAACTGATCCTTCTCCATCTGAAATTGGTCCCTATCAGTCTGGCATCGGTCCTTCTGATCCCTCACAGTAGTGAACTTGGCCTGGGGCACATATCCTCCTGCTCGGCGCCACAAGTCAACCACCTCCTGACTGACAGCGTAACCTCTGACCACCACCTCAAACTGAGTGAAGGCACTTATAGAATGAGCTCCAAAATAGGTGGCATAGTTAGTTTTTGAAGGAAGTAAAAAACTAGCACCTGGCTGTCGCTTGTGATATGGAATAGGAACTCCCTCAACCAAGGCTCGGAACATGTACTATGGCAGATCCCCTACTGACCAGAACTCCTCATGGAACTGGCGCTAATGCTGGTCTCCCAGATAGGACTCCCAAGACTTATCACTGAGAAAGGAAATCCTCGATAAGTACATCGGGACTAGATACCTCACTGCTTCATAATGAACTGATCCGACAAAGGGCCGCTAAGTCACATCCCTTACCTTGATCAACTCCAGGTTTGCCCGTATCGTCATAAAGTCAGTAATCTCAGATCGCTAGGCCATCCGATTGCGAGCCCACCTCAAGGCTCGGGATAAAGATTAGCCTCTACAACCTCGGGACAGCGGACCGGCAAGTACTCGTAGCTCTACCAGAGTAAAAGGGCCAAAAACCAATCATGCTACCCCAGCAAGAAGTGGTTCGGACTCGCATGGATCGAAGGAAACAACCAAAGGAAAAAACCCCCAGTCCAGCTTAGATAAAGCTCCCAGATCGGCTACTATGCTCACCAATCAAAAAGGGACAATTAACTTCTTGTTGTTGTAGAAACAGCTAAAAATGATGTACAAAACAAGTCGTCGCCTCATGATATCTCGCCGTGTGGGTGGTGGCTCAATAGTAAAGGTACCCTTGCCCGACCAAGCCAAGAAACTGGAAAAGCGGAATGCTCAGGAGGTGGCAAGTCCAACAAAGCACATGTATCGGTCCTGCTGACTGGCTATCGGGTGATCTGTCGACTGACAAAAGAAAGGCCCATAATGATGGCCCAATCCAATGGAGTAGGACCCAGCTCAAAGCTCGCAAAGTGGAAAGTATCCGTCTCACCAAACCACCTTTCAATCAAAGCCAACACCAAATGTCTGTTTAGGTGGTTAGCCTGTAATCCCATAAATGCTCCAAACTTGATCTCTACCAAGAAGGTACGATAAGATGGAGCAGCCCGCTGCATAGTGCTGAAAACCAGATAGACGGCCCCTCTAAAATATGTATGTACTCGGGGAGGAGGTAAGTGCTGTTGGGAGTACACACTGGGATGATAAGTTAAATCCCCCAATGGAGGAATATCTAGTAACTCCAAGTCACTAAGATTTGCATTCGTCTACCTGTGTCTAGTGGAAGCTTGCCTGTAACCTGTAGCCCGATCTTCGAGGCTCGGTGCCTTGTCCTCAGCATCCATCTCTTTCTTAAAGGCTAGCTCGACTGGAAGGAAGAGGTCGACTGGAGGCCTACTTCCCCTCTTGCTCTGGCTAGAGGATGCCTGACTAGTGGATCTCTGGCTACCTCGAGAATGACTGGAGCTGCCCACCGAATCTATACAAGCCGCTTCCTGGAGTGAGGTCTCCTCTTCGAACCATCGTTACCTACACCTACTATCCTGAAAACCAAATCAAGGTAAGAACGTCGACATATGGTAAGTACAGTTCAAAAAAGGTAAGGGATATAAAAATAAGAAAAAGAAGGAAAAAGTGAAAGAAAAATTTAAATTTTGAGTCAAAATGAATTTTCTATATATTTTGTCTTCAAAAAGTCAAGTTTCGAGTCAAAATGAATTTCTTATACATGTTGCTTTCAAAAGATTTTCAATCTAGACGAATTTTCTACATATCTTGATGAATTTTCTACACATATTGTCTTAAAAAATTCAAACTTTGAGTCAAAATAAATTTCCTAAACATTTTGTCTTTAAAATTTTCAAGTTTTGAGTCAAAACGAATTTTCTACACGTTTTGTCCAAGTTTCAAATCAAAATAGTTCCTAATTCAAAATCAAAAGTTCATTTTCAAAATCAAATCTCATAAATTTTCAATCGAAGTCTATCTCAAGTTTCTTCCTCAAAAAGATTTCTATTCCAATCAAGGTTTTCTAAAACTTTTTCCTTCAAAAAGTCTTCTTTGAAATTAATTCCCAAAAATTCTCAAGTTTTCAATCTTCTAAAAATTCTTATCAATTCCCAAGTTTTCCAAATTCAAAATCCATTTTCAAACTAATTTTAAAATATTTTTCTCAAAAGTTTTTATTCAAAATTCCATTTTCAAAAATTCTTCCTAAGTTTTTCCATCAATAGTTTTAGGCCTCATCGAGTTTCTCGGGACCTTCTCTGCCAAAAATGCCCCACATTCAAAGGTTTTACCTCTGTTTCCTTCAAAAAAAATTTCTTTCAAAATTTTCAACTCTTTCTTTATATCAAAAATTCCTTCCGAGTTTCTCGGGACATTCTCTGCTAAAAATGCACCACCCTCAAAGGTTTTATATCATATTCCTTAAAAAAAGATTTCATTTCAAAAATTTTTCTAACTCTTTTCTTAATTTTGAAGAATTTTCTGCAGAGTCTCGTTTGTAAATAGTCCCTACAACGCCTACAACACTACAACAAGACACAAACAGTGCACTTCACAATATCACAATCACATAATACCAACACACACAAAAGAATCTGTGTACATTTTCAAGATTTTCAAATTTTCGAAGACATGTTCTAATTTCAAAAATCCAATCGGTTTCAAAGTTGTCACAAAATTTTTCAAAACTACTTCAAATAGTTTCTAAAAATATTCTCATATTTTTCTAAAGGTTAAATTCAAATATTTCCATTATTTTCTTAATTTATCTTATTTTCTCACTATTTTTCTATTTTTTAAAAAATAAAAAATTTAAATTTTTTTCAAAAAATCACGAAATTGCATACGGCTGTTAAACATATTTTTCTAAGGCACATAGTATAAAAATCTAGCCAGAAAACTCAATATCCAAAGCTGTAGGAGCAAATCTTCCAATTTCTGCAGAAACCCTCTCTACATAATCATCCAAAACTACCCAAATTCAATCAAATGAGCATCAAAATGCAGAAATAATATTACCAAAGCATTCAGAACACATCAAAACGTTGATTTTGACTATTTACACAACTCAAATGGAGTTTTATACATCAAAATCAACACGAAACAAAAAACTCACCTCTTGGAGCTCTCCAGTGAAATCTTCTTCTCTAGCGACTATTCTAGCGATGGTTATCACTTTCGACAATCCTCCGAGTCCCCAAAAGTCACTCCTTCAATGCTTAAGTCTCTCTTCTTGCAAAAACTCGACAAAAGGCTCTCAACTCTTCAAAACCCATAAGCTTTGAATAAGTAGTTGTTGTTTTTAATCTTAGGCCTGGCGCCACTTGTTGGGGACTGCAAAATTTCCCACGACCTGGCTATAGTGTATACGCATACTACCAAAAATTCTGGTCTGATTAGCATAACCTAATTTACGTGATTAGAATCATACCTTCGAGATCTCTCTGGTTTAATTCCGAAAATAAGAATCAGCACCAAGCACGAATCAATAAGCTCGAACTCAACCTTCGGACTTCTGCTGTATTCCTCGTACACGCCTTGCTCTATAGAGAGTGGGCTCGCTGCTGCTAGGGTTTCTCTTCCTTACAAAATCGTGTATCTCTCAATTATGCGTAAAGTATGTAACCCTAGCAGCTCTTAGAGCGCGTATATATATAGGCTACAACAGGGACCATAGGATTAGAATAATTAGGGCTTCCTACGCAAATAAGGACTCCTAATCCAACCAGGATTAATCTTTATTTACGTAAATTATAATTCATACCACTAAGGAATTATAATTGCACTCCCTGTTATACTAGAAATTATATTTCGAGCTCCATATTATTAAATGCTTATTTATCTCCCCACGTTAAGATTACAGATACCCGTCTATTAAATTAAATTACTGACAATTAAATTTAATAGACTTATTTAATTCCTTGAGACCTTCCACTTAACTTATTTGATATGTCGGATTCATAATCCACCTGCAGGGTTTGACATAATCAAAACTTATAAGCTTCCCCAAGGGGGTATCATCAATCCCTATACGGGGACGTGGATTCCATCAATAATAAATATTCACCATACACGTAATGTTATCGTCCAACTCACTGAGTTTATTGACCCACAAAGAATCTCACTCTTCTGTGAATCAAAACAATAAATACTATATGCACGTGTCTATTTATTATGTTAGGATTAAGAGTATAAGCACTCATAATAATCATGAGGTCTTAATTGTTTTATATAGTCAGTATAAAAACAATTACCTCAACACGGTCCTGTTTAATACACACAAAGTGTACTAGTGCAAGGAGTTCGAACTATACCATTCTCATAGTCAAGACAGACCTATTAAAACCTTGTACTACAGTCCTACTGATGGTGTGTCCATTTCCATCTAAGACTGTGAACGATTAACTTATATTCCATAAGAACCGATGATATGATCTTCCGTGTGTAAGTTGTACTCTACACACCAAATCATCTACTATATAGAATAAGAGACACACATGCATAATCATTAAATAAATAACGCAATGCAAACATTTCTCACACAGATTCTCATTAAAATGGAATAACTAATTTATTAATAAATACTAAAATCACTACACAAAGCATGTCTTTTAGTATAAATTCCCAACACCACTAGCAGTGGTGCTAGGGTTATTTTAAACCAGGCACCACTCTTAGCGGCACCAGAGTCAAGTTTTGGGTAGCTTTGCCCTTTTTTCATCAAAATTCGATTTCAAATGCCCCATTGGACCGAATATCCATTTTTAAAAATTTTCAAAGTCTATCCCTTCAATCGCCTCGCGGTCAACATGAAACTCTTACTTTATCATTTTCTACCTCAACAAGTAAAGACAAAAAAAGAGAGGCAGCTATAAGCACCCCATTTTTGCCCGATTAGCAATCTCCGGTCCGTCCGGACTCTTATTCAAACCGATATAGACACATTCAAGTCCAAATCAATTTTTCAGGCTTAATCCAATCAATTAATTGCTTCGCAGGCCCACCAGGCTCAACAGAGGTAAAATAACCAAATTGCCCTTCCCGAGATCAGGCAGTCTTTAGAATGAACGCACACAGTCAGAGTGACAAAAATACTTGCAAATATCGCAACCTTCAGAGTGGCAGAAACATTCACAAATAGGTCAACAATGGGAATTGCCAACAAACCCCTATGTCACGGGACTAAACTCGCCTCTTGATCGTGACACGTTTATCAAAGGACAAGATACCTTTAGAAACCAACTCATCACACACTATCAGAGTAACAGAAACACTCAAAACCTGGGTCAACATTAGTGCCTGCTAGCCCACCCTGATGAAAAATGACCAAACTATCCCTTGAGCCTTTTTTTAGCACGTTTCTCGAGAAAGTACCTAAGTCCTTAGAGCTATAAGTCCACCTTTCCAAGTTTATCCCAAGGACACTCCAGCATGTTTGAATGCCTTCTAGTCGGTTCCAGATCAATTCCGGGATCATCCAATCAAAAATGATCATTTTGCCCCTGGGCATCAACTGCCTCTAAGAACCACACTGGCTCTGGAAAATAAACTGGTTACCTCCTGAGAATGCTTCTAATAGTATTCTCAACCTTCCAGCACTTTTTTTAGATCATTTCGAGTCTATTTCGGCAAACCTAATGCAAAATAACCGTTTTGCCCTTGGTGGACCGATCACCTTTTCCAACCACGCCGGCTTTGGGTATCAAACTGGTAACCTTTTGAAATACTCTTAAGGGTGTTTCCAATTTTCAAGCCTTCTTACGGGTCATTCGAAGTACATTTTGGTGCATTCTCGGTTCGATTGACCGTTTTTCCTCTAGTGCCTCGGTTGACCATTTCAACAATCCCGATATTATTTTTCAAGCCCGTTACCCCAGGACACTATTTCAAGGGTTTTCAACCATTTCTAGTTTTTTGAATCATTCCCAGCCTCCTAAAACATTTTCGGACCTTCCGAAATCACTCTTAGTGGAGCTAAGCCAAAATTACATTATAGTCATTAGTATAGGTGCCCAAATCTTTTGCCTTGTGTATCAAAGGTCAAAAGATACGTTTCTGGCCGCCTTAAAAATTTCCTAAGTGACAAGCGCCACTGCTAGCCAAAAATTGGCTTAGCACCACTCTTAGTGACGTCGGTAGAGATTTTGCCCTAGCGTCATTGCAACAGGTGCCAGGCTATTTTTGTGTGTATAAATACAGACCCTCCCCATGCGTAGGGTTCACAATCTCAGTTCAGAAACACTGCCTTTTCAAAATCAGAGTTCGAATCCTCTCCAACCCTATTTCCATCAAGTCTTTTCAAGCCTTAGCCTCCATACACCCTAACCCTAGCTTATACACACTCCATACACTTATACACCAGCATCAAAGCAAGCCATTGAAGACTCAAATGCTGCAAGTTGGAAGCTTTCGAGGTCTAATTAAAGCAAAGCAAGCAAAACAAACAAAGCAAGAAGAATCCGAGGTTGGTTTTCTCTTACGTTTATGTACTTCACCCCCCCCCCCCCTCCCCCTCTTCTCTCTCCCAATTCACTTGGGTTTTCATCTATTTTAATCCCCCATCTTCCACCTCCCTTTTTTGCATGCTAGAAACAAGGGACTCCTAATTCATGCCTAGAAAGAACGGTTGAAAGTCACCATTTTGGGAGCTTTATTCTAATTCAACCTTAAACTGTGTGGATTTGGCCGCCTTGATTATGTGATGAAGCCTAACCTTGTATGTTAACGATCCTACTTGCATTCTACATGTCATATTCACACATACATTCAAAAACTTGTTTTCAAAGTGGTTTTTAAAACTTACATTAAAGCTTTCTTTCAAAACTTGCATTCAAAATTCCTTTTTTCAAACTTGTTTTCAAAATTACTCTCGTAGGACGATTCTAGCCATTCTATGGTTAAAGTTATTTTAGAAGTGTTACATTCATTGTGACCATCAAGATCCATATTTTGGATGTAAACCCTGATTATTTTTTTTTTTTTATCAAAAACCACAATTTTAAGATGATTCTAGCCGTTGCATAGTTAAGGTTGTTTTAGAAAAGTGTGATATTTAATGTGATCATATTGGTCCATATTTCAAATCGATGTTGTTTTCAAAATCATCAACCTAGAATGGTTCCAATCTTTTCATAGTTAGAATCGTTTTAGGAAATTGAGACATTCAAAGGATTATTAAAAGTCCATATTCAAACTCCTTTTCAAAATTGTTTTTCAAGTTCGTTTCCAAGAACTCTCTTCAAAAATTTACTTTCTAAAAACTCTCTTCAAACTTCTTTCCTAAAAACTCTCTTCCAAAGATCTTAATTTCAAAAACTCTTTTTCTTGGAGTCAAAGTCAAGTCCTAGATTACACGGTTAGAAAACCCTAGTTCTCTTTCTTAAAATTGTGGTTTCCTATTTTGCCTCAAATTATAAGTTTCCAAAACTACCTTCTACATCAAATCCTAGATTTCTAAAATCTCATTTTTTTTTTCTACACCCAATCATAGCTTTCCTAATTCTAGACTTTCAAAATTCAACATTTCCAATTTCATGTCAAATCAAAAATTTCAATTTAGAAAACTAGATCTAATCCTTCAATTTTGGAAATCAAATCAAATCATTTATTTTTGGCAATAAAATCTAATCTTCTACTTTAGGAAATAGGAATGAAATCTTTCTGAATTCAAATCTTTTCTAATTCCAACCTTTCCTAATTTCAAACCTTTCTAAACTTCAATATTTCCAAAACCCAAAACTTTCCTAAATCTAAATTTTTAAATTCAAATCTTCCTTAATTTGAAAATTTTCCTAAAACGAAAACTGTCTTAATTTGATAACTTTCCTATTTTGAAATTTTCCTAATTCAAATATTTCTAAAATCTAATCTTTCTTAAACCTAACTTTCTAAATTCATTCAAATCAAATAATCAAGTCAAACTTTCTAAATCAAATCAAATCTCTTTCCAAATCTTTCTTAAATCTAACTTTTCTAATTTGAACCTTTCTAAATCCAACTTTCTAAAATCAAACTTCTCAAGTCTAAATCAAACCTTTCTAATTCAATTACATGCTCTAATATTAGGTTACATAAACCCTAGGATACCTAAACCATAGTTCAACCCTAATCCTAAGTTAGGAAGCTTAAACTCTTTTCTAAAACTAAGATGGTTTGCAAACTCCAATTCAAGTAAAAAAATGTTTTCAAATCTTAATCTTTCCAAGTCAAGTCCAAGTTCTTTTTTCAAATTCAATCTTTTCAAATCAAAGCCAATTCAAAGTCCAATTTCAAATTTTGTATTCGAAGTTCAAATTAAACTCTTATTGAATCAAACCTTTTCAAATCAAACTTTTCAAAATATCAAAGTATCTATTTTCAATAGAACTCTTGTCTGAATTACGACTGACCTGATTCCCAAAAAGAGATACGTAGGCAACCCTTATGGGTGCGGTCACAATCTTTTTTCAAACTTCCAATTCCATAACCTTTTTTAAATTTTCAATTCCATAATCTATTTCAAGTTTCTGTTTCTAATTCTAAAATCCATTTTCAAAACTCCAATTTCATAATCAATTTCCAATTTCTAAAACCTTCTTTCAAACTTCAAATCTTCTTTTTAAATCTATTTTCAAAATCAAATCTTTCTTTTCAAAATTTATTGTCAAAGTCAAATCTTTTTCTTGCAATTGTATATCATGCATCATAAAACTCTTTTCAAAGTGGATAGTATTGGACATTAAATAATCAAATATTCTAAATGAGTGAACCATGTGTGAATAGACATGTAGGTACTAAATGGGCGGGGTAGGGTGATGGCTTAGTGCGTCTTTTCTACACGTAACCAATCTCCGAACCTAGAATCATTATTTTCAAAGACCAAAACAGAGTTATTTTTCAAAAAAGGCTTAAATCTTTTCAATGGTTGCCAAACAACCGCTTTTCTTAAAATCCTTTCTTAAGGAAGTTTTCAAAACCTTTTCAAAAACCCTAAGTTTAATTTTTGGATTGCACTTAGTTTTAGATGACCTAACTCACTTTAATCAAGTTAGGTGGTGACTCCAAATCTTTTCCAAAAGCCCTTATTCAAAATCAATTTCTAATTCAAACCTAGTCACACTCATCCTTCTAGGAGGATGAGTTCTAACGAGAGAATACCGTGTTTTTTTCCACTTGTGCATATATTTCTCGAGTGCAAAAAATCGGGGCGTGACAATTGGGAAACTAATAAAGAAAGCGACTGGGAAGAGGAGCTCCCGCAGTGCCCAATCTATCTCTACAATCCAAATGAAGTGCACGACCCTTTTGAATGGCCATTCGAAGAGTCCGTACCCGTAGAGGAGATCCCTGTAAAAAAACATGACCACTGACAGTTGGGGAGATGTATTCTTGCACCCTAAGTATGCCGCGACCGAACTCAACCTATTAGAGAACCTTTGGCCCATGACTGAATTTGATTGTGAAGACATGGGCTAGGGCCTTGAGGATCTAAAAGTACCAGTAGAACCATTTGAGTTAGAAGGAGGCGAGCTAGCCAACCTATTTATTGGAGAAACTGAAGAGACAATGGAGGAAAATAAGAAAGTCGACGTGGCTGATAATTGCTCCATCATTATCAACTCACCAAGAGCCCTAAAAGAAACACCCGTCTACCTTACCTGGTCAAGTGATCTAAGTGACAGATGGAGCATTGAAGACGTAGACATCATCCCAAAACCCTATTAGGAGGGTTCTCCTAAAGGCATATAAGAGAGGGGTGTTCTCATCCACTATCTTTCTATCCCTTTTACTTTCTGTCTTTAAATTTATGTCTACATTTTCATCTCAATAAAAACCTTATGCTTTTTTTTTTTTAAAGTAATAAAGAGATTTTTTTTCATTCAAAGGCTGTTATCTCATACTCTTATGAATGGTGAATGCTTTTAAAAAGGGGGTATGCTCTATTTTGTGGAGAACCTGACTTGAAGGGTGTGATAACATGAGTTAACCACTCACCAAATGGTCAAATTTTATAACAGAGGGAATGTGAGAGTGAGTGAGGAAACCACCCAAAAAACAACACTTACATGACACCAAAGCTAAGCGATAAGTAGCCAAACTATCAAAAGGAAGATGAGCCATCTATAAAATCCCCCTGAAAGAAAAAAATATGTATATTCCCCTTGCTCAACCCATTAGTGTCATACAAAAAGAAAAAGATTTCTTGTCAACCCTGATTCGAAACTATCCCCCCCACATTAGGGCAAATAAATAGCAGAAAACCCAGCAAAGAATGTCATTTCTCCTTCACTCGAAACATTAAGTCAAAGCAATATAAAGGCTCTAGGGATCGAGCAATCTGGTTTAAAATGAAGAGAGACCCTCATTTCATTTCCCATACAGTTAAAAAGCAACCTTTGTCAGACCCATTAAGCCGGTTACGTTTCTTCCCAAGGAAGCCCCAACCTAGTGATCACCACCCACAATGGATCAGAATAAAGCACTAAGAGAAAATATATCCAAGTACAAGGGATTGTAGAAGTAACTTAGCCAAGGCAAGAGAGGGATACTAAGGGACAAAACCTCGCTAGAAGACCTACTCAGGATAGTGCAGATCTAAACCCAACTAGAAACAAAATCAAATTTGAGCCCGTATATCCCACTTGATTTTCAAAACCCCATAACTTAGCCAACATTATAGTCCTAAAGCAAAACCTCCTCAGATTGAAAGACTAGCTGCCTATCGCTCTACCAAAGTTGTTGTAAGTCATTGCCTAAGCCCCCTTGAGGATTGAGAGTTTAAGCCAAATAATCACAGGCACTGACCCAAGTAAGAAGTCGGAGGCAACCAAAAGGATGAGAAATGTGTGAAATGCTATCATCATCCAATCAAGGTAAGGTCCAGTCAGAGAGAGACCAAACCCCTGAAAAAGAAAGAGTTGCCATTCCAAGGACGTGAAGATTGACAGCACCCCAAGCATGTTTGTTTTTAACCTGTCTATTATGTTATGTGTTAACTAGTGCATCCCTAACATATCTTGCAATTTATCAAAATTTCGGCATGAGCTTTGCATACAGAGGGCGTAGCTCCTTATGGAAACAGAAGTCACTAAGGTAATTCAATATCATATCCAAATATGTAATAGGCATACATCATCAATAACATGATAATCCTAACATTTATCCCTGTTCATGCATCTATACATATATCTGGCTGTCTAAATCATAAGCATCCATCGTATTTGAAAATTACAAATAAGCTTCCTACTAAAAAACCAAAATCTAATTTATATTTAGGACATAGTGCAAAAGAAAAGCTAGGCCCACGACAAAGGGCACCCATCAAGGATTAAAATTAGTGTCTAGATCGTAATCTCCAAATCCCAGCTTAGGAGGAGGCGGTGGCTGACTACTGGAAGCATCGACATCCTACAAAGAGGAAGAACTTGAATTAACAAAGTAGATAAATAACTAAATAAAGCAAAAATAAAAAAAAAAAGACAATATACCTCGCCACCTTTTAATTGAGCCAACCGTGTTGTCAAAGTGGCTACTTTGGCCTGATACTGGTCTCTCTCCATTTAGAACTGAGCCCTTTCTGTCTGGTACCAGTCCCTCTGATTCCTCATAGCAGCAAACTCAGCCTGGGGAATAAATCTCTAAGCTCGATGTCACAAATCCACCACCTCTTGGCCCTCAGCTAACCTCCAACCACCACCTGGAACTGGGTAAAGGCACCTATAGATCAAGCATTGAAATGGGTGGTGTAATTGGTCTCTGGTGGAAGCAAAAAAGCAGCACTCGGCTGATGCTCCCCATACAGAATAAGAACCCCCTCAGCCAAAGCCCTAAACATGTACTCCGGAGGATCCCCAGTCTACCGGAACTCCTCATGAAACTGGCGCCAATGCCGATCTCCCAGATAGGACTCCTAGTACTCATCATTAAGAAAGAAAATCCTCGACAAAGACATCGAGACCAGGTCATAATAGACCGATCCAACAAAGGGATGCCAAGTCACGTCGTTCACCTTTATCAGCTTTAGATTCATCCGTATCAACACAAAGTCAGTAATCTCATACCATTGGGCCACTTGATCATATGCCCATCTAAAAGCCCGTGGATAAAGGTAAGCCTCTGCTACCTCTTGACGATGAACTGGCAGATACTCATAGCTCCACCAAACTAGAAAAGGCTAAAAACTAGTCACATTATCCCAGCGAGAAGAAGTCTGAACTCGTATGGGTCAGAGGAAACAACCAAAAGAAAAAGTCCCCTAGTCTAGCTTTGAAAAAAATCCCAAGTCGTCTACCAAGCTCGCCAACTAAAAGGAACAATCGACTTGTTGTTATTGCAAAAACAACTAAACATAATGTACAACACCAGTCGTCATCTCATAATATCTCATCGCTCAAGTGGTTGCTCCACAGAGAAGGTACGCTCATCCTTACTAAGTCATGATATAGGAAAAGTAAAGCGCTCGGGAGACGACAAGTCCAACAAAGCACAGACATTGGCCCTACTAACTTGCTGCAAAGTAACTTGACAGCCAACAAAAGAAAGCCCAATAATGATAGCCCAGTTTAATGGAGTCGGACCCCGCTTAAAGCCCACGAAATGAAAGGTCCCTGTCTCCCTGAACCACCTCTCTATCAAGGCTAAAACTAGCTGAAGGTTCAGGTGATTCATCTACAATCCCATGAAAGCCCCAAACCTGATCTCTACAAGAAAAGCATGGTAGGATGGAGCAGCTTGCTGCATGGTGCTAAACACCTGGTGAATAGCCCCTCTAAATGATGAATGAACCCTGCGAGGGGGCAAATGCTGTCGTGAATAAACACTAGGGTGATGAGCTAGGCCTCCCAATGGGGAATATCTGGCACCCCCAAATCCCCTAAATCTGCGTTTGTTTGCCTCCTCCTAGTAGAAGCTCTCCCACAACTAGTTGCAGGGTCTCCAAGGCCAGGTGCATCATCCTCTACATCCATCTACCCCTCAAAAAGAAGCTCTATTGGGGAAAAATGATCGATCGAGGGCATACTCCCACTCCCACTCCAACTCCAAAACTTCAAGGGTTTTCAAAGTGCTTACAAGATCATTCAAATATACTTCAAATATTTTCATATTTTTCTAAATATATAACATGGACAATTAAATTGGTTTTTCAATTTTTCCTCTTTTTCAAGTATTTTTTTCTATTTTTGAAAAAGAAAATTTCAAAAATTTTTTAGAAAATCACAAAACTTCCCAGGGTTGTTCAAAACATTTTTTTAAGATGCACGGTGCAAAAATTTGGCAAGAAAATGCAAAACCCTATTTTCTACTAAGAAACTCTTGTGAGTAAACATGTAAAACTATCCAAACTCAGTCAAACACGCATCAAAATGTAAAAACAATACCACCAGAGTGTTTAAAACACATCAAACCATAAATTTTGACTATTCACATGACTCAAACATAGTTCTACACATCAAGATCAACACAAAACAAAAAAAACTCACTTCTTGGAGTTCTTCGGCAAAATCTTCTTCTCCGGCGACAATTTCGGCAACGGTAATCACTTTTGGCGACTCTCTGGCGTCCCCCAAACTCACTCCTTCAATGCCTAAGGGTTCCTCCTTGCAAAAACTTCAAGAAAAACTCTCAAACCCAAAAATCTTTACAAACTTGTAAGCCTCGAATCAAAGGCTGTCTAGTTTTAAACCTCAGGCATGACGCCAAGGCAATCTTAAGCTTGAGTGGCGCCACACGTCAATTCTGGGTAGTTTTGCCTTTTTGCCCATCAAAATCTAATTTTTAAATGCCCCCTTGGGCCAATCTGCAATTTTTAAGCACCAGCCTTCAAAACTTTCTAACTTCAAACCTTTCGATTGCCTCGCGGTCAACATGAGACCCTTACTTATATCATGTTTTGCTTTTAACAAGCAAAAATAAAAAAAGAGGAGCAGTTGTAAGCACCCCATTTTCGCCCGCTCAGCAATCTCTAGCTCAACCGGATTCATATTCAAACTTCATATACACACTCAAGCCCAAATCGGCTTTGCAAACTAAATCTAGTTACAACCGCTTCGCAGGCTCGGCAGGCCCAATAAGGGCAAAATGACCAAAATGCCTTTGGGCAATTGGTCGGTCCAATTTCAGTTGGCACATTTTCTTAAAAACGGTAAGTTTATATTTCAACCTCAATTCAAGTTCTAATTCCAAACCATACTAGTCAAACGCAATTTGGCATCTTTTGAGAAAGTTAATCCCTTATACGGTAAGTCCATCTAGCACAACACGTTTATCAAGAAAGCACAAAACCCCTCGAAACGATAAGTCCTTCACACCCATCGATCGAGACTAGAACCCAAGTCCCCGAGATGGTAGTGCGGTTCACTTTTGAGGCTTGCTAGCCTGCCAACGTAGAATGTCTGCTATTTCGCATGTCAATCAAGAAAGTATCTAAGGCCTCGAGGCGATAAAATCATCCAGCAACTTCTCGAGATCAAGCAATCTTCGGAATGAACGCACACCGTTAGAGTGACGAAAATATTCACAAACATTGCAACCATTAAGTGACGGAAACACTCGCAAACAGGTTAACATCGAGAATGCCAATAACCCCATATGTCATAGGATCGAGCACACCTTTTAGCCTTGGCACGTTTACCGGAGGATGGGATAACTCTGGAAATTAACTGCTCACACACCGTTAGAGTGACCAAAACACTTAAAACCCAAATCAACACTAGTGCCTGCTAGCTCATTCCGGAGAAAAATGACCAAAAACAGACCACCAGTACCTTTTCGGACCATTCCGAGTTCATTTTGGTAAGCCCGATGTAAAATGACTATTTTTTCCCTAGTGGGCCGTTTGCCTTTTCCAACCACACCGGCTTTGGATATTAAACCAACAATCCCTCAGAGTACTTTTAATAGCGTTTTCAATCTTCGAGTCTTCTCACAGTCAACCCCAAATCGATCTCGGTGTTCCCTAAATCAAATGATCGTTTTGTCCTTGGTGGGCCAGTCACCCTTTTTAACTACTCTGGCTTTGGTTATCAAGTTAGTTATCTCCGGGGCACTCTTTTAGGGGTTCTTGTCCATTCTCGGCCAAGTCTTGCTACTTGGAATCTTCCGGATCATTTTTGAACTTTTCGAAGTCACTCTTAGTGATGCCAGACCAAAAATTGCATGATAGTCACTAGGACAGGGCTCCAAATCTTTTTCCTGGCGTTCCAAGAGTCAAGATATGTTTCTTGTCAACCTTATTAACCTTCCTAATGGGTTGGCGCCAATAGTAATGGCACCAAGCCAAAAATAGGCCTAATGCCACTACGACAGGTGACAGAGCCAAATTTTGGCTGCTTATAATACAGGCCACCCCCTGCGCATTCCAAATCTGAAAAATCACTCCAGAAACTCCGCCTCTCTGAAAAAAGACTTCAAGTTTTCCTAAAAAAACCCTAATTCTCTTAAGGCTCTCTCAAGTTCTAGCCTTCGACACTTAAACACTAGTCTATACACTTCAAACCTAAGGCTCCAAGCTCCATTGAAGGCAACTTCCAGCCCATTCAAAGCTCTTAAAGGTCTCTTAAGTTCAAGTAAGTCCTCCATTAAAGTATTCAACCTAATAAGAAGACAAGGTAGGGTTGTATTTACTTTTATATAATCCCCTTCTCTCTCTTCTCCCTCCTAGTCCACTTGGGCTATTATTTATTTTAATCCTTATCTTTTATCCCCTCTTCTTGCATGCTTGAAATAAGGGACTTCCCGGTTCATGCTTAGAAAGGCCTTGGAGGAGGTTACCGTGTCGGGAACTTTCTTTAAGTTCAACCTAAGATGGTGTGGGTCCGCTCCCTTAATTGTATGGTGAAACCAAACCTTATATGTTCACGTCCCTATTGCATTGTGGTTGTTGTGTTCATACATTGCATTCAATATCGCATTCAAAAGTTTTTTTTTTCAAACTTGCATAAAAAAAAGATTGTTTTCAAACTCGTTTTCAAACCCACAACCCTAAGATCATTCTAACCATTCCATGATTAGGGTTGTTTTAGGAAAATGTTACATTCAATGAGACCATCAAAGTCCATTTTAGGGTTTCAAAACCTAGTTGTTTTCAAAATCACCACCCTAGAATGGTTGTAGTCTTATCATGATTAGAATCATTTTAGGAAAGTGAAATATTTAAGAGACTTTCAAAATTCTATATTCAAACTTGTCTAAAATAGTTTTGCAAATCCACTTCCTAAAAATTTTTTTCAAAGATTTACTTTTCAAAAACTTTGAGTCTTAAAGTCTAAGTCAAAACTCTAGAGTCCATGTTTAGGAAACCCTATGTTTCTCACATAAAATCATGACTTTTTATTTGTATTAAATAATAGATTTCAAAAATAATTTTCTACATGAAATCATAGATCTCCTAGTTCAAAAGTTACATAAAATGATAGATTTCAAAAATTAAAGCTTTCCAATTTTAAGTCAAATCAAATCTTATTAAAATAGAATAACAAATCAAATATCCTATTTATGGAAATCCAATTTTCTGTTTTAGGAGATAGAAATCAAATCTTTCCTAAATTCAAAACCTTCCCTTTGCAAACTTTCCTTTTTCAATTGAAATCCAATTTTTTCAATTCAAATGCATTGCATAAACCCTAAGTCATAAGATTACTTAAATTCCAAGTTATCTCAAACCTAGGTCAAATCTTTTCACACTCAATTTTTCAAATTCAATTCTTCTTAAATCAAATCTTCCCAAATTCTAACTTTCCAAACTTCAAATTCAAATATTTTCCTAGATCTAATCTTTCCAAAATCAAGTTTTTTCTAAAATAGAACTTTCCTAAAATAGAATCTTTCCTAATTTGGAGCTTTCTTAATTCGAAACTTTCCTGAAATCAAACTTTTTAAAATCCAACTTTTCAAATGCATGTTTAAACCATAGGTTATCTAAGTCCTAAGATACTGAAGCCTTAGTTGAACCCTAACCCTGAGTTAGGAAACTTTAACTTTTTTCTAAGTCTTAAGTCTAAATTAAGATGATTTCAAAGTTCAATTCAAACTTTTCAAAATAAGTCCAAGTTCTACTTCAAAGTTCGGTTTCAAATCAAAGTTCAATTTCAAATCTTCAAATCAAAGTTCAAACAATAACCTTTTCAAGTCAAACTTTTCAAAAGCCCCAAAGTGTCTTTTCAAATCAAACATGATCCCAGAGTGTCTATTTTCAATCGAACCCCGAGTCCGAATTACGACTGACTTGATTTTCAACAAATGAATATGTAAGCAAGCCTCATGGGTGCGGTCATAACCTTTTCAAAATTTCAATTTCCTTTTTCAAAATCTCTTTCCAAATTCTTTTTTTATTCTTTTCTTCCACTTGCACATCGTGAATCATATCATCTCTAAAGTGATGGCACAAGCCTTTTTCTATAATTCTTAAAATGGATATGATTGGACATTTAATAATCAGAGATTCAAAATGAGTGAACTTAGATTGAAAAGACATGTAGATACTGTAAGGGCAGGATAGGGTGATAGCCTAATGCATATTCTTTATATGTAACCAACCCTCGGACCATAGATTTTTGTTTCAAAGACCAAAATAGAGTTATTTTCAAAAAATAGTTTAAATCTTTCCAAAGTTGGCCAAACAATCTATTTTCTTAAAAACCCTCTCAAGAGGAAGTTTTTTGAATTTTTCAAAAATTCTAAAGTTTGATATTTGGATTGTGTTTAGTTTTAGGTAACCTTACTCACCTTAACAAAGTTAGATGGTGACTCTAAACTTTTTTCCAAAAGCCCTAAATCAAATTAATTTCTAATTCAAACCTAGTCGCACTCTTCTTTCTAGGAGGATGAGTTTTAATGAAAGAGTATTTTGTGTTTCCCACGCTCGAGTGTGAAAAATCATGGCGCGACACACAGTGCCAGTCTCTGGCCTCCTAGATGTCTTAAGTTGCTTTGCCGCCTTTTTAAACATCAACTCTTTCAGGTTCATCTTATCCTTGGAGTCAGAGTATGAAGACGAAGGAATGGCCTGCTTTAGCTTTTTCCCAATCTTCGCCATAACTCGGCGATCAAGCATAGAGTATGAAGTGGAAGTAGAGGCCGAGACTAAGGAATTCGACCACCTAGAAGAGATATCCTGGACTGGATGACTTTCGCTGTCAAAAATATTGACAAGATCGTTGGCAGAGACTGGAGGCAACTCGAAGGATGCCCGACTCGGAAAGGCAACCTTTGAGGTCATTGGCACCTCCAACTGTCGACACTTCAACAAGGAGATCGGTAATTATCACTTAACCATTAAGATGCACACGATCATTCATGATCCTCACAGGAATTTTCTCAAAATCACCAGTTGCACCCTCATCTGCTAAACTGGCAAGCACTCTCATAGGAATTCCTGAAGCAGCTGTGAAAGATGAAACTTGAAGTGGGTAATTGAGTAGAATATGGGGAGCCCTTACAATGTCACAGAGCCAACTTTCTCCCTGGTAGTTTAAAACCTTGTGCAAATCTTTGAGATTGACTCCCCAAGTAATCTTTTTTGTACTTTTCTTACCGGACTCTGAAAAAGCCAAACCGAAGCTAGTTAGAGTTGTATAAGTTAATACGTACTAAGGGAGAAAAGTTGGTGCCAAACCTAATTCTCTGGGCATTTTACGGCACCTTATCGACAGCATCTGGTCAGCAGGAAGGTTGCTAGATTCCCAGGGACCAGAAACCCAAACCCTGACATCATTGACACCCTTACTTGAAGATGGGAGGCATTTCACTACCTCCTTACTCTTATCAAACACTCTAAGGTAAACTTTCCAGCTATCACCCTTGATTTTGCACATAGTGTAGTAGTAATCTAGCTCTGAAATCCCTAGGTTAACACCCACGATTCGGTTAAGCTCTAGCATCCCCATGACAATCCTATAAACATTCGGGTATGCTTGGGACGGTGACACATTATGGCGATGTAGGCATTTTATTAAGAAAGTGTGCAAAGGAAACCTAACGCTGCTCTCTACAATAGCGATTACAGGGAAGGGCATCCCTTTCTCAGTCTTTTCCATTCTATGGTCATTAGGGGTAACTAACTCTAGATCAACTGGGTCGGTGATCATGTATCTAGTCTTAAAGGTACCGAACTATCCACAAGTTTCTTGAGACGAGCTGCCATCAAGGGACGACCACTCAAAGAGAAGGGCAAAAAAATAAAAAAAGAAGAAGGTAGGGTTGGAGGAACTTGCAGTAGTAGGGGCAAGATTGCTCTCTCTCAACTGAAATCCCAAGCCAAGCAAGAACGATGAGGATGGGCAAGGAGTTGCCCGTTTATAGCAGACATTGCCGCTGGTTTAGAGGTCGAGAAATGTCAACAATCATGTCGCCTAGCTCAATCGTCACCTTGGCAATCAAATTCCTAGCAACCCTTTAGTTACAAGGCCAATATAAGGTTGCCACGTGGTGTATGAATCCTCAAACAATGGGAGATCAAGGGACAAGTCATAAGTGCAAAGCTCAGCCTATGTCCCCAAATCAATCCAAATGAGGCACAAGGGCTAAGGGCAATTGTAGGCCCAATGAGGGCTAAGCCCAAAACAAAGGATGACTAGCCCAGGAAGGACGGCCCAAGACTATCGATCAAGTAGCTCAGGCCTATGCTGACCCTGGGCCAGGTCCCAAGAGGAGTGATCCAAGAATTATAGTCCAAGTACCATAAAGACTAATGGGTTTAGCAGACACAAGTCCCATTCCTAAATGGATTAAGACACTAAAAGATAAGTCCAATATATAGTAAATCGTCCCAAAAGGGGTGATTCTTAGGAGGAGATTGATTACAATTCTCAAAGGAAATATGGCATTCCGAAAACTATAAATACTCCATACACGAAAGAAGCAAGATACGTTCACTTGTGTTCTAATTGAGAATACTTCATTTAATTCATTGTGATTAAGTTCACTAACTTAATCATCAGAGTGTCTTCGATCCAAAAGGGGGTCGACACATTCTCATTGTCTCATTCTCTTGTAAATAGTTCTTGCTCGTCAATTTGGTTCACATATTAAATTGGACCTTCCTAAAAATCCTACTTACAATTGTAAACTAGAAAAAATATTTTTTGGGTGGCAAAGCATGTGATTAGAAGAACTCATAAGGTTTTTCTAACAATATACTATCCCCTCTCTACCTAATATATTTCATGATAATTCTATAATATATATGATAGGCTTCTTAATGCAGGACATCATATTACCATTCTATAAGCGAAATACTGTGGCTTGTGCATTGCATGAATTGACATGTTCATTAAATGTTTTTCCTATAATAAAGTAGGGAATATAAAATAATATTTTGCAGTTTCCTTATAACTGAGCATTTTAACTTATTTTAAATTCTTAAGAACCCAAATTGAAAAAACTTTTAACTTGTGGCAGGGTAAAAGATTGTTTCAAAAAAAAAAACTCTACCAAAAACGTGTCCAGTATTCTACATTTTATGTGGTTGTCTTTTACATGCCACAATACTACGACATAATTAAAAAGAAATCTCTCAATTCTCTCTCCGTTCCTATTTTTTTCTTTTCTTTTTCTAATGCTAATTTGTTTTCAAACTAGAATTTGGAAGAAAAATAATATTTTTGAGGCCAAAAAAAATAAAAATATACGACTAATGTTTTGCAAAATATATTATTCAGTTATACCAGTCACTTTCAAATGTACCACTAAAATATTGGAATGCATTATTAATTTCTATAACAGCAATACATTTTAGAAATAAAAAGTTTGAATACTTAATTAATATATAATGCACACATAATATAATCCAGTATTAACTCTTGACAAGTTCGTTTGGGAGAGCCAACTTCATTTTTCTTGTAACTTTTCATTATTGAATCTCATTTTCAACAAACACAAGGATAGACATCCAATTGTCAAGTCTTTCCTTGACGTAACATTAATTCTCTCATAAATTTTTTAGTGTCGGCATAGACTCTATTAGTAATTATTGACTAATTTGACTGCTCATTGCAAACAGCCTTTGACCTGTAAGTTACCCAAGCCTTCCCGGAATTGCGTTTCAGTCTGTGAACTTGAGAACTAATTAATTCACAAATTCAAAAGGTCAAATACTTGAATTCAAGAAGTCAAAATTTTAAATTTTAATTTAGACTAATAATTAGTTGTCAAGTATACTATTATGATATTATAACATATAGTAATGCATCTTTTACTGAAATTTTGTATAAATTTTTTTGTAATTAAACAAACTAATTACTACTGTTTCTTTTATCTCTTTTAATTACTATAAATTAATTTATTTTTTTAATGTATACAAAATTATATAAATTTTTTAATCTCGAGATATTTTTACAAAAAAACTGCTAAGCACAGCCACCAAATGCAACTGGATACTTCACACACCAATAGACGCGACTGGGCGACTCACCATCCAGCCACGCCTGTTGGACCAACAGTCATCGCTGTCCTTAAAAATTTTCCTTTTGCAAATGACTCATTTGACTTATGAGTCCTGTATCTCCCTGATGGAACCAGTCCTCCCCAAATACACAACCTCGATCACATCACCTTTACCCTTTAATTTTCCAATTACTAAAAAAAAGACTTTTGGCCTTTCAAATATAGCATTTAGTGCAAAGCACTTCCAGATGAATCTGCCAAATCGCCCATAACGCAGTAGTGCCTTCTTTTTCATCTTCTCACTCCTGTGAGTGGCCACCCTCTCAAATTCCAACATCGACAACGACAATAACGTCAGCCATTTCAACCCGTGACTCCAAAACTGTTTCTCCGAATCAAAAGCATTTCCTGATCCAGACACATCCCTACCCTCCAAAATCTTCCCACTAATTAATCACCCATAACCGCATATATGCGTGTATATATACACGCATACACGAATCAAAATGCAGCAGAGAAAACTCATAAAACCATACTTGACATCGAAGTTCCTCCTCGTTTCAATGGCATCTCTCTGCTTTCTCGCTCTAATCTCTCTCCTCCTCCTCTTCTCTCTCTCCTCCGCAAATCATCACCACCGTAAACCGCCCCCTCCCAAGCCCTCTCTGGCCTCGATCCCACCTGAGATCTACCAAGCATGCAAGGCCACACGATACCCAGATACGTGCCAGTCCTCCCTGGTTCAGTCCAATCACGTCCCTCCGAACCCAAACCCGACCCAAATCATCCAATCCGCGATGTGGGTCTCTTCCCAGAACCTCGAAACCGCCCAGTCCATGGCCCAGGCCATCCTGGACACGTCTGCTGGCAATCCCAACCGCTCCACCGCAGCGAAGAACTGTCTGGAGGTGCTTCACAACTCCGAGTACCGCATCCAATCGACGGCCGACGCTCTGCCTCGTGGCAGGACCAAGGACGCCCGGGCTTGGATGAGCGCGGCTCTAGAGTACCAGTACGATTGTTGGTCAGGATTGAAGTACGTCAACGATAGTCGACAGA
The DNA here is from genome assembly GCA_033060915.1 of Euryodendron excelsum. Lineage (NCBI taxonomy): Eukaryota > Viridiplantae > Streptophyta > Magnoliopsida > Ericales > Pentaphylacaceae > Euryodendron > Euryodendron excelsum. Next base: position 40,413,572 of record CM065383.1, read on the forward strand.
TAAACAACACGATGGCCTTTTTAGATTCGTTGATCGGTTTGACCAGTAACGCGCTTAGCATGATCATGTCGTACGATATCTTCGGAAATGAAACCGGGTCGTGGAGGCCACCCATGACCGAGCGGGCCGGGTTCTGGGAGGCCTCTGGTGTGTCCGGGTTGGGGTACAAGGGCGGGTTGCCATCGGGTCTAACGGCGGATGTGACGGTGTGTAAGGCCGGTGGTGGTGAGAGGTGCAACTACGGGACGGTGCAGGCGGCGGTGGACGCGGCACCGGATAACTTGTTAGGCCGACGGTTTGTGATACGGATAAAGGAAGGGGTGTATGTGGAGACCGTCAGGGTTCCGTTTGTGAAAAAGAATTTGGTATTTTTGGGGGATGGCATGGGCAAAACCGTCATTACGGGGTCGTTGAATGTCGGGCAGCCTGGGATTTCCACATACAACACAGCTACGGTTGGTAAGTGGACAATCCATTGTTGCCTAAAATTTTGTTCTGAGTTTTACCTTTGGCATTTATTAGAAGTTTTATACAAGATAATTACTTATATTTCTATGCATATAGTTTTAACAAATAACATCAAATCGTAACATTTACATTTTAAACTAAGATAATTACTTATATTTTATGCATATAGTTTTAACAGATAGTAATTCATTAATGTGCATTGCTTTGGCAAACAGGTGTTATTGTGGTAATATATCAAAGCATCTTGTTAACTTTTGACTGTACACTATTTCTTGATAAGTAACTTCTGACTTTTGATTGTACACAATAATTTTGGACATTCAAAACTGGAAATCTGCTTATTATTATTATTTGAGGACTTGGATAAATTATTGTTTAAAGCTATTTGACCTAATAAAGATGTCATTATTATTGTGTTTTGTTTACATATTGTGATTCCCTCTCAAATTGGGGTGTTTTTAAAAAAAGCACAAGTTTTGAGCAAAAATAAATGCAATGACAATGATGCATCTTTCTCTACTACCCTTTTGAAAGTTGTTGTTCTTACTATATTACTAATAGAGTACTTTGAATTTTTTTACAGAATGTCCATATAGAATGAGGTGGCTATATGTGGTTATTTCATTTCAAACCAGGACACACACCCTTTTGACACACAATTTTAAAAATACCATTGCCATCTTGTTATGGGGTTTTTCTGTATAAAAATTCTGTAAAGAGTAGAACTTTCCTAAATAATAATAATTTACTTCATAGCAAGGGACAATATAAGTATGCATGTTTATTAAGAAACAAAACTAAAAAGTCTGATATCCAATTTGGGATGGAGTAATGACAAATTTTGAGTTATTTATGTTAGTCTTCAGCAAGATTTGCCTGTCAGATCGGAATAATTCACTTTGAGTTATGCGTGGCCAAGTTACTGGGACCATGTTAGAAAAGGAAAGGTAGAAGAACCCACATGAATACAGCCTCATTCCATATGTTTGTAGGTGTTAGGCATATCATTTTCCATCTAGGAGAGTTGTCCCTCTCTTGTTTAAAATGCATTGAAAATACTGAAGAGAGTTTCATAGTCTTTTTTTGGTACAGAAAATAAAATTAAAAAAAAGAAAACTCTGAAGAGAGTTTCATAGTTGACACTTCCAGAAATCAGATTAGCTTTACAGACGGATTTGATACAAACATCAGAGGCCCATTCGTAATGGCTAAGTTTTGACAATAGCAGCACAGCTCATGCGGGTAGGACTCACACGTCAAATTCCTCTTTACTGGTGTTGATTAGTGGTAATGAATGGTTGCAGCTGTCACTGCCTTTTGTGTAAGTTTTTCTCACCCACAATGGCTAAGTTTTTCTTTTAGTTCATTTTCTCTTCTTGCTCTTACCCTTAATAAGCACTCCCTTTCAAATGTCAACACATGCTGAGATATGAATAACAGGAATGTTGAAAAAGTCAGGCCCACTGACAATTGGTGTGTATCTATTGCATTTATTGCGATCTATGCTTTAGGAATTTTTTTACCTTGAATAATTTGATTTGAAACTGCCTTTGTCATCTTTTAATTTCTACCAATTCTTTTGTCCATCACTGCTGCTGCAAAATTTCGTATACTTTAGAGGAATTTTGGCCATTATTGAAAGTCAAGAGTAATTTTAAAACTGTCCTTGGCTTAAGGTGCCTTTGTGGTCAATGGGTCTGCCACCCATATGAATTAAAAAAGAAAAAAAAAAATAGTGAAAGTAGGCAAAACACAGTTTAGTTCAAGCTGTTTTCCTGGAGTTGATTTAATTTTTGGTTCATCCTGGCACAGGTGTTCTTGGTGATGGATTTATGGCCAGTGATCTAACTTTCCAGAACACGGCAGGTCCAGATGCTCACCAAGCAGTAGCCTTCCGATCAGATAGTGATCTCTCTCACATTGAGAACTGTGAATTCATTGGCAACCAAGACACTTTATATGCTCACTCGCTGCGCCAATTCTATAAATCCTGTCATATCCAAGGCAATGTGGACTTCATTTTCGGAAACTCTGCATCAATCTTCCAAGATTGCCTCATTCTAGTTCGGCCCCGGCAAGTCAAACCAGAAAAGGGTGAGAACAATGCCATGACAGCACAGGGCAGAACAGACCCTGCCCAATCAACAGGATTTGTCTTCCAAAACTGTGTGGTGAATGGTACCGATGACTACATGGCCTTATACTATAAAAACCCTAAGGTACACAAAAATTTCCTGGGGAGGCCATGGAAGGAGTATTCAAGGACAGTTTTCATAGAATGTAACTTGGAGGCCCTTATTACACCACAGGGGTGGATGCCTTGGAGCGGTGATTTTGCATTGAAGACGCTTTACTACGGGGAGTTTAAGAATTCTGGGCCAGGAGGTAATTTGCCGGGGAGAGTATCCTGGAGTAGCCAGATTCCGGCAGACCATGTTTCTTCATATTCGGTGCAGAATTTCATTCAAGGTGATGAATGGATTCCAACATCTTCTTGATTATTAGTAGTAGTGACTATAATAATATGCTCTGCTCATTTTTAGTTATGAATGTGAAGGATCCGTAGATAAATGTATCTGTATATACTAACAAGAATCCACTTAATGCAGTCTCAAAAAACATTTTCACATGAAATAGCATTCAAGCAACAAATCAAGATAGGAAAAGCACTATAGCTAGAACTGTTTTGGCTGTTTTCATGGCCATTTTAGTGCAGCTCAAAAACACATTTTGTAAATGGCGATTTCATGAGGAAGATTGCATGCCCAACACCCCATGTTGGTGATCATGAATGGCCTCAAGAGGTCACATTCATTGAAACAAGCAAACCATAAAATTCAGAATGGCTGAAAAGGTAACTTCATCACATGGAGTGTCTCCATGCTTGGGAGACTGACGGTTAACTTGACCAATAACATTTCTCTCTCTCGACGTGATTCTCTCGGGTTTCAACTGCATAGTCCTCACCTTCCACATGAGGCTAGGCAAGTATGGGTCCAAAGAAAATATATAGAAGAGCAGAGACCTATATCTATCTATTGCTGTCACATGGTGCAGAAGAGTTGATGTATTTGGTGTTGGTGATGTTGACGCATGCAGGGCCTTCTATGTTCACATGTGAACCTTAATGGTGGCTTTATCTCTGATTGTATGCAGGACCAGAAACCGTCCGAAACTAGTTATTGTTTTTTGTTGTTTTTTCTTCTTCTTTTTATTTTATTTTTAAAACTAGATTTAATTGCATGTGAGAGAAAAGTAATGTCATATTCTTAAGGTAATGCCGTTTGAAATGAGAACCGCAACTGCACACTTCGCGGGATTCAAGATTTTTGTTTCAGTTGAGTCAAAATTTACATAAAATTGTAGCATAGAATTTTTGCTCAGTGGGGTGAAACTTAGAATTGAATACGAAATTGTTTCCTAATTGATAATATTTTTAAAGATTTCAAAAAGGAGAGTGCCACCTCTGTTGTATATAAAATAAAAAAAATAGACCCTCACCGAAATTAAGATAACTTATAACGTCAAAAGACAGCTCTATAATTGCCACATGACCGCACAACTTTAATATTCAGATTGAATGTTGAAATTGTTCCACTTATTTTGCCTAAGTAATAAAGGATTTGAAAATTAGTTGGGACAAACGTGGGTGTCTATAGATTCAGTGGAGCAAATGTAGGTGTTAAAAGTCTAGTGAGGGTAGTACATTACATTTGCAATCTAGAATCAGTATATACAAATAAATAAATTCAACAAATTGTGAAAGTTGCCTAGTTCTTTAGGGACAGTTGCCCCCACTCACCTCTTACTACATCCACTGAATAAAGAAAATTTTGTTCCACATCTTATCTACATCTGGTGGATGTAAAATTTCTGGTGGGAGCTAATCTGGTATATATAATCCTAGGAAAAGGTTAAGGGTATACACAGCTGTCAATCAAGTGCCACCTGATTGATGCCACGTCAGCCCTTAGCAGCTCTCTATAATCTTAACCAATTTGCTGATGACATGCATCTTAAGACTTATGCCAAACCATCAAGTCAGCTATTGTCCAGGAGAAAGGGGAATAGGTCAGGCCGTACACTTTCTTTTCACAAAAATGTATAGAAAGGCCTTCAGGCCAACCCACTATTGAAGCCCATATATAGTGGATTTGCAACTATTTTGTATAACATGCACGCAATGAACATCCACTTCCATTGTATTGCTCCTTGTATATCCTGAAATGTTCAGCTGCACTTGTGTAATTTATTGTATTTGTTTATTTGCTTGGTTGTTTTGTAAACATATATAGTGACCTAAAACTGACGAGTGGCTGAAGTGTTTCAATATTCACCCATCCAACTTCAACTTTTCATGTTTTTGGAGCGTCAAATCACTTTTGTTCTATCTTTAACAAGTATGATGGGTCCCTTTGTTGGGTGAGTTCTGTGGTAGATTTGGTGGACATGTTTGGACTTACCTAGCAGGGGGACTCACTGTATTTGTGTGAGAATAATTATTCTTGAACCTTTGTAACATTTTGTTTGAAGTAGGGATGACAATAAGGTGTGTCCAGGACGGATTAGGCTAAATCCTATTTCACCTCTAATAGGAAAACTCTATTCCATATCTCATCCCAAACCATTAATGAGTTGAACCTCGCATCTTGTCCCTGTCCCATTTAATTGAATTGGATTCGGGTCAAAAATTCGTATAAAATCCCAAAATAAAATTACTAAGAGTCCTATAAACATAAACATAATATAAAAGTCAAAAAGCAAGAGGCTAAATCCCTAAAAGCAAGAAATAGTATCAAAATCTTGACATTTACTTATATAAACTAAGAATATTTTGTATTATTATAGTACAATCGGGTATTTAGAGTATTTCATAATGTAATCGGCGCTGGTACTACCATGCCCCTAATCTATTTATTGATACAATGATATCCCAAACCCGTACTACAAGGGGCATGGAGAAGCGGGTTTTGGGTTTTCTGTATCAAATTTCCATCCCTAATAAGAAGTGATTATTGAGGACTTTGCAACTTCTTTGTATTATTTAAAAATTAACAACTGAGCAACTGTTAATGTAGCAGCTCCATGTAAGAAGAATACAATAAATTGCCTAGGGTTTTGATGGTATGGAGCTACAATTTTCTCACCAATGGACAAAATTTCTGCTTCTAATGGCTCCATGAAACAGTCACCAATCTCTCTATATATAATACTAGCAACAACCCGTGCTATGCATGGGATTTGTATAATCTAAATGGATGATAATTAATTAAAATTATATATATTTTTTGAAAAAATTACTGAAATCTTAATAATATGTGAGATTTTCTTCTTCCCAATAGCATGGTGAATATTTGGTTTTGCTAACCAATGTAATCAGTAACTGGTGCTGTGGAGGGATTAATATATTCTGAAATTTGTAGCTAATTAAAATTTTACTCTTTGTTTAATTTTTAAAAATATATTTAAAAACTAATAATTCATGGGATTTCTGTTTGACATTAGCATAGGGAATAAGTTACTTACTATCCCGTGTTAGAAGTAACTTAATGTCCATGATCTGTATATTCTAAAATATATAATTAGTTAAAATTGTACCTTTTTTTATAAATAACTAGAAAGCTTAATAATGCATGACATTTTATTTTTTCTCGATGAATATTTTATTTATCGTGATATGCACATGATTGTATATTCTATATATAATAACACGTGCAAACAGTAACAGGTTCATATGCTTTATGTGTAGTTAACAAAAAATACGTAATTTTTATTTTTAGAAACACATGCTATTCATGGGATATGTATATTTTAAAATGTGTAGCTAATTCAAATTGTACTTTTTTTTATTTTTTAAAAATATTCTAAAAGCTTGATAATACATATGATTTTTTTGTTTAATAGCATAGTGAATATTTTGTTCAGTATGACGTGGTTGTAGTTATCGTGGTATGCGTAGGATCTGTATATTCTAAAATGTTTAGTTAGTTAAAATTGCACCCTATTTTTTTTAAAAAAAATATATTGAAAGCCTAATAATGCACGAATTTTCATTTTTTTTCCAATAGAGTAGTAAATGTTTTATTTGGAAACACGGGTTCTGTATATTCTCAAATGTGTAGCTAGTTGAAATTGTACCTTTTAATTTTTTTTTTAAATATTGAAAGCATAATAATACATTAATTTTTATTTGGAAACACGGGTTCTGTATATTCAAGAATGTGTAGATAGTTTAAATTACACTTTTTTCAGTTTTTTAAATTTATACTGAAAGATTAATAATAATGCATAGAATTTATTTAGTTAGCATAGTAAATATTTTATTTAATATTCCGTACTAGTAGAACCATGTGCTATGAACAGGATTTGTGCCTTATAAAAGGTACAGTTAACCAGAATTATATTATTTCTTTATCTTAAAAAAACATTCCGAAAGTTTTATAATGAATGATTGTAAATGTGTAGATTTTTCACATCATTAGTCAAATAAATTTTAAATGCATAAACCAAACCAATATATATATATATATATAAGTGTTGACCTGTGCGATGCACGGATGTATAAAACTAAATAAAAATAAAATTTTATATTATTTTGTAAATAAATTTCATTTTGCATGAAGGTAGATTTAAAAAAGTTCAAATGTTCAACATGTTTGGTAGTGGTATAGGTGATTATATAGTTTGTTTGATTTAAAAATTTTGAAAATTAAAATTTGGGCCAAGATAAGAACTGCTGAATTTTTATAGATAATAAGAAGTGGAGGCACACATATGTGACTACAACCGCTAACTCTATTATTTTCATTAAGATACCTCCCTTCACAGATTTTTTTTGAGGAGTAAAACCTCTCATGTTAATTGAATTTTACATTTTTAACTTTTTAAGTTGTTAAAAGATAAACGATGTCAAATTCATAAGCTAAAATAGAGATATTTTTTAAAACCAACAGTTGTTACAGGTTTTTAGCAGGCAAATTTCACTAAACTGAGGTGTTGCCTTTATAATAGTATAAATAGATAGATATGAATAATAAGAATATATAATATTAGACAAATATTAAAATCACATTATTTTTGGAGATAAAACCATAGATAATCTTTTGCTAAATAAGATGAATATCATATTTCAAGTCACTTTTAAAGTCAAGATAAGGGTTTATTTTTATTTGCCATTGAGATAAGATGTTGACTATCAATAAGTTACTTTATTTTTTAACGTTATAGATGTGAAACGTATGATTTTAAAATTTTGAATTCTTTAATAGGATACAATCTATTTGATTAGAAATTTTGAATTATCAATTAAGTATGCAATCTATCATGTTAGAGATTTAAAATTTTTGTATTGTTTAAGAGGATATAATCTATTCGATTGGAAATCTTTGAAAATTTGAATTATCAATTAAGTAAAACAGTTATCATGTTAGAAATTTTTAAATTTTGTATTGTTTAAGAGGATACAATGCAATTGGAAATTATAAAAAAATTAGATTATTTATTAAGTACACAGTCTATCACGGAGATGAACAAATATTCAATAGATAGGTAAAATAGCAATTACTACTACTTATATTTAAAATTACTTTGAAAGTAAAAATCATAATGGAGATAATACCACAAAAAGTTTCACTTTTAATGACAAATTTAATTATGTTAATATTTTGAACATCAATCATCCAGATTGCTTGATACAAAAATTGGACCTTCATTATCTGGAATAATTGTATGATTTAATATCACAGTACTGTTTAATCTTTGGACGTATCCAAAGCTACCATAGCATCAAACCTATTCATCGCATCAATCCTATTAATAGAGTTTATGTTACGCTCTAATTTGTGGGTGTTTTTTAGTTGATTAAAGATATTTTAGGATAACCAATCAATGGAAGAATAATGAGATTAAGTGAAATTTTTTAAAAAAAGGATAAAGGGGATAATTAGAATTAGAGAGATTTTAGGTATCTAAGAGTAATTTTAGGAGTTAGCTTATGATGGAAAGCAACGTAGGTTAGAAGGATACAAGAGATATTTTGAATTAGAGATATTTTAGGAGTGGAATTTGATGGAAACGTAATTTAGGGCTAATCGAGAATTTTTTAGGACTTTTTATTAATTTTAAAATTACAAAATAATTAAAACTCTTAGGCGTAATATAATAGGAAGATGAGAATGAAATTTTAGTTCTTTCAATTTTTTCAATCTAAATGCAAATTGTTTTATATGTGCACATATGATCAGGCTCAAGCTAGTCATCGTGTCTTGTATAATACAAAAATACATAATAACTCTTCTGTCAATGACGACGGTGATGGCATTAGGTGATTGCAATGACAATGGTGATGGAGTGAGATGATATCTCGTGCTATAGTGATGGAGGAAGAAGTGCAGCAACAATGACCATAAGAGAGTGCAGCAGCAATGGTTCAATCTATACATTTTGATGGTGATTCAAAGACTGTTATAAATAAGAAAATAGAATTAAGAATGAAAAGTAACAGTGACTGGACAAAATCATACAGAATTTAGAGAATAAATAAAAAAATTATAAATAAGAAAACAGTCATATATGAGTCAAAAAACAAAAATTAGGAAAGTTAAAAGAATTCTCACTTTGCTTTGAATTTGAAAACTAACAGTGAGAGATAGATAAGTATAATTATATAAAACAACCAAATCTACAATATTAAGAATGAAATGGGAAAAAAAAATACAAAATACCTCAAATCACAAAAACCCTACTTCTATAACATTCTTATTAAAAAAGCAAAACAAAGCTTACCCTAAAAAAATGGTGACCGTGCCAATCAATGGTTAATTTTTTAACAAAGTTTCTCAGATTGTAGGATTTGAGAACTTGTTAGTGTTAATTTAAAGAGAAAAGGATGGAAAGCAGTGAGAGAGAGATTTTAGGAATATGAAGTTTTTTTAAACAATGAGAGAGATTTTGCTGGGATCTTGATTTTTAAAAAGGTAGATTATGTTTCTTTGAATTTTTGGAGAGATTTTAGGAGTGAATTTTGGTGGGATTTTAATTATCTAACCAATCAATGATTAATTATTTTTTAAAATGTCTCTCTCTTTTTTTTTTTTTTTTTTTGTTTAGGAGAGGGAGAGGAGTCGATAGAAGTAGGAGCGGGAAAGGTTTGCCACGTGGCCTCCTAGTATTTCAGGTTTTTTGAGATATTAAGATCGGATTTTTGGAGGCTTTGGGAGCTTCCACTATATTTGTATATATAATAAGATATATAATTATAATAATTTATGTGAATTCATATAAAAAATTAAGCAAACCAAATATATAGGGCATAATTCTTTCTAAGTCTCATTATATCCATTTGTAACAATCAAAACATTAAGCATATAAGAGAGATAAATAGAAACATTTCAACTTTCAAGAGTCTTGATCCTATCTGTCTGATGTCCAACGATTCCAACCTATCGAATTCAAAATATGTTGTTGTCTCTCCTCCTCAGGGTTTGCCCTCTCTGGCCAGTCTAGATTTTCCCTTTTTACGTTTCATCACTGAGTTAGTCTACAGTCTTGGCATATATCAGTGGGTCTTTATTCTTTCTTCCATTAGACTGTCTTGACGCCTTCTATTGTTTCAGGGAGTGAGGAAGCCTTTTCTTGTCTCAGTTTTCATAGGGAAGTTTGGGTTTGTGTTCTGAGAGCCTATTTTCTCAGAAAACTTTAGCCAATTTTTCTATTCTGTACCCCTAGGAAATCCTTTCATGGAAATTCAAGGTGGAAGCAAGGAGACAGAAATTTCTCTTTCTTTGGAGGAGAGTGTAGTAGAATCTCATCCCAATGCGAATCGACTATTGGTAGGGAAGATTGATGTAACTAGAATTTTGAGGAAGCAAGGGGTCATAAATATTATAAATACTGCTTGGAGAACCAAAGATGGTTTCAGTATCTCAACGTGGGGTAATAATTTATATGAGTTTGCTTTTCATTCTGAGGAGGATTTGAAGAAGATAGTAACACAGGCCTTTTGGTCGACTATGGGGAATCTATTGGTGTTAAGGAAATGCGTAATCTCCAAATCAGTTGATGATTTAGATTTTTCATTCAACCCTTTTTGGGTTCAGATACACAGTTTACCTTTAAGCTATATGACACCATTGAACGGATAGACGATAGGAGCGACTACCGTGCACACTTTTATTTTTGGATGGTTTGGGAACAGAACACGGTAAGATTTCAAAATTCATGAGGATTAGAGTTTGGATGGACATTACCCAACCCCTGGTTAAGGGTTTCAAGCTCTAATGTAACCAGTAAGAAGATCTATGGATTCCTTTCAAATATGAAAGGTTAGCTGATTTCTGTTACAAATGTGGTCGATATGGACATAACCTAGATGATTGTAAAGCTGGGATCACATGGGGCCGCCGTATCCATATGGCCCTTTCCTAAGGGTAGAGCAATCGAACTTCTGGATGAACAGGAAAAGTTCAGAGAAAACGAAGGTAGTACCTTTGCTTCGAGTCTGACTAACATAGGCATTTTTATGTAATCTCTGACAGTGCGTAACGATCACCCTCTACCAACTAAAGACATGGAAGCTACAATGTTGAACCTGTCAGACTCTTCAGGACAGGTGGCAAGTGATCCGAAAGATAGGCAATTGGGGTCAGACATTGAGAACATGCGTTGAACGGAGATGCCGATGGTACACAACTGTTGCAGCAGGACTAATCCAGCAATGAATTGTTCACATGTTTTGGAGGCGGCGAAAGAGTAGGACAACCTAGAACATGAAATTCAGAAAGTAGTGGAGAATAATTTGGGAACCCTATCTACAAAGATATGTATTAATTCGAATATACTTATGGATTAGAACTTAGGGTGTTTTGTACAGGAACCACCAGAGAGCCCAAGTAGAGATTTTCCATCTAATGGGCCTAGATCTCCTCAATTTTTTGCAAACCCAATAACTAGGACTACCTTTGAGTTAAATGAAGGGAGTCAGCAAATAGCTTAGGAGGAGATGGATCTGGATTGATAGTGACCAAGCACAATCCATTTTCACTAGAGCTTCAGACTTATTAAGGAGAGGTGAGTCTAGCCCAAGTTTTTGACTCTCTGCTCTCTCTTAAAAGAAAAGCCCAAGTGTCCCTTGATAATTACATTCGCAACAATAAAATTCAAAAATTGGTTGACATTAGTAAAGCACACAAAGGAAAAAAGGTTGAGGAAGGTAACAGGAGGGAGGTGGGACATTGCATTTGTAATGGAGTTTCTTTAAAAAGGGAAATAAGAGTTATACCAATAAGGAAAAGAACAAATCCAAGAATCAAAAGGGGCAATCAAAGGAATGTGGTTGTAACTGAGAAATGGATCATTATACACATTTAGATGGCAACGATGAAAATTTCCAACTTATTTGGCAATATGATGGAAGAACCCATAAAGGAGATGGAATTTGTTCCGAGCACATTTCCATATGAGTCAAAAGGGGATTCATTTGACTGGGCGGTGGTGGTTATCCTTAATCAGCCACACGCCTTATGTTAATGCTATCTTGGAACTGTCAAGGAGTTGGGCGACCACCTTGACAGTCTGATCTTTGCGAGAGACCATAAGACCTCATCGCCTCTCCATTATCTTTTTTATGGAGACAAAAAATAAATCATGTACATCGGAAGGTATTTAGAGATCTATGAAGTTTGAGTATAGCCACTACGTTGAACTAATAAGGCTATCTGGAGGCCTTGTGTTGTGGTGGACTAAAGATATATCTATTTAGGTGATTGAATCTGGCTAGAATATTATCCATGCTTATTGTTCTTCTTTTGTGATGCTTATTACTTGGGCTTGTTCATGTGTCTATGGATGTCCTGCTACTAAAGGGAAAAGAATGGTTTGGAATCAACTTAGAAATATTGCTGCTTCTGAATCACTTCCATGGGTCTATATAAGGGACTTCAACGATGTGGCCAATACTAGGGAAAAGAAGGTGGAAAGGCTCCCAAAGCTTTCAGAGTCACAAGCTTTAATTGTATGCTATATGATTATGCTTCAATAGATTTGGAATTCAAAGGCCAAAATTTTACATGGACACAAAAGAATACAGGAAAGATCAAAGCTAGAGAACAGCTGGATAGAGCTTGTGCTACTGCAAGCTGGATAAATTCATTCCTCCAAACTTTGGTGTTCCACGAGCTTGCCATTGGTTCAGACCACTGCCCTATCATCTTGAAGATAGACGATAACCTCAGCAGAGTTAATCGGCCTTTCAAATTTGAGTCCATGTGGATATCAAAAAATGATTGTAGTGAAGTTATTAAACGCCTAGATGAAGGAGGAGGTGGGGTTTGACAAGTTTGAATTGAGGAAGAAGCTACAATTTTGTCAAAGCAGATTGAAACAATGGCATAGGGAAAACTTTGGCTTAGTTAAAACCCAAATTACTGACTTAAAGGAGCAAATTAATTTGCTACAAATCTCTACAAACTCTGATTCAACAATAGTAGAGGAGACTTCAATGGTTAGTGCTTTGGATAACTTTGGGAGAATGAGGAAATGTACTAGCATCAACAATCAAGACTGAATTATCTTAAATTTGGGGACAGGAATACTAACTTCTTTCACTTAACAATAACCTAGCAGAGGTAAAGGAATCATATAGTTAAACTCAAGGACAATAGAGGGGGTTGGATCTCAGAGCCAGCAAACATTGCTAAGCATATAACTAATCATTTTAAAGTGATTTATAAAGGAGGTAGGCTGAGAGATTTTTCAAGAGTTCTAACTTTGTTTGATCAGAAGGTGACTCAGGAAATGAATGAGGCTATGTGTAGTCCAGTATCAAATTTGGAGATCGAAGAAGCTATTTTTCAAATGGGTCCTTTAGAGGCTCCAAGTTCGAATGGTTTTCCTGGGCTTTTTTACCAGCAATATTGGAATGAAGTGGGGGTGAGTCTATGCAATGCAGTTAAATCTTTTTTCACTAGAGGGTTTTTGTTGAGAGAGTTGAATCATACCCAATCTAGTCCTTATACCAACGACTAAGCACCCAGAAATAGTTATCCAATTCAGACCCATTAGTCTTTGCAATTTTTGTTACAAGGTGATATGAAAGATTTTGTCCAATAGACTTAAACCTTTCATGCAATCTATTATTTCCCAAGAGTAAGCTATTTTTGTCCAAGGGAGGCAAATTGAAGACAACATTATAGTGGCCCATGAAGCTTTCCATTTTCTTAAGCATAAGAATATAAGGCCTAATGCTGCAATGGCCGTAAAGTTAGATCTAAACAAGGCATATGATGGAGTTTGTTGGGATCTCTTGTAAGCTATAATGCGAAAGATGGGCTTTGTTGATCAATGGGTAGATTGGATTATGCAATGTGTTACCAAGGTTAGATATTTTGTTGTAGTTAATGGTGAAAATATTGGTGACATCCTCCCTCATAATGGTTTGCGACAAAGTGACCCTATATCTCTATTTTTGTTTCTCTTGGTCTTAGAAGCTTTATCATCCATTCTAGCTAAAGCTATGTCTTTAAAGCTGATCTCATGCATTCAAATTAAGAGAAGATGCCCAGCTCTGTCACACTTATTGTTTGCTGATGACTTTCCCATTTTTCTGAAGGCAAATATTAATGAATGCTACAATTTTATAGGCCTTTTGGAATCTTTCTACAGTGCTTCAGGGCAAAGTGTTAATTTTAAACAAATCTAAGGTTTTCTTTTCTCCTAACACAGCCCGAAGGTGAGATCATTTGTTTTGCAAGCTCTAGAGATGAAGGCCATGGATCCCAAAGCTAAGTACTTGGATTTACCAGCCCTTTGTGGTAGGTTAAAGAAAGAGGCAATGGATTTCCTAAGAGATAAGCTATGCAATAAACTTCAAGGATGGAAATAGAAGTACTTATCCCAAGTTGGTAGGGAAGTTCTCATTAAATCTATGGTGCAAGCTATCCCAGCTTCTACAATGTTGTGCTTCAAAGTCCCTCAATCTCTTTGCAAACGCTTTAACTCCTTAATTGCCCGTTTCTGGTAGAGAAAAGATGAAAAGGGGAGGAAAATCCATTGGCATAATTGGGATCCCCTTGTAGCTCAAAAAAGGATGGGATGTATAGGTTTTAGAGACCTATCTTACTTCAATATAGCTTTAGTGGCTAAACCATTTTGAAGATTATTCTCTAATCCAAACCAGTTGTGAGCAAGAATTCTCAAAGGCATTTATTTTCCAAAGTGCTCTCCGATAGAAGCTAAAAAAAGTGTTTCTCCCTCTTGGTTATGGTCTAGTTTGATAGAAGGAAGAGCTTTGTTGCAACAAGGTCTGCGATGGAATATCTCGTCAGGTTCTAATGTTAAAGTTTGGGATGATGGGTGGGTACCTCCTCTTAACAAGTATAAAATCAGAGCTTTTAAGCCTCTCGATTGCCAAGTGGATAAGGTGAAAGACCTTATCAACCCAACTTCTTATAGCTGGAATGAAGGCTTAGTATAGAGCTTACTTTCAGAGGAGGAGGCCAATGCAATTCTCAGTATTCCTTTTTGTCTTTCTAGTTAGAATGATTCTCTGGTTTGGCATCCGAACTCTTCAAGGGTTTACTCTGTTAAGTCAGGATATCCTTGTAAGCACCCCATTTTTGCCCGCTCAGCAATCTCCGACCCGACCGGATTCGGTTTCCAACATCACAACACATGCAGGCTCAAGATGAGCCTTTCAATCTCCAATCCATTCAATTGGTCGCTTCTCGGGTCCATAAGGATTCGCTGAAGCCTTAAGCACCATTATTCCAGGCAGTTTTCCGGACCAGGGGGTCCCGGAAACCAACGCCATCCAGGTAGCTTCCCGAGATCGGGCGATCTCAGGGACCAACACCTCATCAAATTCCAGACGGTTCACTTCTGGTGCCTGCTAGCCCGCCAATGTAGAATGTCCGTCATTCAGTAGTTCTCCAGGACCAGGCGTTCTCGGAGACCAACACCACACTTCCAAGTAGCTTTCTGGGACCAGGCGTTCTCAGGAACCAACACCACCCTTCCAGGTAGCTCTCTAAGACCAGGCGTTCTTAGAGACCAACACCGCACAGGTAGTTTTTCGCGACCGGGCGGTCTCGGGAACCAACACCTAGGTCAACACCACCGCTTGCTAGCCCGACTCGGTGAAAAATGACCAAATCTGCCCCTTGGGCCTCCAGGCACGTTTTGGGAAAGTTTAAAATCCTTCAAAACGATAAGTCCATCATTCCACAATGTTGTCAAACCATCAGGTGTCCCCCGCATGCCATTTGGTCTAAATTCGGTCCTATTCCGGCTCACTTTGGTCAAAATGACCATTTTACCCCTGAACGACTCAGCACGGCACGAACCTTACTGAACGGCAACAAACTCTCTCAAAACCATCCCTGAATAGCCCTACACACCTAACACAATATACCAGACCACTCTTGACCATTTCCAACCGACTCCGGTCAAAATGATCGCTTTGCCCCTGGAAGCCCAAAATGCCCCGAAACAGCACCAGCCTTGAGATTTCGAGTGAGGGTTTCACCACGCGCCCTTGTTTAACCCCAGGAACACCCTACAACACTAAACTCACACGACACGATAAAAGTTCCCTGGAGCGTCTCGCAGACACTCTGCTTAAATTGTCTTTTCCCCCGATTCCCTGGTTATAACACACCGTCAAAACAAGACTTCAAAAAAACACTTTCAAGTTCTCTTGATTCATGCCAAAACATTTTTCCAAAACTCCCTCAAGTTGATCCAAAAACATTTTCAAGAAACACTCCACCATTCAATTTCAAGTCAAAACTTCCAAGACCCCAAAGAGTCTTCAACTTCTAAAGACCCCAAAGTGTTTTAAACCCTTCCATAGACCTCAAAGTGTCTTAAACTTTTTCAAAGACCCCAAAGTATCTTCAAACCTTCCAAAGGCCCTAATGCGCCTATTTTCCATCGGGCTTTTGCCTAAACTACAAATGACCTGATTCTTGTCAAATGAGATACGTAGGCAACCTAAAATGGTGCGGTCATAACTTTTATTTCAACCCCAATCCCTTTTTCAAAAATTCCAATCAACTCAAAGTTTCTATTCCAAACTCTTTCAAAACCTCCATTATTTTCAAACTTCTTCCAAAACTTGCATCATGCATCATTCATCCAAAAAGTGATGACTAAATCCCTTTTTCAAAGTTCTAAAGTGGGTATTAAGTGGACAATGGTAACCGGTTATTCTAGTGAGTGAACCAAGGGTGATTAGACATGTAGGTACCGAAAGGGCGGGGTAGGGTGATGATCTTAGGATATCTTCCCTACACGTAATCAACCCTCGAACCTTAGATTTCTGTTTTCGAAAGACCAAAATGGAGTTATTTCAAAAAGGGCTTAAACGTTTCCAAAGGTTGCCAAATAACCTATTTTCTTAAAAACCCTTTCTTGAGGGAGTTTTCAAACAAAAAAAAAAAAAAAAAACCTTTTCAAAACTCTAAGTTTAATCTTCGGATTAAAACTTAGTTTTAGGTGCCCTAACTCACCTTTATCAAGTCAGGTGGCGACTCTTATTTTTCTAAAAGCCCTTAGACAAATCAATTTTCAAACCTAGTCGCACTTGTCCTTTTAGAAGGACGAGTTCTAGTGACAGAGTTCCGTGCTTTAGGGTCTCCGAACCGAAAGGACATTGGACACCCACAAAAACCGAGGCGCGACAGCTGGCGACTCCACTGAGGACACTTAGAGGGTTAGGCCATTAACACGTCTCTTCACCCTTCACTCACCCAGAATCTTCGGTTACTTTGTCCAAGTTTTATCCACTCATCAAATTTTTTCAAGTTTCCAAAACAAACCTTATTTTCCAAAACGATTTTCAAATAGGTGTCATCACTTGCATCTGTTGCTTACACTCATATTCTTGCATTAACCATCCATTTTATCTTGCATTGTGTTCTTTTGAAAGGTTACTAATTCTTTGCATTTTTCTTTTGTAGGTGGACCTTGGTTCACATTCTTATTTTGTTTCATGTCTTATTTGTTGCCATGTATGTGAATGAATGGATAGGATGTGATGTGTGTTGTTGGGTCCTTTCCTCTATTTTCGGAAATTCCACACCCACTTGGTGCGCTCACTTGCATTTGCATCTTATATGTATTACCCAGTTACTACCCTTCCAGATAGAAGGAGGAATAGTATATTGACTCTGGACGGATGCTGTGTCAGTTTCTTAGCCTATGGTCTCTTGATAGTTTCCCCGCTCGAACCACCAACCAAAGATGGAGTTCACCCTTTCGGGGGTGGACGCCGGAGGTTTGAAGGTTCGGGGACCGAGCTTTTTAAGAAGCATTAGTAAACCCCCAACCTCATGCTCATGTAGCACCCCGTGCATAGCCGAACTTCTGCCAGATTTAGGACACGCGCGTCAATTTCAAAAATAAAGGAGGAAAGGACGACCGCTTTATTTTTCCTTATATATTTTGTCTGATCCCTACCATTATGCCATCTAATTCTTGTTGCTTCTATGTACATACATCATAATTGTTCATGCATCGGAATTCACTTCAGGACAAGAGTTCTCAAAGTAACTCAAGTCAATGCATCTTCATGCATCCAATCAACCCTTAGAGAAAGGCCCAAAGACCTTCTCGCTCCATTCAAGCCAACCTAAAACCCCTAAGGGTACCACGAGACCCTAAGGATTCAGGGCACGCATCAAATTCATCTCATAAAGAGGGGCCCTAATCCCTCTTCGCTCATGGAGATAAGGTTGCCAAGAAGACAAGAGAGCAATTCAAATCAAGGGCTCCTACAGACAAAGCAGATCTAGAGACTCAAGAGTTAGTTTAGGATCCTGTAATGAAAATGTAGAAATAGGTAGAAGTCCCAAGGAAAATGTTCCCCCTCCCCGTTTCTATGTATTTTTGAGAAAATTCTATGTACCAAAAACAATTCATCTTAATAAAATCATCCTTATTGTCAAATGAATGAATGAATCTACGAATGGATGAATGAACAGGGGCAGGTATGGTATTTGCATGCAGGGGCAATCCCTTATCTCTAGACACGAGCCAAAGCATCATGCTTAGTTCCCCTTAAAAAATAAGGGCATCCTTAGGACACGCAATGCATAAAACCTTTCCAAATCAAGAACCTAACTTGCAATCTTTTTGCTTTGTTTTTCTTTATTTTCTTTTCCTTCCCCTATCTTATCAAAAAACTAGCCATAGCTTTGGTGAGACTGCTTGCATTGTAGGTCACCATTGCTCCAAAGAAGGGAAAAAGAGGAACGCGAGTGACCCCCGTCCTTCGAACGCCAGTCCGTACCCGACAAAGAACCACACAGATGTCGAGCAAAGGCAATACTCCCGATTAACAAAACTGTTCAGTGACACGTGAAGAAGTGAATGAAATGAAAGCAAAAATAGACGAAATGTTCAAACTCATGCAACTAATGACTTTCAAAGGGCCTGTCATGAATCCATCGGCATCCACGTCTTATTCTAAGGAAACTGAAGCAATCCCACCAAGGGTCGTCCTGCGAATTGACGGTACAACGAAGAGCAAGGAGATCCCTAAAGTGGTATAACTCGAGGAAGGAGAGGAGGACAACCCTGAAACCATCTTGCTGACTACCACTTCAAAGAAGGAAGGCCCAGACCCTCTCGATCTCAAGATACAAGGCTTGGAGGAATCCTTGCGCAGTCTCCAAGGTCATAACAACTTTGGCGGGATGGCTTATGACGAACTCTGCTTCTTCCCAGACCACCCGAGGCCACCCAAATTCAAAATGCCCGACTTTCAGAAGTATGACGGGAGTGGGGACCCCGTAGCACACTTGAGGTTGTATGCTGGGGCGTTAAGCGGACATGGGAACGACCCCAAGCTTCTGATGAAATTGTTTCAACACAGCCTAATTGGGCCTGCTTTGCAATGGTTTGCTCGCTTGGACTTGAGGAAGATAACAACCTGGAATGAGTTAGTCATAACTTTCCAATCTCAATATCGGCACAACAGTGACTTGACCGTAGACAGATGTGCCTTGATGATGACGACTCGAGGCGAAAAGGAAAGCTTCAAAAGCTATGCTTTGAGATGGAGGGGGCGGCTACACAAGTTAACCCTCCACTGCTAGAGAAGGAATACGTACAGTTGTTCGTAAACACCTTCCAAGGGCTGTACTATGAGCGCCTGTGCTTAAGTGTCGAAAAGAGCTTCTCTGAATTGATAATGCAAGGGGAAATGATTGAAAGTGGGCTGAAAACTGGTGGAATCACTGACCCCTATGCCAAGACAAGTGAGGGATTTGCTATCGCGGCCAAGAAGGTAGCAACCACTCGAGGCACGGGCAAGAAAGAGGGAGAGGTATCTGCTATCCTACCTACACAGCAACAACCATATTACCCCCAATACCAAGCTCGACCTTCACCGCCTGCCGCCATCATCAATATCCCCGTTACTGCTACCCAAGTACCCCTAACTAGACCTGTTGCAACCCAACCATACTTCAACCCCAACAAGAACAACAATCGACGGAACCGAGAGTTCACATGTTTGGCATGCACCCAGACAGAGGCCTATCATGAGCTCCTCAAAGCCAATCATATAAACCCCATTCCCCCGCGGCTATTGCCAAGCCCACTATCGCCAACTTTCAACCCTGCCCTTACCTGTGAGTACCATTTTGGGGGACAGGGGCATGACACAGAATCCTGTTTCTCCTTAAAGCACAAGATTCAAGACCTCATTGATAACAAGGTCATCAACACCCAAGAAACAAAGACAGTCCCCGCGCCCAATGTCACGGCATATCCCTTACCTGACCATGCTGTCAACATCGTCACCGAGGATGAGGCGGATCCTGATGGCATTATAACCGCAGAGTACTTCGAGGGTGAGTCAGACACTGAAAGTGATTGGGAGGAAGAACTGCCGCCATGCCCCATCTATCTTTACAATGTAAGCGGAGAGCAGGACCTTTTCGACTGGCCCATGGATGAACCTGTTGCAAACATTCCTAACGATACTGCACCTATTGACGGTTGGGGAGAGGAATTCCTACACCCTAAATATGCTGAAGCCGAGGCTCGCCCAAACGAGGAGCTCTTCGATTACGAGGACATGGGTTGGGGCATCTGTGAGCCAAAACTGCCGAACCCACCCTTCGACTTCAACGAAGGTGATCTGGATAGCCTGTTTAAAGAAATGGATAGAGAGGAAGCCAAAAAAGAGGAAGCCAAGGAAAAGTCGTCGCAAGCCTCTGATGAAGATCTGGTCATGAAATCCCAAGAAGACAAACAAGAGAAAACTGCTCAAATAAAGGAAAGTCAGCAGAAGTCCCGAGAAAGGACACACAACCCTACTGACCACACTAAAGAAGAAGAAGAAAAAGGAGGAAGCCCCGGTCACACTATGGTTGTTGATCTCTGCCACCCCGCAGTTGACGCATCAATTCGCCCAGCACAACCAAGTGAGGAAGCCGGCCAATGGAGCATGGAGGAGGCAGGCGTGGTCCCAAAACCCACCTAAAGAAGTAATTACTAAAGGGATGTTTTTCTACCAAACTTTGTCTTTACTTTCCTGTTCCGTTAACTCTACTTTCATCTTTTGCTAATCAAGAGCTCACCATGTAAACAAAACTTTTGAAATGAAAGAAGTCGAAATTTGCATTTATCATCTTTAGTACTTGTTCTTTCTCAGAATTTTCCTTTCTTGTTGATATGCCCTAACTTGAAAGGAGGGATGGTATGTACGTCCTCGCCTGTGGGGACCGTTTCTGATCCAAAAGAAAGATAGCAAAAGGGAGAAAAGAGAGTGGGTCACAAAAGAGGTGGCTTCCGAAGAACGCCTTGGCAAAGCAGACAGCAGTTAGACCCTCAAAAGGAAGAGAAGCCCTCATTTCAAAATCCCTGGAATAATAAAAGTAATTCCTTTGGTCAGCCCACTCGAGCCACAAGCAATTTTCATTCAAACACCCTGACTAGGAACCACCCCCCACGTTGGGATAGGTGCAAGTAATAGAACAGTCAAGCTAACTCTTGTCTGTTTCAAAGGATAACGCCGAAACCTCTAGAACTGAACTGAACTTCACGGTCTAAGCAATCTTATCTGAAAGGAAGAGGGGCCATCAATTCTGCTACCATACAGTTAAAAGAGTACCCTTTGAAAAACCCCTTTTGAGCCAAATTGTATTTCTTCGAAAAACCCACCCTAGTGATCACTCCTTGTAATGGGCAAAAGAAAACTCGGAGGGAAAAGTGACAAAAAGTGGTATGGAGAGAAAGAAGGCCCCCTCCTACATTGAAAAAGAAGGGAAACAAGGCAATACTCCATAAACAAAAAAAAAAAAAAATGAATGAATGAATGAAAAATGAAATAAAGATTGATGTCTCTCGAGGGTCAATAGATTGTGCAAGCAATAATACTGGGGCAAAAACTAAAAGAAATGATAGGCCCTATACAAGCACAAATTCATGCAAAAAGAAAAGAAGAAGAAGAGAGGGAACGAAGGGAGATGGAGAAAGAAGCCCGCAGACAAAAAGAAAAAGACCTGAAAAAGGTGATCACTAGCCAACCCCAGAAATCACATCACGCTTTGAGCCATCAATACCCTTTCTTTCAAAAACCCACAACCTGGCCACGTTACAACCCCCAGAAAGTCCCCTCAGATCAAGGAAGATTGCTTAGTCTAAACAAGTTCAAGAGGGAATAGCGATACCCGAGAAAGAAAAAGGGACAAAGTGGCGGAAATTTACTTAAGGTGGTTCTGGTTATTATCGCCCTAAAAAGAAAAAAAAAGAAAAAAGACGGAAAAAATCATTTTGAGCTTGAATACCCCTTCATTCATCTCCCATTACCTAGCCTACATTACAGTCCAAAGTAAAGCCTTCTTGGATTGAGGATGAAAACTGCTCGCTTCTTTACTAAAGACTACTTCGACTATCACCTGAAGAATCTACCAGATCGAACATAAGACCCCTGAGAGAAAATCAGTTGAGTGACAGTTTCTCATATAAGAGAGAGGGGAGGTCGGGTCTGAAAATGAAAACCCTAAGGATGGGACAACTGCCATCTCACCATGACAGGAAAAGGGCGCAACAAGAAAGGGAATCTCCAAAGAAAGATCAAAGTGCCAAAATGACAATTTTCAGGGAACACCCAATCTACCTCTAGACGAGACTTCATATAGTCATATGCATGCTTGTGCACTCTGCCTGAGATATGCAATAATGCACCCACTCTTTCCATATCTACTTAAAAGTTTGCCATTTCTCATGTATACCATGATTTTTGTACCTTAGTGTTTGTATTCATATCTATCATATACCCACATAACATACATGACGAGGCAAGAAGAAAGAAATAATCATCATCATACAAAAAATAAAAAAATAATGTACATAAAATCATCATATAGTCATCATCCATGAGGGCTAACATACGGCCTGAAATACATAAAACTACACAGCCAAACTAACTGAACTACAACTGTGTCAACAGATAAAAAAGGATGCCTCAAGGAGCAGGGTCGTCATCTAAGTCAAAGTCGCCAATGTCCGGCACATACGGAGAGGGCTGGTTGGAAAAAGCTCCCACGTCAAAAGGACCCTGGTCAAAGAGAAAGGCACGAGAGGAAGGAAAGTTAACATCAAAACACAAGAGATGCATAAGGAACATGAAAATAATAAATCATAAATAACATACCCAGCGGGCCTCCATCAGAGATATGCGTGCAGTCAGAGCCTCCACCTCGGCCCGGTACTAATCTCGTGCCTGACAAGCTGCTAGGTACTCCTCCTCAGATATAAAGCCCTAGGCCCGATGCCAAAGCTCCACCACCTCATGGCCGGTCACCTGCCCTCCGACCACCAGATCCAGCTGGGTGAAAGCACTAATAGATCTCGCCCGGAAGTGAGCCTCATAATCCACGTCCGGCGGAAGTAAGAATCGCTCACCCAGGACCCCGACTATGTAAGGGATCACTACCCCAGCCCGATAAAGTCCAAACATATACTAGGGAGGATCCATGGCGGCGCGGAAAGTAGAATGGAACTTCCGCCAGTGACGCTCCCCGAGGTACGTCTACCACGACACGGGACCCCAAAAGGTGATCCACAACCTGGATAGGAGGATGGTATCCCTCATACCGGCATACTGGGTGGATCGGTGATAAGGTGTCCAAGTCACATCCCGAGGCCTCAGTAGCTCCAAGTTAGCCCAGAGGGCTACAAAATCTGTAAACAAGGATCGCTGGACTACCTGCTGCCGGGCCCACCTTGTGGCTCGCGGGAAGGCATTGCTAGACAGCACCTCTGGTTGACGAACTGGCAAATACTCATAGCTCCACCATATCAAAAACGGCCAAAAGCTCGTCAAGCTCCCCCAAGCCCCAGACGTCCTCACTCTCATCCCTCGTAGGAAGCAAGCAAAGGTGAAAGCACCCCAGTCAACATAATCCAGGGCATCCAGATCCGCCACCAGGCTCACCAAAGACAAAGGGACCGTCGACCTATTATTGTTGCAAAAGCAACTAAAGACGACGTACAGCACCAACCGGCGCCTCATAATAACCTGGTCATCCGGTGAAGGTTCGAAAGTAAAGGCTGTCTCGGCTGAGCATAAAAATGAAGCTGGAAAGCTCGAGCCCCCGAGCCCTAGCAACCCTAAGAGCAGACGGGCCTCCTCCAGAGACACGTCCCGTAGAGAAATCGGCACCCCTCCAAAAGATAGCCCAGTAATTATAGCCCAGTCAACAGGGGTAGGCCCCAACTCAAAACCCACCAAATGCACGGTCCCTGTCTCCCCAAACCACCACTCCAACAATCCCATAGCGATCTCGTGATCAAGCCTATCCGTCTGCAGTGTTATAAAAGCGCCAAAACCAATCCGATGCAAAAAGTCCTGATAGGACGGAGCTGACGCCTGCATAGCTCTTAAGGCCAAGATACTGGCCCCTCTAAAGGAACTATGTGTAGCCGATGGCATTTGACCATAGCGCGAATATAGGCTCGGATGGAACGCCAAGTCGCGCAGCGGGTAAATATCGGGAATGGCTAGCTGATCATCAGTAAATGAAGCATCTCTCTGCCTGTTCCGAACCAAAGCCATACCATATCCTGTCCGGGGATCCACGGGTGAGTTAGCCTCATCCTCAAATCTCTCGTCAGGAGCTGCGGAGGGCTGTCCCCTCACGGAACTCCCACTAGAAATTGTCATGCTCGAGGATCTCTGTGACCCGCTGTGACCGCTCCTGGGAGAACTGGCCCTACCACCGCCCCGCGTAGAAACATCCCTACTGCCTCCACGCACCATGTCACCCGGACCGCTAATCCGAGCTGAGCCGCTTCGACGGCTACCTCTAGCCGAGTTACCCCGACTACTGCCACCCTGCTCAAGCTTTATTCGCGGCGCCTTCCCGTGGCGCCTCCTGTCTGAACCATCGCCTCCAATCTCTGACATCCTGAAAAATGACAACATTCAGGAGGATCAGTCAATCACTAACATACGAAAAGTGCAAAGATAAATGCATCAATGTATATACATAAAAAAAAAATGAATGGTGAATGAATGAAAAAAAAGAAAGAAAAAAAAAAGGAAAAGAAAAGAAGAAAAAAAAAAAAAAAGAGAGAAAAGAAAAGAAGAAGAAAAGGAGAAAAAGAAAAAGAAAAAGTGAAAGGGCAAGGGCAAGGGCAAGGGCCCCATCAATTGTGAGCACCCCATTTTTGACCGCTCGGCAGTCTACACTCCGTCCAGACTTGTTTTCAAGTTATTTTGAGCATATTCCTATCGAATCCAATTCTCTAGTTCCAAATTCCATCTTTCCATTGCTTCGCGGGCCTGTCAGGCCCAAATAGAGGCAAAATGACCAAAATGCCCTTAGGGGCATTGTTTCTTTCCAATTCCCTTTCCAATCCCTCTCTCGAGACAGTTTATTCCTCAAGACGGTCCGAGTAGCGAAACTACTCACAAAACTGTTAGAGTAGCGAAAATACTCACAAAACCGTTAGAGTGGCGGAAACACTCACAATCCAGGCACATCTCCTCGGAGACGGTAAGACCCCTTTCCAATCCCTCTCTCGAGACAGTTTATTCCTCGAGACGGTCCGAGTAGCAAAACTACTCACAAAATCGTTAGAGTAGCGGAAGTACTCACAAAGCCGTTAGAGTAGCGGAAATACTCACAAATCATCAACCCCGTCCGAGTAGCGGAAATACTCATAAATCATCAACCCCATCCGAGTAGCGAAAATACTCACAAATCATCAACCCCGTCCGAGTAGCGAAAATACTCACACCGTTAGAGTGGTGGAAACACTCAAAACCTAGGTCAACACCAGTGTCTGTTAGCCCACTTCGGTGAAAAGTGACCAAACTACCCTTAGGACCTTTTCCGAGACTTTCCGGTGTCAAGATGACCATTTTGCCCCTAGGCATCCGAATGCCCCGGGAACCACACTGGCTCTGGGTATCAAACCGGTAACCCTCTGAGAATACTTTTTATAGTATTCTCGATCCTCCTTTTACCTTTTCGGATCATTCCGAGTCAGTTCCGGCCAACCCGGTACAAAATGACCGTTTTGCCCCTGGTGGGCCGGTCTCCTTCTTCGACCACACCGGCTCTGGGTATCAAACCGGTAATGTCCCGAGAATACTTTTTACAGTGTTCTCAACCTTCCTTTACCTTTTCGGATCATTCCGAGTTAGTTCCGGCCAACTCGGTGCAAAATGACCGTTTTGCCCCTAGAGGGCCGGTCTCCTTCTGCGACCACACCGGCTTTGGGTATCAAATCGGTAACTTCCTGAGATTACTTTTTATAATGTTCTCAACCTCCTCTTACCTTTCCGGATCTTTCTGAGTCAGTTCCGGCCAACCCGGTGCAAAATGACCGTTTTACCCCTGGTGGGTCGGTCTCCTTTTCCGACCACGCCGGCTCTGGATATCAAACCGGTAACCTCGGGGAACATTCTGAATAATGTTTCCAGACACAAGTCTTCTTCCGGGACAGTCCGAGTCTGTCCCGGCAGTTTTTCGGTCCGATTGACCGTTTTGCCCCTAAAGGCTCGGTCAACCTTTCCGACCCACCTTATCTTCATTTTTCAAGTCAAATACCTCCAAGACACTATTTTAAGTGTTCCTGCTCCTTTCTAGCCTTCCGGGTCATTCCCGGCTCCTCCAAATCATTCCCGGACTTTCCGGAGTCACTCATAGTGAAGCCAGGCTAAAGTTTACATGGTAGTCACTAGTACAGGCGCCCAAATCTAGTCAAAGATACGTTGCTTGCCGACCTTAAATCTTTCCTAATTGGCTGGCGCCACTACAAGCCAAAAAATGGCCTGGCGCCACTGCAACAGGCGCTAGGTTTGTCCAACTTCTATAAATACAGAGCCTCATTCAACGCGAAAAGGGGTCTGCAAACTTAACCTAAAAATCCTATATTTCGACATACAGAGCTCGAGCACTCCCTAAACCCTAGCCTCCTTAGGTTTTCCAAACCCTAGCCACTACACATAAACCCTAGCCTCCTATACACTCATACACTAGCCTTCAACCATCCTTTGAAGACTTGAAGAGCTGTCATCCAAAGCTTGAAGACAATCCTTGAAGGTTGAAGAAGAAGATCAAGACGAAGACTGAAGACCGAAGACAACGCGGCGCGCAAATTAAAGAAGATACAAGGTAGGCTTTCTCTTTAAATTTCCGCACTCCCCCCTCTCTTTTCTCTCTCCAACCCACTTGGGTTTTCTCTATTTTAATCTCCCATCTCTTTCCCCCCCTTTCTTTGCATGCTTGAAACAAGAGGACTCTCGGTCCATGTGTAAGATTAGACTGTTGGAGAGTCACCATGTCGGGGGCTTTCTTCTAGTCTAACCAGAGACCACGTGGGTCTGGCCCCCTTGATTATGTGGTGAAGCCTTAGCCTTGTATGTTCACAACCCCAAATTGCATTGTGCATATCATAGTCTTGCATCTTCCAAAAACTGTTTTCAAAGTTGTTTTTCAAATCGTTTTCAAACTTGTTTTCAAAATTGCATCAAAATCTCTTTTTCAAAAACTTGTTTTCAAAACCACAATTCTAGGGTGATTCTAGTCTTTCCATGGCTAGGGTTGCTTTAGGAAAGTGTTACATTAAAAGTGACCTTTTTGGTCTATATTTTCAAATCTTATTGTTTTCCAAAACCATTTTCTTAAAGTGGTTCTAGCCCTCTTATGGTTAGAGTCGCTTTAGGAAAGTGAGACGTTTTCATACTTTCCAAAAACTCTCTCTTCAAAAATCTCTTCCTAAAAATCTCTTTTTCAACATACTTTCCTAAAACTCTTCTCTCCAAAATTGTTTTCAAAAACTCCCCTCCAAAATCTATTTTTTAAAACCCCCTTTTTTTTCAACTCCTTTCCAAAAACTCTCTCTCCTAAAAATTCACTTTCTAAAAACACTCCCTAAAAATCTTTTCAAAAACTCTCTTTTCCAAAATCTCCCTTCTAGAAATTCCCCTCTAGGGTTTTCCTTCTAAAATCTACGTTTCTAAAAACACACTTTCCAAAAATCCTCTTCTTTAAAATCTCTTTTCAAAAACTCCCTCTTCAAACACACTTTCAAAAAACTCCTTCCTAGGATTCCCTTCTAGAAAACCTTCGTTTCTAAAAACACACTTTCTAAAAACTCTTTCCTTAGAGCCCCAAATCAAACCCTAGAACCCACAATTAGGAAACCCTAATTTTCTTCCCAAAAACATGATTTTCAAACTTTGCCTAAAACTAGGTTTCCAAAACCTCTTGTTTTCTACATCAAAACTATACATGTTTCCAAAACCTCTTTTCTACACAAAAATTTCACACTTTCAAAACTAGGGTTCCTAGAATCTCCCTTTCCAAGTCCTTGCCAAATCCTATCTTCCCTTTAGGAAACCAAATCAAATCTCCCCGTTTAGGAAACTAGATCCTATCCTCCGTTTTTGGAAACAAAATCAAACCTTCTCTTTTAGAAACAAAATCCAATCCCTTCTAAATCCAAATCTTTCCTAATTCGAATCCTTCCTAATCCTCCACTTCCCTAAATCTTAAATTTCCAAAACTTGAACATAAAAATCTTTCCTAATTCAACCTTTTCCTAATCCCACCATTTTTCCAAATCTCAACTTTCCAAATCTAATTTTTCAAACTTTTTCTAAACTCAAACCTTTCCTAATCTCAAGATTTTTTTTTAAAACTCTAAAACTTTCCAAATTTCAAATCCTTCCAAATTTCAAAACTTTCTAAACTCAAAACTTTCTTATTTCCGAAACTTCCTTGTTTTCTAAACTTTCCAACTTTCAAAACTTTCCTAATTTAAAATCTTTCTAAAATCCTAAAACTTTTCAAATGCAAAACTTTCTTAACTTGAAACTTTCCAAATTCTAAACCTTTCTTAATCTAAACTTTTCCCAATTCAAAACATTTCTAAATTCAAAACTTTCCTTTTTCAAACCTTTCCTAAAACGAAACTTTCTTGTTTTCAAAACTTTCCAAATTCAAAACTTCCTTTTTTCAAACATTCTAAAATTCGAAACTTTCTTAATATGAAACTTCCCAAATTCTAAACCTTTCTTAAACTAAACTTTTCTTAATTCAAAACATTTCTAAATTCAAAACTTTCCAATTTTCAAAACTTTCCAATTTTCAAGCTTTCTTAAACTCCAAACTTTCCTAATTTTGAAACTTTCCAAAAATGAAACTTTTTTTAATTTGAAACTTTCCTAAATTGGACCTTTCCTAATTCGAAACTTTCTTAAATCGAATCTTTCCTAATTCAAACATTTCCTAAATCTAATCTTTCCTAATCTCCTAAACCTTCCAAGTCAAGTCAAATCTTTCCTAAGTCTCGGTTTCCTAAACCTCCATCTTTTCAAAACAAGTCTAAATCTTTCTTCCAAGTTCTATCTTTTCAAATCAAAATCCAATCTCTTCAATTCCAAAATTCTAAATTCCAACTTTCAATCTTCTATTCTGAGTTCAATCTCTTTCTTCCAAATCAATTCTTCTACTTTCAATCGGACTCTTGTCCGAACTATGACTGACCTGATTCCCTCAAAGGGATACGTAGGCAACCTTCATAGGTGCGGTCACAATACTTTTCAAACTTTTAATTCCACCCTCATAGGTGCGGTTCCCAAAATCTTTTCAAATCTAAAATTCCAATTTCAAAATTTCTATTTTCAAATTTCTCCTTTCAATTTTAATATTTTCCAATTTCAATTCCATATCTTCAAGTCAATTTTTCAAATCAAATCAATTTCAAATCAATTTCTTTCTAAATCTATTTTTCAATTCTCTTAACTTGCACTTGCATATCATGCATCATGTTAGTTTCTTTTCAAGCATTGTTTTTCTAAAGTGAATAGGATTGAACATTAGTTAGTTAAAGACTCTCGTAGGTGAATCTAGGGTAGATTGACATGTAGGTACCGAAAGGGCGGGGTAGGGTGATAGCTTAGTGCGTCTTCCCTACACGTAACCAACCTCCGAACCTAGAATCACTGTTTTCATAGACCAAAAAGGAGTTATTTTTCTAAAAAGGGCTAAATATTTTCCAAAGGTTGCCAAACAACCTGTTTTCCTAAAAAACCCTCTCTTGAGGAGATATTTTCAAAACCTTTTTTCAAAAACCTTAAGTGTAGTCTTCGGACTATGCTTAGTTTTTAGGTGACCTAACTCACATTAATCAAGTTAGGTGGCGACTCCGAATCTTTTTCAAAAGCCCTTTATTCAAACCAAATTTCAATTCAAACCTAGTCGCACTCATTCTTCTAGGAGGGTGAGTTCTAACGAGAGAGTACAGCATTTTTCCCGCTTGGGTGAGTATTCCTCGAGTGCGAAAAATCTGGGCGCGACATCAATCACGTTTCAAAATTCTTTACACGGTTTTCAAGCTTTTCCCTAAAAAAGTTTGGTTTCTAAATTCAAACCGGTTTTTCGGGTTTTCTCCTTCAAAAACCCTGGTTCAAAATTTTCTAACAAGTTTTCTAGCTTTTTCCTCAAAAAGTTCGATTTCTAAAATTCAAACCGGTTTTTCGGATTTTCTCCTTCAAAAACCCTGGTTCAAAATTTTCTAATAGGTTTTCAAGCTTTTCCCCTAAAAAGTTTGGTTTCTAAATTTCAAAACCAGTTTTTCGGGTTTTCTCCTTCAAAAACCCTGGTTCAAAATTTTCTAATAGGTTTTCAAGCTTTTTCCTCAAAAAGTTTAGTTTCTAAAATTCAAACTGGTTTCCCGGGTTTTTCTCCTTCAAAAACTCCAGTTCAAATTTTACACAGTTTTCAAGCTTTTTTCTCAAAAAGTTTGGTTTCTAAATTTCAAAGCCGATTTTTTGGGTTTTCTCCTTCAAAAACCCTGGTTCAAAAATTCTCTACAGGTTTTCAAGCTTTTTCCCTAAAAAGTTTGGTTTCTAAATTTCAAAGCAGGTTTTTCGGGTTTTCTCCTACAAAAATCCCGGTTCAAATTTTTACACAGTTTTTCAAGCTTTTTCTCCAAAAAGTTTGGTTTCTAAATTTCAAAGACGGTTTTTCGGGTTTTCTCCTTCAAAAACCCTGGTTAAAAAATTCCCTAACAGTTTTCAAGCTTTTTCCTCAAAAAGTTTGGTCTCTAAAATTCAATCCGGTTTTTCGGGTTTTCTCCTTCAAAAACCCTGGTTCAAAATTCTTTACACGGTTTTCAAGTTTTTTCCCCAAAAAGTTTGGTTTCTAAATTTCAAAGTCGATTTTTCCGGTTTTTTCCTTCAAAAACCCTGCTTCAGAAATTCCCTAACAGTTTTCAAGCTTTTTCCTCAAAAAGTTTGGTTTTTAAAATTCAAAACCGGTTTTTTGGCTTTTCTCCTTTAAAAACCCTGGTTCAAATTTTTCCACGGTTTTCAAGCTTTTTCCTCAAAAAGTTTGGTTTCTAAATTTCAAAACCGGTTTTTCGGGTTTTCCCCTTCAAAAACCCCGGTTCAAAAATCCTCCACAGGTTTTTAAGTTTTTTCCTCAAAAAGTTCTGTTTCTAAATTTCGAAGCTGGTTTTCTGGGCTTTCTCCCTCAAAAGCCCTTTTCTCAAAAAGATTTGCTTTATCGAAAGGTTTTTAAAATTTTTGAAAATTTCAGCAGAGTTTCGTCTTAAAAAGTCACTACCCCGAAATTTTACAAGTCACAAACACAGCCTGAAACACCTCAAACCATCCAACCATACAACCCTATCCTCCAAAACACGCATCCCATTCTCAAACACAATTTTCAAGCCAATTTTCTGATCTTCTTGACATTTTCCTATTTCATCTATATTTCCAAAAAATTTCACAAAATTCCCCGGAACATGCAAAAATATCACTACAATTTTCAAAAAGTGTTTTATGATTTTTCAACCATCGGTGAGATTCATTTTATAATTTTTTCCAATTTTTCCTATTTTTCGTAATTTTTAAAAAATTCAAAAATTCAAAAATTTTTCGAAAAATTACGAAATTTCGTACGGTTGTTCTACACATTTTTCTAAGGATCTCGGTATGAAAATCCCTCGCAAAAGGTCAATACCCAAGCCTGTAGAGGCAATTGTTCAGGTCCTACAGGAAACCCTTTTCCCCAAACGCACAAAAACATTCAAAACACACTCAAAACTCCACCAAATCACAAAAGCGATCCGATCATTGTGTTCTAAACATCTTAAAGCATAGGAATACACTGATCACTTGCAAAAAATGGAGCTACATGCGTCAAAATCAAAGAAATTTTCAAAAACTAACCTTTGAAATTCTCCGGCGAAAATCTCACTTTCCGGCGAGAATCCGGATCCGGTGATGATCTCCAGCATGTGCCCGACGTCGCCTAACACCCCTCTAACGATCCCCAAGCAAAACTCCGCGAAACCCTTCAGAGAAAATCCCAAAATCAACCAAAATTCGAAAGCGCAAGTGAGCAAAACACGAACCTGCTCTGTTTTAAGGGCTACGGGCTCGCGCATGTAGTAGATGCCCCAAAACAAAGACTCTGCTGGCGCATGTATTAGATGCGCATGGCTTATGCCACGAAATGCGCATGTGATACATGCGCCCGGTTATCCGGTTTCCCGCCAAAACCAATTTTAAGCTTCCTAGAAATCCGAATTTGCTTTTAAGCCTTTGTCAAAAGCTGAAAATCGAGCCTTTTAACACTCACTGGCAAGGATCAGTTGCCTTAGACCAAAACCGTGTCAAGTTGGCAACTCGACCCCCGACCTAGTCCTAAGACTTTTCGAATTCCAAAATCTTTCAGACCAGTAACCCACAAGAGGTTTCGAAGCATTCCCAAATTCACCAACACATCGTCCCTCCGATCGCCTCGCGATCAACATGGGATCCTTCCTTATTATTTTTCTGTCTTCGACAAGCAAAGCCAGAAAAAGAGGGGCAGTTGTAAGCACCCCATTTTCGCCCGCTCGGCAATCTCCGACTCGACCGGATTCGGTTTCCAACATCACAACACATGCAGGCTCAAGATGAGCCTTTCAATCTCTAATCCATTCAACTGGTCGCTTCTCGGGTCCACAAGGATCCGCTGAAGCCTTAAGCACCATTATTCCAGGCAGTTTTCCGGACCAGGGGGTCCTAAAAACCAATGCCATCCAGGTAGCTTCCCGAGATCGGGCAATCTCGGGGACCAACACCTCATTAAATTCCAGACGGTTCACTTCTGGTGCCTGCTAGCCCGCCAATGTAGAATGTCCGTCATTCGGTAGTTCTCCGGGACCAGGCGTTCTCGGAGACCAACACCACACTTCCAGGTAGCTTTTTAGGACCAGGCGTTCTCAGGAACCAACACCATCCTTCCAGGTAGCTCTCTAAGCCCAGGCGTTCTTAGAGACCAACACCGCACAGGTAGTTTTTCGTGACCGGGCGGTCTCGGGAACCAACACTTAGGTCAACACCGGCGCCTGCTAGCCCGACTCGGTGAAAAATGACCAAATCTGCCCCTTAGGCCTCCAAGCACGTTTTGAGAAAGTTCAAAATCCCTCAAAATGATAAGTACATCCTTCCACAATGTTGTCAAACCATCAGGCGACCCCCGCATGCCATTTGGTCCAAATCCGGTCCTATTCCGGCTCCCTCTGGTCAAAATGACCATTTTCCCCCTAAACGACTCAGCACGGCACGAACCTCGCTGAACTGCAACAGACTCTCTCAAAACCATCCCTGAACAGCCCTACACGCCTGACACAATATACCAGACCATTCTTGACCATTTCCAGCCGACTTCGGTCAAAATGACCGCTTTGCCCCTGGAAGCCCAAAATGCCCCGAAATAACACCGGCCTTGGGATTTCGAGCGAGGGTTTCACCACACACCCTTGTTTAACCCCAGGAACACCCTACAACACTAAACTCACACGACGCGATAAAAGTTCCCTGGAGCATCTCGCAGACGCTCCGCTTAAATTGTCTTTTCCCCCGATTCCTTGGTTATAACGCACCGTCAACTGACTTGAGAAATGCGTAAATCAGGGAATTCTCAAAAGCTCGTCCATAGATCTTTCCATCGATACGGTTCGATCAAATAGATTGCTTCTCGAAGCCCTCCATCGTACGGTACGGAAGCTATAACTTTCAGCAACCCCTGGAGCGTCTCGCAGACGCTCCGCCAAGGTTGACTTTTTCTTCGATTCCTTAATCAAAACGCACCGTCAAACGACTTGAGAAATGCGTAAATTTGGGAATTCTAGAAAGTATTTCTAGAGTACTTTCTATCGGAACGGTCTGATCGAATAGATCGCTTCTCGAAGGCCTCGATCACATCAAACGAAAACAGCCACTTTCAAACACACACGGAGCATATTACAGACACTCCACAAAAGTGTCCTTTTGGCACGCTTTCCAAAGTGATATCCCACGCTTCTGAACATAATTCAAACTCTTCGAAAATATGAAAGTTTATCGGATGCACTAGGAGAACATCCCAAGTGCGACCGATTCCCCTGGAACCTTCCCGGTTGTCCCAATTATCGAGGTAAAGTTTGGACAAACCTTCCCGGTGATGGAGCGTATGCTACATGCGCTCAAATTTTGATCAGATTGATCGACTTTCGATCAACGGTCAAGATTTAACCAGTACACAGGGTGCCACGTGTTATTCTGACAATGAAACAATACCTGCGCATGTAGCACATGTGCATGGTCTATTCCAGATTGCCTATAAATAGAGGCCTCCCCCCTTGCATATTCCAGGTCCAAAATTGATACGAAACTCTACTGAAATCACTCTAGAAACTCGAATCTCTACATATATTCCTCCCCTCCAACCCTTAGGTTAGATTCTACCTCTCCTAAGCCTATACACTCAATACACAAAGCCTCATACACACTTATACACTCCACTCAAGCCTCTCAAGCATTCTTGAAGTCACTCAAGCTCCAATCAAGACATCCATTGAAGATTATAAGAGTGTTGAAGGCAAAAGGTGGTATCCCTTTTACATTTGTGCTTTTCCCCACTCTTCTCTTCTCCCTTCTAGCCTACTTAGGCTATTCTCTATTTTAATCCCCATCTTCAACCCTCCTTTCTTGCATGCTTGAGCCAAGAGGGCTCCTAGATCATGCCTAGAGAAAAGCAAACGAGAGCCACCGTGTAGAGGGACCTCTCACTAGCCTACTTTAAGATGGCATGGCCTAAGGGCCCCTTGTTTATGTGGTGAAGCCTAAAAGCCTTGTATGTGAATCATGACCCCTTGCATATTGTTATTTTGATCATGTCTTGTATGCTTGGCTTTATTTTATGTTTATTGTCATATCCCACAATGCTTACATTACTCTTAATTTCATGACATTTTCAAGTTCTATATGTCCTTCAAAAATTGTTCCAAGAGTTGGCCCCTTGAAGTTTAGGATGAGACTTTAGGAATCATGCCTTAGAAAATCCCTCACACCCCCCTAATTCATATTTTTGCACCATTGTATTTCAACTTGCATAAAAGTTGCTTTCAAACTTTTTAATTTTCAAGGTTTCCATTCTCTCAAAGTTAGTGGTTAAAATGACCCTATGGAACCCTCTATTGAGTGGTCTCCCTTTTTATTGGTCATAGGACCCCTAAATTGTTAGAATGGTCCCCTTTTCTCCTAATGATCGCCTAAGAATGATGTTCAAATCCTTTGATTTTTATGGTTTCCATTCTCTCAAGTTTAGGGGTTGGAATGGCCCCATGGAACCCTCTCTTGAGTGGTCTCCCTTTTTATTGGCCATAAGAACCCTCTCTTGATGGAATGGTTCCCTTGAAAAATAGTTTTCAAAATCCTTCCCCAAAGATGATTTAAAAAATGCATTCTCTCCATCTTTGCATAAAAATGATCTTCCAAAATCACTATCATTATGTTGAATTTTGACTCCTATTACTCTTGCCAAGATATTGGTTATAATGGCCATGAGGAAACCTTCCTTGGAATGGTCTCCAAGCACCACCCATACAAACCATACTCTTGACTAGAGTTAAAATTTTCATGGAAATGATCTTCAAAGAGATGGCATACTAAAGTCCATTGCATAACATGTTTTGTTTTCCAAAACTCTTTCCAAAAATGCACCAAACCACACTTCAAAATCATCTTTCAATCCAACCCTAGGTTAACTTGAACCTAGTCACCAAACCCTAGGTTAACTTGACCCTAGTTACCAAACCCTAGTTTGACTTGACCTTAGTTACCTAACCTAAGGTTAACTTGACCCTAGTTACCTAACCCTAGGTTAACCTGACCCTAGTTGCCTAACCCAAGGTTAACTTGACCCTAGTAACCTAACCCTAGGTTAACTTGACCCTAGTTACCTCACCTTATGTTAACTTAACCCTAGTTAGTTAACCCCAAGTCTTCTTAACCTTAGGTCAACCTAACCTAAGTTAGTTCACCTTAGGTTTCCCCTAACCCTAGGCTAACCCAACCAAGGTTAATACACTCTAAGGTTCCAACTCTTGAACCCTTTTCTAAATGATCATTCAATCTTCAAACTATTCTCATAACCTATTTTTTCCAAAACCCCTTACTCTCATGATTTCAAAAAGACAACTCCATAAACTCTCCACATGTTCTTACATTTCATCTTCAAGACATTCCCAAAAATGCTTTCAAAAGGTCACAAACCTAAGGTGTCCCTAGCCCTCTCATGGTTAGGGATTCCAAGGACAAGTGATAAATTAAGAGCAACCTCTAAGGTTGTCCATGTTAGGATTCCAAACACTTAGCCATCTTCAAAAACCACTTTAAAAAACTAATTCATCAAAACATTCTAAAGTCATGCCTCCAAGGTCTTCAAAACAAGACTTCAAAAAAATATTTTCAAGTTCTCTTGAGTCATGCCAAAGCATTTTTCCAAAACTCCCTCAAGTTGATCCAAAAACATTTTCAAGAAACACTCCACCATTCAATTTCAAGTCAAAACTTCCAAGACCCCAAAGAGTCTTCAACTTCTAAAGACCCCAAAGTGTCTTAAACCCTTCCATAGACCTCAAAGTGTCTTAAACCCTTCCAAAGACTTCAAAGTGTCTTAAACTTTTTCAAAGACCCCAAAGTGTCTTCAAACCTTCCAAAGGCCCTAATGCGCCTATTTTCCATCGGACTCTTGCCCGAACTACGAATGACCTGATTCTCGCCAAATGAGATAAGTAGGCAACCTAAAATGGTGCCGTCATAACTTTTATTTCAACCTCAATCCCTTTTTCAAAAATTCCAATCAACTCAAAGTTTCTATTCCAAACTCTTTCAAAACCTCCATTATTTTCAAACTTCTTCCAAAACTTGCATCATGCATCATTCATCCAAAAAGTGATGACTAAATCCCTTTTTTAAAGTTCTAAAGTGGGTATTAAGTGGACAATGGTAACCGGTTATTCTAGTGAGTGAACCAGGGTGATTAGACATGTAGGTACCGAAAGGGCGGGGTAGGGTGATGATCTTAGGATATCTTCCCTACACGTAACCAACCATCGAACCTTAGATTTCTGTTTTTGAAAGACCAAAATGGAGTTATTTCAAAAAGGGCTTAAACGTTTCCAAAGGTTGCCAAATAACCTATTTTCTTAAAAACCCTCTCTTGAGGGAGTTTTCAAAAAAAAAAAAAAAAAACCTTTTCAAAACTCTAAGTTTAATCTTCGGATTAAAACTTAGTTTTAAGTGCCCTAACTCACCTTTATCAAGTTAGGTGGCGACTCCTATTTTTATAAAAAGCCATTAGACAAATCAATTTTCAAACCTAGTTGCACTTGTCCTTTTAGGAGGACGAGTTCTAGTGACAAAGTTCCGTGCTTTAGGGTCTTCGAACTGAAAGGATATTGGACACCCACACAAACCGGGGCGCGACAATCCTATGGCTTATGCTAGTATGTTAGAATAAAAAAAGGTCCCCAGCACTTCTTAGCAGATTCCTAAAGCTCTGTGGAAAAAAAATTGGCATATTTCTGCTTCACCTAAGGTTAAACATTTTTTATGGAGAGTTGTTCGAAATGCTTTAGCAACTGGAGAGAACTTAGCACACAGGAAATACTATAGAAATCCTCTGCTCAAGGGAGATGGAATCTATAGAGCATGTCCTCTTTAGATGTCAGTGGGCTCAATTAGTGTGGTTCAGAAGTGGTTTTTCTTATATGTTAACATGGAGTCTATTCCTTTAATTAAGCATTGGTTTGAATCCATCTTTTGGATACAGTTTTTTAGTAACAGGCTGTTAAGAGTACTTTTCCTTATCTAGCCTATCAATCTCGATCTTCTCGAGTTCCTCTGTGGCCTTCTTATCAAAGAGTTCCCCAACATCATCTAGAGTAAGGGTATTTTCGTGTAGCTCCATCATCTAGACCTACTTTGATTTCGTCTTTGAGCAGCAGGCTGTTAAGAAGCACTGTGTAGCTATGATTTGACCCCCCTTGATCTCCTATATCCCCTCGCACTTGGGAAGTGTGTCATCTGGTGATAGGTGGATGGTATAGCCTTCATCAGGTGCAACTATGTCCAACCTATTATTGCATTGTAGGGCGAAGGGACATTGACCACTAGGAATTCAGTATGTAGCGTTACATTTCTAGCCATCACCAGTAAGGTCACCTTTCCTAGGGGCCAGACTGGATTTAAGCTAAAGCCGATCAATGGGTTGAGGGACGACTGTAGGTCGGCATCTTTCAGTCCATGTTTCTTGAACAAGTCATAGTACATTACCTCAGTTGAACTCCCTTGATTAATCAGAATCCTCTTAACATTGCAATCCCCCATTCGCAGAGTCACTACCAGTACATCATTGTAGGGTGTCTGGACCTCACTAAGTCATCATCAGTAAAGGTTATAGCCCACTCATCTTTGTTGACCTTCGGCCTGCATCACCTCTCTCAAATGTGCAACTTTCTAAATCTCTACACCGTATTTGTTTGGATCAACCTCTATTGTGTCAGCCGAGCTGTGCAAAACTGCTATCACTCGAGGCTGCTCTGCCTGAACTTTCCTTTGTGGTATCTCCTTGGGCTTGGCTTACTCCTTTTGTTTGGTTTTGTTGTGATCTATGAACTGGTTGAGGTGCTCTACTTTTACTAAGTCCTCCAAATGATTTCTAAAGTATCTCCATTTTTCAGTCATGTGACATATTTCATTATGATATGAGTAGAACTTCTTAGGGTCTCTGGTGCTGGGATCCCCTCTTAACTTTGGAGGCCATTTAAAATAAGGCTTATCTCTGATCTGAGCCAATATCTTATAAATTGGGTCTTCGAACACCGTGTTTATTCCCTCCAAAGTCTTCTTGCCGCTACCATTGGCCTCTTCTTGCCTAGGCTTGTTAGCCTCTCTCAGCTCCTTCTTTGCTGCTTTGTTGCCAACCTTCTCTTGATTCAGCGATATAAGGTCCTCATCCACTTTGGATTACTGTTCTATCCTCTCCATTAGCTCGGGTATGCCGTTTGCTGGTTGTTTTGTCAATGACTGGCTCAAGCAATACTCCCTGGGCAAGCTGATCTAGAACTATGCGATGGTCAGCTGCTTGCCGCAGTCTTTAAACTTATTATAGGCCTCCCAGTAGCATTTGGCATACTGTCGTAGTCCTTTGTCCTCCTTGTTCTATAGAGCCAATAGATAGTCTACCTCCTTGGCTGCTTACTGTTAGCAATAAACTGTGCAGTAAACAGCTCGGCCAATTGCTTCCAGCTCTCTACTGATCTTGAGGGTAGTTTGTCAAACAAACGAAAAGTTGATTTGCCTAAGCTGGATGAAAAAAGCTGGCACATCAAAGACTCATCTCCACTCCATAGGACCATCATCTACTTATAGTGTCGTATGTGATTGATGGGATCATACTTCTCAGCGTAAGGTGTAAATCTCGAAGAGGGGGGGGGGGGGGGGGGGGGGGGGGGGGGGGGGAACTTTCTTTGAGGTCGGCGCCTATCTGACTCTTCTATCAATGAAGACAATGTAATCTGCTTTAGGGCCTTTTTTGCCACATCCTGGGCGGTTCTTCCATTGGGATGTGCAACTCTTTTCTCCAAATGATCACTAAGCCATCGATTTAGGTCCCCTCGACCTGCGTTTGAATAAGCCCAGTCTCTCCCAATCGGCAACCAATCCCTTCGTGGGGGTTGTCCCTCATCGCATCCCGGGTGGTTCTTCTTTTGCACGACTACAGGGTTACCCGATAAAGGGGTCATTGGTGCTTCGTGAACTCGATCTTCTTATGCGACGTCCATGCTGACCTACAGATCTCCTTGGACTCCTACTTCTACCCGCATACTGACTTATCTGCCTAGTGGCATCCTTATTCGTGGCTTTCAGTTGTGTTTCTTGGTTGGTGATCTTCTGGTCAAGTTCCTTCAATTCCTCTCGTAGGACCTTGAGGCTTGAGTGCTTTTGAGGGGGATCACTTAAATGTGGCGGGTTCCTTCGATCACTTGAATGTAAGGGGTTCCTCTGACTGTTACCTTGGCAGAAAGGAATCCCGCCAATAGTTCGAGGCCCCCTATGCTGATTGTCTTCCTCGGTGTCTAGAGGTCGGAAGCCGAGTAGTGAATCTTTGACTGTAGGTGGCGATCCATCCAACCTCGGTAATACGCCAACACATCCTTGTATTTCGGTGAAATTTCCCCCTCCAAAGAAGGACGGCTTCAAACACCATGTTTGTCAAGAATCTCATGGTTGGTAGGGTCTACTCCTCCTCTGAGGTTGCTCGTGCTCATCTTTCTTGCCTGACCTTCCCACAGACGGTGTCAATTATAAGTGGGATTTTTAGGAAGGCCCAATCCACTCCGCGAACCAACTTGACGAGCTTCAAGCAATCTACAAGAATAGGAACAGTGAGAATGCGTCTACTCTTTTTGGGTTAATGGCACTCTAATGATTAAGTTAGGTAAGTTTAATCTCAATGAATCAAACGAAAGTACTATGCACTAGCTCAAGTAAACATACTTTGCTTCTTAATGGCATGGTGTGTTTATAGTTTTCGGAGGCCCCATCTCTTCTAGGTATGGTATTCATTCTTCTTCTAGGAGTCAATCACTCTTAGGTCAGCTAAGACTTGGTTTGGCCTTATCCTTAAGTGCCCTAGTCCAGGTCGGCATGGAACTCTTGCCCATTGGGCCTATCTGTTTCACCCTTTGGGCTTAATTCATCCTGTTGGGCCTATCCTCTTTAGATCGAGATGAGCATATTTATTATCTGAGCTTTCTGAATTATTTGGCCCACAGAGAACATATGTCAAACAAATAAATGGTGTGTGTGTTTTGGAGAACTACAATTATGATAGGCTTCAAAAATCAGGTTTCATCAAGTTAGGGTGTTGCCTTTATAACTATATATATAGAGTATTTGAAGCAAATTAAGATTTAAAGGGGATGTTCATTAATATATAGTAGGCAAATAGAGAGACATTTCTAAAATTGTAAGTCAAAGCATAGATTTTAGAAATACATGGTGTACTTATAAAGTTTTAAAGGGAACAAATGGAAAGGAATTTCTAAAATTATAGAGGAACGTAGAATTTTTGAAAATCTAAGGGCCAACTGCCCACTCTGGCTCCGCATTTGCCAATCTCTATATAATATATGCTTGGTAATTCGAAGAAATCTATTTCAGAGTATAAGGACCAATATGAAACATAAGAAAATTTTGTAGTGAATATACAAATATATGGATAAGGTTTAGAAAAACCAAAGGCAATGAAATTTACGGATCAAGATCTTCTCCATTACACCTATGGAATAGAGACCTTCATTTTAATTAATATTGAGTTGACACCTTATTTAAACGAAGAATGAATGAACAAGATGAAACCACCTCAGTTTGGCTTTTAAAAACCTCAACTACCTCGTTTTGTATAAATGAGTAAAATCATGTAATATTTTAATATAAATGAGTAAAATATTTTAATATTGCTTTTAAGAATAACGAAGATATTTTTTATTTACACTTCAGGATCCTTATGTATTGTATAGTAATTGAAGTCAGAAACATTCTGATGCAGGTCACATATCCAAGCACAAATTGAAGGATGAAACCATCTACTACTCATTAGTGTCACGGGCCAGACGTTTGTCATCTGACCTAAAAACTTAAGCTTGTAGAGTACACAGTGTTCCCAGTGAAAGTGTCTTAAGTGAACTGGTCTATTCTTGTCTCAAATGGGTCCCACCACCTCGGTAGTCAACCAGTATACGTGGAGCACCCACGTGGAGAACCATTACCCTCTCTCCATAAACTCAAGCTATTAGGTGGTACTGCATACTCCCTTTATATGGCCTAAGACCTCTCTCCTTCTATCCGATGTGGGATCGTGACATACTTCTTCATCCAAATCCGCAATGCTCTCGTCGCGGATCGAACCACCCTGCCTACTCCACCTGAGCACTTAGTGTATAATCGGATTAGGAGTTAGGCTGCTCTAATACCACTTGTTACAGGCCGGACGCTTGCCGTTCAACCCAAAAGCTTAAACTAGCACAGTGCGTAGCGTTCTCAACGAAAGCTTCTTAAGTGGACTGGTCCATTTTTATCCCAAACGAGCCCCATTACCTCAGTAGTCAACCAGTATACGTGGACTACCCACGTGGAGAACCATTACCCTTTCTCTACAAGCTCAAGCTATTAGGTGGTGCTGCCTATCCATTTTATATGGCCCAAGACCTCTTTTTTTCTATACGGTGTAGAATCGTGACACTAGGTATAGAGCTCCAGTTCAGTCCTTATAGAGTTTCATTACGGTTTTGAATTGGCTAGAGTTAGCGAAATTTCTCCGTACAACGGACAAGAGCAAATAGTCAAGTAATCTAAACTTTAGAGAATCAATAAGACTAGCCTTAATCGGTTGGCCTCAACTGATAGCTGCAATGAGCGAGAGGACTGAAGTGACTATGTTTAGGAGGAGAAGATTGTCTAAAAACAAACCCTAGTTTAATTAGACAAAATCGTTTCTCCACTAATTTAAAAAGAAAACTAAATGAGTTTACTTATTTGTACAAAACAGCATAATTTTGTAAAGTTGTTAAAAACTAAATGACATGATTCTTTCTGGTTAATTCATTTTTCATTTAAATGAGATATCAACCTAATATTAAATAAAATTTCATTTTATTTGTGTAATGAAAAGGATCTCAATCTGAAATCTACAGTATTCATTTCATAAAATGACTCGACAACAACTTTTTATGGTAAATATACAAATATCTGTAAGGGCAAATTACACTAGTGATCTATGTAACTTATATCTTTTTTTTAATTTGGTTCGATCTTCTAGTTTCAATTACAACAAATATATCTCCTTTCTTCTCCAGCGACATTTTCCGGCTAAAGTTTCCAACGAAATCTATTTCTCCACATCCCCCCCACCCTCCCCCCCGGGCGGCAACCGGTGCAGTATCAAGTTGTGATTTTCTGATCCCAGTGCTCCGCTTATCCAAAACGCAATGTCTTCAACCTTTTTTAACCAGATTTTCACCAGAGTCATTGACTTGCTTCTTCTCATCTTGAAACGTTGTCGAATCAATGATAACAGTTGTTCTTCCATTGCTAGTGATTATTAATATTTGAGATGAGGGAAGAGCGAAAAATTGATTAACACGGCAAAACAAGAAACACAAAACACCTTTGTAAACAGCCAGTGAGCCAGCTGGAGCATGGTTTACATTAAGTGGGACCTATACGAACCAAACTCTAATCTCAAAAAAAAAAAAATCTAGCGGTTAGGTAGACTATTGCTCGGTAATAATTATTGTCAAATAATGACATATGGTGCAACATGAGCTTATGGTGTAATGAAGAGACTTTTAAAAAAAAATACCAAATAGTCAAATCTAATAAGGTGTTTATTTAAAAGTTTCTATATTACATCACAAATTTAACTTACTGATATATTTACTCACCAAGTGTCTTAGTACTACCTAACCACTAAACTATTTTTTCTTTAAAAAAAAAAGTCTAGTAGTTATGTAGTATTAAATGCTTAGTAGTAATCTCTATTAAGTAGTCTCTCCAGAACACTTCAAATTCAAGTTACTCATATATTAACACACCATATGTCATCGTTTGATAAGAATTACTATCAAACACTTAATATTACCTAATCACTGAATTTTTTACTGAAGCCCACACTGCCCCTCTGCTCATCTACAAAATATATATATATATAATATTATTTATGTATATGGATTTATATTGTATATAAATAAGCAAAAAAATGTTTTAAAAATAGAGAACAAGTGATTTTATCATTTTACCGCTCAAAATAAACAAATGA
Source organism: Euryodendron excelsum (assembly GCA_033060915.1). NCBI lineage: Eukaryota > Viridiplantae > Streptophyta > Magnoliopsida > Ericales > Pentaphylacaceae > Euryodendron > Euryodendron excelsum. Next base: position 40,457,710 of record CM065383.1, read on the forward strand.
TTGACACTCTCGTAGATTGCACTAGTTGTGCAAGTTTCGCAAAGTTGAAAGGGCATATTTTTTACAATTAAACGCAGAGAGACTAAATTAAAATAAGCAGTAAATTACAGAAACCACCGCTATAATCTACACCCATGTCACTTATCATAATTTCTTCAAACTCATACCTGAATATGATCAAAAGAAATGCGAAGGCTACTCACAAACCAGAAAGCAATGCCATGGTTACGGAAGGTGGCGTCGGAGCTTTAAAAGTTCATTCTGTGTTGAATTCGTATCACCCCAATGCCGTAACATGTTCTTCCAGGAGCAATAATTGTCAATGCACCTCTTCAGACGCCTATCGCGAATTTTAATTTGCCAATGTTCATCCGTGAAGTTACCCTTTCCGGCTTGCATCCGATCCCACTGCAACTGTGCCTTCTGGGTTGTTTTCAACAGGCAAAACTGCTGCAGCAGCTCCGACATCGAGTCATGCACTTTCCACCACCTCCAATGAGCAACATCACTCGCGAATTCCTGTAATATATCGACATTCCAGTTGCAATCATAGTCCCGGAAGCACAGCCATGGCTTCTGGCCTAGATAATGGAGGACGTAGAGAATCGGAGGCTCAGCTCCAAAAAGACTAGTTTTCATCTGCTTCTCATCTTCATCATCTGGGTCCCAGAAATGTTTCAAGAAGTTCATGTGTTTCGGAATCCGATGCCACCAGGTAAAGATTTCATTCAAGTATCCCTGGTCTCCCCCATTGTAGGACTTGATTTTTTCGATGTGATCCATTAAAAGCTGGTAGGTGCAGTTTGATGGCTCTACCACCATTACACCAGAGTTGAAAAGTGTTGCATCATTTCCTGTTGCAGAAATTTCTGGCATGTTGAATAAAAAATCAATGTTCCTGAGTATAAGCATGTCAGCGTCGATGAAGATGATCTTGTCGTAATCTGTTAGTTGCCATAGCCGGAACTTGCTGTAATTCCATTCATTGTAGGCATCTTTCTCGGCTTTGGGGTTCCTTATCCTCTGGATTTCCCGGACTTTCCACCCTGCCGCCTCGAGACCGCTCCTGTGATACCCGCTGATTGTTTCATCGACAAGTATTACAAGGTCTCGCGTTGATCCTGCCATGCGGATGCTTTGGGCTGCAGCAATGGCTCCGCAGACATAGATATCAGCTGAATGCAGGATTGTTGCGTATGCTTCTCGATGCATATTTCCTGAGTAGCCATTTTCTGTTTTGAAGAGGTTGCGTTAATGTTTACCATTGATATGGAATAAGCAAAGTGAACTTCTATATAATTTGAATAACATGCATTGTAAATAAAATGATAAAAGTCGAGGAGCAGAGCCAAATTTTTTTACCTGGGGTCATAAACTAATAGGAAAATGCTATTATTTCGGAAAATTTGTACAAAAATTTCTATCAGAATGGCATTACAGTAACATTTTTATAATTAAAAGTATCAGAGTAGGTGTCTTGTTTCAAAATGAATAAATCTCATTCATTCAGATCATTTTGATGATAAATTAATAGGAAAATACTATTCTTCTAAAAAAATTTGAACAAAAAATCTCATCATAATAATGTAACAGTGGTATTTTCATAATTAAAAGCCATCAGAAGAGGTGTTCTGTGCAAAAGTGATGGCTTTGATTCAACCATATCATTTTGAATTGATAAATTCTAGTAATTTTGTAGTTATATAGCATTACCCTAGACTAAGTTGGCATCGGACGAAGTTCAGCAATATCGTATATGAAGGAGAACAACAGCTTCTGGAGTTCAAGTTTGGATGAGAATGAAGGCAAGAAAAATTGGAACTGGATGACACCAACCTTTTGGATTGAATGGAAGTGCAAGTTCACATGACCCAACTGGGAGCTGGAGCTTTTCCCTCAGCACATTCAAGTTTGGCTTGTATAACCATATGTTACCTTCATGTAAAATAAGTTCCTTGCAAGTGAAAAGGTTTGGTATGGGAAAACGTTCGGTGACAAAGAGCAAATGGACAGGGTGATAGGCTTTGGAAGCGGCTGCCAGCCCGGCAGCTGCAAGCTGCAAATGCAACCGAGCCACATCTCGAGACCAGTTCTCATCGTCCCTGCCAGGAAGCTTGACAGCAATGAGATCAAGCCGTTTTCTGGGAACTTCAAGCTTTGGTAAATACGGACAAATAGGAACTTCTTCTTCTTGTTCTTCATCAATCCATTCTGGGTACAAGGAATCCCAAGTCACATTTTTCTCGACATAGTCTAGGTGAAGAACAATGTGGTCTGCATTGGGAGTAAGTTCCTTCCAATGATTGATTTCGTTCATATTGAAGTTCAAAAGCCCGATTCCCTGATCTTCATTCCTGTCGGACATTGTCTCTATAACTTTTGCCATTTCATCCCAATCGATGTCTAAATGCGATGTATAACGTGGATCTGATCCGCCCCATATCCACCTGTTCACAAAATTAGTCCTGCATGAAATAAGCAGTGAATTGAACCTATATTCTTTCCAGAACTATTCTTCCACTCTGAAAGAGTTGGAGTGTTTTTTCTTTCAGAAAATTGAAAAAAAAAGATAAAAAAAAAAAAGAAGAAATCATGGGAAAATGATCAGTAAAACATACAATAGGCTGCAGAACTTACAGGGGAGAAGCATGTGATGCATGGCGGTGATGACAAACAGTTGGAGAGTAGAGAAGTGTCAGTAAATTGCCAAATAAAACAATAACTAGGGCGAGTTTCAATGGATGAAACTTGCATTTCGCATTCTTTGGAAGAGCGACTTGGAAGGGCTTCTCAACACCTTTTTCTTTACTTCTGTGGAACCTCCTTTGGTATATGTCTTTCCTGATTCAAGTGGTTTTATAAATATATTAGTGCACAAACAAAACGAAATAGAGGCTAACAAACAAAGCCAATACGGAATTGAAGTAATTCCAATAGCAAAGTACGTTGTGTGTAAATCCAGTGGTCTGTTAATTGTGGGGGTGGCACCATTATTGTATTATTGTATAGTTATCATTTCTCATTTACTCTCATAAGCCTCACCAAACTCTACCGAGTGGAATACTTCTGGACTAAGAAAGAGCAGTTGGTGACACTGAAGGTCTAACCATATCTAAAAATCTCGGATTAGTGACTTCCTATCTTCTAGTTTAAAATGACCTCTGTACGTAGAATAGACCCAAATGGTGATACTGAAAGACTAAGCATTGCCTTTGATTCATTTAATATTACTACTACTTTGTGATCATTTCATTTTAAACTGGAACAACCATCATTTTAGCTCAAAATTTTAAAAAATACTAATGTCATATTATTTTGGTAGAGTTTTCTGTGTAAAAATTTTATAAAAACATATATTTTTTTTATTAGTGAGCATTCATGTTTTAAGTTTTGGTTCCTCCCAAAAAAACCTTATTCCAACTCTAGCGGTAGGGGTCGATGGAGGAGAGAGAGAGGCTATATATTATGTAAATAATAAATTTATTAAATGAGCAGGGCTAAATTTGTAAAATAACATGTTCAATAACTGTTATTTTAGAAACCTGAGAGGGTCTACCTATAATTGTAGAAGTCTTTGGGGTGATAGTGTAATTTATAGAGCCATTTATTATTACGTGGTTATCATTTCTGATATACTCTCATAAGCCATTCACCAAAGTCTACTGATGAGTTGAATGCTTCTGGACTAATTAAGAAGTATCAATTGGTGATGCTGAAGCTTTAGATATTTAAAAACCCCACATTAGTGACTTCATACCATCTTCGTTTAAAGGAAAATGCCATCGGTAAATAAAAGCGATGTTCTATTTTAAAAAGAAAAGTCATCGTTAAGTCACCTCATTGTGTACAAAAATTCTAATAGAAAATTTCAGATTGTATAGTGTTACTCTCTTTTAAATGCTTTTATTCAACTGCAAAAGTTTGAAAAATGCTATTTTTTCTAAATTTTTGAACAAATCTTACACCAAAATAATATTACAGTGACAATTTTATAATTATTAGTTCTTATGATGGATCTTTTACTTTGAAATGAAAGGGTCACATTAGCTGCACCATGTATGAAGTTGCACTCTCTATTTACATAGCATCACCCGAAACGTTGCTGTGTCTCCATAGTCCATATTATTAAATGCACAAACTGCACTAGAAAGGGGCTTTAGATCCACTACAGCTAAAGGAGAAAGATGCTTCAAAACTAGTTTCTTCACCAAATTATAGCTTGTTGGTACGTAAAAATGGATGAATGGGGTGAGGGAATTGGCTGTGATAAAACAACTTCTAGTTTATTCATTTTCTAATTCCCAATATTGAAGAACTCACGTTGCCCAAATACGAAGGCCATCACCTCCATATATGTTTTGGGCAACCCTCACCTGCAAGTCGATTTTTAGAATTGAGTTAGGTCCATGAGTTCTTCAACATGATATTAGAGCCAGGTTCCGAAGGGCCTTCTCGTCTTACAACCCCTCAACTCGCGCTCTTGTCTAACATCTTTATGCTTCGCATAAAGGAAGATGTGAGTGAAATTCCACATACATGCGCTTGGACAATCCTCATTTTGCAAACCGGTTTGCAAGATTGAGTTAAGTCCATGGGTTCTTCAACACCCAACAAAGTACCTCTTGTGAATTAAAAATTCAGAGGTCTGAATTCTGAATAATGGGCATAAGGAAATTATTGATCTTCCTAGTCAATTACATATACTAACAATGAATATTCTTTTACTTTATTTTTTTTCTTTTTGTTTGTCCTTATGCCTAAAAATGACTAAATTATTAATTCAATTATTCTCTTACAAACAAAGCACAGTACAAGAATACGAATTGAAAACAGAGAGAAACTCACATTGTCCGATGCCTGACCTCCATGGGACTTGGGGAAGTAGCAATTCAATCTCTCAATTTGATATCTTAGGAATGAAGGAAACAAATTTCTGATCAACGAGTAATATCACAAGTTATGAAACAAATCATACCATTACAGGTACAAATCAATAATTTGAAAAGGAAAAACAATTGCAAAATATCAAAATATAATCAATTTAATATGATGAAAAACTGAAGCTGAAAACAACCCAAATTAGCATCACAAATTACAAAGGGCACCATAGACTAGATACATGAAATAAATGTTGAAGAAATGGGATTAAAGTAGGAACCTAAGATAGGGTTAAAGAAAACTGCACTTATGAATGAACAAAGAGAGCATAAAAAATAAGTAGCCATTTGGCTGCAGAAAAATTATCAACAACCATCAAGCATTGCTAAATCAGTAAATCAAGCAACCCAGAAACCAAATTCTCAGACACTAACACACGAAAAATGAATAACAATCAAACCAGCAATAGTGCAATTGTTGTATTGCTGAGATATGTTATATACCCATGTAGAGAGAGAGAGAGAGAGAGAGAGCAGACCTATAACCTCAGTATCGATTTTGTGGAAATTTGTGAAAATTTTAGGGAATGGTTATTGAAATGATGGAGGAAGAAGCAGGTGGAGAACAGAGCAAGGAAGAGAGGAGATATAAACAGGGTAACGTCTATTTGAATTTTCTTCTAATACCTTCCATTATAGGAACGTTTCACCAACTTTTTTTCTTTTTCATTTTTTTTTGTTGGGCTGTATACCCATATCTGGCTAGGAGTCCTATATTTAAAGAACCGATTTTCAGAATTCTTAGAAAAGAAAGGGTTTCAATTTTTAATATCATCAGTAAAACCGGTGCCAAAAGTTTTCAATTATTTTAAAATATTCTACATTTTCCTCTTAATGTGTGAAATCATTGGAAGCAATTCTGTTATTATTTGCTGATGACTGTAATGTTTTGCAATGCAAGCATGGATAATTGTGAAGCGATCAAAGAAATTATTATCTTCGTCTGAACATACTTCAGGGCAAAGCATATTAAAGTCATCTATATTCTTTAGCCCTAACATTGCTGCTGATCCGTGTTCGCCCATTATCGCCAGAACAAGAATTACTAATTTGATGAGAGGAGTTAAAAGTATCTCGGGCTCCCTTCCTGAAAATCTAAAATAGAGAGACCTTTGAATATATTCAGCTGCGAAAGAGACGGTACTAAAATCAGCTATATATATATTTACTCTGCTTGGCTACGATATGTCATCTTCAGTCTTCCTGCATCCCTCTCCAAAATGCTTAGTTTGTCAAAAGAAAAAATTTTGGTGCGAGCAAAAGATGGTGAAAGGATATTGCATTGGATGAGTTGCTTTCGTTTGAGCCGGCCTGAAGAGTGGGTGGCTTAATTAGTCTACGAAGATTTTGATGCTTTAAGAAATACTTTCCAAATATGTTTGTCTGGCAAGGAAAAGTAGGCGGTCACTCCTTTTGGGCATGGCGCAGAATAATATGGACACATGAATTACTTGACAAAAGTGGGAGTTGGGAAATTTTTAGCTGGACACATCCATGGTTTTCAACTCCAAAGGGTAGATCAATGGAGACAAGGATGAACTGTAAACAAATATTTTGGGTTTAAAACTTGACAATTTCTTTTAGACAAAATTACAATAGATTTATTTCTTAGAAATCCGCTAGTCCTAGAGTCATTATAAGAAATAATTCTTTTAGTGACGACACTATGTCGGCCGTTATATTCATTATGTCGTCGCAAAAGAGTATTAGCGATGACACGGCTACGATATTAGGGGCGTAGCTGGAGACAAGGTCACCAAAAGTATTAGCGACGACAAATTTCTCATTAGCTGATTGTTTCACTTCCGTCACAAAAACTACCAATAAGTATAATTTTTAACAACTTTACATGCCGTCACTTAAGATAGTCGTCTGCCATAGTATGTGCAATCTCAAATAATGGCAAATTTTTTTTAAAAATGTTATTAGTGATGCAAATAACCTTTTTAAAACAAATGTTTATTTAATCTATTTATGTGCACAAAAAATTTATGCACAGGTCATAAGTTGTCTATCTGGGATCAGAGTGCTGAGTAGTTTTGTTGTACCTGCAAGACTACCAGAGGTGAGAGAAATAGTTTGCAAGTAAAGAATATACATAAATTGAATGGAATGGAGGGAATGGACTATAAGCCGATGTGTTAGCATCTACCTTATTCTTTAATTGCTCGTCTATTTTTTGTGTTCCCTCAGTCTTGCTGATTGTAGCCCCTCTACTTCAAATAGTCATGGGCCACTTGTCAGGCTGTGTTCTCTGACTTTGGGCGCAAGTCCTTGTGTCACAGGCTGACAGGCTGAGCCTCACACAGTGACAGTAATGCGATCCGTCATGATCATACGCAACGGAATACACCCGTGAGGCGACTATGCACCAAGCAATAGTCCCGCCAAACTCAAACACCAAGGCATAAGATTATGCACTTGTCCAGGATCCATCCGTAATGCCCTGCATAACTCTTTAAGCTCGGACCTCTGATACTCAAGCCCTTCGGCTTACCTAAGCTATAGGCGATAGTAACGCCATACTCAAATGCGCGCACACATGACAAGCAATGTGCTTAGCGCCAGTCCCTCTCGAAACACAAGCAATATAGCCATGTGCAACTAGACACGCGCGTCAGCCAAGCATCACCTGTTAGGCACAACACCTCCATCCATGAAGCTCTTAGCGCCCTGCGTCAAGGTTACCCGCAAGGATAGGCACCACCGATTAGCAACTGTTAAGCCCACAACATTGTGCCCCACAACACCAATGCTAGCCAAACCAAGCGGCCGTGTGCACAAGCGTGAACCCAATGCGCAAGTGCACATGAGACACACGGCATGCAAGTGTGCACACCGAGGCCCAATCTGTCATGGACATAAGCCCCACCACTATATAATTATGGCGTAGCGGGTACGAATGCTACAACCCCATTCTCGACGCTAATGCCCAACATCTGCCCCACCGGGCACAATGCCGCCTATATAGCCCCTTGACTAGCATGAGGACTGCAGCCACGTGCCACAGCTAGCCCCCAAGTCTCGCCCACTCCCTTAGGGGACTCATTTGAATGCTGTCCCTTTCGGTAGCACCAGGGGGTGGTAGAGTCAACACCATGCTCCCCCTTATAATAGCATTCTGAGCCATCTCCAAACTGATAGGAAGAAACATCCTACCCCCTCGAAGAGTCATAATCCATAAATCTAATAAATATGAAAAATATAAATTACGAGATTGTCATGCCACCGGCCAATCATGCTCAGACATGCCCCATGCCAAGATCCCTCGCGGCTCTAGATGTGCCACGGGTGGCAACCCGTGACACCTAGACTACATTCCTCTATCATACGGCTATTAAGTGGAAAGTGGGCCCATTCTAAACTAATTGGTTTGACCTAGTCAACATAGTGCTGACGTGGCATTTCTTTTAAAAATTACATATCTCAATTCTTTGGTAATTATTTCTCGCTGTAACATAAAAACCCAACCATAAAAAGAATCCATCAATTCATCCAAATCCAACAATTAAAAATTAAATTATAAATGAAAACCAAACACATTAAAATCCATAAGCAAAATACAATTTTACAAATCAAATTGGACACCAATCACAAATCACCTAGAACAAAATAAGTATAATATTTCCAAGGCTATGCAGGGGCATGCCCCTTGTGCATTAAGATCTAGCACATATGCTAATCAAAGGGTACACTCCATAAAATGTCATGCAACTAATCATGTGGGCGGGCGGGGGCCATGCACAGCTCCCAAAGTTTAAAATTTTTTCTTTATACCCTATATATTTTTAGATAATGAAAATACAACATAACGTATTTGCCCCTCAAAATATTTAATTTTATTTCATCTTTGTAGATTTTTGAATATTTAGAATACAATATAGTATATTAGCTCCCAAAAGCTTTTAAATTTTACTTTACCCTTGTAGATTTTTGAATATTTAGAATATTATATAGTGTATTAATCCTCCAAAATTTTTTTAAAAAAATTTAACTCTCCTTTCAACAAAAAATAAAATTCATTGGTCTCCCTCAACAGAAATCTTGAATCTACCATTGTAACTAATGCTATATAAGATAATTTACTATTTAACTAGTTATAGTCATAAGTAGTAAAAGCAATTGGTTCTTCAACAACCCAACAATGAAACGCTGAAGTATTTCGTTTCACTGGAATATCAGCTGCCAAGGAGGGCTTGCACCCTCCAACAGAGAAAGAGTGGTGAGATGATGTGAGTCAAGAGAGTGAGCTTGAGTAGTTGTAAGAGATGAAAGCCTTTAGAAACCCAACTTTTATAAAATTGAACTGCATCAAATTTTTTAAGTAGTTCAATTGATAACAGTTCTTGGGTAATCATATCAAAAATCTAAAATTAAACTCCATCAAAATTTTTTAAAAAAGTGATGGCATTTGTATTTAAACGATATAGGACTTCACTCGTAATAATGATATTTGAGGGAGGTATGTGTTTGATGCTTCCAAGATTAAGGCCCTCAAGGCCAAAGCTGCCAGAGCGACCGTGCCACGGCCTACACGTGTTGAGGCTGTTTCAGCACTCCTTGGCAAATGCTCAGCGGCTGTGTCGCGCGTGAACAAAACTGGGGGCCCCAAGGCCTTTTGTGCTGAACATGGCCGTGAACATGCGTGCAAGGTTTGAGCCACCACCAGTACTGGCATATTCTTTCGTTTACGTAACTGGTATACTGGAAGTGTATGTGGTTGGGTAGATATGACTATTGAAAAACTAAATGATATGATTATGATAAAATTTAATAGATATGACTATTGAAAAATTAAATATCATCTAATGAGATAAAAAAAAAAAAAGTCAAGTGATTAGGTAGTATTGATTTTTTCAGTAGTCATTCGTTTTAAATTATGACACTCAGTATTTTATTTCATAAGTAACCTAAATTTGTTGTAAAATGGGGATGTTATTTAAAAAATTTCACATCAAAAATTATGATGGCGATGACCACTAAAAAAATTTAGTACTATTAAATCAATGGACTTAGGTAATACTGATTTTCAAATTTCCATAGTAATCTTTGTTAAATTGTGACATATGATGTTTTATTACATTAGCAACTTGAGTTTGTTGTAAAATAAAAATATTATGCATAAACTAGTCTCTCAATCTATTTTCTTGTTCAGAAAACGCAAGTTAATGAGCAGAGTAAGAAAATAGATTGAAAATTTGATTTAACCTAATAAAAATCGATGCACGTGCCTCACGTGAAACAGCAAAAATACTGCATCAAAGAGAGAGAAAGAGAGAGGTCTATGGACTTCTTGAATGTGTGGAGGAACTCTTCAAAATTGATGCCCGTGGCTCACTCGTAACATAAAGGAGGTAGCATCGGAGAGCGTGGTCTTTGGACATACATGTTGAATGTATGAAGGACAATTTATTAGAGTAATGCCATACAAATTGAAATTTATACAGAATTAATATCAGAATGATGTGGTTGGATAAATGCGATTCACTTCAAAATGAAATAACCATCAAGATAATTTTTAGCTATAAAAATGTCACTACCACATTATTATGGTGGGAGTTTTTGTACAAATTTTTTGTAAGAAAAACATTTTTCAATTTACTATTTAACTAGAGATAGATAGTCATAGGTGTTGTCCTAATATGTATAAAGGTCTCTAAGTTTGTGTATATTTGTGCCACCGTAAACATAATCAGAATAACAGCTGGCAGATGAGACAAGTCTTCGTATAATCCATCACATCATTTCTCATATAGGGCTAATAGTAGCCCTATTTCAATAGTGCCATTGTTCGTTGTCACCCTGGGTGGCCAGCCTACAAGGTGTCATGACACTCCTACAGGAGCGCCCTCCGTAGGTCACCAGCTTTGGGTACATAAACCCGATTCCCTTTTGTCATGAGCAAGTCATCCTCAACCCAAAACTGGTCTTCCCTTCTTTGGCTAGCTGCATAATGGTTTGAGCTATAGGATCTTTCAGCAAGTTCTCCTTGATCCGTTTCCGCATGCTTGTGGTAACCTTACTAGATGTGAGGTTCGCCACCAACTTGATAGCAGCAAGCTCAACCCTATGACTCAGTGCGTCCACCACCTAATTGGCGCAGCCCACCTTGTACTCTAGATTGAAGTCAAACTCAGCAAGATGTTCCTACCAACAGACCTATTTTGGGGTCAATTTGGGCTGAGTTAAGAAGTGGCTAACAACCACGTTGTTAGTCTTCACTATGAACTTGGACCCCAGCAAGTAGTGCATTCGCACCCGAAGGTAATGCACCACTACAAGTAGCTCCTTCTCTTGGGTAGTGTATCTTTTCCTGACGTCCCTCAGCTTGCGACTTTCATAAGCAACTGGATAACCCCCTTGAAGTAGCACTCCACCAAGGGCAAAATCTGAAGCATCAGTTTGCACTTCAAAGGGCTTTGACACATCCAGCAAGGCTAGGACTGGATCACTCATCATGGCATCTTTCAAGTCAGCAAAGGCTCCTTGGCATTCCCTTGACCAATTCAAAGCTTTATCTTTCTTTAGTAAGTCAGTCAAGGGGGCGGCCCTTCTTGAATACCCTTCAATAACCCGCCGGTAATAATTGGCTAGCCCTAAGAAAGAGCGTGGCTTAGACACATTAGTTGGGGCCTTCCATTCTTGAATTGCCTTCACTTTGTCCATGTCCGTCCGAATATGTCCCTGCTCGATGATGTGCTCAAGAAATTTTATGCACTCTTGTGCAAAAGAGCACTTCTCTTTCTTGACATAGACGTGATTCTCTCGTAGCTTCCTGAACACCATCCTTAAGTGCTCCACATGCTCCTCGAGGCTAGAGTTGTATACCACTATGTCATCTAGATAGACCATCACAAACTTGTCCAGGTAGTCATGAAGCACCTAGTTCATCAATATGCAAAAGGTGGTTAGGGCGTAAGTTAAGCTAAATAACATCACCAAGAACTAAAATGCCCCGTACTGAGTTACCCAAGTGGTCTTTGTTCATCCCCATCCGCTATGCACACTTGATAATAGTCAGACCGCAAATCGAGCTTGGTGAAGAACTTGGCATTGCACAATTGATCAAAGAGATTTGCAATCAATGGGATGGGATACTTGTTCTTCACTGTCACCTTGTTGAGAGCCTGATAGTCCACACATAGCCGTAGACTCCCATGCGTGCTTCTTTTGAAAAAGCACCGGGGCTCCAAATGGTGCTTTAGAGGGGCGAGTGAAGTCCGTTTCAATCAACTGATCCAACTTTTTTCTTAGCTTTGCAAGCTCATGAAGAGCCATTCTATATTGCCCAAGAGCAGGAGGTTTCACTCTTGGTAACAGCTCTAATTTCATGGTCTACCAGGCGTCGTGGAGGTAGTGCTTTGGGTAGTTCTCTGGGCATCATATCCAAAAACTCACATAAAACCCTTTTGATAGCTGGCGGCACGGGTCCTTGTTCCATTTCCTCATTCACTGACCAAACTGTTACAAATGTTGGTTCACCGTACTTTACCCCATTCTTAAGTTGCATCGCCGAGAGAAACTTGTCTTTAGAGGATTAAGCCACGGTGGGAACAAGGCAGGGGTCCTCCCCTATCAAGCACAATGAGCTAGCAAAGGGCATTGTAATGGCCTTGATGTTCTACAAAAACTCCATGCCCAAGATCACTTAGAAATCATCCATAGGAACAGCGGTGAAGTTGGCATGCCCTTACTAATTTTGTAACTTTATTGGCACTGATTTTGTTACTCTTTGGATAGGTCGAGCTGCTGAGTCCATTGCCTTAATCTTGCTTGAGTCCTTGTCTAGCTTTAGGCCTAAGCGTGCTGCCTCCGTGCCCCATACAAAGTTGTGAGTGGCGCCAGTGTCAATTATGGCCCTGGTCAACTTGCTATTGATGTGCACATCCACCAACATTAGGCCTTTGGGCGAGGCCCTCTTTGTCTTGGCTTGCTTCTTTAAGGCATTAAGCAAGCGCATGACACCCATTCGCAGGGCTCCTTCAACTTCCTCTTCTTCGTCCTGTTCCTGCGCATCACCACTAGACAAAAAAGCTTGTAAGACATTTAATGCTTGCCTATGGGGGCACTCAGAGACCCTATGGGAATCGCTACATAAGAAGCATTTAATAAACTTGGGCTTGTCTCCTGCTATATTGGGCACCCGGGACTTTGGTTGGAACTTGGAGGAAGAACATCCCTTGTCGCCTCCCCCACTTTGTCTCTTGTTGGCCTTAACAAACTTTTCACTGCCTCCACTTGACACACTCAATGAATCTTTTTTCTTGTTCGAGGAGGAGGATGAAGTTTCAGAGGTGTAGTTAGTTAGGTGCTCAGTCGTGGCCTAGGTGGATGCCAAGTCCTGCACTTGTTGCCTTTGGAGCTCGACACGCACCCAAGGCTTTAGCCCTTCCAAGAAATAGAATATTTTATCCTTCTCTAACATGTCTCGAATGTCCAACATTAGCCTAGAGAATTGTTTAACATATTCCCTCACAGTGCTCGTATGCTTTAAATCTTTAAACTTGCGTCGAGCTATATACTCGACGTTCTCGGGGAGAACTGGGCCTTCAATTCCCTCTTTAAGTCTTTCCATGTGTCAATGTTGCAGCAGCCTTGTAGGATTTCTTCATACTTCGTGTGCCACCATAGTTTAGCATCACTGCTCAAATACATGGTAGCTATGGTGACCTTGGTCTCTTCCAAGTTGGCCTTGATAGCCCTGAAATATTGATCCATGTCAAAGAGATAGTTCTCCAACTTTTTGGCATCCCGTGCTCCACTGTAGGCACGGGGCTCTAGAACGTGTACCTTTGCCGTGTCAAAGATTGAGGTGTGAGGGGACGAGTTACTAATTGCCCGCATTAGCAAGTTTAGCTAGGTGTTGATCTCATCCAGCTCGCCTCTCAACTCTTTCACCTCATCCTGAAGCTCTTCCGTGTCAGTGAGCCCGCTAATGGTGGCACTAACCTATGGCGTCTCAGCTGCCGTGCTTACTTCCACTAGGTCTAGGCGATCACTGAGCCTGGCTAAGCTTTCCGTCGTCTCACGTCTTAGCCTTTCTATTTCCACCGCCATCTCGTTGAGGCGGTCTTGTGATAACTTCTTTGGAGGCATGGTTCCCGAATCCTTCAAGCAACCAGCGTGCTCTGATACCAAATGTCACGGATCGACACTTTTCAAGTGAAGTAGGCCGTGTGGCACTTGTCTTGGGCTGCACCAAGCAAGTCAGCAAAAAGGGCACCTTGTAAGTTAAGCCAACACACACACCCAAAGGTGCACAAGTAAGCAACTTTGAAGCAACAAGATAAGAACGAGTAAAGCAACAATCAAGGCAAATGGCACACAATTTGCTAGCAATAAGATCACTTTTATTACATGTACAAAGCAATTCCATACTACAATTAAGCAGGGAGTTTTGATAGTTAACAACCGACAAGCTAGGGACTTGGACTCACCTTACTATCCTCCCCTATATATGCTTTTTAAGTTATTTTAAAATTGATACAAGGAAACGTGACCCCCTTTTAAAGAGTCATAATGGGTCTACAAAAATATATACAAGGAATTTGGAAAAACCCTTTTACATACATATATACATGACCCTAAACTAATTTTCTAGCCCTTTGAAAAAATTATAACATCTCTCCTCAATAGGGCTAGAGCACGACAAACTTGGATGCCGTATACCTTGATAAGGAAAAATCTACGCATGCATCCGACACCAAACCTACATTTCTAGACTCTATACAATATGTATAGATATGATAAAATTGACACGAGACTAAAAAATGAGGGCATGGACCCAACCTTGAAATGCAGCTCGTGACACCTAGGGAGGGGTTTTCAAGGCAGCCCGATTTGGGAAAGCGTGCGGGATTCCCTAATGGCAAAATAGTTATTTCACGCCAATAGTAGTCGTAGTCACACCGATGTGAGTCGACCACGTATTTTGAGTATTATTGTACTTAACACAGTTTAGCCAGGGGTTTTTGAGAGCACTTAACCTTGGAAAATATCCAAGGGCACAACTGTCATTTTGCACTAGCATCGGGGTGTCTGAGGGAAAAAGGTAATTTTGACTAAGAATTGTTGAGATGGCGAAAATGAGGTGCTTACATTTTCTATTTTTGTTTTTTGTTAAATAACACTCTACTAAAGCCTATATATATTGTATGCATTCCCTTATTATATAAACTAGTAGCAACCCGTGCATAGCATGGGATTGTATAATCTAAATGGATGATAATTTATTAAAATTATATAATTTTTTTAAAAAAATTATTGAAATCTAATAATGTGTGAGATTTTTTTTTTCCGATAACATGGTGAATATTTTGTTTTGGTAAATAATGTTATCAGTAACTGGTGATGTGTGTCGCACCTCGATTTTTGGGTCCAAGGTCCTTTCGGCTTAGAGACAAAAGCACGGAACTCTGTCACTAGAATTCATTCTCCTAAAAGGACAAGTGTGACTAGGTTTGAACTTGAAATAGGTTTGAGTAAAGGCTTTTTAGAAAAACATGAGTCTGCCACCTAACTAGATTAGGGTGAGTTAGGTCACCTAAAACTAAGTATTAATCCGAAGATTAAACTTAGAGTTTTTGGAAAATATTTTGAAAACTCCCTCAAGAGAGAGTTTTTAAGAAAATGGGTTGTTTGGCAACCTTTGAAAAAATTTAAGCCCTTTTGAAAAGTAACTCCATTTTGGTCTTTCAAAAACAAGAATCTATGGTCCGGGAGTTGGTTACGTGTATGGAAGATATCCAAAGATCATCACCCTACCCTGCCCTTTCGGTACCTACGGGTCTAATCACCCTTTTGTTCACTCACTAGAATAACCAATTATCATTGTCCACTTAATATCCACTTGAGAATTTTTTAAACGGGATTTAGTCATCACTTTTCAAATGGATAATGCATGATGCAAGTTTTGGAAGAAGTTGAGAAAACATGGGAGTTTTGGAGGAGTTTAAATAAAAACTTTGAATTGATTGAAATATTTGAAAAGGGGGTTGGATTTGAAATAGAAGTTTTGACTGCACCATTTTAGGTTGCTTACGTATCTCATTTGACGAGAATCAAGTCATTCGTAGTTCGGGTAAGAGCCCGATGAAAAATAGGCGCATTGGGGCCTTTGGAAAGCTTGAAGACACTTTAGGGTCTTAAGAAAAGTTTGAAGACACTTTGTGGTCTTTGGAAAGAGAGAACTTGAGAGTTCTGATTTGAAATCAAATAGTGTAGTGTTTTGAAATAGGACTTTGAAACTCTTGAAAGAGGGTTTTGAAGTGTTTTGAAATATTTTTGGAACAACTCAAGAGAGGTTTTGAAAATGTTTTGAAATGTTGTTTTGAAAACCTTGGAGGTATGGTTTTGGAATGTTGTAGTAAATTGGTCTTTGAAAAGTTTTCAAAAGTGGTTTTTGAAAATGCCTAGGACTTTGGAACTCTAATATGGACAATCTTGGAGGTTGTTCTTGATATATCACATTCCTTTGGAATCCTTAACCATAAAAGGGGTAAGGACACCTTAGGATTGTGAGTTCTTAAAAACGTTTTTAAAAGTAGAGTGTAGAAGTGTTTGAAAAGGTTTTGGAGTTGGTTTTTGAAATCTCAAGGGAGTAGGAGGATTTGGAAAAATGGGTTATAAGAGTAGTCTTAAATAGGAAGAACTTTTAAAAAGGGGTTCATGAGTTGGAACAATGAAGTCTACTGACCTTGGTTGGGTTGTCCTAAGGTTATGAATGACTTAAGGTTGACTAATTTGGGTTAGGTTAACCTAGGGTCAAGGTGGTTTAAGGTCAACTAACTGAGGTTGGGTTAACCTAAGGTTAGGGTGATCTAGGGTTACCTAACTTAGGTTAAGCTAACCTAGGATTGGACAACTAGGGTCAAGTTAACCTAGGGTTAGATAATTAAGGTCAAGTTGATCTAGGGTTGGATAACTAGGGTCAAGTTAACTTAGGGTTTGATGACTAGAGTCAAGTTAACCTAGAGTTTGATAACTAGAGTCAAGTTAACATGTGATTGAATTGGAAGAGGGTTTTGGAAAGTGGTTTTATGCATTTTTTAAAAGAGTTTTAGAAAACAAATCATGTTATGCAAAGGACTTTGGTTGACAACCTTTTTGAAGATCATTTGCATAAAAATTTGACTCTAGCTAAGAGTGTGGTTTACATGGTTGGTGTTTGAAGACCATTCCAAAGAAAGCTTCCTTATGACCATCATAACCATTATCTTGACAAAAGTATGAGGTTCAAGAATCAACATGGTGATGGCAAATTTTGAAAAACCGTTGTTAATGTAAAGATGGAGATAATGAATTTTTTGAAAACTATTCTTGGGAAAAGGATTTTGAAAATCATTTTTAAAGGAAACCATTCCAATAAGGTAGGGTTCCTATGGCTAATGTGAAAGGGAGAGCATTTGAAGAAAGGGTCCCATTGGGCCATTTCAACCACTAATCTTGAGATAATGGAAACCTTGGAAATCAAAGAGTTTGAAATCTACTTGTGTACAAGAATAAAGAGAGAAGGGGACCACTCCAACAATTTAGGGCTTCTATAGTCCATATACAAGGGAGACCACTCAAGAGAGGGTTCCATAGAGTCATTTCAACCACTAAATTTGAGAGAACGGAAAGCTTGAAAATTAGAGAGTTTGAAAACAACTCTTATGCAAATTAAAATGCAAAGGTGCAAAAGTGTGAATTAGGGGTTAGTGGGGGATTGTCTAAGGTGTGATTTTTAATGTCTAATCCTAAACTTCAACGGACCAACTCTTAGAACCATTTTTTAGAGGAATATTGAACTTGAAAATGGCATGGACACAAGAATAATGGAAGTTTTGTAGAACATGGTTATAAACATGAAAATGAAGTCAAGCACACAAGACATGATTAAGATAGCAAAATGCAAAGGGGGTTATGAAGGCATACAAGGCTTTAGGTTACACTACATAAACAAGGGGTTTCTAGGTCATACCATTTTAAAGTAGACTAGTGAGAGATTTCCCTACACAATGGCTCCCACTAGATTTCCTCTACGCATAAACTAAGAGCCCTCTTGGCTCAAGCATGCAAGAAAGAGGGGTTGAAGATGGGGATTAAAATAGAAAATAGCTCAAGTAGGCTAGGAGGGAGAAGAGAAGAGTGGGGAAAGATAAAAATGTAGAAGAAATACCACCTTTAGCCTTCAACACACTTGTACTCTTCTATGGATGCCTTGACTTGAACTTGGATGGCTTCAAGTAGGATTGAGGGGCTGGAAGAAGGGGGGAGGGTTTAATGGTGTACAAGGCTATGTAGGTGAAGTATATGGACTAGAGGGAGGTGGAATCTAGTCTAAGTGTTAGAGGAGGAGAATGCATGTAGAGATTCGAGGTTCTAGAGCGGTTTAAGCAGAGCTTCGCATCAATTTTTAGTCCTGGAATATGCAAAGGGGGAGGCTTATATTTATAGGCAAAATTTTGGACATTGGCGCATGTAGGATATGTGCCTGTGTAAAATTTACACAGGCGCATGTGCTACATGTACCGGTACTGTTCCATAGAATAAAGGCCATGTGACACTCCCTGTACTGGCTAAATCTTAGGGGCTAAGCAAAGTTTTGTCGATCTGATCAAAATCTGAGCACATGTAGCATATGTTCCGTCGCTAGGAGCGTTCGTTTAAACTTTGCCTTGATAATTGTGCCAACTAGGAAAGTTTTGGAGGAATCAGTTGCATCCCCGGTGTTCTCCTAGGGTTTCTTGTGAACTTCTATGTTTTTGAAAAGTTCAAATGGTGTTCGAAAGTGTGAGATATCGTCTCTAGAAATGTGCATAAAATTGCATATTTGGGAAGCGTCTGTGATACGCTTCACGGGGGTTCAAAAGTGGCTATTTTTGTGTTGCATGATCAAGGCCTTCGAGAAGCGACCTTTTCGATCGGACCTTACCGATGGAAAGTACTCTGGAAATACTTTCGGGAATTCTCAAATTTATTTATTTCTTAAGTCGTTTGATGGTACGTTTTAATAAGAGAATTGGAAAAAAAGTCAACTTTGGCGGAGCATCTGTAAGACGCTCTAGGGATTGCCGAAAGTAGTAGTTTTCAAGCCACGCGATGAGGAGCTTCCAAAGGCGGCCTATCTGATCAAGCCGTATCGATGGAAAAACCTATGAACGAGCTTTCGGGAATTCCTTAATTTATGCATTTCTCAAGTCATTTAACGGTGCGTGATGACTAGGGAATCGGGAGAAAATGTAATATTGGCGGAGCGTTGCAAGACACTTTGGGGAACTTTTATTGAGTTGGGGGTGTTTAGTGTCGTAAGTCCTTTTTAGGTTAAACGGGGGTATATGACAAGACCTGCCGTTCCAAATTCTAGGACCGGTGCTGTTTTGGGGCATGTTGGGGTTGTTAGGGGCAAAATGGTCATTTTGACCGGAGTTAGCCAGAATGGGACTGGAATTGGACCAAATGGCGTGCGGAGGATGCTTGAGGGCTTAGCACCATTTTGGAAGGTGGACTTACTATTCTGAGAGATTTTGAACTTTCTCAAAACGTGCCTAGAGGCCCAAGAAGCAGGTTTGGTTATTAGGCCTCTACTGAGCTTAGCGGGCTCGAGAAGCTGTTGACTAATTGGATGGGGGTTTAAAAATTAATTTGGGCTTGAATATGCTTATGGAGTTTTGAAAGGGAGTTTGGTTAAACCGGAGATTGTCGAGCGGGTAAAAATAGGGTGCTTACAATGTGGAGGGATTAATATATTCTGAAATTTGTAGCCAAAATTTTACTCTTTATTTAGTTTTTAAAAACATATTCAAAAACTAATAATTCAGGGGATTTCTGTTTGACATTAGTATAGGGAATAAGTTACTTACTATCCCGTGCTAGTAGTAACTCAATATGCATGATCTGTATTTTCTAAAACATATAATTAGTTAAAACTAGCAGTGGACCCGTGTCATGCACGGAGTGAAAATAATATATACTAAACCAAAAAATTTTAGAAAATTATCAATATATGCACTAATAAATTATCAATTTATACAGTAATAGCACAATTAAACTAAATTAAAATAATTAATATAGTCTAAAACAAAAAATAAAAAAAAACTGATTGTAATAAAAGAACATTAACTTGTGATAAGAAACTAAGTTTTATTGTAAAATTCTAAAGTACACTTTTTTTTTCTCCTTAAAAGGGACTACATTGATCAAGTGTATATGTTACACATGTTAGATGATTTTATTTAATAAGTCCATTTAATAATGCATATATAGCTACCTAAACATGATAATTACTTTAAAAAGAATTTAAAATTTTAATTTAAGGAGATTTGATTTACGTAGATTATTTTAATTTCATTAAATATTCACTAAATGTGAATACTAGGTAAAAATTTTTATATTTAATGGTTAGATGAATACTATTATGAGATACAATATTATTATTTAAAAGTTCAACCAACAACCAATTACTATAATATATAGTATAGATAGATTTGTCCTTCTAAAAAAAATTAAAGGGATTTGAATAGAATATTTCATATTTTTAAATTAAATCAAGGAATTTCTAATATTATAAGGGAAGAATCTAAGAAAATTTAAAAATAAGAATTCTAATATTTTGTTATGTAAAACTTTCCAAAATAAGATGAGATTATGTAAAGATTTATTAATCATGAAAAAACTAAAAGTTTCTCTGTTTTATGGTTAAACCTACACTATTATAACATATTTCATATTAGTAATTTTAAATTTTAAAAACTAAAAAAATTGTGTTAGGTCTTTCAACATTAAAGATCCAATGGTGTTCTGCTATAGATAGATAGCTATAAATGCACATTATGTTAGTCTGAATAACATAATAATATGTTAAAATTTATTATTAAAAGAATAAGTGTTATGTCAATATTATCAAATATTTAATTTTCAGAAATTTAACGGAATGATTTTAGGAAATATCTAATAGTTTGAATTTTGAAAGATATGTAAGATTTTAGGAAAGCATGATAAAATTATATTTTTAACAAATCAAGTTGTAACAATGTTATTCTAGTATTACCAAAAATTTAATTTTCAAAACTTTTAAGGGAGTGACTTTAGGAAATATTTAATAGGAATTAAAGGTCCATATATACTATATATAATTCTATTAGTGAGAGTTTCTAGGCTAACCAATCAAATTGCAACAAGTGGTATTTTAATATTACAAAAAATAAAAATTCTGTAAAAATTTGATTGAAAATTTAAGGCTCAAAGACCTCCTAATATATTGTTATAATCTATACTATATATTATAGCAATATGTTGTTGGGTCTTTGATATTGAAAAGCTCAATAAAAATTTTTTAGCTTTTTGAAATTTTAAATTATTAATATTACATGTGTCATAATAGCATTGGTCTAACTATAATTTATAGAAACTTTACCTTCTATCAATGATTTATCTTCGGCAATCTTATGTTACTTTGGAAAGTTTTAAATTCCCATTCATGATTTTAGAAAATTATTTCTTAAATTAAAAAAATAGAATTGTCATTTTAAATTTCCTTAAATTACCCTTCTATAATTCTAAAAAGGTCCTCCTTAAATTTAAGAAACATTAGAATTGTTATTTTAAATTTTCTTAAATTCTTCTATTATAATTTTAGAACGTTGTTACTTGGGGGGTGTTTGGACGTAGCTTATTTAGTAGCTTATGGCTTATGCTTATGGCTTTTTTGAAATGTGTTTGGGTGAGTGATTTAAAAAAACAGTTATGTCTAATCACGTTTTTTGAAAAAAACTATTTTTAAATGTAGCTTTTTAAAAATAGCTTATAGCTTATAGTTTATAGCTTATAAGTTAGTTGGCCAAACATCCCCTTATATTCAAAACTTTGAAATTTTTTATTCAAATCCTTTTAAATACAAATAAATCTACAAAATACAAATAAATATTAAAGAAACAAGTATTTTAAGTATTTTAATTACGTGACTCTAATGTAATTTCATTTTTGTTTTTGCAAGCTTAGTGGTAAATAGTGCAACTATTTTAAGAATAAATTTTTATGAAAAGTATTTCAAGTACTTTAATTACATGACTCTAATATAGTTTGATTTTTTTTTTTTTTTTTGGGAAGCTTGGTAATGAATACTGCAACCATTTTAAAAAGAAATTTTTGTGATATAAATGCACAGAGTTTGATAAATTTTTAATTTGAAGTAATAACGGTAATTTATTGTCTAATAAAACTAATATTAGCAGTATAAATTTTAAAAATAAAATATTAATTTTTTATTTTTTAAATTTATTTTTTATATTCGTGTATAGTACGGATTAACTGCTAGTATATAATATAGATATAGGCAGTATATAAAAGCTAAGTGTTGAATGAACCGGATATGAACAAAGTCTAAAAAGTTAAAGTATGCCACATGACTTTTTTCTTTTTTTAAAAAATTCAGGATGGACATTTGGAGAATGGAGAGACTCTACTACATTCTTATATATTTAGTACTAGCGTTGACTCGTGCAATGCACGAAATTTCTATAAGATGAAAATTTAATAATTCAATACTATATTGAGAACACATTAATCACAGAATTAGGAATAACATTTGCATCTAAAAATGCCAAATTAAAATCCATTCCTAAAATCCGTCCATAATTCTAAAAAGATTACATTCCTAAAATCTCCCTCATTTCATTGGAATCCATTCCTAAAATCACTCCATATTTCTGAAAGATCACATTCCTAAAATACTTTCTTAATTTCACTTATGCCTCTATGCAAAAACAAAAGAAGCCATTTTTTCTATAATAGATAAGTTTATTCAAATATATTCTAGTAAGATTTGATTATGGCACCTTACTCAAATATATGCACTGAATTTATATTCCATACTTGTATCCTTTCTTAAAGGAATATATTAGGCCAATTTGGGTTCTTTTAATTTTTCAACTAAAGAGAGATTTAAGGAATAAAATCTTTACCAAACCTAGTGTGAATTGTCACTAATCTAATTATATTGCCTCAATTGGGTTTAAAAAAAATGTAATGAAAAATAAAATGTGTAAATCTAATATCTTTACGTGATCCTCTTAAACAAAAAAAGGAAGATGTTTTCATTAAATTTTGTTCATACACTCTTTGACCTTGAAAACTAATCTCATTTAGTAAGATGGCATAACTGTAATTTATAATTTCATTTCCTTTCTTTGTTTTTATTTATGTGGTCAAGAATATCAAATACCTTCACTATAGCCAAACAACTCCTCTTTTTGGGTGATACTGCAACAAAACCCTCAGCCCTCTCATCTCTGTTTTATTTTTTTATTTTTTCCCCTTCTTGCATGCTTTCTTGTAGAGATTCCTACCTATGCGCTTTTCCAACCTCAAAGAACAAACTACGTCCCTCTCCTCTGATATCAAAACCCATTGTATACCCTCCTTTTCATTAACTTTTTTTCTTTCTACTTATTTTTGTTTAGTGGTGTAGAAGAACAAATTTAGAGAATCACGAAAACATGGAAAACAAAGTTAAAATCTGTTTCCCAATTCAGAAGTGAAGAAGAACTAAAACCAGACATAGATTTATAATCTTTTGAGTTTATCCATTACATCAAAAAGAAAGAAAGAAAAAAAAAAAAGAAGTGAAACTTCTCTATTCCTTTTCTTACATTGTCATAGCAATCAAACTAGTGGTTAAAAAACTCATTAAAGGAAAACAATTACCCATGATAAAAGACAGCACTACACATAAAGATTAAGCCATTATTTTTCGGGTTTGTCAATGATAGGGGCAGAATAACCCCAACCCAAACTAACCAAGAGCCAAGTTAACCACTCCTGTGGCAAATCTTAATGTTGTCCTTCCAAGCGAACCTGCATGCACCAACTGAATTTGGCGTGCTCCCAAGCCAACTCTGTAACGACATGACATTTTTCACCAGCGCTTCGGGTCTTAAGTGTTCTCATAAACCATGAAATATAAAATACAAAGATTTTAATCTAAAAATGAAAGAAAAACAACAATTAAAAAAGTGAAAAATCTCATCTTTCTCAAGTGTTCTTATAAGCCATGAAACATAAAATAAAAATATTTTAATACAAAAATTACAGAAAAACAACAATTAAAAAAGTGAATATTAACATCTGTTTAACCTTTTCACCATCTCTTCGGTTTCCAAGTGTTCTTATAGGCCATGAAACATAAGATACAAAGATTTTAATACAAAAATGACAGAAAAACAACAATTAAAAAAAGTGAAAAATCTCACCTTGCTTTGGATGTAAAAAGTGAGAGAAAACACAAACAAATAGATATATAGAGAGAGTATGTAGATTCATAGAGATTTTGAGAATCAAATCTTGTTAGTGAGAGATTTTTTCAATAATTTTCCGACAATCTAGCTATTTCCTTTTTGTGTGTGTGTGTTTCCTTGTTAGAATTTCATTCCTTTAATTATTTTCTTTGATTAATTATTTTTTTGGTTTTTTTGTACTTTATAAAAGAGGGAGAGAGAAGCCTGATTGGTTGAAAGAGTTAAGCGTGCCATGTGTCATCGTAGTTTTTTAGGATTTTTAGAAAAATAGAGATTGATTTTTAAAGGCTTTACAAATTACTACTACATTTACATATAGTATAGTATAGATAGATAGATATAAAAGCTAAGCGTTGAATGAACCGGATACACGCAAAGTCCAAAAAGTTAGAGTGCCACATGGATTTTGTTTAGAAAATTTAAGATGAACTTTTGGAGAGCGAAGAGACTCTACTACATTCTTATACGTATAGTAATAGTGTTGATCCGTGCTATGTGCAGGATCTCATAATTCAAAATGTGTAGTCAACTTGATTTATTGTTTGATTTATTTACAGTAGTTTAGAAAATATTCCATTCATTTTTTTTTTGTCCTATATTCATGTATTAAACATAGATATACCAAATGGAGAGGATTAGGAGACCAAAAAAGGAATATTTTGTAATAGTACAATCGGTCCAATTGCTAGAAGAAAAGAAAATTCTTATTGCTGGAATAAAATAAAAAAAAATTAGCTATAAACTCGTGCAATGGTCACTTGAGATCTACCAATTGGCAATTGAACCCCATCTCAACCGCTTTTACCATAGACTTCTTGCATAGAGAACAACCAATTTTCAACAAAGGATCCTGCTATATAGAGAAAAGTGAATTAAAGTTTTTATCTACTATTTGTGCATTATAAGCCAAACTTGCAAAGAACAAAGACAAAGAAAGGCAAATCAATATGATGCTAGTGCACCCCCTTTGAGCTCTCGATTTTACTGCCACCACAAAGAAGGTGAAAATTAAAATATCAAAAAATAAAAAAATATACAGAACACCTGAAAAAGCACAAAACAAAAACAAACCAAACACATAGATAAAACTAAAGCACCACACACATGTTAAACCCAATCAATGGTTTAAAAAACGCACACCGATGTGCATCAAGTATCGATAATTTATGCTACAAATTCGATGATGCCTTTTCTTTCCTGTGCCAATGTCAATCAAAGAGGTGGAGCCTATATCAGTGGAAAAAATCAAATAAAATCTTAAAATTTCCCAAAAATTAAGTCAAATACTAAAACATTGTATGGCAAATTCGTCTTTGCACTCAATTCGATATGGAATTTTTCTTCCTGTTGGTTTTCGAACATAGACTTTATTGAATTTCTGCATAAAATAAACCATGAAATTAATAAAATAAATTTAGATCCATAAAATACATACAGCTTTTATATTTTTTCATAAACTAAATAATGTAAGAGACTAACTTAAAAAAAACCCACAAAATCTATAACAAAAGTTGCAACATCATAGAACGTAAGTTTTATCGAAATATGAATAAAAATAAAACTTCTCATTTCATAAATAAGCTAACGGCAACATCCATCATGGAAGGGTCACGACTCACGGCAGGACAAACTTCAAATATCTTAAAATTCCTAAAAGCTCTATACGGTCATCTTTTCAGCCACGAAAGCCTAATTCATCGTATCGTAGACCTTTGAGATCACGAACTCCCACGTCTTTAACAGCCCCATAGTGACGTCATCAAGTGAGGCTGGGTGGAGGGGAGAAGATAAAAAAGAGAAGAGAGAACCTATAGAGAATAAAAGAGAGGGAGAAATAGGCATATAAAATTGTAGCTAAAATTTTTTTATATTTAGAGAGATTTTAGGAATCATAATTTTATTAGTGAAATATCGAGTTTGCCATAATTTTGCTGACAATCAAGTTCTTTTCTTTAGTTAAATTTGTGTGTTTCGTTGTTAGAATTTTATTCCTTCAATTATTTTCTACGAATAATTTTTATTTAATATTTTGTTTCCTTAATAGGAGAGGGAGAGAGGAGTCTAATTGGTTGAAGAGCTAAGTGTGCTATATGGCATTGTAGTTTTTTAAAATTTTTAAAAATATAAGAATTGATTTTTAGAGACTTAAAAGACTTCTACATTTACAAATACTATGGTATAGTATACTATATACAGATAGATAGACATATATGTAGTATAGATTTCTCTCTCTCTCTCTCTCTCTCTCTCTCTCTCTCTCTGAGTCAATGTCCTGTGGCCTTTTCGGTGGATGCATAAAAGTTGTGCCGCTCACACGTCTCGGATCCTATATCGTTTTTACGTATTCTGCTCTAACCTAGGGACTAGGGTGGCTCAAATTTTTTTTGGGACGCACCGTATGCTCGTTTTTTCGTACTCTGCTCTAAGCTAGGGTGGCTCAAATCTTTTTTGTAACACACCATCTGCTTGTCTTACTCAGTTGAATCCATCTACACAAAAAACAGCCCCAGAATCCACTGTGCATGCCCGCACAGACAACCCCTTATTTATATTACTCAATATGTATATTATACAAGGTAAAATACACTTTGCACTCTTTTACATTTTACATCGAATCTTATTTCAGAATTTGCATTTTTAATTGTAATAATTAAATTTATTTATTTCTAATTCGTTGTAACGTCACACTTTTGTATGCTTCCATTTGTGCAATTGACAACTAAAAGTTTTTGCATCTCATGTGGCCTCTTTTTAAGAACAAAAATGTATTCTAGTACTAACTGATGTTATTTTACCTCTATCATTTAGTTTTCAAACTTCATTGCGGTAATTCATCATCTATTCCTCCTAAACTTTTTACAATCATTCTATGCATGAAATGAAATTAGGGTTGCAAAATACTCCCAAATCATTTCAAGTGAAGGAGAGTTGAGGATGTTTGGGTGCCAAAATGGTATGAGAACACATTTTTATCTTGAAAAAGGATCACGTCAGACACACATAGCTTTTGATTGTTATTTACACAAACGGAAGCTCACGAAAGTATGACATTGCAACAAATAAGAAATACATAGACTTAATTGTTACAATTGCAATTGCATATCATGAAGTGAAATTCAGTGTAAATTATAAAGGTGCAAAGTGGATTTTACCTTTATCTATTTGTGTGAAAGAGAAAATGGGTCTTTAAAAATTCAGTATAAATTACAAAGGTGAAAAGAATATTTTATTTTTATCTATTTGTGTGAAAGAGAAAATGAGTCTTTGAAATGATAGTGCATATCTGTACAGAGTAAGAGAGCATGAGAAGAAAGGGAAATGTAAGATTCGTTGGAGGTGGGCTCATTGATTTTGACAGATCCAAGCGGGAAGTTAGAGGAGTAAGAGAAGTAAAAAGTGAAAAAAAAAAAAAAAAAAGAGATCTCAGCCATTGAATTACGAACAACATTGTTCGCAACCATTGGATTGAATTGTGTTAAAGTAACATTTTGAAACAACCAAGCTAAAATTTAATATAGACTACTTCTATTCTATTGTATGGAACAAGGAAAGAGTTTACGTTTTATACTTTTGGTTTGTTCATAGTCCATCCACACAACGAATTTCTTTCTTCTTTGTTCTCTTTTTTGACAGATGCGGGAGGCCCAACACATGGATAACAAACTGTTTTTATCGAAATTGTGATTGATAAACCAATTTTGAAACTTGTTTTGAAAATTTTTTGTAAAGAACTTCACTTTTAAGAACCAACAAAAAAGTGTTTACTGAGTTTGATCTGTTTTCATACAAAAGTAAAAATGATAAGAAAACAATGATGTTTTCGGTGATTCATTTTTTTTTTGTTTATGAAAACACAAAAAAGGAAAGTAAAAACAGCCAAACTTGGATGGATTTCATGATCCATTTATTTTTCTTATTGTTAAGACATCAAGAGAACTTAACCTAACATAAGTGTTGATAAAACAAGGAATGCTCATCACCCTGGTCCCCTGGTCTAGTTCAGAGCACTTGGATTCAAAGAAACAAACTGGAGCAACTCTTGGTTACACTACAAGAAAATTGGCTTTTTGCGGCACTCAAAAAGTGCCGTTAAAGAGTTAAAAGGAGCCGTAAAAACTTTTTCTGGCACTTCTTTGACACATGAAAAAAGTGTGGGCTATACAGGCGTCACAAATACTTTGCTGCACTTTTTTGGCTAGCGTTGGCATTTTAGCATCCTGAATAACCGGTATTTACAAGTGCCACAAAAATAAGTAGTTTTGCAGCATACTTTTGGCAGCAAAAACAGTAATGCCACTTATTTGCGGCACTTTTTGTTGGAAGCGTAGAGAATTGCAACACTTTTGTCAAAGTGCTATGAAAAGTAGAGTACTTTTTGGCAAAGATTTTTTGTTTTCATTCGAATTCTATCAACTACACTTTTGTACCTGTATATCATTGTTTGAACTCAACTTGTGCTATTAACACTACCAATCAACACATAAGAAATCCATATCCAAGAAATAAATTTAAAAAATGTGACTGTATCCAACAAGAGCATCTAATACTACATAATTATGTCTTTACAAATACAATGTTCATTACAAAAAGTACTTGAACCCACTTTAATAGCTACACTTACCAAGCCTAATTTACTTAAATAGGGCTTTAGCAAGCAAGCTTTCCCCCTTCGTTTATTGTGGGCCGTGCTTCATAGTAGGCACTAAATAAATAAAATGAGTAGAGATCTTCCTAGCTGCGCTTCAAAGTTAAAAATATTTGTGCGGCACCACAGTTTTATGTCATCTGCCATGCTCATTACTTGTCACCAGTTTAACCGCATGAAGGAATTACAAGCTCAAGCTTGTGAACCAAAGATATATGTAAGAAGCTTGCAGAGCCAAGCATATGAGCAATTTGAGCATGCTTGCCTTCTTACAGCCTTATGTTCATGTCTTCACCTATGGAGCATTTTTCGTTTATTGGGACTGTGGTTGGCTACAAGGCATTGGTCATACAAAATGCATGAGTGACTTTCTCGAGCACCAATCATGGTTTTCTATATATCAATCCCATACCATGCTTCATAATTCAATACAAAAAAAAAAAACCATCATAAGCAAACTAACAAAGCAATACCTTCAGTAGTCTCCTATTCAATACCAAGTTCATTTTTCCCTTTCAGAACAAAATAACTAATGAATTGTGAAGAAACTCTAAAACTCTAGTACTTGCAACAAGAAAATAATTGCAACAGTTTTACCAGCAGAGCACACAACTAGAAAAGGGAAGGGAATTTCATGAATGTTCCTTGAGGCTTTTTGGCACTCGAAGAAATATAATGGCCTCTAATACCGTATGTGAGCAGAATGTTACGAAGAATAACAAGGTATTGCTGCAAGTAAACAAAATACATTTTATAATTATCAGTTTTGAAAGATTGCCCGGCAATAGTGAGTTCTTGATTCCGTGAGCTCTCAGATGGGTCACTGCACCATAACTATGGCCGGAGCACCAAAAAGAAGTTCTGCAAGATAGTTGTGCTTGTTACAAAAAAAAAAAAAAAAAGAAAGTATTTTCTATCCCCAATGTCATTGTAAA